>BSBK01010367.1:0-698333 GCA_027943335.1 Chamaecyparis obtusa | reverse complement strand
TCTTTCTCTCTATCTCTATCTCTCTCTGTCTCTGTCTCTGTCTATCTCTATTTGTCTCTATCTCTGTCTGTCTCTCTCTCTCTGTCTGTCTGTCTATCTGTCTGTCTATCTATCTCTCTCTCTCTGTCTATCTCTGTCTCTGTCTCTCTTTGTCTCTCTGTCTCTGTCTCTGTCTGTCTGTCTGTATGTCTGTCTGTCTATCTATCTGTCTGTCTGTCTGTCTCTCTCTCTATCTTTCTGTCTTGTCTCTGTCTTTGTCTCTATCTCTATCTCTCTCTCTCTCTCTATCTCTATCTTTGTCTCTGTCTCTGTCTCTGTCTCTCTATCTTTGTCTCTCTGGTCTGTCTCTTTGTCTCTCTATCTCTGTCTCTCTGTCTCTATCTCTGTCTCTCTGTCTCTATCTCTATCTCTATCTTTGTCTCTGTCTCTGTCTCTCTCTCTCTCCCCTACTCTCTCCCCTTCCCATTCTTTCTCTCCTACTCTCTCCTACTCTCTCTCTCTCTCTCTCTCTCTCTCTGATCTAGAGCCTTCACCTCTAGTTTTTAATATACATTTAAAGTTTTCATATACCTTTTTGGGGACAATGTACCTTAAATATTATTACATCAATTTTTATGCCACTGTTAGTTTCTAGGATAGATGATGAGCGTACGATGGTTCTACATCTGTGTGAAATTTCTTTTGTAGAGTTAAAAAATCAATTGATTGTATTCAGTCGAGGGGAAGTCCATTGACATCTACTTATTCAGTATAGTTAGACCATTGAAATTACAAGGAGTCTGTAGAAAAATCCCGTGCTGGATACTTTCAAGAGGATTTGGCTGAAACTATTTGTCCTCAAATCAACTGTGCAAGTATTTTTTCAAATCATTTTGTATATCAAATAATATAATACATACTAATATAAAAATTTATATTATAATATTTATGCTATGCTATTATTATTTTATATTAATATTTAAAATGAAATTAATATTACCATAACAAAAATATAATTTAATATGAAACTTGAATTAATATTACATAAAAAGAATACAACTTAATATAACACAATTAATATTACTATTAAAAAAACACATTTACTATGAAACTTGAATTTGGGAAAAGCGGGGCAATTGAAATTTTAAAATAGGCAGGCTTTTTCGGATATCCAAGATTATCGGATATCCAATTTTATCGGATATCCGATTAGGCTTGGTATTTGCTTGGGCATTACCAAATGTGGGTGGTCAACCCTTTAGGCATGTTTCAGGAGATAATTCTTAATATCGAGACTTCGACCATGTAGCTGACGACTATTTTTTCACCTGAAATTTATGAAATGAAAAGGGTTTCTTAAAGACATTATCAACTTTCCATCAATATAATTGCTGTCAAATTTTGACTTCAGTAAGTAATTATTACTTATTTTTCAATTGAGTTATCTTTAAAGTCATAATTGACATACTGATTGAAAAAACAACTATAACTTTCAAACCGTTTAACCTTTTTGAAATCCAAAACACGCGTCACATTCTATGCTACAGACTACTATAAGAAAAAAAAAGTTTTGAATTTGGTAAAATTTTGAATTAGTTAAGGTGGTCAGACATGAGAGTTTTTTAATTCTAAAAAAGTTGTAGCAGAAAATTCATAATTAATTATTTATTTGACAAAAAATTAAAAAAAAAATGCGTCATATCCGACATCGAGGGGAAGTCCATTGACATCTAGTTATTTAGTATAGTCAGACCGCTAAAATTACAAGGAGTCTATAGAAAAATCTCGTGTTGGATACTTTCAAGAGGATTTGGGCTAAAACTATCTGTCCTCAAATCAACTGTGCAAGTATTTTTCGAAATCATTTTGTATATCAAATAATATAATACATACTAATATAAAAATTTATATTATAATATTTATGCTATGCTATTATTATTTAATATTAATATTTAAAATGAAATTAATATTAACATTACAAAAATATAATTTAATATGAAACTTGAATTAATATTACATAAAAAGAATACAACTTAATATAACACAATTAATATTACTATTAAAAAAATACATTTATTATGAAACTTGAATTTGGGAAAAGTGGGGCAATTGAAATTTTAAAATAGGTGGGCTTTTTCGGATATCCGAGATTATCGGATATCCAAAAATATCGAATATCTGATTAGGCTTCATATTTGCTTGGGCATTACCAAACGTGGGTGGTCAACCCTTTAGGCATGTTTCAGGAGATAGTTCTTGATACCGAGGCTTCGACCATGTAGCTGACGACTATTTTTTCACCTGAAATTTATGAAATGAAAAGGGTTTCTTAAAGACATTATCAACTTTCCATAAATATAATTGCTGTCAAATTTTGACTTCAGTAAGTAATTATTACTTATTTTTCAATTGAGTTATCTTTAAAGTCATAATTGACATACTGATTGAAAAACAACTATAACTTTCAAACCGTTTAACCTTTTTGAAATCTGAAACATGCGTCACATTCTATGCTACGACTACTATAAGAAATTTTTTTTTTTTGAATTTGGTAAAATTTTGAATTAGTTAAGGTGGTTAGACACGAGAGTTTTTTTATTCTAAAAAAGTTGTAGTAGAAAATTCATAATTAATTATTTATTTGACCAAAAATTAAAAAAAATATGTGTCATATCCGACATGAGTCTACTACTTATATCTAGAATCTTGGGAAAATATATCATCATTTGATTGTGATTAAGGTGGTCATACATACACGTACTCTTTATCTTTTCCCTAAAATTTTCATAGTACTGCATTGATATCTAAAATTTTGAACAATTAGACAAAAAAAATTTCAAACAAGGGCTAGTAGTTTAGAAACTACATTCAATTTCCTACAAATTCTACTATTACAAATTTTTCACATAAGGTTCATAAGATGTTCAACCTTTTACGTCAAGTTGACTAACCCTGATTTTCTAATTTTTCATTGCCACTTAAGGCCATAGTTTGGTATACCATGATCCTGTACATACCCTTTGTTTCCGCATTAATGTACTTGTTGATTTTAAACTCTTAAGAAAAAAAATATTTTGTAAATTTGGTAGCATGTTTTAGGTTAATTTCTCTTGGGTTCCCTGGCGGGGCATTACAAAATATGTCAATGAAGGTTTATATTAATGTCTACTAACAAGATTTGTGTTATACTACAACTGATTGAATACTTAAAAAGGAGAGATTGATGATCATCAAGCTACAAAGGTATATGTGAGACATTAAATCAGTTATTATATTATCATTGATGTCAACTAGTTTTGACTATACTTATCATGTTAGTTGCAAACATCCAAAGAAGGAGATATTGGTGAAGGAATGAGATATTAACATGAAGATGAGAAGAATGAGTTAGATATGGATATGGTATTCATTGGGTAGCTTATTGATGAGTCTATGACATTATGATAGTGATTTGATTGTATTACATGATTCTGTAAAAGTTTGAAGATCAAGAATGAACAAGTTTATGTGGTTGGTAAATGAAGAACTTAGTATACACCGAGTTGATATAGTGTACACCGAGAAAGTGTACTGTATCCCAAGTATAGTATTAACAGAGTTAGATTTCACTGACACACAACGGTATTGACCGAGTAGGAGAAATAAGGAAAACTATTTGATTGCTGACTTGAGATGATGAGATGGAAAAATTGGGATGATTTTGAGGTTAATGATGAAGTTTTTTATGAAGATCTATGACTAACAAAATTCAAGGCAGATCGGATGATGGAGAATGAAATGTGTTTGAGACACAAGTTCTGAGGAAGGCTAAAGAGGCATAATCAACAATGGAGATTAAGAGGCAAAATCTATGGCTGAGAAGAAAATAGTTTATCATGTCTATTTAAGGAGACAAGAGATACAATGTATGCATGTGTGTGAAGAGAATATTGCATACATGCGTAGCTGATCAAATAGGTTGAAGACACAATTGAGAAAATCTACAGATTACACTGAGCATCAAAGAAAGGAATTAACCGAGCAGAATAGAGTTGGAGGAGAAGAATAAATTGAAGAGATTATATTGGCTAGAGGTATTATGAGCTTAGCATAGATCTGAAAATCAACAAAGAAAGTTGTAATTAAATAAGATCATTTACTGTTGCATTCTAACCATTGCTACAGATAAATCTCTTAACCGAGTGGGACTTAACAGTCTTTATTTCATGATGGCATTTAATGAATGTTTATAGTTTTCATGTTGACCCCATAGTGAATGTTTGGTCATAGAGAACTGTTAGTGATAAATCCTCTAACAAGGTCAAACCTTACACTATGTTACTGTAACCTTTAACAGGGTTGGCTCTTAACCGGGCTCACTTCAAAAGAGTGAAATTATTTTGGGTACCGATCCCAGGTGGTTTTTCCCCTAATAGGGTTTCCATGTTAAAAATAAAGTGTTATATGTGTATGGATCTGATGACTTATTATTTTAATTTACACATTAAAATTATTGGTTTGATTGGTATATACACTAGTTAATTTATTGGTATTCGGTTAATGAACATAATAACACAGACACAGTTTTACTGAGTTGCTTAGATTAATGAAAAAATTTTATACATCAGGGAGTGTTTGGGACTATAGGATAATTGGACTTAACTGATTCACCCCCTAGATCCGTTATCTAATAGGTTTGATGTAGGAGGTAAGATGAGATGCAAGATTGTTTTCCTAGGATGGAGTTTGGTGGTTGAAGAAGGTGCATGGATGATGCCATGGTGAAGGTATGAGAGTTTTTCCTTCATAGGGACTAATTTTTCTGGTGGAATCTACTTTGGTATGTTGGATACATGCTGAGACAACTTTTTTTGAAGTTTGGAAGTGATTGGAGAAGGCATTTTGCGAAAGCCCTAGTTTTAAGAACATAAAGGTGATGGTTTTGTAGTTGGGAAGGTAAATGGGCATGGAACCTCAGAAAAAACTAAAAATATGTTGTTTGGTAACCTATTTAAAGACTATTTTGGGTTTTGGAGTTAGGAAGGTGATTTTTTTATAGGGTTAGTTTGTACAAGTGGCCTAATTGGCCTAGTTTTGTGAGAAGCAGGGTAATAGATTAGGGTAATATGTCCAAAATAACCACAGAAAAGGTTAGGATACTTTATGTAACTCTAAAAAGGGTGGTCAAATCCATGTAAAAGTTTTATAAGTGTTTTGGAAAGTTTAAGAATTATGGTGGAAAAACTCACTTGGCAGGGCTAGTAGAAAATAAGCCTAACTAGGATAGTTTGGGCCTTGGAGTTTAAACTAGAGGAATTGGGAATGTAGAGCCTTGTAATAGGGTTATGTAAGTGTGTTAAGGTTTTTGGTAGGGTGGTAATGAGTAAGGGAGGTTTGTGACTTTATTTGGGTACTTGGAGTATGGTCTAGTGAAGAGATAATGAAAGAAGAAGTTAAGGATTGATCTTGTTAGATTTTTTAAACTCATTAGGGCTACTTGGGTGAGTAATTGTGTTTTTATAAGGCTCTTCATCATAGTGGTATCAAAGTGAGGGAATAGGTCTTTGTAAGGGAAAGAGTGGAAGGTTAAAGTGAGGGTGACTCAAGATACCTCCTAAGAGTGTGAACACAACTAGAGAGATCCAAGAGTTGAAGGAGAAGAATGAAAGGTTGTAGGAATATTATAATACCATCTTGGAAAATATTGAATCATTGGAGTCAAATCAGAGAATGAAGGCTGATGCAGGGTATGTTAGTGAAGAAGAGGAAGGAGAGGAAGAGTTCCATAAGGCTGAGGAAGCAAATTAAAAGAAGGTAGACACTAAAGGATAGAGGAAAATTAAACATCTCAAGGAAGTGAAAGGAGACATGCATCAAATAAGGGGTGACATATCTATGCACGATGGTAGTTTGAAAAAGGAAGAGATATTGGATTGGATAGAAGCAATGGATGCATAATTTGAAGGTGAAGATGTAACTGATGATCAAAAGGTTAGATTGGAAAAGAAAAAACTCAAGGGACATACATTTCTATGGTGGGACCATGAAGAGGCTGATAGAAAGAAGAAGGGAAAGACCAAGATCACTTCTTGGGGTCGAATGGTAGCTAAAAGGTAATTTTATTCCTAAAGATTATGATATTCAGATATATTAAAAATTGCAAGGGTTAAAGAAAAAAGATCTAGATATCAAGACATACACTGATGAATTTTATAAGTTGTGTATAAGATTAGATAGGGAGGAAGATGAAGTTGCTAAATTTTCAAGGTACCTAGGAGTTATGAGATTTAATATACAAGATGAACTTGTTATTACTAACCCAAGGACTGTGAAAGAGTTTTACCAATTGGCTATCAAAATAGAGGAGAAGATGAAAAGGAGACAAGAGAAATATAAAAGAGGAAGAGGCAATAAAAATAGTAGGGGTAGAGACACATTTTCTTCACAGAAGTCAACTAGTGAAGAATAAGGTGATACCAATTAAGGTAAAGAGAAATCATTTTCTGATTCTAGAGGAGGTATTGGTAGAAATAGAGGAACATTTGGTAGAGGTTCTAGAATCAATTTTCAGGAAGATGTTATAACTGTAATGAATATGGACATCCTTATTTTAAATGTCCTAAAAAGACAAAAACAACAACATCATCTTATAAGAGTGTGGTATATTCTTAAGAGGAGGTTGATAAACATCCAAGGGAGGTTGAGTGTGTGGGAGAAGTTGGTGAATGTTTGATGATAAAAAAGAATACCTTGAAGACCTCACAAGAATAAGAACCCATTCAAAGAAGGAGCTTGTATAGAATAAGGTGTTGATGTAAAGGTAAATTTTTCACTCTTGTTGTTGATTTTGGTTCAATTGATAATATTGTTTGTACTGAAATGGTTGAGAAAATGCAATTGGAAAGAATTCCTCATAAGAATTCATATAGAGTTTCTTGGGTCAATGATGATGTTTGTTTGTTTTGGAATAAGGGAAAAATAGGTTTAACAGAGACCCAAAACCCCTTACATAAAGTTAAAAAAGATTAATAATTAAGTATCAAAGTTTGAGACATCGCTGGCCAAAAACACAGAACCAACCAACATACTAGCAAACAATGACTAGAAAAGAGCAATAAAATAGAGAACAATAAACTACAATAAAAAAACCCACAAGAAAATAAAGAAAAGAAGATCTAAACAAGCTCCTTTGATTCTTTAGCGACCTAGTTCCCAATGATGGTTACCTCCTTCTTAGTGTCTTTGAGATGCTGAAAGACTTTGGAACAGGTAGAAGCTTTCTTGTCCAGGCTAGCCCTAGCTCTTTTCTTGGGACCATCATTAACATCCTCAGTAGCATTCTTCCTATGACTACCTAGATTGATGTCTAACACATTTCCCTACATATCCATCTGCCCTGTAATGTCCCTGATCTTCTGAATGGAGGAGTTGATCTTATCGTCACTATCATTCAAAATTTTCTTTAAGCCATCCTCATACAACTTCATATACTTAGGAATTTTTACACATTTCTCTTCCAAGTTCTTCCTAGATTTAATTTCCTTATCCAGATGGACTTCTAGGCTACCAATCTTTCTCTAGAGCCCATGAACCTCATTGTATATCCACTAGTCTAGAGTAAGAGAAACAAAAAGTAAGAGTTGATTTTCATATTGGTGAATATAAGGAAAGTGTTTTATGTGATATTTTACACATGAAATGTAGCCATATTCCACTTGGTAGACCTTGGCAATATGACAACCAAACTAGTTATGATGGTACGATTAACACATATGCTCTTGAAAATAATGGGATTAAGTATAACTTGTCCTATGAATGATGATGTCAAGGGTAAAGGTAAGATTTTTATGTTTGGTAAGAAGACACTTATTGAGGATAATGAGATTAAAGCCAAGTTAAGGCTAGTAGAAGTTGAAAATGATGATTTGAGTGCAAGAGTAATGATTGGATCTATTATGTTCCCTTTTGTGTAGGAAAAGTTCAAAAAGGAACATAAAAGTGCAAATTCTCAAATAGAGGTACATATAGAAAAGGGTGAGAAATCAGTACAGAAGGTGCAAATGCAAGCACCAAAAATAAGATCTTGGTATCCACTAGGTGCCATGACAATGGGTATACCTTTTTGGTCTAATGTGTCATTATATCCTAGTTTTTCTCCATTTTATGCAAGTATATAGGTGACTCCAATTTCATATGGAGTAGGTTACTTATGTGACATGAGCTTGTTTATAGAAGTGGAGCATGGTGTAGGGGCACCTAATTGTTCCAAAGATCTACAAGATGTCAAATATGAGAAATTTTTGTTTTGAAGAAAAACCAATGTCAATAAGTTCTTTATACACCAAGTGTGATGCAATGAGGCATACAAAATCCAATGCATGTAATAGTTAGAGTTAAAGTATCAATTTGTGCAAAATTGTCAATTTGATGCAATATTGTCAAAGTTGCTCATAATGGAAAAATTATGTAATAGAGGATGTTTTAAAGTGTCTATGTGGGAATAGGTTATTTAGAGTTAGTAATGATTAAAAAATTCCAAAATGAATCATTTTGTGATGCAAGGACCTGTAGAGGCAGGCATAATCAGGGTTAATTGAGACTTCTTAAACCTACTAACAAGCCCTATGAAGAGTTACATAGAGAAGCAATATGAAAAACCACATGAAATTAGTGAAAACACAATGGATATGAGACAAGCAACTAGTAACAACACTGGTGCAATTATATTAAATCTTTCAACATTCCCGATTGTGAGGCCTTCCGGGTTTTAGCCTTATATAAAGAGATTTATGAATTTAGAGTCTTAGCTCCATATTATCTTCTTTTCTACTTCTACTACTCTTCTAATATCCTAGAACTAATTTCCTACATCAACCCAAGCTCCAAATATATAGCTAGCAAAGCCACAAGTTGGCCAGTCAGGCATATAATTACATTATAGGGCCACTTAGGAGGAGAAACCAAACTAAAGAAACAAATAACAAAACACATTGCGAAGCCACATTTAGGTCCACACATGATCCAAGAACATATCCCAAACTTTGTAAGATCCAATTTCCCCACATGGAACCACGCAAGATGAAATACCACATGTTTCATGCAAAACTGATGGTGAATCGATGCCCGAGGAAAATGCTGATAACTTCCAGATCCAAGCGAATTAGGACATGTTCTTTTAGGAGAATGCTCAAGAATAGGTCCACAAAACCACATTAACTTTACAAAGCAAGAAACCAATAGTAAGAATAGCTACAAAACAAACAATAGACATGTATAGGAAACAAAAAATGTTTTTGGTGATGCAAGATTTCTCAAAGACCCAAGATGCTCCTACATTAAACACCAGGGATAAATAAAGAATTGATGTTCACATCAGGCACTACTCATATTATGACCTAAATCATAAAGATCCAACTCAGCTTGTGTAATCCATGAACTATCTTCAATTGGCTTATCTTTATACTAAACTAGGTATTCCATGTTGTCTTTTCCTCTTGTATGAGCTTTCTTACTCTACTATTCAAGATCTTCTCAATGCTATCTTTGTTCTTCTTAGGATAATTCAGATCATCTTCTACCTCATCAATTGATTCAAAGTACTCAAAGATATCAGCAATGTTGAATATAGGTGATATGTCCATGTCCTTTGGTAATTCTACTTCATAAGCATTTCCACTGTCAAACTTCTTCAGAATCTTACAAGGTCCAAATTTCTTCATTTTTTAGCTTGTTGTAGGTACCAAATAGAAATATATTTTTCTTCAAATGAATCATAACTTCATCTCCAACTTCAAAAGATTTATGTCTCCTTCTCTTATCTTCTCTCTGTTTATATTTTAGATTACTATCCTCAAAATTATTTTTAACTTCATCATGAAAAGTTCTCATGTATACTACAAAATCCTCAACTTCAACACTTCTTCTTGTCTCAATAGGTAAATCTCTCAACTCTATGGTTCCTTTAGGATGAAATCCAGTAAAAATCTCAAATTATTTTCTCTTAGTACTTCTATTCACATAATTATTATATGCAAACTCTGCTTGTGCCAAAACTAAATCCCAATTAGCAGGTTTATCTCCAACTAAACATCTCAACAAGTTTCCTAAACTTCTGTTTACAACTTCAGTCTATCCATCTTTTTGAGGCTGAAGTGTAGAACTAAACTTCAACTCAGTATTCATCTTTTTCCAAAGTGTTCTCCAAAAGTAACCAGTAAACTTGGTATCTTTGTCTGAAACAATAGACTTAGGCAAACCATGAAATCTTACTACTTCCTTGAAAAATAATTTAGTTACATGTCATGCATCAAATGTCTTCTTACAAGGTATGAAATGTGCCATCTTTGAAAATCTTTCAATCACTACAAAAATAGAATCATTACCTCTCTGAGTTTTAGGCAATCCAAGAACAAAATCCATACTCACATCTTCCAAAGTTCTATCAAGTACAGGCAAAGGTGTATACAATCCCACATTCTGACTAGTTCCTTTTGCTACTTGAAAAATTATACAACCTCTAACCATTCTCTATACATCTCTATAAACCTATGGCCAAAAGTATCTTTCCAAAATCAAATTCACAGTCTTATCAATCCCAAAATGTCCAACAAGTCCACCACTATGTTTCTCCTTCATTATGTTCTCTCTCATAGATCCTCTAGGTATTCACAACTAAAATCCTTTAAACAACATGTCTTCTTGAATGAAATAATTAGTCCACTTATCACTCATTGTTTGTTCTTTACAAGCTCTCCAAGGCTCTACAAAATCAAGGTCAGTTTCATACAAATACTTCAAATCATCAAAACCAAGTACCTCAACTTTCATCTCTATCATCAAAATTCTTCTTCGGCTTAAGGCATCAACAACCTTATTCAACTGTCTAGTCTTATGTTTCAATGAAAAGGAAAAATTATACAAAGAACTCAACCCACTTCATATGTCTCTGATTCAATTTATTCTGACTTCCCAAATACTGAAAAGCTTTAAGCTCAGTATACAACAAAAAATCTTTAGACATCAAATAATGTCTCCATTTCTTCAAAGCTTCAACAATAACATATAATTCTTGGTCATAAAATGAATATTTTCTCTTAGCATCATTCAACTTCTCACTAAATAAAGCTATAGGTCATCCTTCTTGACTCAAAAAAACTCCTATTACACTTCCACTAGCATCACATTCAACTTGAAAAACTTTACTAAAATCAGCCAAAGCAAGTATAGGTAATTCTGCAATTCTTTGTTTCAATGTTTCAAAAATATTTTGTGCTCCATGTCTCCATTTGAAATCCCTTTTATCTCCTCTCATGGTTTCAGTCATAGCATTACAAATAGAACTGAAATTTCTGATGAACTTCCTATAAAAAATTGCCAATCCATGAAATGATCTTACCTCTCCAACATTCTCTGGTGTAGGCCAATCAAGTATAGCTCTTACTTTCTTAGGGTCCATCTTTAACCCATCAGCTGAAATTAAAAAACCAAGGTACACAATCTCCTCTTTAATAAATGAACATTTCTTCAAGTTAATCAACAACTTTTCTTCCTTCAATCTCTACAATACTTGTCTAATATGTTCAAGATGTTCTTCCTTACTCTTACTGAATATCAAAATGTCATCAAGAGATACAATTACAAACTTACCCAAGAATCTTTTCAAAACTTCATTCATCAGCCTCATGAAAGTACTAGGTGCATTAGTCAAACCAAAAGGCATAACCAACCATTCATACAAACCTTCATTAGTCTTAAAAGAAGTTTTCCATTCATCCCCTTCTCTAATCCTAATCTGATGATATCCACTTTTCAAATCAATCTTTGTGAAATAATTTGCTCCACTCAAACTATCCATTATGTCATCCATCCTAGGCAAAGAAAATGTGTACTTTACTGTTATCTTGTTTATAGCTTAAGAATCAGTACACATTCTCCATTCTCCATTCTTTTTTGGTGCTAATACAACAGGTACTGCACAAGGGCTCAAACTTTCCCTAATCAAACCTTTCTCAAGAAATTCTTGCACTTGTCTATTCAACTTTGTCTTTTCATCAATTGCTAACCTATGTGGTTCTTTGTTAGGAAAACTAGTTCCAGGTATCAAATCCATATGTAGTGACTTATACTTCTCATAGGTGGTAAGCCATTAGGTACATTATCAAAAATGATGTCATGAAATGCAGTCAAAAAAGGTTTAACCTTAGGTGCATGTTCTAACTCATCTTGTTTCTCAGTTTTCCTTGGAATCAAAGCATAACAAACATTCTGTTCTTTCATTTCTCTTGCAAAATTTTTACCATCAACCAAGCATACTCTGACTAAAGGCAACAATATTTGTTTCTTTCCATCCATCCAAATAGTATATTGATTCAATATACCATCATGCAAAGCTTTCCTATCATACTACCAAGGTCTACCCAAAATAATATGACAACAATCCATAGGCATAATATCACATAAGACTTCATCATGATAACCTCCAATTTTGAATTTAACAAGGCATTGTTCACTTACAAGTAGTTTATGCTCTTTCTAGATCCAAGCAATATGCTAAGGCTTAGGATGTCTCAATCTTTGCAACTGCAATTTGTTAACCAGCTCTTCGGATGCCAAATTATTAGAACTTACACTATCAATGATTACCTTGCAACATTTGTCAACGATCTTACATCTAGTCCTAAACAAACTTTTCCTCAGAATCGGTTCCTCATCAAGTTCTTCATTCTACAAGATCCTTCTTAACATCAAGTTCTCACCATGTTTAGGTTCATTAGATAATTCCTCAATTTCTTCACAAGCCAAATTATTTCTACCATTACCTCTAGTCTTCTTTCCAGAGTTAGTACATTCAAAAGCTCTATGTCCTTCACCACATTTGTAACAAGTACCTTTAAACCAAGATTTCTCTTCTCTTTTCCCACTATTGTTATTCCTAGAGTAACTAGTATAGCTACCTCTAGAGTAATTACCTCTTTTAGAAGGTTCATCTTTCCTGATGGAAATATAGATGCAGTAACTAAGAGGGGGGGGGGGGGGGGGTGAATCAGTTACCCACAAAAATATTACCACAGATCCCTTAGATATCTTATTTGAATAATTTACTGCTGTTACTCGATAAACAAAGAGAATAACTGTAACTCGGTAAACATACAGAGAAATGTTGAAACTTAGTCTTTGCAGTGTATATTAATTAGAATTGTTCTAAAGCATTCATCATTGATTAACATGCATAATGAAAATAACAATAAGACAAGAGACACCAGATTTAACGTGGAAATCCAATAAGGGAAAAACCACCAATGTAACTAGTTACTATTTTTCACTCTTCTGAAGTGATGCCTGGTTAGAGGCCAACCCGGTAAAAGGTTACAAAACACACTGTTAGGTGTGACCTGGTTAGAAGATTTAATCACCCTATTAGGAGTGGCCTTGTAAGAGGTCTTTAAACAATTCAACTGAACTGTTACCTTGTTAGAGGATTTACAATATGGTTGTTAAACCAACTCAGTTAAGAGATTTAGAGATCACTGCTACAATGATAAGAAAATAACAGTGAAATGACCTGTATAAGATGCAACTGTATTGCTGATTACAGATCTCTATTCTGCTCCACTTTAGATCCTTTCTGATCGAATGTATCTTTGTTTCTCCTCAAGGATATCTCATCATCCTTCATAATTCGCACATATCTGCCTTCAATTGATTTTCATTTTGTTCCCCATCCTCCATTCTCCATTCTATATGCTCTTCTAAAATGATTATATATATATATCCTTCAGATTGATTATTTTGTTTGTTAAGTCAACACATATAATCATTCCAAATATTACAACTGTTGGCTCTTAAACAAGTAAACACAAGTATTACTGAGTCGGCCCAAATATTGTAACTCGGTTACTGAAAACTAACTCGGTGATTTTCTGATACTTGGCGTCCACTGTATTACTTGACATCGTCATGCACTCGATAGAAGTAGAAGCTCGGTCCATATTAACCACTCGGTCATAGTCTGGAACTCGGCAGATACTAACTTTTCTTTGATAACCGAGGAAGCCATTTCCTTTGTTAACCGAGGAAGCTCGGTTAATACTAACTTCTATCATACTTCCTTTCACACTTGGGAGAACTCAGTAGATACTTAGCTGACCGACTGAGCTTAGTAGACACATAGAATTGATATATAATATGACATTGTGTGACATCAAGGACAATACATTTTTAAACAATTGTATCCAACAATCTCCTTCAGACAATTGTTTCCAACAATCTCCCTCTTTCGCATTGATGGCAACACAGTATGTCATATTACAATGAAATTTCATAGAATAAGGAATATATCCTTAGCTTCATTCTGATTCATATCTCCCTCTGTCAGAAAACTATCTTCTCGATTGAAAACTCTCCTTCTTAACTTCTCAAATCCTTCTCAGAAATTTCTCTTGAAATGACAACAAATTCTCCCTCTTTGACAACACATGCCAAAGATAATTCTCATACTGCCAGTGCATACCAATGTACCTCAAGTACTGATTCATATGCAATGATTGCTTGAATGCGCTACATCAACTTATTGATTGTCAACATGCTCTGGCTGATGCATCACTAAGACTTTATTTAGTGAGCCTCGGATAGGGGAATAACCCCTAACTTACCTTGGAGATACAAAAATGCATCTTTAGGTAATGGTTTGGTGAATATATCTGCAATTTTCTCTTTTGTATGAACATATTCTAATCTAATTTCCATGTCCTGCACTAATTCTCTGACAAAGTGATACTTAATAGCAATGTGCTTGGTTTTGGAATGCATAACTGGATTTTTGAAATGTTAATTGCACTTGTATTATCACAAAACATAACAACTGGCTCTTTGATCTCAACCATCATGCCTTCAATAATTGTTTAAACTAAACAATGTTAGAGCAATTTACTGTAGCAACAACATATTCTGCTTCAGCTGTGGATTGGGATGTACAATTTTGCTTTTTACTAATCCCAAATATCAATCTTTTTCCAAGAAAAAATGTTCCACCACTTGTACTTTTCCTGTCATCAATGTTTCCTGCCCAATCAGAATCAATAAATACTTTTAAGTCCAGATTGCCTCCAAATTTATACCACAAACCATATTATTCAATTCCTTTCAAGTACCTTAAGATTCTTTTGATTGCCATCATATGATTTTCTCTAGGTTTTGCTGAGAATCTTGCTACTATACCAACTGCTAAGGCAATATTAGGTCTTGTATGCACTACATATTGCAATTTTCCAATCATGGATCTATATAAGGTCTGATCTACTTCTTTTGAATCATCATCTTTGGTAAGCTTCAGTCTAGTACACATGGGTGTACCAACTGGTTTTGAATCCTCCATACCAAACTTCTTAAGTATTTCCTTAATGTATTTAGACTGAGTAATATAGATACCATTCTTGCTCTATTGAATTTGAAGACCAACAAAGAATTTTATCTGACTAAACATTGACATTTCAAATTCTTTGTTCATTTGTTCTGAAAATTCTTTGCACTGATCATCATTCCCTATAAATATAGTGTCATCCACAAATATTTTTGCCAAAACAATTTTGTTATCTGGTCCATCTTTGATGTACAAGTTGCTGTTATCATTGGTTCTTTTGAAATTAATTTGAATAAGATAGTTATGTAATCTTTCATACCATGCTCTAGGAGCTTGTTTCAAACCATACAATGCTTTGTGTAATTTGCAAACCATATCTCTTTTGTCTGGATCAATGAAGCCTTCAGGTTGTTCAATGTAGACTTCTTCATCAAGAATTCCATTAAGAAATGCAGATTTTATATCCATCTGATATACCTTAAATTCTTTATGTGCTGCATAAGCAAGTAGAGTTCTTACACCTTCTAATCTTGCAACAAGAGCAAAAGTCTCACCATAATCTATACCTTCTTCTTGAGAATAGCCTTTACATACTAGTCTAGCTTTGTTTCTTGATACTTGACCATCTTCATCCAGCTTATTTTTGAATACCCATTTTGTTCCAATTACATTTTTGTCTTTAGGTCTAGGTACAAGAGTCCATGTTTTGTTCTTTTCTATTTGTTCTATTTCTTCATTCATAGCCTCAATCCAGCTTTCATTTTCCAATGCATCTTTCACATTTCTAGGTTCAAAATCAGCAAGTAAATATGTACCTTTTAGTTAACTTCTAGTCATGGTACCATCTGATTTTTTTCCAATAATCTGATCTAGTGTATGATGCCTCCTGACATACTTGGCTAATACAAGTTCCTTGCCTTGTGAATGAGTTACATTGTCATCTTCTAGAATTTCCTTTTCAAGTTCAGGTTGCTCGGGCTCGGTAGATGTTTGCTCGGTAGCTTTAGGCTGAGACTCGGTTCCTTGTGACTCGGTCTAAACTTCTTCTTGTGACTCGGTAACTATACTAGGTTCGGTAGATACAGTCAACTCATTATTGATAGATATATCTGGCAATGTATCAGGTTCAATGTAAACAAATCTCCTGTAATTCTCTGGTTCCTTTTTGCTTTCTTCTTTAGTCTTTTCTACAAACTCATCAACTTTCACATGTATACTTTCTATGACTTTGTGAGTAGACAAGTTCAAACATTTATATGCCTTTCTTTTGCTAGAATATCCCAAGAATATTCCTTCATCACTTTTCACATCAAATTTTCTTTTTCTAGATTCTTTTAAGATATAACACTTGCTGCCAAATACTTTTAGGTAGCTCACATTAGGTTTATAGCCATACCATAATTCATAAGGAGTTTTGAATGTGTCTTTTCTCAACTGTACTCGGTTCAATGTATGAACTTCAGTGCTGATAGCTTTCTTCCAGTATTTTACAGCAATGTTATTTTCAATCATTAGAGTCCTTGCACAATCCATGATAGATCTATTCCTTCTTTCAGCTATTCCATTTTGTTCAGGAGTTCTAGGGGTTGATACCTATCTTTTAATTCCTCTTTCAATGCAAAAATTATTGAATTCATGGGAGATGAATTCACCACCTCTGTCTGATCTTAAGCATTTTATTCTTTTTCCTATTTCCTTTTTACTCTTGCCAAATACCACTTGAATTTCTCAAATGGTTTTGATTTTTCTCTCAGATACAAAAAAGTCATCATTCTAGAATAGTCATCAACAAAGAGAATAAAGTATTTTTCTCCAGTATAGCTCTAAACTCTAATAGGTCCACATAAATCAGTATGCACAATTTCCAAAATCTCTTCAGACTTATAGTTTTTACTTTTAAAACTAGTCTTTCCCATTTTTCCAATTTGACAATTTTTACATAGACCAATATCAAGTTTCTTTAGAATAGGAATGCCTCTTACTTTCTTGAATTTTCTTATCTTTACCATGTTATCAAAATTTACATGACATAACCTTTTGTGCCATAACCAACTTTCTTCAATTTGAGCAATAAAACATGAGTGTTCACCAAGATCAAGGTAAAATAGGTTACCTTTTGTTTGTTTGCCTGATCCAATTTGCTTTCCTTTGTCATCTAGCAGTCTTGCTTGGCCATTCATGAATTCAACTTTGAAACCGATGTTGATTAACTGTGCTACACTTAGAAGATTATGCTTTAGTCCTTCAACCCAATAAGCATTATCACATGTAAATTCTTTGGTTAGTGATATTCTTCCTTTTCCTTTTATACATCAAGGTTCATTGTTACCAAATCTTACATTACCATCATCACAGTCTTCAAGGTTTTCAAATTTTGTTTTGTCACCAGTCATGTGGTGTGAACATCCACTTTCTATTATCCATATATCATCTTTGCATAAATGAGAAACAAGTGCCATCTTATCTTCATCATTATCAGATTCATCTTTTACAGCAATAAAGATAATTTCTTCTTCACTTTCATCAGAATCTTTAGCCATAAAACATGTTTTCTTACCTTTATCCTTGAATGGTTTGAAATTCTTTTTGCCATAGTACTTGTGACCTTTCTTCTCATCCTTGCTTTGCTTGTTTGGACACCTAGCTACAATATGACCAATTTCTTCACATGAAAAATAGATTAAGGGAGTTTTACCTTTGTATTTTCCTCTGCCTTTAGAGTATTTCTTTGCAAGTAATGCTTCTACAATTTCAAGATCACTATCAGAACTTTCTTCTAATTCTTCTTCACTTTCTGACTGAACCTCTTTTACTTTCTTGCCCTTCTTTAGTGAAACCTTGGCCTCAAATGCTGATTCAATATTTTTAGAAGTTGGAACATAGTTGTCATAGTTGTCTAACTCAAATGCTGTCAATCTTCCCACTATACCATCCAAAGTTATATTATGATTTTCTTCACATCTTTTCTCTTGAATAATAGATACTCTTATTGCATAGATAGGGAGTAAAGTTCTAAGAACCTTACTTAAAATAGTTTCATCAGTAATTGTTCCTCCAGAAGCTCTGATTGCACTTACACTTGCCTTGATTCTTTCAACATATTTTGCAATATTCTCATCTTCTTTCATACTCATCTTATCAAATTGTCCTCTTAGAATTTATTCTTTGGCTCTTCTCACATTGGCATCACCACCATAGATTTTCTTTAGTTTGTTCCACATTTCATAAGCAGTGGTGCAGTCTTTGATCTCATCAAATTCTTCATAGGTAAGAGCTGATGCAATGTCTATCATCATGGTGTTATGATTCTTTTTCTCTGCAATGTCTTCAACAGTTAATATGCCAGTAGGAACTGTATATTCTTCATCAATGTATTTGCATCCTGAATCACCAATGGAAGCTAGATGAAGTCTCATGAGACCTTGCCATGCTGAAAATTTTTCTTTGTTAAGCTTTGGAATTTCTCTCTTGTAAGACATCCTGATCTTTAGCTTAGGTCCTTGAAACCGTTCCTGCAAGCACCAAATGCTCTGATACCAATTGATGGAAATATAGATGCAGTAACTGAGAGGAGGGGGGCTGAATCAGTTACCCACAAAAATATTACCACAGATCCCTTAGATATCTTATTTGAATAATTTATTGCTGTTACTCGGTAAACAAAGAGAATAATTATAACTCGGTAAACATACAGAGAAATGTTGAAACTCGGTCTTTGCAGTGTATATTAATTAGAATTGTTCTAAAGCATTCATCATTGATTAACATGCATAATGAAAATACTAATAACATAAGAGACACCAGATTTAACATGGAAACCCAATAAGGGAAAAACCACCAATGTAACTAGTTATTGTTTTTCACTCTTCTGAAGTGATGCCCGGTTAGAGGCCAACCTGGTAAAAGGTTACAAAACACACTATTAGGTGTGACCTGGTTAGAGGATTTAACCACCCTGTTAGGAGTGGCCTTGTAAGAGGTCTTTAAACAATTCAACTGAATTGTTACCTTGTTAGAGGATTTACAATATGGTTGTTAAACCAACTCGGTTAAGAGATTTAGAGATCACTGCTACAATGATAAGAAAATAACAGTGAAATGACTTGTATAAGATGCAACTGTATTGCTGATTATAGATCTCTATTCTGCTCCACTTTAGATCCTTTCTGATCGAATGTATCTTTGCTGCTCCTCAAGGATATCTCATCATCCTTCACAATTTGCACATATCTGCCTTCAATTGATTTTCATTTTCTTCCCCATTCTCCATTCTCCATTCTATCTGCTCTTCTAAAATGATTATATATATATCCTTCAGATTGATTATTTTGTTTGTTAAGTCAGCACATATAATCATTCCAAATATTACAACTATTGGCTCTTAAACAAGTAAACACAAGTATTATTGAGTCGGCCCAAATATTGTAACTCGGTTACTGAAAACTAACTCGGTGACTTTCTGATACTCGGCATCCACTGTATTACTCAACATCGTCATGCACTCGGTAGAAGTAGAAGCTCGGTCCATATTAACCACTCGGTCATAGTCTGGAACTCAGTAGATACTAACTTTTCTTTGATAACCAAGGAAGCCATTTCCTTTCTTAACCGAGGAAGCTCGATTAATACTAACTTCTGTCATACTTCCTTTGACTGAGCTCGGTAGACACATAGAATTGATATATAATATGGCATTGTGTGACATCAAGGACAATACATTTTTAAACAATTGTATCCAACAATCTCCTTCAGATAATTGTTTCCAACATTTCCATCCTTTATCTTGTACTACATTTTCAGATTTACTACTTTCTCCATGCATCGGTCTCAACTCTTCCATCATAGCAAGAAAATTCAACTGCAGGTTTGGAGTTAGCCTTAGACAAAACTCTCAAGAGTCTTTCCTCATCCTGATCAACTTTAGGTTCAGGAATAGGTGCTGCTTCTTCTTCATCAATAACATCTTCAAGATGTGTGCCTCTTCTCTGGGCTGTCTCTACAACTTCAAGCCTAGTTTAAATCTGCCTCAACATATCCATGATAGCATTATCATTTCCTCTACCATGAACCATCTTGACAACTAGGTTCCAGCAAGATCATAACCTTCTACAAGTTATAGGTCAGATTTCAGATCTACCACCCTGCAACCAATCCAATAAGGTTCTCCACAATCTAATCCATAAGAAAGAACTTCACTCTTATACCACTTGACGCAAGGGCAAGGTAGAGGGAGGTAGAATCAGGGTTAATTGAGACTTCTTAAATGTACTAACAAGCCCTACGAAGAGTTACACATGGAAGCAATATGAAAAACCACATGAAATCAGTGAAAACATAATGGATATGAGACAAGCAATTGGTAATAACACTAGTGCAATTATATTAAATCTTTCAACATGCTCGACTATGAGGTCTTCTGGGTTTCGGCCTTATACAAAGAGATTTATGAATTTAGAGTCTCAGCTCCATATTAGCTTCTCTTCTACTTCTACTACTCTTCAACTATCCTAGAACTACTTTCCTACATCAACCCAAGCTCCAAATATATAGCCAACAAAGCCACAAGTCAGCCAGTAATGCATTTAATTAAATTATAGGTCCACTTAGGAGGAGAAATCAAACTAAAGCAAGAAATAAAAAAATACACTGTGAAGCCACATTTAGGTCCACACATGATCCAAGAACATATCCCAAACTTTGCAAGATCCAATTTCCCCACATGGAACTGCACAAGATGAAATACCACACGTTTGGTGTGAAACTAGCGGTGAACTGATGCCCAAGGAAAATGGTGATAACTTCCAAGTCCAAGTGAATTAGGACATGTGCTCTCAAGAGAATGCTCAAGAATAGGTCCACAACACCACATTAACTTTGAAAGGAAAGAAACCAACAACAACAATGACTACAAAACAAACAACAGATAGGTGCAAGAAATAGAAAATGTTTTTGGTGATGCAAGATTTCTCAAAGACCCAAGATGCTCCTGCATCATTTTGTGTGGATGGAATGGGTTTAAGGTTAATAGGTTAAAATTTAACAAATCCAAATTTGAATCCTAATGGCTCATTAGGTTCAAATGGTAGTTTGGGTGGTTCTAATGGCTTTGTTTGAGTCTTTCAGGGAAGAATAATTTAGATGCGTTATATATGCCTATTAAAGTCTAAAGAACTCATGAGCATATATAGGTAAATGTATTGAATCATTTTTTGACAATAAGCATATTTAGATTTCTTGCCATTTGTCCAAGTTTAAGAGTTATCTACCCATAGAATTGTATACCTCCATTAATTTATCTAGAAATAATTTTTGTTTTCTTTGGGAAAGTTTTTTATTCATGTTTTGATCATTTTTAAAATCTAAGCAATCCATTTTACTGTTCTTTTGTTGATTGTCCCAAAGACAACATTGGGAAACTTGTAACTGTTTTGAGAGTCTTAATGGATTAAGACCTATTTTACTTTCTATTGTTTTTTTCCTTGTAGAAAGGGTCAAGGCATATTTATATTAATGTCTAATAACACTATTTGATGTAGGAAGTAACATGATATGCAAGATCATTTCCCTAGGGTGGAGCTTGGTGGTTGAAGAAGGTGCATGGTATTGAAAAAATGGTCAGTGATCCCCTTAGGATTCACGACATGGCTTAACTGCCTCTTGTGTCTTCTATAAGTCTAGTGGTTGTATCAGGAATTAACAGGTCGATCTTTTGGTGCAATGAAAACTACCACTTGTAATAAGTGGTATCAGATCTTGGTCACAGGTTCGAATCCCCTCGGGTAATTCTTAGGGGGAGATTGTTGGTAAAATGGATAGTACCCCCCTCATGATTTGTGACATGGCTTAATTGCCTCCTGTGTATTCTATAATTTTAGTGGTTGTATCGGGCATTAACATGTTGATCTTTTGGTGCAACAACAACTACTACTTGTAACACATGGATGATACCATGGTGATGGTTTGAGATTTTTTCCTTATGGGGACCACTTTTTCTATTGGAATCTACTTTGGTATGATGAATGCATGGTGAAACAACTTTTTTTGAAGTTTGGAAGTGATTGGAGAAGGCATTTTGAGAAAGCCCTAGCTTTAAGGACATAAAGGTGATGGTTTTATAGTAGGGAAGGTAAATGGGCATGGCATCTCAAACCAAGTTGAAAATATGTTGTTGGGTAACCTACTAAAATACTATTTGGGCCTTGGAGTCATGAGGAGGGTGATTTTTTGATAGGGTTGTGTTGTAAAAGTGGCCTAATTGGCCTAGTTTTGTGAGTAGCAGTGTAATAGATTAGGGTATTGGTCCAAACCAACCATAGGAAAGGTTGGGATATATTATGTAACTCTAAAAATGGTGTCAAATCCATGTTTATTTTTCTAAGTGTTTTGGAAAAGTTAAGAGTTATGGTTTAAAAAACTTGCTTGGTAGGGCTAGTAGAAAATAAGCCTAATTGGGACAGTTTGGGCCTTGGAGTTTGAACCTGAGGAATTGGAAATTTTTAACCTTGTAATAGGGTTCCATAATTGTATTAAGATGTTGGTAGAGTGGGAATGAGTCAGGGAGATTGGTGACTCTAGTTGGGTACTTGGGGTAAGCTTTACTGAAGACATAATGAAAGATGTTAAGGGTTGACATTGTTACATGTTTGAAACCCATAAAGGCTACTTGGGTGAGTAATTGTGTTGTTATAAGGCTCTAAATCATAAGATCACATAGAAAAGGTTTCACCTCCTTTTATCTAGAATATGTGTGAATGTTAGGGTTAATATGTTGCTGCCTACCTTTATCACCCTGCAATTTGTAGATCTACCTTGGTATATGTTGGGTTTTTTGTGGCTTTGGTGGGCTTGATGTTATTTTGTATAGCTCTGTTTGGAAAATGTTGTTTCCTTTCTACTACCTTTGGCATCTACTCTTTTCTTGGTATTTCTTCTTCCCCCATCTCCTTTAGAAGTCAAACATTTTGGTATTGGTGTTGTTATTGAGGTGTTATTTAAGGTTATATCTATTAAAAATGGGCCTATTAAGGTTGTATATGTTTCCTTGTGTATAGTGGATACTTATTTTTGGGGGTTTTACTTCATTATAGCCTCTTCTCTTTATAAAAACTTAGATGTTTGTACTAGTTTTATTTGTAAATAGACGAATAACGGCATACAAAACCTCTTGGTCTTAGGGTTGGAGGATTTCTTTTAAAACCTCCTCATTTTAAAAAGTGGTTATATTGACGAAAAAACTTTGGAGGTGGTTCATGATGTTATATTTGTAGTGGATTTCTACTAGAAAATGGTTTAGGAACACCTTTCAAAACCCTCTATCCAAGTTTTCCACAAGTCTTTTGGATTCTTCTAGTGATTTCTAGTCTCCTTCCTTGTATGATATCAAATATTTTCATGATGATCCTTTAGGTAAAAGGTTTTAGAAATCCTTTCAAAATCCATTGTTAGTTGGATTTTTCCTTGGCTACTATGACTCTAGTGCAAAAGGTTTTTTCAATTTGGTGGTTTAGGGTTTCTATATAAACCCCTATATTCTTGTTTCTATTATGTGAAATTTTAGGTTTGAGTCCCTTTTTCTCATTAGTTATTACTTTGACCAAAAGTATCATTTCAGTAAGGGGTCTTCTCTTTACTAGTTTAAGTGGTCTTACTTCTTGTGGTCTCTTCCAATTTTTCAACTTGCTTGGTTGATTGTAAGGGTTTGGGTCCTCTCCTAATTTATCTAATTAGAACATCTAAACCAAATTTGGGATCTAATATAAACCGCTATTCCAAGGTGAGTGCAACCTACATTGAAATCAAAATGTCTATCTCAAATATCCATAGGAACATTTGGGTGGAAAGTGACTCTATCAACATCATGAATTATCTTAAGGAGATGCATAAACCAAGCTAGATAATAAATAATCTTATAGATGATAACATAGAAATTCTTAAGGCTTGCAATGAGATCACTATTTTCCATATTTTTTTGAGAAGGGAATAGGGTCACCAACTTCTTGTAAAACAATGGTATTCATCAACCTAATATGTGTTGTTAGGGGATTAACAAGAATGTACTTTTTGAAGTTAATAATCTTATTTTTTATGCCATTTGATCATGTTGAAGGGAGGCTTCTTGGACTAATGATGTTGATTTTTATGTTCTTTATTAGAACCCAAAGATTGACTTGTTTGAATAACATTATGAGATGTAAATGAGAGAAATATAAGTAGAGTATTTATTGGGTCAGCATTAAAGATAATATTTTCACCACATGCTTTGTGGGTTTTTCTTTGGCCTCTATTATTATTCAATAGATAGTGACAAACTAGGGCTGATCCCACTTCATGAAAGAAATGGAAGAATGACCCATTAATATGCACATAAATATTTATATAGGAGGTATTACCCCATACTTAGAGAAATTACATGGAACTATCACTCAGTGGTCACCAAAGAATTTGTTGATGGATGGTAGAAGGGAATGATGTATGTATATAAGATGGAAATATTTTCTGCTAAAGAACTAGCTACTAAACTCAAGGGCATGCTGATTGAAGGAAAAAATTTCTACAAAGACCACAAAGCTTTAGATAAATCTTTCTCCATCTTCTCTAAGGATAAAAAATTAGAGAAGGTCTAGTGAACAACTATTAGAGGCTACAATCAGAAAACCATAAAACCCATCTAGGTGGGGGTGGTTGACGTTGTAATGAGGTATATTGTATTCAATGAGTATTTTACTAGCTGGTTAGTTATCATTACATATTATCAAAGTCCATGTTAGGTATAATATACTAGTTTCATTAGCTTACTGTTTTCTCACCACCCTTTGAGTTTGAATTAATTAACATAGGAGGAATTAGAATTCACTAGTCCTTCATGAAGGATATAGTTTAAGTTTACTATGGAATATGCCAAAGATTTGTTCGTACCTTCAAATCCCTCTCAATCCAAATAGAAGACTAAATTTTCACATAATGTATATGCACATTATTTAGATGTGTCTAAAGACCTAGAGGATTTTTTATTAGATAACGAGGCTTGCTATCATGTAGATGACCTAAATTATATTCCTCCAATGGATTATGTCTTGACCTCTTTCACCCCTACCCTACCCAAAATTGGCAAGAAGTGTATCCCTATGAGAGTGGAATCCTCTAAGACCAAACAAGGAAAGAAGGTCAATCATGGAAAAAAAGGGAAGAAGTTGTCCCAAGTCTAGATTGAGAATAAATGTGAGGATGCCATCCCTAATATTTTGGAGACTAATGATAATTATAGCTTTCAAGAAGGACAAAAGAAAGAAGGGGATACGAGTAATCAAAATTATATATAAGATTTAGTTGTGGGGTCTAATGAAATAAATTTACATATCAAAATCCTTGTGGAGATGAAGAAAGGGACCCCAATAGACCTTGAAAAAGGGTTCTTTGATATGAGAATAGGGGATATTTTATCTATTTCAAAAAATGTATCTGATAATTAGTCTAAAGTTACAAATTGGTAGGTTTCTTAAGTTAATTCTTTGAGAGATTTTATCAATTCCATCAAATTCTATAGTTAATAATTAGTAGCAAAATGTGAGACAGGGTTTTGACATAGATGATTCCAAGAATATGCTTTCTCATAGTCAAGTTGTGGTCAATGATGTTAAGGCCACAAAAATAGATCATGAAGAAAATATTAGATTCTTGGAAGAAACTATTAGTAAGGTTTATGAGAAATTCAGAGACATGGTGGTAGTTAGCACAAAAAAATGGAGAATAGCTTGAATGGTCTCAAGAAGATGAATGAGAGAGCTCAAGAACTTAATACCAATGATATGAAGGATGATAAATTTGTGACCCCTTTTCCAGTGATGTCAGACTAGGACAAAAGTGAAGGCTTGGTTTCAATGCAAGGATCTTCTATTAGAATCTACAGCCATGTCAAAGGCAAGAATGAGCAATCTAACATTTTTCATGATATTCCCAATATTAATGAGGATATCATCCATTAAAATGTAGAGACAACTAAGGTTATGAAAAATCTATAGTGATCTTGAAGGTCTCTAACCTTGTTTTTCTTTGTTCTCTTTTGGGTCATGTACCCTGTTTAGATTTATGTTGTTTAGTTGTTGGTTTTCTATTTTTGTTTGTCAAGTTTTCTTTCACTGATGGTTGTCTCTTTTTGTAAAGGGTTTTAGGGTCACTTCAAAACCTATTTAGTCTATTAAAAAAAACATCTAAACTAAAATTTTAATATCTAAAAATTATCAAGGCCCACCATGAATGCTAATCTATTTCAAATATTAACATGGCCCACCATGAATACCAACCTATTTTTCTTTGACCAATAGCACAAAATTTTCAAACATATTAGACTAACATGGTCTATAAGTTGCAAGATGTTGCTAAGTGCATCTTCTCACAAACTAATAGTTTTACAAAATATCTCAACTATGCTTTCTTTGATGAAGGGAAAGACCTATTCACTAAGTTGACAATATCAAATAATGGTATCTTTCCCATAATCTACCATCTTGACAAATCCTAAGACTGTGATGTGATGTGATGTGAAGGAGCGTTAACCAACATCCATTAAAATAGATTGTAATCCAAAGACCATGACTTAAAAGACAAATAGAAAGTAAAACTTTATAATATCTATACTAAAATTTAAATATCTAAACTTGCTTTTACTATTACATAGATAAGCTAATAATTTTTCCTTAACTCTATTGGAAAAATTGATATAAGAGCACATAATATATCTTTAAAATAACTAAATTTAATATCTTTAAACATTTAACATTTCTAAATAAACTAATTAATAAAAATAATTAAATATTTTAATTATTCATTTTCTATTCAATATTGATCTTATCAATATTTTATATCTTATATGATTTAAAGATATAAATTTTCAAAGCACTCACTTATAATAAAAATCTGAGATTTTGATATGTGATCAATTATAATAATTGTAATTTTCATATGTAGGAAGTTTATAATGAAAATGATTGCCATATAAACAACAGGGAAGATAAGTGTTGTCTCTTAAAGTTATGAATATGATTCTCATATGCAAATAGAAACTTTTAAACGAAAATGACACCGATCATCTCAAAGAAATTTCCACGATCACTAGGGATTATCTTGTATTAAATTATGATGGCACATATCCTTTTCCAGTTCACGGATTACACTTGTGAAGCGAGAACATGGAGAGCACTGAATATGATGGCATATCTGCTTCCCAACAGTCACGGCAGCCGCCGATAAAGCATAAAAGTCAGGAGAAATTATATTAAAACACAATGTATCAGCAAACAGAGAGAAAATTAAGGTAGAAAAAGCATACAGGACAGGAGATATTAGGTATCGGAATAGATAATTAGCGTTGTGGAAGATAATTAAATATTATGATACAAATTAGTTGCAATGAAATAATGGAGAAAATGAAATGGAATAATATAAATATTGTTGATAAAATGCTAAAGAGTAAGTGTTCTTATTGTTCACAATATATAATATAAACAAGTGCCACGTAGTGGCGAAGTATTTGCCTTAATAATAATAAAATTCTTCCAAATTGTATTATGGCTATTTCATACAAATATAATTAGATTGATTAATTGATTACGAGTTCGATATAAAGTTAATAATGATAAGTTAAAGATAAACAAATATCCATTGTTGTAGTTACTAAGTAAATTGGTATTAATACAATGTAATTAATATTATAACTATTTGATATAATAGGTGAAGTCTTATATTAATTTAGAATTATAAATATATAATAATTATAAATATTTTACTCTTTTGTTGTACAATTTTAAGATATTTAATTATGATAGTTAAAATCAAATTAATAAAAATAAAAGATTAATGAAGTACATAAATTATCTTTAATTTTTAAAAAGATTTCAAGTAATATCTTTTATATTATTTTTCAATTTTTCAATTTTATATATTATCAATATTTAAAAAAAATATAATTAAAAATATCAATAAAATATTTTTTCTTAAATATAATTATTAATTTTTGAAATGAAATAATTTATACATAAATAATCAATATAATATATTTAAGATATTTAAAAAATATAACTATAAATCAAAATTTAAAAACTTCACATAAATTATTAATCTAATATAATATAATTTCTTGTTTAAAATTTTTTTTGTTAAAATCAAAATAAATTACATCATTTAATTAACTAGGAATAATTTTAATAATATTTTATATAGTTCATATAACTTATGTCAAATCATATTATTTAATATTTTAAAATATAACTTATAATTATTTATTATAAATAATAGATATTATTATACTAATTCAAAAAATGTGAATGTATACTATAGAAATTATTAATTTTGTAACAAATTTGATAAAAATAATAATTTTAGTTGGTAGAAATGTGATTTTTTAATCACTAGTTAATAGAAGAAATCCAAAAACGGATGCAATAGTACTTGCCTAGCTACTCCTCACAGCTACTCCTATCATAATTATAGTCCTCACAAAACTTATTTTGTCTTCAAAACAAATAAGATATATTGAATATCTTCAAGATAAGAACTAATTATATAAAAAAGTCTATTTTAAAGAAATTATGGATTTCTTTTTAAAGAATAATTTTATTTTTTCTAAAAAAATATGATTTCTATTATTGTTTTATTATTTTATAGTTGTTACAATTCAATAATTATAATATCTATTTTAGTTGAATTAACAATATTCTTCACAATGTCTTAAATATTGTGTTGGGTAATAATTAAGTATCTCTATTATTTTATTTTTCATTATAAAATGTATTATTAAAAGATAAAAGATAATTGAAATTTTCATAATGTTCATCCAAAATCAAATTAGATACAATGTTCTTTTTATTATAAAAAGAAAAATAATAACCATAATTACAAAGAAAAATATTATTATTATATATTAATGTAATGTCTTATAACTGAATATTATCTTGGCACCTACCTAAAACATTGTTAAATGAAAATGACATTGATTATCTAAATCATATATCTATTTAGATTTACACTCAAAGAAGCTTAGATATAAAATATAAAGTGTAAACCTATTTCTGAAACTCATCTATCTCATTTTAAAGTATTGAAAGAAAAAGTAAGAATAGAGTACATGCATTTCAAACATCTTTGGGGCTTGAGTAAATGTGAGAAAATGACATCCCATAACATGGGAACCATGTTTGTCCAACAACTCCTACATATTTCATTGTGGGTCTCATGTTTTAAGCATGAAAGACTACTATTCAAATTGTTGTTTTATCTATTAAAATGGTGAAATAATTCATATCAGCTTTCTCAAAAGCACTGCCCCAATTCCACACAAACATTTGATATTCATGGTGGGTCTCAATCAGAATCATCAACCTTCATTAATAGGAAAGAAAATTAGATCTCAAAATCAATATCATTTATGACAGGCTAATTTCTTCTACAAATATCTCACTATCTCATACTAACCATTGATTTCTATTCTAGACTAAAAATGTTTTTTGATAGAAAAAGCAGTAAGAGGGTGCTAGCCCGCCGAACAAAGGGACTAGAAGAACATTAATGGCACTAGTCAAAGAAGATACAAACAGTTTAACAAAGGACTCACCAAGTCTAATCTGCCCCTATCAAAAACATAAATCACAGTACTAATCAAAAGGATTAAACCAGAGTACTTAAAACACAGAGTAGCAGTTAAAATAATAGTCATAAGCCACGCAGGGCTATACCAAAAGCTAGATAAAATAAATTTAACCCCAAACGCAAAATAGGGGAACCGAGGGCCAAGCCCAGTAAAAAATAAACAACTCATGACCACCAATAGTTAGTTCTTTCCTCCCAAATGTTTAGACATTAGGGTCCTAGCCCACTCCTCCTGTAGGAATAGGAAAAGATCCTTATTATCCTCGTCTGCTTCTAGATTGCCACCCGCTAGCTTTTCCTGCACAATATAGAGGGACATAGCCAAAGCAAGCATGACCTTCAGAGAAAATTTGTTAGTCATCATGCAGTGATGCTTCAATTCCTACATATTCTTTTTGATGTCCACAATCTCCTTTTCCATATCAGAGAACCTCATCTTGAGAGTGCCTTCAAATTTGTTTTTGTCAGCCAGAACCCCGGTATTGTACTCAGAGGTGGGGGGCTTATCCTGGGGATCATGAAGAGGGCTTAGGGGTGGGCTAGGGTTACATGGGATTTCCATGGTTTGCTAGGAGTTGGGCGGGGGAGTGTTACCAGTCCTAATAGGACTCATGTGATCATCTGAGGAACCCTTCATGGACTTAGTGGTGTGAGAGTCATTTTCAAATAGGGATTGCTCTCTAGAGGCCACTTCCATCATTCTAGTTTTACACTACTCCTTCGCAATTCTATTAGACCTTCGGCAACCCGAGCCACTTAAGTAAACCTCCAGATTAACCTGGCTCTCCACCATTCTCCATTTTTTGGGCCTTCATTTGGTCTCGGGAGTACTGTCAGACTCCTTACGATCTTTATTCTCCACAGATTGAGAGACATGAGACTCCTCCTGACCCTCCTTCCTATTGAAAGGGTTTTTAACACATTTTTTGTGAGTTCTACGTATACCCTCTTTAGCACCCAGCTCAGACTCCTGGATAACCTAGATGGACTGGGAGGTGGAATGAGTGGGATCTTTAGTTTTGGCTGTGGACTCCTCCTGGATCATCTCTTGGATAATCAGGGGGTGGGGGTTGGGGCAGTGGGTAGATAGCCTTGTGGACGTGGTAAATGCAAAGAAGGAGGCCCTAATGGAGAATATGGATTGGTTTATCAAGGTTCTCCTTAATATCCAAGATATTACTTTCTATGGAATGCAGAAGATAGAAGGGTATGGAAATTAAATCCTTATTTCTAATATGATTCAGGAAAGGTAAGTGGTAGTAGTAGAAAATAGTGAACTTACCTTCAAGCATAAAATACTTCATCACAATGAGACAAATCTTTGGCCAGAAGTTTGGCAACTCTTCCCTATTAAAACTCCCTTGCTTCTTCACCAGATTCTCACCCTCCTTGAAAAACTGGTTGAGGCTGGTATGGTTGGGAGTCCAACTGGTCTTTTTGTATCTCCTCCCCTCCATAGAGAGGCCTGTCACCTTCGTAATGACCTCTTCATTGATCTAGAAGTGAATGCCACCAACTAAGACACTCCTATTGTTCTAGGATGAGATGAATTGTTTGGAAATTTGCTCATCATCCCCATCTTTCATGTGCTCCATAAAATCCCATATGCTACTTTCCTTGCAGTAGTGGGTCACCAAAGTGTCAGAGGTGAAAGCCTCATCGATCTTGTCAGGTTCGATGCGAAGAATGTTGCCTCCCATTTCAGTGCTCTGCCTCTCCTGCGCCAAAATATCCTAAAAACCAAAGAGCTGAGCTTCTTGGTAGATCGTAAAAAACCACTTGTTTTTGCATGGTCATTTTGAAGAAAGATTATACTTAAAATGCTAGCCTTGGGTGAAATATTGGGAGATGGGCTCCGTACGGCTAGATTTAATGGTTCTCCAGGTGCCATAGTCAAAATGTTAAATAGTCAAAATTGACTTAATTTTTTCGAGCATAATTTTCTCCAAGACTGGCCATGTAATTTCTAATGCTAGCTGAGACATGTTGGAATAACACTTTTGCCATCGGTGGAACCCTAAGCGTCAAATAATGTTTGGTCTAGAATTATTTAAAATTATTAACTTGAATTAGGTGATCTCTACTATTAGTTGACTATATATAGCACCTTCGGTACTCGACTAAGCAAGCGATTTTGTTACTTGAAGCTTTCAATAGTGAAAAATTGTTTCATTTTCATATGTTGTTAGGTTGTGAAATATTTTGATAAAATTGTGTGTTTATTTGATTGAAGTATTCATAATAGTTAGGTGTTTTTAAATTATTATAATGTCAAACTATTACATGGTAAGGTTTATAAGGGTGTTGTTTACATTCGTTGTTTTACTCGATTCTTTGACATGGGCAAACTTGCAAAACTACACATTCGTTGTAAGTAGATTTTGATTTAATTGTGCTTCCGCATAAATATAAAAAGTTGTTATAATATATGGAAAATCTTGTTGATTTGTTGGAGCTACCTGCTCAATTTGAACTTTCATTTAAGTCTGTATTATTAAATAGATGAATTTTCTTTGCTAGAGAAAATCTAAAGAGATATATTTGTTGTAATTATTGAGTCATTTTCTTAATGTTTCATCTTGTCTTATGTGGGCTTAACAACTATACTAGAATTAATGTGTAATACCTAAATAATATGATAGAGAGGATATAAATCAATAGTTTTTCAACCACTGATAATGTAGGGAATCCATGGCATGGTTGTACACATATATACAGTCAAACCCATATTTCTACGTAGTTCTAACGAAAGAAACAAAAATTGTTATTGATTTTCATAGCTTAGATCGACAAGTATTACTTGACTATGTGAGACATATAGTCTGTCAGAATAACTAAGAGGGGGTGAATTAGTTATCCACAGTCCCAATTCAAAATGTATAATCCAAAACAATTTACTTAAACTTCTACAACTTGGTAACATAAGATACTACACTGTGATGAATATACCATCATTCTACTGAATCACTTGTAGTCCTAGAAAGAACTTAATCTCTCCTAACATAGACATTTCAAATTCACTTCTCATTTCATCAGCAAATGACTTACAGATTTGATCTTGTCCTCCAAATATAATGTCATCCACAAATATTTCAGCAATAAGAATAGTATCATCAGTATCTCCTTTCATATACAAGTTTCTATTCTCACTTGTTCTAACAAATCCAATACTTAACAAATAAGTATGCAGCCTCTCATACCAGGCTCTTAGTGCTTGCTTCCAACCATATAAAGATTTATGTAATTTACATACCATATATTTGTTTTTTGGATCAACGAACCCTTTAGGTTGTTCTATGTAGACTTCTTCTTCAAGTATCCCATTCAGAAATGCTGACTTGACATCCATTTGGTAAACTTTGAACTCTTTGTTCACGCAACATATGCAAGTAACATTCTGACTCCTTCTAATCTAGCAACAGGTGCAAATGTTTCACCATAATCAGTTCCTTCCTTCTGTGCATATCCTTTACATACCAATCTAGCTTTATTTCTTGTTACCTCTTTGTTCTCATTTTGCTTGTTTTTTAATATCCACTTAGTACCGATAACATTCTTATCTTTAGGGCTGGGTACTAAGGTCCAGGTTTTTTTCTTCTTTATCTTCTCTATTTTTTCTTTCATTGCATTAACCCATTCATCATTTTCTATTACAACTTTTACATTCTTCGGCTCATAATCACAAATTAGACATGTTTCTTGTCTTGCTTTACTCCTTGTTTACATGCCAGCTTGTCTGTCTCCAATGATTTGTGTCTCAGGATGGTGTCTTCTGACAAAAATTTCCAATATCTAATTTCTTCTTTCTTGTTCATCCTGTGCAGGTTCATTTGCTTGTTGGGTAGGTCCTTCCTACTCATCAGTTTCTCTTTCCTGTTCCTCGGTATTGTTTTCCTGCTGACCAGTTGTCACTATCTACGGCTTGAGTAGATACTAAGGTTGTTTAATGTAAGTGAATCTACTATAGTCTTCTAGTTCCTTTCTGCTTTCCTCTGCATTCTTGTCATCAAACTCATCAACTCGAATATTAGTACTTTCAATCATTTTATTAGTTACTCTGTTTAGACACTTGTATGCTTTAATTTTACTAGAATATCCTAAAAATATTCCTTCATCACCTTTTGAGTCAAACTTTCCATTTCTTTCATCCTACAGAATAAAACACTTGCTTCCAAAAATTCTGAAATAACTTGTAGTGGATTTGTGTCCAAACCATAACTCGTAGGGTGTCTTATTAGTGTCCTTCTTTAGTTGTACTCAGTTGAGCACATAAACTGTAGTGCTAACAGCTTCTCTCCAGTATGTCTGAACAACATTCTTTTATATCATTAATGTCCTTGCGCAGTCAATAATTGACCTATTCCTCCTTTTAGAAATGCCATTATGTTGTGGTTTCCTCGATGCAAAGACCTATCTTTTAATACCATGTTCATTACAAAAATTAGTAAATTCATCAGAGATAAATTCACCTCCTCTATTAGATCTTAAGCATTTCAAATATTTCCAATCTATTTTTCTACTTTTTCTTTATACCACTTGAACATCTTGAATGCCTCAGATTTTTCTTTTAAGAACATGATAGTCATCAACCTAGTATAATCATCAACAAAAAGAATAAAATATCTATCTCCATAAAAACTTTGAGTTCTCATAGGACCACATAGGTCGATATGCACTAACTCAAGTATTTTCTTTGTTGAGTAATCTTTTCTTTTGAAACTAGATTTAGTCATTTTACCTTTCTGGCATTCATGACACATAATATGATCAGGATTAGATAAGTTAGGAAGACCTCTAACTCTTTTTCTTTTACTGATCTTAATCATGTTATCAAAATTCACATGACATAACCTTTTATGCCACAACCATGAATCTTAATCTTTCATCAATAAACAAGAAGACTGATCATTATCAAGATAAAATAGATTACCTCTAGATTGTGTGCCAGTTCCAACAAGTCTTCCTCCATCACCAAATATTTTCACCTTCTTGCTCTCAAAAGCAACTCAGTGGCCTGAATTATTCAGCTGTGCCACACTTAGCAAATTATAGTTCAGTCCTTTTACCCAATAAGCATTTTCTCATTTTAATATATCATTTATCATCAGGGATCCTTTACCTCTTACCATACAGGGTGTATCATTTCCCATTCTTACAGATCCTCCATTGTATTCTTCAAGATAATCAAATTTTTCTTCATCACCAGTCATGTGATGTGTATAGCCACTATCTATAATCCATGTATCATTTTTATTAACCTTAGAGATAAGTGTTGTCTCTACATACCTTTCATCTTCTTCAGAATCATCCTTCATTGCCACAAATACTACCTCCACGTCATCATCGGTGTCGGTATCGGTGATATTTTCTTCCTCAACAATGTAGCATACCTTCTTGCCTTTGTCATTTTTGTCTCAATTATCTCTGTTGTAGTGTCGGTAGCCTCTGTTGTATCTTCTCCCATAGCTTCCTTCAGATTGGTCTTTGGTTCTTTCATCATCTTTCTTTTGTGGACATCTAGCAGCAATGTGACCAACTTCTTTACAGTTAAAGCATGCTAAAGGTAATTTATCTCTATACCTTCCTTTACCTTTAGGTAAACTTTTGGCCATAAGAGCTTCAAGTTCATCAAGCTCATCATCAGTGTTGCTATCACTATCATCATTCTTATTTCTAAACTTACCAATCTTTAGAGAAGTCATGAAAGCGGATTCAACAGATGGTACAACACTATTATCATAATTATTTAGTTCAAATGTTGTAACCTTTCCAATCAGATTATCAAAAGTGAGTGTGCTGTTAGGTGCTGACCTATTTTCATGAATTGCAGATATTCTTATGGCATAGATAGGCAATAAGGTCCTTAGAATTTTTCTTACCACAGTGTCTTTGTCAATGACTCCATCCGATGCTCTAATAGCATGAACCACTTCCTTTATTTTGTTTGTGTACTACACAATGTTTTCACCTTCTTTCATTTTCATATCATTGAATCTTCCTCTTAAGCTTTCGGCTCTCGCTCTCTTGACATTCACATCACCACTATAGATTTGTGTGAGTTTATCCCACATCTTCTTAGTAGTAGTACAGTCCTTGATATCTTCAAATTTGGCATCTAAACAGGCAGCAACAATCTCCATCATGGTAACATTATGTTCATGCCTATCCCTTAGTTGATCAAGGCTCAAGGGACTAGTGGGTGGTGCAAGGTATCCATTCTCCATTAGTGTGAGGGTTGAATTCCCAATTCCAAATACATGCAACTTCATTCAACTTTACCATATTGTGAAGTTATCTTTGTTAAGCTTTGGCACTTCCCTCATAAACATTTTGAGACCTTTGTGCTAAAGTCCTTCAAACTCTATTCCAAGCAACTAAGCTCTGATACCAATTTTTAGAATAAATGAGAGGGGGTGAATCAGTTATCCACAGTCCCAATTCAAAATGTATAATCCAAAACAATTTACTTAAACTTCTGCATCTCGGTAACATAAGATACTACACTATCTGTGCTTTTGCCGATTACCAGTCAATAACAACTAATGATTACCGGCCAAATATAACATGCAATATGTAAAGTATGATAACAAACAATCATCACAATGAGCACATAACACAAAAGATTTAATGTAGAAACCTTTTGAAGGGAAAAACCACCTGGAATCGGCAACCGAAAAATGTTCACTCTTCTGAAGTGAGGTCGGTGAAGACCCAACCCTGTTAAAGGTTACAAACACACTGTTAGGTGTGACCTTGTTAGAGGATTTAAGACCAATCATTATCGTCCAACTAGCATTCACTATGGGGTTGACATGATAACAATTTTCATTCTATGAATGATACATAAAAGACTTTCAAGTCCACTCATTTAAGAGATTTCTCTATTTACAATGGTTAAACTATAATAGCAGTTGATCTGACTACAATACAACTTCAATTGCAGAATATCATATCTATGTTAAGCTCATTCAAATCCTCTGATCAATTTATCAATTCTGTATCAACAATAATCAATGACTTATTTTCGCTCGGTAATAACTTTTTGATGCTCGGTTAACTCTACAGTTCGATTCTCCTTAACCAGTTTGATCAGGCATACATGAAACTTGTTCATGCAATAGTTCTATAGTCTCTCTCTTCTAGCATTCATTTCGTAACGAAACCTTAGTATCTTAAATAGACAAGTAAACTATTTTCTTCTTCTCGATAAGACTTTTCAGCTTAAGCTCCTTCATCCATTTTGCTACTTAAACCTTACTCGGTTGTTGTGTCAAAAACACATTTCAATTTCATCCTTTAGATCTTCCTTGAATTTTGTTAGTTGTCAATCTTTGTAACAAACATTATCTCTTGCCTCGAAGTTATACACTTTCCAGGTCATCAATCCTTATCGGCTAAACTAATCATTTAGTTCTTTTCTCCTGCTCAGTTAACAAAGAAATGTGTTGGTAAACACAAGCTCAGTTTATACTATGCTCGGTATACACTACGCTCCATCGGTATATACTGGAATGCTTCATCAACCAACCAAACTGCCTTATGTCTTTCAGTTCTTTTCCTCATTATAGATGAATGAAACATAATCAAGTCAATAACATAAGGTCATAGACTCATCAACAAGTTACCCAATGTATTCCTTATCCTCATCTGTCATCTCCATCTTCCTCATGTAGATATTTCTATTCTTCATCTATTTTTCCTTCTTTTCTACAGATGTTTAGGTATTGTAACTATGAGCAAGGCTTTCGAGGGTACTTGTATCTATTTTGAAAGGCTCAAATCAATCAAACATTAAGAGTTTAATCTAGCATATAATCAAAACAAAACAAGGAAACTCTAAGCTAAGCCACCTCAGATTGAGCTAAAAACAGGTGCACCCAAGCACTATTTGCTTTGCTCTGATAAGAGGGATGTGGGTGTGCTCTCTAAGCACTTGGAGCATATTCCTAATGCATTCTAAGATGGTTTGAGACTCTTGAAAACCCCAAAAATGACACAATAATGGGTAGAACACCCAAGATTTCCCTTAAGGCCTCAAGAACTCAAACTATGATGCTTCAATGGAGATTCAATGCAAGTGTGATTATGCTAAGATTGATTTTAGACCAAATAGAGATGTGATATGAGGCTATGCTATGCAAAACAATAAGAAAAACTATGTTAATCTATTATTACTAAGCTATGATGAGCTAAAATGCTTGAAAGTAAGCTAAATTAGAAAGATTTGCTAAGATCTAACATGAAAATGGCATTATAAGATTACTATTGCTTGAAAATAAAAGTGGATTGATTGCTCTTAGAAATGAGGGTATTTATAGGATTCCTAAGGACTTGGGGTAGGAGGAGTGTGTGGCCAGGATTGAAATCCTTAAGAGAGGCCAAGATTCACTCAAAGGGGAGCACATGGATTGTGCTAGTTTAGAGTCACCTCCTTGTGACAAGTGTCACAAGGGCATTGGGTTGAAAGAAGGGAGGGGTGTGCACAATTTGGGAAATGTGCCTAAGGTCAAAGGGTGTAAGAAAGGGGTGAGGGGCTTCTTAAATGCACCATAAATGCATGTAAGAGGGATAAGGAAGCCTTAAATGCCTTCAATGCATGTAAGAGAAGCCTCTAGAAGTTTGTTGACTTTGGGTCAAGTTTAGGAGTGGGCTAATCTTGGTTAGGGAATGTGACAAGGTTAGGGGGAGGATTAGGATTAGGATTAGGAGAATTTAGGATTAGGATGGGTGAAGAGGTTGGGTTGAGAAGTTTCTAGAAGAGTCTAGAGTTTTCTTAGGTTTTATGGAATAAATGTTTATTGATTCCAAAGGCTTTTAGTTTTGGGAATATTTATTAAAATATATTTAATAAATATGAAAATTAAATATTTAATCTTAATTAAATATTTTGAGTTGGGATTAGGGTTAGAAAGGATGGGATTAGCCTTTTAATCAAAATTAAGGAGGGATTAGAAGATTCTGGAAGAGGTTAGTGGTCTTAAGAAAAATGACCAAGTTTTGGTCAAAAAATAAATTAATTATTTATTTTGAGATTTTTGGTCAATTTATTAATTAAAATAATTAATAAATAAGGAGATTAATGTTTAAATAAGATTTAAACATTTTTGGAAGGGATTTCTTAATTAAATATTTTTAATTAAGATAAAGGGATTTAATGACATAAAAATTAATTAATTAATTAAATAAGTAATTAATTAATAAATGATGATGTCATCAGGGGTTTTTCAGAAAATAAAGATAATTTATTTTCTAAATGATTTTTAGGTGTCTACATTTTGCTCCTCTTTGATGTGATGCCGCAAGTGGCATGACGTCAAAGACAAGAAAATAAGATGCCCAAGGCTAGAATTTGGAGGAATGAGGGGTTGTGCCCCCTCGAGAAAATAACGTAAGGAGTAAACGTTGTGGAATTTTCTCGAAAGGAAACAAAGAAGGAAGGACCTAGGAAGAAGGGGAGATAAATAACCAAACTTCCAAGAGCAATGATGAGTGAAAGCAAGATGAGATGGAATGCAAAATGAGAATGCTGCTATATGAGAGATGCAAGATGCAAGATTAATCTATATGATGCAGGATGCAGGGGATTTTGGGGAAGCTCCAAGTGAAAATGTGGAGAGCACAACCTAGTTTAATATAGCAATGCTAGAGACCTGCCAAGGATACTGGATCACAAGGCCTTGTCACCAACGTTTCATAGGACTGACGCTAAAAAGACACGCAGGGTTGCCCCAGCATCACACATGAAACCCGAAGGAGGCATGGTGGAAATGATGCTGAAGAAACCACAAACACATGACTGACTCACAGACAGAAGCAAAAGATCAAAAGACATTGCCCCAGATTGGCCTCATTCGCAGCACACCATGATATAAAGGATCGTGGTGACTTTGAGTAGAGAACAATGAGAAGCCATAAAAGATTAACAAGATCCAAAGGACAAAATCAAAGATCAAAATGATAACTCCAAAAAGACATCCTTTTCCAAGGAGAGAGATCCGATGGGACTGATTGAGTGATGGTGGGAAGATTGGTCTAAACGTGTGGAAGGATACATCGACATGGACCTGGTGTGCTTGGTGGAAGATTAGGTCTGACAGGAGGAAGGATACATCCTCAAGGACCCACTGATTGATGAGAGAACGAGTGTTGTTGTTCACTTGCAAATGATGAAGTCAAAGAATAATCACGATGATCAAGAATAGTCGACAATTGACGTTGTTGAAGTACAAGGCTGGGTAGGACAAAGTGTTTTGATCAAATGCTACTGCAGGATGGACAAGGACTATGTACAACAAAAAGGGATGATATGTACAATGAAAAGGAAAAGATATACAATGGATATGTACAGAAGCTCAGGATTTGGGATAGGAAGATCTCACTATACAGGAAGGATTACGTTATATACAGGATATGATACAAGAGATGGAACAAGATATGTGCAAGATATAGTACAAGAAGGTCAGCGCTATACAAGAGATACATGATATAGTACAAGATATGGTATAAGATAGGATACAAGATATGTGTAGGTAGAGTTGCGGTTTTGCTGAAGGATTATGAAAGAAGGAATGCTGGGGGACGGTGGATGGGGATGGGGATGGTAGAAAAATGACTAAGATGTTGGGATGGGGGGGATGGGAGTTTGATAGATAATGACTCGGTCCACTATGTATGGCACCTGTTTGCCAGGTTTTCACCAACATACTTGTCCAAGGCGCTTGAATTGCCAAGTTTTCACCATTGGACGATTATTTTCTTTTCTTTTTGCTTTTTTGCTTTTTTGATTTTTTTGTATTTTTCTGGTTTTTTTCAATTTCATTTTTTGGATTTTCTAAATATATAGGATCTAGTTCAGGCATAGAACCTCTTCAGATGTATGATATTGATTGGATCATTCAAAGGCTCACCTTCTAGTGTAGATAGCTGATAAGCTCCAGAGCCGAAACATGCTGTGACAACATAGGGGCCCAGCCAAGTAGACTCAAACTTGCCTTTCTTTTCTTGATTTGCTTGGACCTTCTGATTTTCTTTGAGGACCATGTCACCAACCTGGAACTATCTAGGATGGACCTTCTTGTTGTAACTCCTTTTGAGTCGATTCTGGTATGCAACTAGGTGATCATATGTTTGCTGTCTCTTTTCATCTAACAGGTCTAGCTGTGTGAGACGGGCTACACGATAGTCTTCATCAGTGGTGTAGTTCTTCATGGAGACTCACAATGATGGGAGCTCGACCTTGATTGGTAGAACAGCTTCGACATCATATACAAGGGAATATGGGGTGGTGCCTATGGGAGTGCGATAAGAAGTGCGATAGGCCCAGAGGGCGGGATTGATTTGGAGGTGCCAGTGACGACCAGAATCATTGACAACCTTCTTGAGGATTTTTAAGATAGTTTTGTTGGTTGCCTCAGCTTGGCCATTTCCTTGGGAGAAATATGGACTAGAGAAATGGTGATGGATGTGGAGTCTGGCACACAGATCATCCACATGCTAGTTTTCAAAAGGTGTGCCATGGTCTGTGAAGATGGTAGATGGTATGCCAAAGCGGCAAATGATATGGTAAAGGATGAACTTAGATATTTGGATGCCAGTAGTTAGGGTAAGCGGAATCACTTCAACCCATTTGGTGAAGTACTCTATGGTAGTTATTATGTACTTGTGTCCATCCGAGGAAAGGGGAGTGATTAAGCCAACAAGGTCAAAGCCCCAACATGAAAATGGCCAAGGTGGCGCAATGGGCTGCAAGTCTTGTGCTGGTGCATGAATCAGATTTGCATGCTACTGACATGGTAAACATTTTCTGACAAACTCACAAGCATCATGTTCCATGGTTGGCCAATAATACCCAACTCGAAGCAACTGCTTAGCTAGAACCATGCCACTTGTGTGGGCACCGCAAATTCCAGCGTGAACTTCTTGTAAAGCCAGGACGGCCTCATTTGAGTCTAAACACCTAGAGAGGATATTGTGATACCCGTGATGATAAAGGGTGTTGACTACAAGAGTGTAGCGGGAAGTTCTGCGAATAAGGTTTTGGCGTTGGTTATTAGTGAGATGGGGAGATATGATACCATTCTTTAGATATGTGTGGATGTCATGGTACCATGGGGACTGAGGACAAACCAAGACACACACCATTTCTTCATCGACGTTCTCATAAGTTGGTGTATGTAGCTGCTCGACTAGGAATTCATACTGTGATGCATCGTGTGGGATTTCTAACAAGGATCTGATGGTTGCCATTGCATTTGCTACTTTGTTCTGAAGTCTTGAGATCTGTGTGAACTGTAGATTTAGGAAATGCTCTTTCAGTCTATCCACCAGCTCTTTGTAAGGTAGCAACTTGTCATCCTTTGTTTGATATTCATTTAGGACTTGTTTGATAATCAGTTGTGAATCTCCAAATGCTTGTAATTCTATGATATTCCACTGAATGGCTGTTTTGAGACCAGAGATGAGTGCCTCATATTCTGCAATGTTGTTGGTACATGGGAATCCCAACTTGAATGATTTTGGGATGTAGTCACCTTAAGGCGTGACGAATAGGATTCCTGCCCTTGATCCATGTGATGTGTAAGATCCATCAAAGTATAGTTTCCACATGGGTTGTTCTTCGATCATACATAAGTGTTCATTAGGGAATTCCATGATTAGTGGATAAGAATCCACTAGTGGTGCCTCTACTAGTTGATCGGCAATGACTTGCCCTTTGATTGCTTTCCAATCAACATACTGGATGTCAAACTCACTAAGTAACATGACCCATTTTGCTATACGGCCTGTAAGAGTTGTTCTTGATAATAGGTACTTGAGGGGATCCACTTTTGAAATGAGCCTGATTGTGTGACTGAGCATGTAGTGTCTAAGCTTTTGAGTGGCAAAGACCACTGCAAGGCATGCTTTTTCCATGGGTGAATAATTAAGCTCATAGCCGACAAGAGTTCAACTAATTTAGTAGATGGCTCTTTCTTTGTTTTCATCATCATGCTGAGCTAGGAGTGCCCCTAGTGCTGTAGTGGTTGCTGAGATGTAGAGTATGAGAGGGCATCTTGGAACTGGTGGTACTAGAATTGGAGAATTGGCAAGGTACTCCTTGAGCTTATCAAAGCTTCTTTGACATATGAGATCCCATTTGAAGCTTGTGTCTTTGCGTAAGAGATGCCTAAAAGGTTGGCACTTGTCTGCTAACTGAGAAATGAACCGACGCACTGATTGAAGCTTTCCTTGTAGGCTTCTGAGCTGTTTGAGTGTTCTTGATGGAGGCATTTCTATTATTGCTTTGACTTTCTTGGGGTCTATCTCTATGCCTCGTCATGATACAATGAAACCTAGGAGTTTTCTAGATGTAACACCAAAGACACATTTCTTTGGATTGAGTTTTAAGCCATAATGATGTAAGCGATCGAACACACTCCCAAGAATGCTTAGATGTTCACCTCGTGTTGTAGATTTTGCAAGGATGTCATCCACATAGTCTTCTAGGATCTTGTGGATCATGTCATGGAAGATCACTGTCATCGCCCTCTGATACGTGGCTCCTGCATTTTTTAACCCGAATGGCATCATGTTGTAGCAGAAGGTACCCCATGGAGTGGTGAATGCTATTTTATGTTGATCTGCTTCTGCTATACGAATCTGATTGTAGCCTGAAAATCCATCCATTAGTGACAACATCTCATGACCCACTGTAAGATCTACAATCATGTCTATATTTGGTAGCGGGAAATCATCTTTAGGACATGCCTTGTTCAAGTCCCTGAAATCTGTGCATATTCAGATGTCTCCTAAAGGCTTTGTGACAGGTACCATGTTAGAGATCCATTCTGAGTAGTCTATAGCTTGGATAATCTTGGCTTGGAGGAGTTTTTCAAGCTCTGCTTTGACTAATAAGGCAAATTTTGGATGCATTTTTCTCAGCTTCTGCTTCACTAGCTTGACATTAGGATCCACTGCTAGATGATGAATGACAAGATTAGGATCAAGCCCAAGCATGTGTGCGTATGACCATGCAAAATTTATGATTGATTCTCTAAGGAGTGCAGTCAATGCCATTTCTTCACCCTCTGTCAGATTGGCCGCAATGTAGGTGATTCTCGGACATTCCTCTGTACGTAAGTTGACTGGCTTGGTTTCTTCTATGATGATAGGTGATTGCTCTAGTATGTAATCTCACATAGGAGGAAGAGGCAAGTCTTCATCTTCTAGCGCTTGAATTGCCAAGTTTTCACTAGAAGATACGCTCTTTATTTTTACTATTTTGGAATCAGAATGTGCCCCAGAAGGGTTTTCACATAAGGACTCATGTTGTACTTTTTCAATTTCTCTTTTGCAGCTAAATCTTGCCTCCTCCCCAAAGTATCCTTCTGGGTCAAGCTTGTAGATGTGAGCCGACTCTAAATCTTGAATTGGTTCTGGGCCTGATGCCCCCATGAACGCTAGGAGTGCTTCTGTGCTTTGGAACTCATCGATGTGTGCGATGCTTGGTTGGTCCCAGTCTATGAGTTGGGGGTGGATGAGGGGAAGCTCTATGAGATTTATGGCAAGTTGTTGGAGGACAAAAGTCCCCAGGAGGGTATCATCGTCAAAGATATCATCATAGGATTTTATTTCTTTCTGTTCAGGGATGTCTTCGATTTCTATGAGGTTGTCCTGGCTATCCAAGAGGGGAACGCTAGTCATGTTGGTGCCCCCAGTTGTGTTATTAGGCCCTTGTATATGCAGACGAGGGGTATGAAAGCCAAGACGTTGATGTTATGGGTTTTTGGATGCTATGATTGGGTCTTTGCTTCCGCCTTCTTGTGGTCCTAGACCACCTCCTTGGTAGTTCTATTGCTCAGTAGTGTACTTGTGCGATTGTGGGTATTTATCTTTGAAGTAACCAAGGAGTTGAGTGTCAGGTGGTGGGGGATCTTTGTACAACCACCTATTGATGTCAGGATCCATCTCTTGACTATTGATGTTACCATGGGATTCAAAAGTCATAGGTCCCATTCTCTTGATTACATGGATATCTTCTGCAGGCTTGCTTTGGTGACTCGGGTGCCCTTGAGTATGTGGATCAAGTGGGCGGGCCCCTATAGCAAACACATACTGTAGGCTGTATTCACCATAACCTTGGTTATTGATCTTGATGGAAGAGAGGGTGGAGGTGATGATGGTTTTTGGATCGCAATGGGATCGGGATAAGCTGGCAATAGAAGTGCCAATGTCAGTGCCAGGACAATGAGTGGAATGGGGGAAGGATGCTTCCATTGCACGGCAATATGAGAAGGGTTGGGGATCAGCATGAATGGTAACCTCAGTGCCTTGATGCGAAAATTTGATGCACTGATGGTAAGTGGATGGCACAGCCTTGATGGAATGAATCCATGGTCGGCCTAGGAGGATATTGAATGGCAGGTCAAGATCAACAACATGGAAAATGGTATCTTGTGTCGCTGGGCCTAGCTGAATAGGCAAAGTAATAGTACCTTTAGAGGTATGCTCCAAGTTGTCATAGGCTTTGATGGTGATTACTCCATGTGATATATCAGCCTGCGTGAACCCAATTTGCTGAATGAATTTCAAAGTACATAAGTTCAGGGCCGAGCCATTATCTATTAAGACCTGTTTGATGGCAAAGTCTCTGATCATGACGGTGATGCGGAGAGGGAGAGTGTGGTCAGGTGCAAAGTCTGGTATGTCAAATGGTTTGAAGGACAAAGCATAGGCTACAGATAGATGTCCCACAAGGGTCTCGAACTGGGTGGTGTTAATGTCTATGGGGACATGTCCTTCTTTGAGAGCTCGGTCAAGGATCTCTTGATGGATGGGTGAAGTGCGGAGAAGGTCCAAGATGGATATTTGGGCTGGTGTGTTCCCAAGATGTTCTATGAGGTTGTACTGTGCATTATGTGCATTATGTGTTGGCCTCAGACGGGCACCAGCGACAGTTATTCGGCCTCTGCGAGTGGTAACAACACATTGACTATCTGCTCCTCTGACATGTATGACATTGACTGTGGGCTCAACTTGGGTTATACATCCAACAAGTTTACCGTAGTTGATGTAGGCTATAGTATAGTCTTGGCGACTGGTCTTATCTTCTTGTTTGCCTTTGCCATGATTCTGGGGATGGTTAGCATTAGCTTGGTTCTTCCCAACAGTGTGCTGTGGGAACACATTCTGATAGATTTGTAGGTTGGCATTTGGAGAGGCTTGAGCAAGTGTATCGACTTGGATCTCCTTTTGGTCGATGAGATCTTGGATATAGTTTTTGAGTCGCATACACTTCAAGGTAGTGTGTCCTTTGACGTGATGATAATCACAGTACTCGTGATCTTTGTACCAATCAGGATGGGGAGTGGTATCATCAACTGGCTGGATTGGTGGAAATGTGATCAAGTTGGCTTTGGCCATTCGGTGAAAGATAACATCCAGGGGCTCACCCGGTGGTGTGAAGTTCTTCCTTGAGTTGTTCTAAGTTCTAGGCTTGTTTTGTTTGGGAGCAACATTAACAGTATTGACTTGATCATTCGGATTACCTTGATATGCTTGATGGGCTTGCTACTGATAATTCTGTTGGTTATTCTAAGGGTGATATTGCTACATGGGTTGCTGAGGGGCTTGAGGAGGTTGCTGATAGATGGGTGCTTGTTGTTGTTGGTACGCAGGAGTTGGTGTAGGACTAGCTACGACAAATTGAACATGCTTGGTATTGGTGGCTCCATCAGTAACAAAGTTCTTGTTACGATTCCAGTATCAAGATTTATCATTGATGGGTTTATTCTGGGAATCATTTTTGAAGTGCCGGATTGTTCCTTCATCTAGGAGGGCCTTTTCAATGCCTATCCCTTTGCTTTTGATATCTTGATAGGTTTGGAGACAATTCATCCTCATGAAGTGGGATAGCTTAGGATGCAGATTATCAATGAAGATTTTGGTCAAATGCTTTTCAGGTGGCTGGTATGATAACCTGGTGGTAAGGTTCTACCATCGTTGTAAGTATTCTGCCAGGCTTTCTCCTTCTTTCTGTTTTGAGTTGCAGAGATCTAACAAGGTCAACTCATTCTCAACATTGTGGGAATAATGGGCAATGAACTTTTCAAAAAGTTTAGCAAAGGTTGTGATAGTCCCACATGGTATTTTATAGAACCACTCAATAGCAGTTCCTCCCAAGCTTTTGGGGAATAGGCGCAAGAGATAGTTATCACTGTAAGCCACTTCCTGGCATGCCATATAGAATTCTTTGATATGATTGACTGGATCTCCTTTCCCCTGATATTTATCAAATTTAGGTGTTTCAAACTGCTTGGGAAAAGGAATAGTGGTGATGGATCGGTCAAACGGATAAGGACACAACTCTTCAAATTTGTAGATTTTTCTCTCAGTACCAATTTGAAGCTCTTTAAGAGCGTTCTTCATGGCTTCCCACTTGGCATTGATTAGTGTTTGAGCAGGTACTCCCATTTGAGGTGGGTATTATGGAGTGGGATATGGAGATGGCCCAGCGGGATAGGTGGATTGGAGTGGATTTTGGAGCAATGTTTGCTAGGGATATTGCTGATGTGGCATAGGAGGATATTGCGATTGTGGATATGAGATTTCTTGCTGGTGTTGTGGGATGATAGGAATTTGTTGTTGCGACTGGTAGGAGGAAGCTTGTTGCTATTGGGGAATGATGGGAATTTTTTGCTGTGATGGGAAGTGGGATTATTGTGGGGGAAGTTGGTGGAATGACGCTGCTTGCTGGTAAGATGGTCCTTGCTGAACTTGGCTCTGTGGTTCACCGATATAGGTCGGGTGCATTCCCGCATTGCTTAAGGGTGGAACTGATGTGGGGAAGTTTGAAGCAAAGGGTGGCTGGGTAGGATAACCTGTGAAATGAGATGAGCTTTGTTGCTGAGGTGGAGGAACTTGCTAAAAGGCATTAGGTGTCATGAATGGATAGTTTGCAAAGGATGAAGCTGGTGGAGGTTGTGATGGTTGTTGTGCTGCTTGTGAGAAGGTGGTTTGTTGGTTTCCAAACATGGATGTAGGAGAATGGGTTGGTATGCCCCAAGCTTTCATTTCTTCTTGAGTGAGGCCCCAACAAGAGCCAGTGTGTGGTGGGAACTTGTGAAGTGAGGGGGAAGGATGATTGCATCCCTCCTGAAAAGAATGGTGTTGCTTGGTTTATGGAAGATGGTGGAACTGCTTGTGTAAAGGTTTGTGTAAGAGGTGGGAGTTGATTTTGTGACAAGCGTTGGATTTGTGCAAGAGCTTGGGCGGCCGTGGTGGATGATGAAGTACCTGTGATAGGGAATGGAGCAGATGGTGTGACAACTTGTGTTATGGGGCTTGCGAAGCTTCCTTCCAGAAGAAGGGTAATGGTGGCGATTGCTTGAGATGGTTGCAAGGTGGGATCAGGGAATGGTTGGATGAATGGAGAGTATACTTGTGCTAGGATTTGGATAGTGCTTATGGGAATACGAGGATGGAGATATGGTGGAATGGGAGTATGCCTTTGTGCAAAGTTAGTGAACATGTTATGCTGGTTTTGGGCCATGAGCGTTTCAACTGCTGGTGGATTCTCTGGATGATTCACAAATGTTTCTATTGCCAATGGGGCTGAGGGGATATTGGGATCATCCCATGTATTTCCAGTTTGTATTTCAGGATCATAGGCTACCATTGCACTGGTAAAAATGTTGGGATTAGATGAGCTGGTGATTGGATAGGGATTCATGTTTCTTCGCTTCCTAGATCTGGATCTTGTCTCGACAGGCATGGATATGCAGATGCTAGATGGATGCAAGATGTTTCCTAAGGACTCTAAAGGATGATGGATGCAAGCTAAAGGAACTTCTAAGGATGAATGAACTGCTAGAATGCAATGTAATGATTGGTGGGATGCTTGGATATGAATCAAGGATGGTGAAAGATTTGATGGAAGATAGTGATAGATTGGTGAGATGCTTGGTGATGATGGAGGATTGGTGGGATGCTCTGATTTGGGCCAAGATTGGATGGAGGATTGGTGGAATGCTGGTGGAAGATGACGAAGTGTCAACAATGAGCTGCTATTTTTCCCGATGGAGGATCAATGATAGGATTTGGCCAACCTAGGATAGACTAATGATCTTTGGTTAACTGGATTCTTATCAATACAAGCCAATCTCTTGCTCGAGATGATGAGGCTGTGCAAGGACAAGTTGGATTTCCTTTAGACAATGCTCTGTCAAAAAGGGGATGATTTCTGATTTAGGATAAGGGATGGAAACAACTCAAAGGTTTTGTGGATTTGGATCTCTGGATTTGGTATAAAAGATGGTGGGTTCTGATTCAGATGATGGATGCCAGATTTTGGATGAAGGATATGGGATTCTGATGGTGGATTGCTGATGGAAAGATGGTGAAGGATAATGGAACAATGCTCTTTTCTAAAATGATGATGCAGATGCGACTGGGATGGATGATCTATGATGCTACTAGGAGGATGATAGTGTATGCAACTAATAAGGACTCTAGGATGCAACTAAGGTTTGGTGATGATGCAAGGATGAAACTTAGGATGAAGCTAGGATGAAGGACTGTCAAGACAAGATTGTGAGACCTGAACGTAGAATAGGACATGTGATGGATCCAACTAATCTTCTCTTTCAAGGTTGATGTAGCGATGGTTTACTTGGAATCGGTAGGCAAACTATTTGACTCTTGCATTATAGCCAATATTATCAAGCTTTTCTTGATGTTTTTCTTCTGCTTGGGTTGCTTGGATAGAGGACTGATGGCTCTTGAGGTTTCTTTCTACAACTTTCTTCTCCTGATAATCTTTGGATTTGGGCAACTTGGATTTCAGATGTTTGATCAAATTGGGCATATCTTTGGGAAAATCTTGATAAGTTTGGTTTGAGACAAGAGGTTTCTTGGATATCTGATTTCTGCAAGACTCTCTGAGTATCAAGTTTGGTTCAATGTTTTCCAATGGCAAAGGATACATAACAAAGACTTTTGGAAAAGCAATCTCCGCAAGGGACAAAGCAACCTTGCGAGATACAAACAGGATGACTGACTCTGATAAAGCTTTTAAAGTGTATGTTCCAACAATGTTTTCATAGAGTTTTTAACAGTCAAGAACTTCAAACAGATCTACCTAAGGAAGGTGAGTATCAAAATCACTTGCCCACAACTTGGTATCCCCCAGAAGGGAATACAAATGGTGAGTAATCTTGAGGCGACCCGGTAAACCCCTTGGAATCGGTCCTTGCACAAGGATTTTGATACTTTCGGATGTAGATAGGGTAGCCTCTATTTTATCAAGTTTTTTAATAGTTCTGTGGAGTCTCCATACCCGGTTATGCTGACCGCCTGTGACTCACTTAAGAGCCTAGCCAATAATGTTGGGGGAGAGGAATATTTACCATCCCCAGTCACAGTGTTTGGCACGAACGCCCGGCGATTAGGAGATATAAGTGAGTACTTTTTGCCTTCACTTTATTTATATACTGGCCGGGGGGGATACCGGTTTGAGGTCGTTCTCCGAGGAGGAAGCGCTTCTCCTTGGACAGGCCTCGCTAAAAGCATAATAGGTGAACTTGTCCAAGTTCAAATGTTCCACATTGCTTATTTTAACATGGATTTTGCAAGAATATAAAGCTCCTAGATGCAGATCAAGCAAGTTTGTTCATTTTCCCAAATTGATTAAGTTTTTTTAAACTTTGAATTTGAAGACACAAGTGCTTAAGGTTTGATTTGTTCTTTCTCCAAAAGATAAATGATTTGAGTGCTTGTAAGTTCTTTCCTTTTGGGCATTCAAGATTGAGATTTGTGAGTTGTTTTAAGAACTTTGAAAATGCGCTTTGTTTTATCCTTAGATCATTCAAGATTGAGTTTGTTTGCTTGCTTTAAAATTTGAAACAAGAGAGGGAATAGAGCTGTTCGTTCCATTTAGTGCATTCAAGATTGGATTTGATTTTCAAAATGAAAATGACACTTTAGGACCTAAGTTTGTTCCTTTAGTTTCATTCAAGATTTGTTTTGACCTTTGATTGCAATAAAGAAAAAAAAAGAATCCAGTCCCAAGCAATTCAAGATAGAAAAAATAAAAAGCGATACTGTCTAGCTCATATGCGACGCTGGAAAATGCAGAGGTGACACCAAAGACTCACAGGTGACATTCAAATGCTTACAGGCGACAGAGACATGTGTAGAGGCAATGGAGAAATTTACCAGGCGGCAAAGAAATGGCTTCAGGCGGCAGAGAAAGATTTACAAGCGACACAGAAATAATCCAAGTGATAGCAGAATGTTTACAGGCGATAACGGAATGATTATAGGCGATAAATAAACTACCCAAGGTGACAAAGGATGATTACAAGTGCGACTTCTGTACCCAAAGGCGTGAAAGCTTATGTCTCAGGCGTGATTTCTTAAGTTGCAAGCATGATTTCTTAAGCTGTAGGCGTGATTTCTTAAGTTTCACGCATAATTTCTTAAGTTGTAGGCGTGATTTCTTAATTTGCAGGCGATAGAAGAAGAAACCTAAGACAGAATAGAAGTTATCGATGGCCGGAATCTGTCAGTAAACAGGCGTGAATACAGAGCTTGTAGGTGTCATTTCATTTCTTGAAGGTGTGATTTAATTGCTTGAAGGCGTGATTGTATTGTGTTTAGGCAACATTTCTTTGCTTGAAGGTGACATTTCTTTGCTTAAAGGCAACATTTAATTGCTCTAGGCGACATTTCTTTGCTTGAAGGTGACATTTCTTTTGTTTCCTGCCACACCGAGAGTGAAAAAGTGTGATTTGATCAAGCTGATTGTGGTTTGAGTCCCACTGGGCGTGCCAGAATGTGAGCAAGGCTTTCGAGGGTACCTGTATCTATTTTGAAAGGCTCAAATCAATCAAACATTAAGAGTTTAATCTAGCATACAATCAAAACAAAATAAGGAAACTCTAAGCTAAGCCACCTCAGATTGAGCTAAAAATAGGTGCACCCAAGCACTGTTTGATTTGCTCTGATAAGAGGGATGTGGGTGTGCTCTCTAAGCACTTGGAGTATATTCCTAATGCATTCTAAGATGGTTTGAGACTCTTGAAAACCCCAAAAATGACACAATAATGGGTAGAACACCCAAGATTGCCCCTAAGGCCTCAAGAACTCAAACTATGATGCTTCAATGGAGATTCAATGCAAGTGTGATTATGCTAAGATTGATTTTAGACCAAATAGAGATGTGATATGAGGCTATGCTATGCAAAACAATAAGAAAAACTATGTTAATCCATTATTACTAAGCTATGATGAGCTAAAATGCTTGAAAGTAAGCTAAATTAGAAAGATTTGCTAAGATCTAACATGAAAATGGCATTATAAGATTACTATTGCTTGAAAATAAAAGTGGATTGATTGCTCTTAGAAATGAGGGTATTTATAGGATTCCTAAGGACTTGGGGTAGGAGGAGTGTGTGGCCAGGATTGAAATCCTTAAGAGAGGCCAAGATTCACTCAAAGGGGAGCACATGGATTGTGCTAGTTTAGGGTCACCTCCTTGTGACAAGTGTCACAAGGGCATTGGATTGAAAGAAGGGAGGGGTGTGCACAATTTGGGAAATGTGCCTAAGGTCAAAGGGTGTAAGAAAGGGGTGAGGGGCTTCTTAAATGCACCATAAATGCATGTAAGAGGGATAAGGAAGCCTTAAATGCCTTCAATGCATGTAAGAGAAGCCTCTAGAAGTTTGTTGACTTTGGGTCAAGTTTAGGAGTGGGCTAATCTTGGTTAGGGAATGTGACAAGGTTAGGGGGAGGATTAGGATTAGGATTAGGAGAATTTAGGATTAGGATGGGTGAAGAGGTTGGGTTGAGAAGTTTCTAGAAGAGTCTAGAGTTTTCTTAGGTTTTATGGAATAAATGTTTATTGATTCCAAAGGCTTTTGGTTTTGGGAATATTTATTAAAATATATTTAATAAATATGAAAATTAAATATTTAATCTTAATTAAATATTTTGAGTTGGGATTAGGGTTAGAAAGGATGGGATTAGCCTTTTAATCAAAATTAAGGAGGGATTAGAAGATTCTGGAAGAGGTTAGTGGTCTTAAGGAAAATGGCCAAGTTTTGGTCAAAAAATAAATTAATTATTTATTTTGAGATTTTTGGTCAATTTATTAATTAAAATAATTAATAAATAAGGAGATTAATGTTTAAATAAGATTTAAATATTTTTGGAAGGGATTTCTTAATTAAATGTTTTTAATTAAGATAAAGGCATTTAATGACATAAAAATAAATTAATTAATTAAATAATTAATTAATTAATAAATGATGATGTCATCAGGGGTTTTTCAGAAAATAAAGATAATTTATTTTCTAAATGATTTTTAGGTGTCTACAGTAACTTACAAAATAAGTGTTGTCAAACTAGTTGACATAAATGACAACATATTACTGATTTAATCATATTACATATCTAATGAACAACTCGGTGATCTCTAATCACAGATCTTCAGTTAGGTTCTAAATCAGTTGCAGGTCATCAATAGTTGAAAGTCACAGTGAATGGACAGTTCCCAGGTCCAACTCTTTATGTCCGAAATGGAGACACACTTAATGTTACAATTTATAATAATGCCCAACACAATGCTTCCATCCACTAGTAAATATTGCTCTTGTAGGCTGTTACTTGCATTTATGATTGAATACTCTTTAACAAGAATTTGATTTTTCAGGCATGGTGTGAGACAGATTCGCACAGCATGGGCTGATGGACCTGGATACATTACATAGTGCCCCATCCAACTAGGGGAAAAATTTACATACACATTCACCATTATTGATCAGGAAGGAACCTTGTGGTGGCATGCCCATGTGTCATGGCTTCGTGCAACAGTTCATGGAGCAATGGTTATCCTTCCCAATAACGACAGCTCCTATCCTTTTACCCAACCTTATGCTAAGTTTCCTATAGTGCTAGGAAATAGAAAGTAGAACCTCATGCATGATATACTTTTTATTGATCCAGTTAGTTTAATCTTATTAAGATTCATGAAGTTTTTGACTATTTATAGGGAAAAGTTAGAATTTTTATTCGATATTTTATATGAAAAAGGTTTAAAAAAATCTTTTTTTTTATTGTATTGAATTTTGGGAAGTTGTCAATGGGTTTTTTATTTGGTTTGTAAAAATGAATATTTTTTAAGTTGTTAATAGATGTCAAGTCTTGATGAGTATATTAGTGATTACACTATAAGGACCAAGATCGAATCATGTCCCCAACAACTTTGGTAGAAGGGATACTCTTTGATCTTTAACTCTCACAAAAAAAAAGTTAACCTAAAACTCATATTCTCATATCGATCTTGAAATTTTGTTTTCTCTTAACATGTGGCTTGTCACTATTAGTTTTTTTTGTTTTTTTTTTAAAGGTATTGTTAGAATTTTCATCTAGATATGGTATGTCATAAAAGTTAAGGAATTTTCTTTTAGATTATGTTAAAATTGGGAATGTTTTCCATGGGTTTTTGATTTGGTAGTGAAATTGAATGGTTCCAAGTTGTCAAAGGTGAAGTCGATGGTTGTAAATTAGTTCTTGTTGAGATGACACCATAAGGAATAAGGGTAGAATCATGCATCCAACATCTTTGATGAAATTTTCTTTTAGATTAAGTATTAAAATTGGGAATGTTGTCAATAGATTTTGATCTGGTGGTGAAGTTGTAAATCAAGTCTTGTTGAATGTAAAGTAATGATACCATAAGAAATGATAACAAGTATTATGTTTTTGATAGATAAAAGCAGCAAGAGGGTGTTGGCCCATAACAGAGACTAGAGGCACATTAACAACATGTTAATGGCACTAGCCGAAAGAGAGTTCAACAAAGAAGCATTAAAGCATTGAAGCATTGACTCTAAACATACTTTCTCCTATCAAAAATAAAAATAATAATAATGATGCTAGCAAGCCAAAAAGAAAAAACAAACCTACAGCTAATAGTGTTCAGATTGTAAGCAAACCAAAGCCACACCGGGCTAGTCTTAAAATAGTAGCAATTGACAAAACCCCCAAAAACAACATCGGGGGATCCCGACCAGTAGTTGAGAAAAATAAAGACCCCCATAATTAACTACTTTTTCCCCCCAGCTACTTAGAGAATAGTGTATTTGACCACTCTTCCAGCAGAAATTGGAAGAGATCCTTATTGTCTTCGTCCTCCAGCAGCGCTCCTCTAGCAAGCTTCTCCTGCACAAGACACAAAGTGGTGGCTGAATTCCTCATGATTTTGAGGGAAAATTTGTTGGTCATCTTGCAATGGTCTTCAAGCCTCTAGACCTTCCTTCTGAGGTCATCGATGTCACTATCCATCTCCAAAAAAAATTTCTTGAGGGTTCCTTTGAAGTTAGTCACCTCAGGGGGAGCTATGTTATCTTTGGGATCAACCTCACGATTCTGTGGCTCTAGGGTGGGGCTCGGAGGGGAGGTGGGGTTGATGGAGAAATTTTGAGTATGCTAGGGACTGGAATGGGGGTGGGGGTCGCCTCTCTAGGGGCTAGTCAGATGATCAGAGGAGTCATTAAGGGACTCATGGGACAGGGAATCTTTTTCAGAGGCCTCATGGGTAGTAGCCTTCTTAAGTCTGGATTTGCATTTCTCTTTTGCAATCCTACTAGAGCATCTACGCCTAGTGCCACTAAGGTCCACCTCAATATTACCCAGGCCCTCCAAACCTTTCTTCTTGGGGTTGGTTTCGGGGGTACTTTCAGAATCAATTTTGATGTCAATAGAGTCGGATATATAGGAGTCCTCATGGTCAGTCTGCTTCTTATGGGTCTTCTTCCATAGTTTTCCTCCGACCATATCAGTCTCAGAAACCTGAACAAATTGAAGGGATTGAGAGGACTGGGTGGGTTTAGTAGCTTCAACCGGAGACCCATTTTGGCTAATTTCTTGGATAATAGGAGGGGGTTGGGGGGCAGGACAGAGGGCTTTGTGGAATTGGAAGAGGTGGAGGAGGAGCCCCTGGTGAAGAATGGGGATGGGCTTGTCCGGATTCTCCTTAATATCAACAATATTACTTTCAATAGAATGAAGTAGATAAAAATAAATAGACATCAAATCTTTATTCCTAATATGGTTCAAAAATGGCAGGTGGTAGTAGTAGTAAATAGTAAACTTACCCTCCAGAGTAAAGTATTTCATAATAATCAGATAGATTTTAGGCCAGAACTCGGGGAGCACCTCTCTATTGAACCCTCGCTTTTTCATAGGCTATTCCGCCTCCCAAAAAAATTGATTGAGGCTGGTGGGATCTAGGGTCTTGCTCGTCTTCTTGTATTTTCTTCTAGTCATGGGGAGACCAGTCGCTTTGGCAATAACTTCCTCGTTCAGATGGAAATGAAGGCCTCCCATCGAGACCTTACAATTATTCCATGTGGAGACAAACTGCTTCGAGATCCTCTCATCATGTCCTCCTCTCATGCGCTCCATAAACCCCCAAATCCCACCCTCTTTACAGTAGTGAGTGACGAGCGCATCACTGGAAAAGGCTTCATCTATCTTATTAGGTTCAATATGTAATGTATTGCCCCCCATTTCAGATTCTGGATTCGCCAGCGTCGGAGGAGTAGAGAAACCAGAGAGTCGAGTAGGGTAGTAGTTTTTAGTAGACCACATAAAATGGCAAAACTTTCCCCAAAACCATTTAAAGTAGCATTTTCTTTGAGAAAATCTTCAGGAGGTGCACACCGTACCAACCAATCTAGCAGATTTGCAGGTGTCATTAATGGAAATAAAACCAAGGATACAGCCGTTGTTTAAAATTGCCAAGTAGGCAACCTGAGTCATTCCGCCATTACATCACACGTTTGGGAGGTGATTATCAAAATTCATGGGCTGAAGAAACCACATTTTAAAATTCCCAAAAATCTTACAGACACACGGGCACATGATCTAGCACAAGTTTGAATTAATCATAATAACATGTCACAACATTCAAATTCTTCTCCTCCTCGATGATATGTTGAGTCATCAAGGGCAATTCTGACACCTCATTCCAAATGGTGAGTCTTTGTTGATGTAAGCCCCTCACAGCCAAAGAATCAGCAGCCTGGTTCCCTTCTCTATACGTGTGTTCGACAGTGAAATGCTAAAGGTTATTTAGAAGCATTTTTATTTCCAGCAGGATGGGGTTGGCTCTCCAGCCAACGCTAGTTCCCCCTTTAACCACCTGGATTATGATTTTGGAATCCCCTTCAATAGCCATATGTCTCATATTCAAACTCATAGCGGTGTGGATTCCCCATAACACAGCCATACTCTCAGCTTGAGTCACAGTGCCATTAATAATGGGTCCAGCATAAGAAACCACACAATTGCCATTGTGATCACGAAGGATCCCTCCTCCACCTTGGCCCTTAGCATTAGTAGCACCATCAAAATTTAATTTGATCCACCCCTTGGCAAGAGCTAGCCATCTAATGGATTTTCAGGCAACTTTCTTAGTGTCATCAAACCGGGAGAACCCCTGTAGGATATTCCAATTATCAATAATTTTAACCTCCCAAGCCTTGGGGGGTGCAGAGGGGAGCTTCCAGTTGGCCACCCGAGCATTCTTACAAAGTAATCTGGTACCAAGATGGAAGCAAGTTCCAGCAGGGGTACACTCATCTCTAAAGATCCGGTTGTTCCTTTCCTTCCAGATCATCCAACAGACATGTGGGGGGATCAGCCGCCAGAGCAGTTGGAGCAACGGATGTTTAGAGGGAGAATTCCAGAAGTTGAATTGGTGTACCTCCCGACTGAGGACCCATTGGACCCCCAGTTTGCAAATGACATCATGCCATATACTACTAGCATATTCACAGTGTATAAACAAATGATTTATTGTTTCTTCCTCTCTCAAGCAAAGGGCACATCTATTCGCCATGGAGAAGCCCCTTTTAACTAGGTTGTCTTGAGTTAGAACTTTTCCATGCATGAGGGTTCACCAGAAAAGGTTAATTTTCGGTGTGAGTTGGGGGATCCAGATCTTCTTCCAATCCTCTGAGTTACCATTTTCCTTTAATAACAGATTGTAAGTAGACTTGACAGAGAACCTCCCCATTTGAGTGGGGGCCCATAGGATAGTATCCTCATGGTCCGAAATTCTGATGTTAAGGTTGTCCATGAGCTCCTTCCCCATTTGTTTCAGATCCTGTCTATCCAGCAGCCATGTCTGTATGTCCTTCCACTCTCTACCAATCATATAATTAGAGACTTTGTTGCCAAGAATAGGTCTAAGGTGCTCCATGAGAGGTTTGAATTTACATCCCAGATTGGGGAGGTTAAGGATCTAGTGATCCTTCCAGAACCTAGTAGACCTCACATTGCCGACCTGCCAGAAAGCCCCCTTGGCAATGATGTTTCTACAATTGCAGATGTTCTTCCATAGTTTGGAACCAGTAGGAAGGTCGGTTTCTTGGAACTTCCTATTAAACGGAAGGCCCTGGAGATATTTGGCTTCCATTATTTTACACCATTCAGTCTTCCTGTCAATGAGCTTCCATGCAATCTTGGACGATAACAAGTATTATGTTTATGTCAACTTTTTGAAAGCATTTTCCTGTGTTGTATCTCACAGAATTATGTTTCATACTATCTTTCCATAAGTCACGTATTCGTAAAATAATAACGATATATGTAAAGCACGAGCGATTTTATCCATGAAATTCGTCATGAGTCAAATTAATCAATTTGAGCAGGGGAGTGGTGGAACAGTGATGCCATGGAAGTCGAAGAGGAAGCAATACTGAGCGGAGGGGCCGCCAATATCTCAGACGCTTTCACTATAAATGGACAGCCAGGAGACCTCTATTCCTGCTCAACCTCAGGTACCCTAAATCCTAAACCTCAAACCCTAAATCCCAATCAAGATTTTAATCAACTCTAACGAAATTCTATGCATACAGGAACAACAAATTTCTCTATAGAACAGGGACAAACCTATCTTCTTCGAATCGTCAATGCTGCAGTCAATAATCACCTCTTTTTCAAGATCGCATCACACAATCTCACAGTGGTGGCCGTGGATGCCTCCTACACAAAGCCATACACAACAGACATTGTCATCATGACATCTGGTCAGACTGTAGACGCTCTTCTCACAGCGAATCAATCACAAGCAAAATACTACATGGCCGCAAAAATATAGACAACTCAATCTGAAGGATTTTTTATCAACACCATAACAACCGCCATTTTAAGCTACAATGAGTCTGATTCATCTGCCAATCCAATTCTTCCAGACCTTCCAATATACAACGACACTGACACAATGACTACATTTACCCAATCCTTACGAAGCCTGGCTTCACAGGAGCATCCGGTGGCCGTTCCCCAGACCATAAGTGACAGTAGCATCATAACCGTAGGACTCGGTTTACTTCCTTGTGTAACCAATGTTAACTGTAGTGGTCCTGACAACACCACAGTGACTGCCAGTATGAACAACATATCTTTCGTGCTGCCAGATATAGCCGTTCTGCAAGCTTATCACTACGGTATTGATGGAGACTATACCACAGACTTTCCTTCTAACCCACCCATTGAGTTTAATTATACTGGTGATGTAGATGAATCTCTGTGGGCGCCGATTTCTGGCACAAAAGTGAAAGTGATTGAATATAATGCCACAGCTCAGATGGTGTTCCAGGGAACCAATACTTTCCAGGAAGATAACCATCCAATGCATATTCATGGGTATGATTTTTATATTGTAGGAGAGGGTTTTGGTAATTATGATAATGAAACTGATCCGAGCTCTTTCAATCTGGTCGATCCGCCCCAACGGAATACCGTAGGTGTTCCTGTCAATGGATGGGTTGCTGTCAGATTCAAAGCTGACAATCCAGGTAATATACAGAGTTACAATTTTTTCATGATTATAGAGAATAATATAGGGTTTGGTATTGCAATTAGGAAAACAAAAAATGCTAGGACTGAAAATTTGAAGTGTTTTCCGTTTGTGCAGGTGCATGGTTCATACATTCACTTTGATGACCATGTAACATGGGGTTTGAATATGGTTTTTCTGATGAAGAACGGTCCCACTGATTCAGAAAGTTTAATCTCTCCTCCAGATGATCTCCCGGAATGCTAGAGCAAGTTCCATGTTAGATTAGAGGCGATGCTTTGAGCATCTATGCAATTCATTTCTCTGTTATGTGTTCTGTGAATTAGTTCATAATTAGGATCTATTTAGTGATGTTTAGTACGATCCTTCATCTTTATTCTAAATGTATATGTTATGGGGAGCATACAATGAAATAATTTTATTTTCAATCTTCTATCCTTTATTTTTAATTGGAATATTTGAATACTTATTTTATCAATAAAAAAATATTTTGATATATAAAAAAATTTATATACTTTTAATATTATTTTTTTGTTAAATTAATTTATATACAAGATATTTTATTCATAATTATTGATAATATTAATAAAAATTTAAATAATTTCTTTACTACATTTTAATACATTTATCACTTCATAAATATTTAAGTTGATAAGCTTTTCATTGTGGGCATTGCCCACTAAAAAGTGTCAATGCCCATAAATTGTCTTATACCAAGAAAAAAAATCCCACTACACATTTTTACCAGAAAAAGGGTGTGCTTCCATGAAAAGTGGATGCATTGATGAATTAAAAAACATTTTATAAATTCTACGTGAGCAACCGAGTCAAGTTGAAGGTGTGCAAACAGTTACAATGTAGTGGGCATTAAAGAAGGGAAAATGGTTATCCTTGCTCTCTGTTCAAATGGCGACACCTTTGGAAGAATGTGCTTTGTCTTGGCTTATCTGAAAAATCTATATACTCACTGAATATCAATATCGAGTGCTAAGTGATTCTATGTTTACTCCACAATATTTTTGGGCTTAACATCACAGTGAATGATGCAATCTCTGCATTCGTCATGGAGATAAAGTAGCCCTCTTGTCGTGCCTAACACGATCTCAAATCGGGTCTGCCAGTCGAGTACCTTCTGTTTACCTTTGGATTTAATTGAAAAGAGTAAGGAATTTAGAGAGGCATGAAATCATAAATCAGAAACCTTCTCGATCCCTCTGCAGAGAAACCTCAAGCCTGATCAAATTGGCACGTTGTATCTTTCCAAGAGAACTGATTTCTGCTCGGAATTGCTTCTCATCTTGTCTTGAACCCTCCATTTTCTTTACAGCTACAAGTGTAACATCTATTAGCTGTCCTTTGTAGACCATGCCGAATCCTCCGCTCCCCAGCTTAGACCTGAAATTCCTAGTTGCGATCTTCAAATCCTTGTAACTAAACATTCTTAGAAAAGAGTCTGAGGGATCTAGACGCCTCTCCATAGATTGTAGCCAAAGCCTCTGTCGATGCCTCTGCCACATTAAAATTGACAAGATCCCCAATGCAACGACCAGAACTAAAACAACAATTGTGGTTATCAGTCTGAAGGGGGATGATTTCTCGGTCTTTGAAAGTTCAGAGGCATCTACTCGAATAAAAATACGTGAATTTCTTTTTAATAGAAGAGAGTTACGCATGGTCAACAAATCTCCTGGCCAGATTTGGCAGTTCCCTAATGGTGGATTGAAAGCAAACGCAGTGCACGAGAAGTTGAGGAGGCAGGATTTCTGGAAATCTTTCTTTGTTGTTACAGGATATGATAACACATTCTAGATGTTTTCTTAACATTTTGAATCAGATGAGATCATTGCTGAGTCTCTTCACAAAACATTCTCTTTACTTCAATTTCTCTATCCCCATCTCGTACTATTCCGTAACACTCCACCTAGTATTCTTTCTATTTCACATCAGTATATTTTCAGTCCATAACAATTTCTGTTTTGATTTTCAAAGTTCATAATGTTGTATTTTAGTTTTTTTTGGTTGATTTATAGTTTTTTTTGTTTGTGGATGTTTTGAATTACAATTTATGATCTGTCACTTTTTTTAGAAGTTCAATTTTGTAGAACAATCACTTATCACTTTTGTGTTTCAATAATGTGCTTCCTATCAAACTTCCATTGATTCAGTGCATAATTATTATGAGGACATGAAAACTCTACAAGTTATAGGGGACCCATATCAAAATGGCAAGTGATTCAAAAAGGACATAATAATATTATATTAAAAATTGAATGTTTGTACCTACATGTTTTGGCTTAGTATATGTCTATATCATATGTTAATTACTGTGAAAAACTAATGCATTCATCAAACAATTATTTTTTAGGCATGATCATTCTAATAGATGCTTTCTCTTCTTAATTATTTCTATTCTACATTTGATGGTTTTCTAGAGTGAGTCACATACTATGAATCTGCCAACCAATCTGACCATTGGACCCTGGTGAGGCATCCCTAAGGCTATTTAGATGCCTCTCCATTTGGGGGCATGGGGATGGTGAGAAAAATTCTTTTGATTTATTATCCTTTACACGTGTTTATGCATTTTAGTTCATTTGAAGAAGGACAAGGACTAGGAGGCGGAGGAGGAGGAAGAGGAAGAGGAAGAGGAAGAGAATGAGGACAAGGAGAGAAGAGGAAGAGGAAGAGGAAGATGGAGGAGGAGGAGGAGGAGGAGGAGGGAGGAAGAGGAAGAGGAGGAGGAGAAGTAGAGGAGGAGGAGGAGACCCCATTATATATTAACTATGGGCATGACCATTACACCTCTCCTAGGTGCAAGTGCTAGTATAATTAAATTTATAGTGAATTAAATGATAGGCTTTTGACCTAGAATTAGATTTGAACTTCCTAACATATATATGAGATGTTCCATATGACTCTTAAAATTTATGATTCTTTTTGGAATCTGAATTCATTCTTCACTAAATAAATGAAATCATATTTCCACCCCTAAAGTAATAAATTTTTAGTAGCATAGAGAGAGCAAGGCATGGGGGAAAGTACAATAGTCAATTCTTATGATTCAAATATGATATAGTATTATTTTCTCGTACAATTATATCACTCTAAACAATAACACTTATTAAATAATGTGAAGTGAAAGGAGATAAGTAAATAAATAATTTATTCCTTCAAGGTAGGAAAATGATTAGTACTTCAAATTTATAGGCAAATAACAAATAAATCATTGTAATTTATTTGATTAGTTAAGATTAATAAATAATAGATGATGTGAAAATGATGCATATTTATTTTTATGCATTATTTTGTACCTTCCTATGTTTCACTTAAGGAAGGGTGTTGGTGAGTACATGTATTATTTTTTACATTTTTATGTTTGTAATTGTTTTGTAGCTCTTGTATTTTTATTTGTATTTTATTTAATAGTATTTATCTTATGATCTATAAATAGACCTATTTAAAAACTTATACAATATCAATTATTATGTTTCTATATATTTCATGTAGCTTTATATGTGTCCCATATAAATTAAATAGTGAATTTGTACTTTTTTGGGACCCCAAAACCCAAAACAAGCATATTTTCACAAGATCTGGAACCCAAAACCAACCAGTTGCAAAGAATTAAGCGCAAACAACTAGCAATTGAACCATCAACTAACAATTAGTAGCCTAAAATATATGAACAAGAAATAACTCCAACTGCAACCAAACCATAGGTTGTGGCCCTACAAAATAAAAAAATTATTAACCATAATTAAGAAACCATGAGTTTTTTTGGTACCCATAACCACAAACCTTGGGTTTTGACAAGGTTTTGAAAACCTTAGGAAAATGGACATTAAGATAAAATTTTAAATTCATGTCCAAGAACAAATAAACCTCTCAAACAACAAATAAGGGGTTTTGATAGGCTCCACTAACCTTCACGATTAGCCTCAAGAGAAAAACATTTTGAAGCATCTTCTGGTCAAAAGAAAACTCCCACATAAAGAAGAAAAGGGGTTTTCTAAGGTGCCCCAAAATTGAAAATAGTTTTGAAGTGGCACCCCAAAAAATAGATAGAACCAACCAGCCCCATAAGAATAATCTTTGATGCTCAATCTAGACTAAAAAATACCTCACGAATAGAGAGGAGAAAGTTTTTTTCAAGGCTACCCAAACCTTAATGATGGGTTTTGAAATGGAATGAGCACAACCATCTAGAAACAACTAGCAAAGAAAACCCACCAACCAAACAAATCCTCCACTGTGAAACTCTATTCCACCTCCATAGGAAAGGAAACCACCTTAATAGACACAAAATAAGAGAGGAAAGACAAAAGGGAGAGCCAAACAGAGATCCGCCTTGCAACCTGACATCCATGGTAGTGAGGAGACCACATATTTCCACAATCATCCAACAACCTCTAGCATATCTCCACCTCAATAGAAATATCCACCACCTCAATAAGGACCAAGGATGAGGATAAAATGGACAACATGAGCCACCACCACAATATAGCTGCAACCAGGCACCCCACCTCAATAGAAGGATTCACCTCTATAGCAGACAAACAAAGATAGAATCTACCAAGAGAAATAGAAGATGACACAAAAAAGGAAAGAACAGAGGAAGCTAGGCTTCAAACTAGGAAAACACTTCCCCTTGAAAACTAACCCTTAACCAAAAAAACACCACAACAAGGTTGAGCCCTTTAAAATTGCTAGCACCCACTAGGCAAGAAAAAAGGAAAAGAAATCATAAAACAAGGAACAAAACCACAACGAAAGGTGAAACCAAATAGTTACAACTAGAAACAACCAAAAACCCAAAAAGAAAAGACCAAATGGGGAGGGAAAAGGAATATAAAACCTACCTGAAAAAATCATATACAAGCCCACAAATCCTTACTACAAGACAAAAATAGGAGAAACTAGACCCATGAAAGTTGGATACTAAAAAACACACAAAAAATAAGAAGGATTACAACAAAAAGCTAAAGCGCAACTAAAAAATAGAAAAACATAACTGACACAAAAATGAAAATAGGGGAAAGAATAGAGAGATCCAAAACAAAACCAAGAACATAGGAAACCATACACAAAACATGCCTCCAAAAGACCCAACCCTTATCAGAGAATAATTACACTGTACCGACACAAATGTAGGGAACAAGAGCCTAAAAAGAAACCAGAGAAGTGAAAAGAACCATAGCACCTGATGAAGCACCACACAAAACCATTGAAGGATAGAAGGAAGCTACAAGAGAGGAGACCAAACCATGTGTAGGGGAAACCAAATAGAAATGGAGAGAACACCAAGCCCTAAAATAAGACCAGTTGGAAAAACTACCCAGCTACTAGAAAAGACCCTTCTCTCCACATCCCCATAAACAAATACCTCAACTCCTACCCTGCAACTACAACTGACAAAATAGAGCTCCCAACAAAGAATGACTACCAACTAGAAAGAAGGGACCAAAAAATGGAAAAGAGATGCCCTTGGGAAATGGATCCCCTCTCCATCATCATCGTCATCCTTAGAAGAATCTCCTTCATCTTTCAAAGAGATGCCTAAAACCCTAGATGACACCCACTCTTTGTCCCACCTTTTCCTCCCATTCAAAAAAATGAAATTGATATACCTTATTACTTGTTGATGATGTGTTAGTGATCAATTTTATGAACTAGTGCGGTGAAAACTCAAGGAGCTCATCCCTTTATTACAAAGTATAATGCCAAACTCGTAAGCACATTGGATCAGTAAAAAATCAAGCCTATGATCACAGTGGCCCAGTGAGAATTTGAACCTGTGGGGACAACTAAACCAACATCACATATCAAAAAGAGTAAGTGGTGAGCCTAAATTTCATATATTATCTAAGAAATGGATTCAAAATTATTTAAAATTTTAAACATTTTTCAAAAAATATCTTTTTAGATACTAATCCATAATTATTGTATGTAATATTTTTAAATTATATTTATATGTATAATAAAGTATTATAATAAATATAAACTAAATTAATTATTTAACAATATTCTTTAACAATATGGAATCTTCCTCCCTTGAAGTTCCCTAAGCTGGACCCTATGTTGGTCCCGAGACTATTACCCCTGGCCGCACAGGATAGGCCATGAAAGAGTCAATGAAAGGATCCCAATGGGTGTCATCTTTTTCCGATGCCCCTTCATCCCTGCCAAAGATAAGTTGGAAAGGCGGTCTTGTTAGCGAGGCCCATAACACTCTGGGATCGCTTCTAGTGGACTTCATCCAGACTGAGGAAGGCGCTGAACTCTCACTCCCTGATTCTATGGTGAATGGGACTATGGTTGATTTCTAGTTGGTGCTGGTGGGTCAATTCTTCAACTTTCGACCCACCATTCAAATGGTCAGAAAATGGGTGGCTACTCAATGGAATATCAAGGGGTCTATCTTAGTCTCTTCTATGCCTAGCGAGATCTTCCTCTTCAAGTTCAACAATCTAGAGGATCTGACCTTTGTTCTATCGGGATCGTAGGTCTATGGTAAGCACTTCCTGGCCCTGGCGAAGTGGAAACCTAAATTCAATCCTGCAACTAAACTGAGTAGGATGGCACTAGTTTGGGTGTGCCTCCTAGGTCTTCCGCTTGAATACTAGGATGAACAAGTGTTTAGGTAGATTGGTGACTCCTTTGGAACTTTTATTACAGTGGATCAGGTTACCTGCTCTAAGTCCAGGTTAGTGTTTGCAAGATTCTTTGTTAATGTTACTCTGAACAAAACCCTCCCCAACTTTGTAATCTTGAAATCTAAGCTAGGTAGATGGACTCAAGCTCTGGTGTATGAGAATGCCACACTCTTCTAACAGAAATGTGAATCTAGAGGCCACACCAGTGAAGCATGCAAATCCTCTCTACATGGAGAAAAAAATAAAAATAAGGATAAGGGAACCTCCGAGGAACCACCCACGAAAGCAAGAGAAGAGATGGAGAAGACCAGTCCCCCCAGTGGCTGAAGTGCTGGAAAACCTAGAGGTGGAAGAGGGTGAGATTGTTACCCTTCTAGAGAATGATGTAGGGCTCCCTAAGCCTAAGGATTCTAAATCCCCCCCAGAGGTGATGATGTTGGATCCTTTGAACCCCCTGGTCACTATCCCATCGCCAAGTTTGGTTAGTCCTGATGAGTTGGAGCAGCCAGCCATAGTGGTCTCACTCACACTAAAGTCCCCTATGGCTGCTATAAAGCTTCCTCTGTAGTCAAAGGAACATAACTACCCTTCCTCACCCAGCTCCCTGGGTGAAGAATGTTGTGGGGAGGATGATGGTGAATGGAAAACCCAAAAGAAGAAACCTAAGTCCAAGAAGTCTAATGTGGGGCTAGAAACACCCAGAGGGAGTCTGTTGGAATGTGCTAGGAGATCAAGAGGGGTTATAAGGGATGTTGTGGCAGGTAGGTAGCAAACCTTAGAAACAAGTTAAAAATAAGAAATGATTTTTCTTTCTTAGAATATTAGAGGTCTCAACAGCCCCCTCAAGCAAAGCGTTGTTAAGAAATACATTTTTTCTCATAAGATGGATATTCTACTTATCCAACAAGTTAATATGTCTTTCAATAATTTTTCCTCCCTTTCTAGTAGTCTCTCATCGGGTGCGAAGTTTCTCTACTCTAAAGCCTCTGGTGCCTCTGGGGGCATTGTCACTCTCTAGAACTCCAACACTGTTGAAGGTGAACCACTTGCCTTCTCCCCAAACTTCCTCACTATTACCTTTAGAAAGAAATAGCTGGTTTGGCACTTGATCAATATCTATGCCCCTAATACCTGGATTGGAAGGTTGTCCCTCTGGAAGGATATTATCTACCATATGGATTAGGACATGTTTTCTAAATATATGATGGTTGGTGACTTTAACACCCACTTTATCCCTCATAAAAATGTAGAGGTCTAATGGACTACTCTAATAGTATGGGGGACCTTGTAGAATTCATCTCCTACTCTGGTCTCTTAGATATCGACCTGAAAGGAAATCCCTTTACTTGGTCCAACAATAGGAAAGGCTCCCATCTCATCCAAGTGTGGCTGGACCGGGTCCTAGCCACCTCCTTTTGGGACTTGTGTTTAACCTCCACTCTGTCCTTCATCCCCAAAACTACCTCTGATCATAACCCCCTCCTCCTCTGTTGGTGTGACTCTCCTAGGATTGGTTCGACTCCTTTCAAATTTAGGATTATGTGGTGTTCGCACCCCTCATTTAGGGTCCAAGTGAAATCCTTGTGGGCCACCTCTATTAAGGGTACTACCATGTTTAGGATTTCTCAAAAATTGGAAATCATCATAAGAGAGGTTAAGGGATTGAGAAAACATAATTTTAGTGACTTCTATAAGGAGAAGAAAGAGCTTATGGGGACTTTGGAATCCCTCCAAGCCTAGCTTGCTGCTGGGAATATCAACCCCTAGCTTCAAATAGAGGAATAAAAGACAAGACACAAGTGGTAGGAAGCAGTGAGAAGAGAAGAAAGCTACTCAAAAAAGAGATCCAAGATCCAGTGGCTTACTGAAGGAAACATAAATTTGGCCTTCTTTCATAGATCAACTAGCAATCACAAAAGGAGAAATACCATTACCGCAATTAGGGATGATAGAGGGAATGAAGTTACTAAGAAGGAAAAAATTAACCAGGTTGTGGCCAATTACCTTAGGGAATTATAATCTAATGCTGGACACATGTGCCCAGTCAACGTGCAGAATCAGCACCTCAAATACATCCAATGTGCTGTTACTCACAGTGATAATGATAACCTCATAGGGCGTGTGTCTAATGAGGAAGTCAATGCAACTATCTTTTATATGGGTGCCTATAAAGCACTAGGACCTGATGGATTCCCCCTGACTTTTTTTCAAGAATATTGGGATATTGTTGGACTTGAAGTTTCCCGTGCTGCCAGAGACTTCTTTAGAATAGGGAGACTGCTAAAGCACCATAAAAAAAACCTATATTGTGTTGGTCCCTAAGAATGAAAACCCTACCTCTATGCTGGACTTGAGGCCTATCAGTCTATGTAACACGTACTACAAGATCCTGGTTAACAGAATGAAGCCTCTCCTATACAAACTGATCAACCCTACTCATAAAGGTTTTGTTTTGAGAAGGTAGATCCTAGAGGTGGCTATTTCCACACATGAAATTATCCACTCCATGGACAGGAGCAAAGCACTAGGTATGGCTTTTAAACTTGATATTTCTAAGGCTTATGATAAGGTTAATTGGTACTTTCTTCAAAAAATTCAAGTAGAATGGGCTTTAATGAAAAGGTTATCCACATCATTCAAGAATTTACACAAACTATTAGTTTCTATGTGTTGGTCTATGGCTCCCCGGGTGGCTTCTTTCAACCTGAAAAAGGTCTTTGGCAGGGTGACCCCCTCTCCCCCTATTTATTCATTATGGTGGACAAAGTCCTCAGCAGGAATCTGACTATGCTCTCTTCCATGGGAAGAATAAAAGGAGTCAAACCAGCTTCCACTCTACAGCAAGCTATTCTGAAATAATTTGTGGGTGATACTTTTCTCTTTGGGTACTCATCGGTGATTGAAGCTAGATAGTGGAAGAACTTGTTAGAGAATTTTTCTATGGCCTCAAGATAGTGCATCAATTACCAAAAAATAATAATTTTCTTCTTCAAGACCCCCAGTGAGACCCAAACCAGAGTGCTTCCAATCTTGGGATGTCAGTTAGCTTCACTCCCCTCTACCTACCTTGACCTCCATCTCACTATCAAAGAGGTCTCTCAAGAATTTTGGAATTCTTTCCTGGAAAGAACCTAGTGAAAACTTACTAGCTGGAAAGGGAAGATTCTAAGAAATGTTGGTAAACTCCACTTGGTGGCTTCTAATCTCCAAGGGATACCTGTTTACTTTCTGTCCCTCTTCAAGATCAAAAGAAACATGGCTGACAGGTTGAAAAAGATACAAAGAAATTTTTTGTGGGCTGGCTCTGAAGAGAAAAAGAGGATGTCCCTGGTCAATTGGGAAATGGTTTGCCTTCCTAAAAGATTGAGTGATCTAGGTCTTAAGAGAATTGGTATGTTGAATAGAGCTCTCACCATGAAAGTGGCTTGGAAGCTCATTGAAAGGAAAGTAGATTGGTGTAAAATTATGGAAGCTAAGTACCTTCAAGGACACCCTTATGGGATGATGTACTAGGATAATGATCTTCCCAATGGATCCAAACTTTGGGAAAATATATGCAAATGCAAAACCATGCTTTCTAAGGGTGTCTTCTGGTAGCTCATGGATGGAAGGTCCATTCGATTCTGGCATGACTCATGAATCCAAAATTGTACTACCCTTGGTTGATGGTTTGGCCCACTCATGACCTACCTCAGGCCCATCCTTGGTAAGAGAACCTACAACTACATGAATGGAGGGAGATGGAAAGATATAGCTCTTCTAGTTAGGGATAGACCTGAATTAGAATGCTTGGCTAATGACCTTATGCAAATATTGGGAAATTTCAGAATTCCTAGACTTGTTGGCCAAGACTCTATCATTTGGGCCCCCACCCAAGTGGGAACCTTCTCGGTCAAGATTGCTTACAACCTGCTTCTGAAGGAGGAGAATAACCTTGCAAATTGGAAAATGTGTGGATCCCACACCTTACTCCAAACATCAACTTCTTCTGGTGGATGCTTATGCATGGTAAAGTTTTAACTCATGAAAACCTCACTAGAAGAGGGTTCTCCCTGGCCATTAGGTGTGTCCTTTGCAAGAGGGAGGAGGAAACTGTGAACCAACTATTCATACACTATGACTACTCTACTAGTATTCAACAGGGAGTTATTGGAAAACTGGAGATCCCCTGGGTCCTTGGAGATGATGTCCAGTAGTTCACTGGCTGGTGATCTCCCTCCAATCACCCTCTCCTCTAGCTTCTACGACATCTTCTTCCCCCGCACATTTATTGGACTATCTGGAAAGAGAGGAACAACAAGATCTTCAGGGAGACTGATTCCCCGCTTGAGGCCTCTCTCCATTTGGGCATCAAGCTCCTATGTGAGAACATTGGCTTGTCTAATTGGAAACTCCCTTCTGCACCCCCCTCAGCCTAGGAGATCAAAATGTTTGACAATTGGAATTTGTTGTTTGACTTCACTAGGTTCAACAACTCTAAGTTGATGACCTAGAATGCTACGCGGTGGGTTACCCCACTCGTCGACTAGATCAAATTAAACTTTGATGGGGTGGCAACTCAGGGTGGGGGTGGAGTGCTAAGAGACCACAATGGTTCTTTCTTTTTGGCTTATGCTGGGCCACTCAAAAATAGTACTATTAATCAAGCTGAAGGTACAACCCTTCAATGGGGTATAAAATTTTCCATCTCCAAGAATATCAGGTTGCTAATGATTGACGGGGATTCCAAAGTTATTGTGGAGGCTTTCAAATGAAGTTTGAAGGCAGGGTGGCAGGTGAACACCATAATAGTAGAAATTTGGGAGCTTCTCAACAAGTTCTAGAGCACAACCATTTCCCATACTTATAGGGAAGGTAACGCGGTGGCAGACTCTGTGGCTATCATTGGGTTTAAGCAAACTAGGTTGGTCAAATGGGAGGAGGTTAGTGAGCTACCAAAGGAGACCCAATGGCTAATCAGGTAGGAAAAATACACCACCAACAATGTTTAAAATGAGTCATGCTGTCAATAAAATTGTTGAGGGCCCTACCAAGATTATGTGTTGGCTTAATATGATAATTATGGTCATTATGACTAGGTATGCACAAAATCTTATAAAGGATCATAATTGCCTTTGGTGTGATTACGTGTGGAAGGAGGGTTGTCTTTATCAGTAGGTAATTTTGATTACCAAGGACACTAATGGAAAAGATGGCTTAATTTCTAATAACTATGCCTCGAGATCCACTAGATTTTGCACTATGGGGCTCGACTACCCAAAAACCATCTAGTCCCTACCTTTTATGAATAAAATTGTCATAAAATAGTTAACTCAAAAAGCCATGTTTTATGCCCTGGCATTCAAAGCTTGGCTCTGTAAATTTCAGAAGATGTTTATGGTGGCAACTAGTCTAGTCGAGATGGGTGGAAAAACTTTATGTATTGAGCCAGACAAAATCAAAGAGGAGTTCACCTCCAACCCCCTCATTTGTCACTACTGCAAGGATAGTGGCATTTGGGGTTTCATGGAAAGAATGAAGTGTGGCCATGACAAACAAATTTCTAAGCAATTTGTGTCCTCATGGAACAATAGAAAGGTGTCGGTTGGAGGGATACACTTTCAAATCAATGAGGAGGTCATAGGTAAAGTGATAGGACTATCTATAGAGGGAAGAAAGTACAAGAGAGCCAGCCAGACGCTGAACATTACCAGTCTAAATTTGTTCTTCAGGTTGGGTGAAAAACCTGTGAAAATTTTTAGGGGATTCAACCACGAGATGCTCCCGGAGTTCTGGCCTAAGGTGTGTTACATTATCATGAAATACTTCACTCTTGAGGGAAAATTTACTATGTTTTATTATTATTATCATCTATCATTCCTTAACCACATTAGGAATAGAGACCTTATTTCCATCCCATTCTACCTCCTCCACTCGCTTGAAAGTAACATCTTGGACATAAAAGAGAACAAGAATCCTGAGAAGACAATTCCCATCCTTCACCAGGGCCTCCTGCTCTATCTGTACAACTTCCATAAGGCCATTTTCCCCCCACCCCAACCCCCCCTTATTATGAAGGAGGTCACCTAGGATGTGTCTCCTATGGGATCCAATAAACCCTCTCAGTCCCCCTCCCAGTCCATCTGGGAAACTGACCTTGTCCCGCATGATGGTAAAGGTCGCAAGAGATGTGTGAGAAACCCCTTCAAAAGGGTGGAGGTTTTAGAGGAGTCCCATGTCTCTGAGTCCATGGAATCTAAGGATAAGATGGTGGTTGGTAGCAGCCTTGAAGCTGGGAGGAAGATTAAAAAACCAAAAATGTCAGGTTAGGTGGAGTCGAAAGCTGATTTGGGTAGTACTGTCTAGCAATCCAACAAAATTGCCAAGGAAAAATGAAAAAGAAGACTTAAGGAGATGGCCTCTAAGGATAAGTCTTGCTTAGAGGATATTGATACCTCTACCTCCTCTAGTTTGATTAAGGGCTCCTCGACTGAGCACCTGAGTTTGCCCAGGTCTGACAATGTTCCTCCTCCAAGTCCCCTACTGGTGGTGATTGAAATCCCTTACAGCAACACCCCATCCCCGCCCTCTCCCCATGCTTAGCAGGTCAACTCTCCTTGTACTGAGCACGCTACCATGATGATGGTTGAGAAGGATAGGTTCAAAGGTTCCCTTAGAAAGAAGTTTAATGAGCTGGATAGTGAGATTCTTTCTCTCAAGCAGGATATGAGAGAAATCAAAGCCAACATCACTGATTTGAACAAATTTTCCCTTAAAGTGATGCACGCATTGGCTTTGATGCTGTGTAATATACTAGAGAAGCTTGCTGGTGGTAAATTGGAAGTTGACAAGGATAATAAAGACCTCTTCCTATTCCTGTAGGAAGAGTGGGTTGCTACCTTGATGTCTAAGCGTCTGGATGGGAGACCTTATCTATTGTTTGTGCCATGATGATGTTGTGCTAGTTTGGGCCTTTAGGCCTCAAGTTTTTTATCATGCTTTTCTATTTTATTTTTAAGTTTTTAAGACTTTGGATAATCTCTGCGTGGTAGTTTATTATTATTATGTTCTATACTTTTTGGTTAAACTACTCTGGTTCATTCTTTTTGCTAAGGATCTTTAAGTTTTTTTTTGATAGAGACATAATGGATACTATTTTTATGTTGTTTATCTACTTTGTGACTAGTGCTATTAATGTTTTGTTAATGTGTTCCTAGTCCTACTGTTCCATGGGCCAACACCCTCTTGCTACTTTTATCTATCAAAAATAATAGTCTTTAAAAAATGCTAAAAGAAACACCTTAAATTTAGATCAAGGATGATCCCACAAAAGTGCGCCCCACTTTTTCACTTGAATAAAAATTGTGTGATTGAATATTTCCTATAGTTGACCCCTTCGTGTGAATAAGGGTGTTCACACAAAGTCGAAAAACCCCTTCACGTGAACATGATGATGATGGGCATTTTGTGTGAAGGAGGTCTCTGTGTGAACATGATGTTGTAGGGGTATTCGCATGAAGGCCCTTTCAACTAAAGTTCTATATAAATTTCTAGCATGACAAGTTAATTGATGCCTTTTACTATTGACTTCTGGGGACCACAGGGTTTGGAGCGAACACCCTAGTTATTGGAAGTTGTCGGAAGTAACTTGTGAGCTTTTTCGATGTATAGATTAACCTTCATTCACACCAAGTGCACTAATTTCATCCATTTTTTATTTATTTATGATTATAAGTTGTATATTTTTTAATCATTTTTAGTTATTTATCAAAATATAATTTTATACTTGACTTTCCTATTTTTGTTTTTAATAATTTCTAATTGTTTTTATTTAAAAAATTAGAAATTTATTAGAAAATCTTAGAAAACAATTAGAAAACCTTAGGAAAATTTAGAAAACTATTAGAAAGATTGAGAAAATGAGTGGAAAACTTTAGAAGAACTTATAATTTATTTAATTGGGTACAATATGTTTTTTTTGTAGTTTTTAATTATTTTTAGGAAAACTTAAAAAAACAACTTTGGAAAATGTTTTAAAAAACTAAGGTAGATTGTTATTGATTTAACACATGGACTCACTCTCTAAATGCCTCCCCCCCTCTTTCTCTTTCTTTTAGACACACACAATATTTTTAAGAATCTCTCTCTCTCTCTCTCTCTCTCTCTCTCTCTCAAATACATGAAACAAATACTTTACATGAATGTATACATAATTTATGTTATGATTTATCTTATTTACAATCCAATATAGGTGACATGCACTTGTTATTTTTTTATCTAATATCTAGGTGATGTGTACATGTTAATATTAAATAAATAAATTAAATTTTTATCATTTAGAATTGTAAATGTATTTTAGATTTTAATATTAGTTTATGGTTAATGGCATGGTTTTATATCAAATTTGTTTGCATGTTACATGCACATAATGTACTTAATTTATAAAATTTGACATGTTACCCCTAGATAGCTCATCCTCATGATGATGCACCTCATGGCGATGCATGTCCCAACGAGGTTTTTTCTCCTAATATTGTTAGTATATTTTATTTTACTGATAGTGAGATGGAAATTTTGAGAGGTTTTATTCGTAGATCCAATGGGGTGTACAAAGATATGTGTATCACTATTGGACGAGATCAAGAACTAGCTATAGGTGTTGGACTAGAAAGGGGAAAGTGATTTGATCAAAGGGATAAAGCACTTGGCTCTCTTAGATCATCCATATCTCATGATTTTCTCTTTCATATTGTATCTTGCACACATCCTCATGATGCTTGGGTCATATTGGAGGGGACTTTTTGGTAAGCCTGATAAAGTGAGAAAATTTAGATTAGAGAATGAGCTCATAGGTCTAAATCCTAGTGATTTTGACAATATTCAATATTTTCTCTCTAAGTTCAATTCTATTAGATTGGAGCTTTCTACTTGTGGAAATACTAAAGGGGATGAACAATTGATATTTTTTATTTTTTACAAGCTAGATCCCTAATATTCAATCTTTGTTTCTACTTTCTATGCTACTATGGATGCTCTTGGTAGTGCATACAAATCACGTTCTCTTGATGAATTTGTACCTCAACTCACAAGGGAATAAGGAAAGTTGGCCCACATGATTCAATTGAAGCCTTCAACACATCATGCATTTCTTGCAAATGAATCCAATTCAAAGGCTTCTAATGGAAAAGGAAAGAAGCAACATAAGGATACTAAGCCTCATGACAAAGGTAATGAATCTCCTTCACAAACTACTTCTGAATCCAAGTCCTCTTCAAGAGGAGAATCATCTAGAATAAAGAGATAAAAATGTACATATTGTAAAAAGCTAGGACATGATGAGCATAAATATTTTAACAAGAAGATTGATGAGCTCGCTCACATTCTTCAAAAGATTTATATTAAGTGGCCCTCATTGGTGTCTACTCCTTGTACACATTTGGTAGCTTCTACATCTACATCATCATCCAAGGATAAAGGTAAAGGACAAGCACTTTTGGCTTCCACACATCTTGAGAAAGGTAAATTGATTCTTGATTTAGGTGCATCAAATCATATGGCATCTTCTATGGATATTTTTTCTTCTATTGAGCCTTGTAATTATCCTAATATATTGATGGGTAACAAAAAATACATGAGGGTTTGTGGGAAATGTTCTATTCCTATGGGAGAGGGGATATTAATGATGTTACTTATGTACCATCCTTGACCGCTAATCTCCTTTCTATTTATCAAATTACACATGGGGCACAAGGTAAAATTGTTGAGTTCACTCCTGATTATGTCTACATTAGGGACATGGAGACTAGAGATATCATAGCTATGGGATTTGTTGATCATTCATCACACTTGCATTATTTTTCAGATTTTGTTGATAATCATGATGATATTCATGATGTACAAATCCATTTATGAAGAGAGAGTTATGTATGTGAGGAGAAATTTGGACACTTGAATCAATTTTTTGTTGAGACAAGTGTTGAGCTTCCTACTCCTCCACCTCTCACTTCTTGAGACATGCGCTCTATTGTTCATCAGGATTATCATAGTACTCCAAATCTTGCAGAATATGATGACTACTTGGATGCCTTTTCCGCATTTTTTGTTGATTCTCATAATGAATATTTGGGAGACATAGCTAAGGGGTTTTCTCTTCTCTTTGATGATATCATCATAGTTGGAGATACTTCTTCACCTTCTTTGTAGATTGGTATTCATGACTCTTCTCCTTCACTTGGTTTGTCACATGATGTGATAGATTCTTTGAGCTTGGAGAGACCTATTCAGTCTTCATAGATGCATACATGGAGACCTTCATCTTCTTCCTCCTTCCATTTTCATATGGATTGGCTTCTTCATCATTTTATGTATCTATTTCTTCCTAAGGGGAGACATGTTTCTTGTAGGAATTGGCTTATCTTTTGTTTGCGAGTATGCTTCATCAACATGGGAACTTCTACATTATGGGGGAATATCATGTCTCCAACTATCTTTCTTATGGGTGGGGTAATTATTTATATATACATGATGTATGTAGTTCTTGGGGGGTCTTGAGTACTCCATCCATCCATGCATCTTTCTCTCTCTCTCTCTCTCTCTCTCTCTCTCTCTCTCTCTCTCTCTCTCTCTCTCTCTCTCTCTCTCTCTCTCTTTTAGGGGGGGTGTTTCCCATGAGGTAAATTCCCTCTTTCTCCACTTTATGATAATTTTCATTTCATGTATTGCATTGCATATTGTACACAGGTACCTAACATGGCCTAGTAGTTGGGACCCCTCTTGCATTGTAAGTTTAAGTGCATTCTCCTAAGTTTCACTTAGGGGGGGGTGTTGGTTTAATTAAATATTGCTAATTACACTTAATTTAATCTTACTTAGGATAATGCATTGCATCGTAGTTTTTCATTGAGAAACCCAGGAGTTTGCACCTCAATTAAGGACATGGTGTAGGAGAAATTCTGCTTTAGGTATGAGATCCACCTTTAGTCCACATATCACATTATCATCATCATCCTATGGAACATTCTTATTTTCATAATGGAGGATGATCCACATTTTTTCAACATGTAATTACTCCTTGCATAAGTGACAGCTTATTAGATTCTTATCATTATCTCTTATCGCCTTTCCTATATAAGGAGGCCTATTATGTATATTTTATTCATTCATTGGATCAATCAATAATTCAATAATTACATCATTATTAATTGAGTCTATTCTTGTTCATATCATCTCTCTTATATTTGTATTATTCTTTAACCTCTAGATCTTTGGTTCATTCTTTTCTATTTGCAAATTCTTACAAGCATGCTATATTCCTAAGGGAAGTTCATCAAGCACAAGAAATACATTGGAATCTTCTCCTAATTTTAATTTAGTAAAATATGTCTATAAATCTATGCCAAAAATTTCTTCTTAACTTATTTCTCTTAGATATGTATGTTTGGTTATCTTGAAAGAAACTTTTTATTTGAAAGAGTTTTCTAGAAAATTGTACTAACTTGTGTCAAGTCCCTGAGCTAGCTTGGGTGAGTGGCCTTGATACACTCCAAGAAACTTAACTCCATATATTTCAGTGTCGCATGCAAGTAAATGTATGTGATTATTATTTTGTAGCTTGAGTTCTCATTATAAATTTCCTCTATAATGGTATTTGTAAATTAAACCATCACATGGACTTATACCTAAGATCTGAGTCATGATTTAGTAACATTCATGCATGCTCACACAATATTTTTTATATTATATATTTTATTTAAGTTAAAGAGTCACTTTATTTATATATACAATTATGTCATTTTGACTCTTTTTTAGACTTGTTCTAGACCTATATTTTGAATTGGGTAAAATAAGGTTTTAAAGGGGCCCTAAAACCCTTTATAGGCATATTTTGATGGGGATCTAGAACCCCACTAAAAAGAAACATTGCTACAGTTCAGACAAAGAAAACTAGTAGCCTAGAACCAACTACCCAAAACACATAGAACAAGGCCAAAGCCACACTTCAAAGATAATACCTCGAAAGCAAGGAGGTCTTGGGGTTATTAGGGGAACCCCTACCCCACCCTAGCCTAAAACAACCACAGACAAAACTGGACCCTTAAAAATTATCAACATCCAACCAAACAACAAACCAACTGAAAAAACCTAGGGTTTTAACTTGGATCCCAAAACCAAAATAAGGGTTTTGAAAGGTTCCCCAAAACTTTGAAATGGTTTTGCTGTGGATCCCAAAACCACCAGCCACACAATATTAGTCAAGGAAAAACTAGCTGGAAGAAAACTGGGTTTAAGGAAGGGACCCAAAACCATCTCGAGGTTTTTGAAGGCTCCCCAAACCTTAATATAAATCATACATCCTAAATTATTACTCACCATAAAACATGTTGGAGCAAGAGAATGGGTCTTAACATGGACCCATAAACCATTATGTCCCTCCTCCACAAAATAAGGAGAGAAAAGATAAATTGAAAGGCAAGCCCTATTCCAGTTCCTACCTACCACCAAACATCCAAATGAGATAGAAGACCACCTATCATCACTAAACACAACCATCCAACAGAAACAGTCCACCTCCATAGGATGTGCCTCCACCTGAATATGAGCTTTCACCTTGATAGGAATTAGGAAAGAAGGTAGCAATAGAATAGAAAGTCTCCACCACCATAAAGCCACACAATGAATACCGATCTCAATAGGGGTAAGGTCCACCTTGATAGGATCCATTCAAGGAAAGAACCAACCCAAGAGAAAAACCTTCCAAAGAGAAACATCCAGGAGGTAAACCAAGAAATAAAAAAATACCCAAATGAAGGCAACTTGTAATATCTTTACCAACTTCCTTTCCCCTCTAGAAGGACACACTAAAAAAATCCAAATACAAGATTGGAAAGAACAAGGAGAAATCTCCACCCCCCTCTAAGCCAAGACAGGGGAAGCCATCGATCTCACAACCCACTAAGCCTCTACTCTGAAATCTCCAAAGTTGCACATAATAAGAGAAAGAGAAGCCTTCCACCATAAAAAAAGGCCACTGAGAACTTGATCAAAAGCTCCAAGCTCGACAATAGACCAAAAACATCCAAAACCTTGTGGTCAGTACAAAAGCAGAGAGCATTCCCAAAAGAGGAAAAACCCCGCACTGAAAAAATAGGGGCTAGCCAATCCCAGAGAGAAACAAGACTATAATGAAAGTCCCCAATGTCATTTTCACAGTCTTCCTTCGCAAACACTTCATCTACAGAAGACAAAATATGCCTCCCTCCTGCACCATGCCTTCCATCCACAAGTATTAGAAATACCGCATAACCTCCCCAAAATGTAGAAAGAAGGGGGGATAACCCAAGGCCAATGACACAAAGGAGTGAGGACCAGCCACCACTAACCACACATCAGATGGCCCATCACTCTCTCCATTCTTGGCTCCTTCGCACAGAGAGATATTGGGGTTTGAAAACCCTTGATGTCTCTTCTCGCTCATCACAAAATATTGTACAAAGACCTATGTTGTTGATACATAGAATTCCTATTGTCATAACTTTTACATTTTTCTTTGACGAATAGTACAATATTGTAAACTTGTTAGAATAATATGATTCATAAGTTGGCTTGTCATGAATCAATGTTTTTACAAACTATCTCAACTATGATTGTTTTGATAAAATGTGGGACCCACTATTCATTGAATTAACAATATCAACCAATGGTACCATTCTTTGACTTTCAATTTTGACAAATCCTAAAACTAAATGTGTTATTGATCTAGAAGGAGCATTCAATAATGCTCTTTAAAATAGTTAGATAATAATAAGATCATGAAAGAAAGTCTAAAATGAAGCTCTATAATAACATCTAAACTACAATTTTAATATCTAAAGATTATTAAGTCCCACCATGAATGTCAACCTATATCAAAATATTAACAAGGGCCACTATTAATACCAACCTATTTGTCTTTGACAAATAACACAAAATTTTCAAACCTATTAGGTTTAAATAAGTTGCAATATGTTGCTAAGTACATCTTTTCATAAACAAATAGTTCTACAAAATATCTCAACTATGCTTGCCTTGATGAAGGGCAAGACCTACTTATTATTCACTAAGTTGACAATATCAACAAATGATATCTTTCCTATGATCTACCTTTTTGAAAAATTCTAAAATTGTGTAGAAACTTCTAATGTGAAGAAGCATTGACCAACATAAACTAAAATAGATCTGTAAACCAAAAATTATGACATGAAAAACAATAAAGTAAAACTTCATAACAACAGCTATATACTAAAATTGTAATATCTACACTTGTTTTCACTATTTGAAAGAGACACTCTAAAAATTGATATAAAAACACATAATATATCTTTAAAATTTAAAAAATTAATTTATTAAAATATTTAACACTTCTAAACAAATAAATTGATAAAAATAATTAAATATTTTAATTATTCATTTTCTATTCAATATTGATTCTACCAATATTTTTATGTATTATATCGTATATGATTAAAAAATACAATTTTCGACAGCACGCAATTATAATAAAAATCTGAGATTTTGATGTTTGAACATTTAATTATAATAATTGTGAAGGAGAAAAAACCCAAGTTTAGTTTTCAAATGTAGGAAATTTATAATGAAAATGGTTGCCATTTAAATGACAGGGAAGATAAGTGTTGTCTCTATGAAATATGATTTTCACATCCAAATAGAAAACTGTTAAATGAAAATGACACCGATCATCTCAAAGAAATTTCTACCATCATAAGGGATTATCGTGTGTTAAATAATGATGGCACATATACTTTTCTAGTTCATGGATTACATTTGTGAAGCAAGAAAATGGAGAGCACTGAATATGATGGCATATCTACTTCCCAACAGTCACGACAGCTGTCGATAAAGCATAAAAGTCAGGAGAAATTATATTAGAACACCATGTATCAGCAAACTAAGAGAAAATTAAGATTTAAAAATGCATACAGAAGAGGAGATATTAGATAATCGAAATACATTGTCAGTGTTGTGGAAGTAAAAGTATAAGTTCAAAAATTAAATATTGTAATACAAATTAGTTGCAATATGGTTCATTAGAATAAATCACATTTTAAGGTGTTTCCCCATAACTGAAAGTAAAAGTAAGCATAGAATACATGCATTTCAAACATCTTTGAGGTTTGAGTAAATGTGAGAAAATGATGTTCCTGTTACCCAAATTTTTCTATTCATGCAAATTTGGCCAAAATCCACTCTACGGTCTCTATTTTCACCTTGCCCAACATCCCTAAAAAAGTTTCATAAGGTTATGTCTTGTCTCCCGGCCTCTGCAATTTGTTTTATCCTCTGGTTTGCAAGCTAAAAAAATTCATAAAAGTAGCTGTTGTGCTAAAAAACCCTAGCAAACCCTAAGCCTTCATTCTATTTCGGCCTTACTTTATCAGCAACTTAAGGTTTCCCAACACCCATGTGCGCTTTTATCCTATTGGCTCAGTTGCTAGTTCTCCTAGTTTCCGGTGGCATGCCCTTTTTATTAAGCAATTCAATGAAAAGGCCTTCAGTCACCAGTTCTCTTATTTCTCCGACAGTGGTCTTTCCCATTCGGTGATTCAATGACTATATGTTTCTCATAGTCGCTAAATGTTTCACGATGACCGCGTAACACCCAGTGACTCCGCGAGCAGTTATCTTTTCTTCAGTCACGTGATCTCTAAGTTTTTCGGTGGTCTAACATATGGGGGTCCCAGTTAATCAAGATCTGATGGTCGTCATGATTTCGCAAAGGATGTGTGAGAGGCTTGTGACATTGCGACAACCGTTGATCTTCCCTTTAATGCAGTGCTTTAGAGCTTTAGTGGGTCCACTGCCATGTCATCCTATGTGGAGACTCCTGATTGGCCGAGGGTTTGTGATGTGGAATTTCATCAGAGAGGGCCTAGATGACTGCATAACTTTAATCTGATGGTTGGTGCATGATCTCATGCGTTGTGTTAGAGCCATGAGATCATGCGCTGACCGTTGATTTCATTCTGCTATTAGAGCCAAGTCGGGTGGATCCTCATTTGCTGATGTGCTGCATTCTCGTTGGTCCTCATATTGCTGATATGGATTTAGACTTTTTCAAGGGGTTCATGACTGTTAGAAGGTTAATCTGGGCTGTTCATCTACTGGGAAAGATATGAGATCGGCGGTCGCATTTTAGTTTTAGGCCCACTAGCCGTTAGCATTTAAATTCAAATTCTCTGCGAATGGTTTTGCTAGGGTTTTTCTCTTTTCAGCCATGCACAATGTCAGTTAGCTCAGGAATTAAATCCTCAGGATGGTTATGGTTGGGAGAGTGATGGAGATGATTGTTGGCTGGTGTTGCAGGGTACTATCCTACGCTTTCATGCCAAGGGACGCTAGAAAGAGTTGGCGCCAACTTTTAAACGGTACTATTCCTAGGAAGTAATGATTAGATTTAGAGCCTTCATGGTAGGATCGAGTTGCACGGGGTAGATGAATCTAGGTTGCTTGTCCACAAGTTGATTGTGGTACAGGGATGGGCACTCAAAGAAATATCTAATCTACTATGATTTTGTAGAAATATATTTATGATCAGTCTTGTCTTGAATTAGGGTTTGATTATTCTATTGTAAAAATCTTGTAACCCTAGTAATGTTTTGCTCCCGCTTGTTTAGAGGAGATGTATATATTGTATTTTTGGAGCTTTTGAGCTCAAAGTTGGACAATTGTAAAAGAATTTCACTTTTCTTAAAGGTCACCTATGGTATCATTTCTACCCTCTGGTTCATACAGTTGTAAATCTTTCATTGACAATACAAATATTGCAGAGGTATTTTGTGACAATCCTTCATGTCCCTATGCTTCCTTGTTTGGATTATCTCTTATTGAATCAAAGTATATGCATGTTTTCAATGATAGCTTAGGGTTCTTGATCCCTCTTACTTTCTATAATTGTGTGTGTTATTGTGTTTGATCTGATTTAGATGTTTTGTGGGTATACTTCAACCCCCTAACAGTCTTGTCTAAATCCTACACCGAGTTGCAGAAGTGAATGTCTTCTCACAGGTCATAAGTTGTGTCTTATGTTCAAGCCCTCCTATGAAACACTTATGCAAGCCTATTTAGTAAGTTGTGACCTATTAGACCTAAGCCTTTCATTGATTCCATTCCTATATATTGATATCCAAACCCTAATTTTGGTGTACCACCTAGTAGGTAGTTTTCTTTTAGTCATTTCTCTTTCCAAGCATTCCTTCTATCCCTTTCCCTCAAAAGATTTACTTTCCCATCAAGAAGCAAATTAAGGTGATTATCCAAGAGGAACTAGCCTAGAACCTAGAGGTCTCATCTCAATTAGTAAAGGTCCCACAACCTAGAGATGATTCCCATGTTATACTGAGTTATCAAGACCAAGATAGGTTGAAACAAGGGTGCAGACTTAGTGTATAACAATTTTGGCACACCTGGTGGGACCAAGAAGTCATAGTTTTCATAATTCCTTGCTAGTTTTGATATGCATCTAGCAGGTTGCAGACCTTTGAGAGGTCATTATTTTGCATATCTGGTGACCCTGAGTTCACATCCATTGGTTTCAAGGAGATTCAGTACCTAAGATGGATTACCATCCTTCCCTTCATGAGGACATCCCTTCATTTCATTGAGATCAACTTTATCAGAATAGTGGTACTTCTAATTTCATGTAGGACTACCCAGTTGTAGTAATGGAGCAACATACACCTCATGCTTACCCCCCACCCACCCAACTTCCAGTATCATGACAACATCAATACACATACCAGCAACCTCAATGGGAGATGATTTCCTTGAAAGAGCATGCTCATCGTGCCCAAGTCCAACAACAACAAGCTTTGGCTTAGTAGGATCAAGGTTATAGGAGGTATCTGGAAAGGCAATACAAGAGGAATGAGGCCAGGCTCGCTAAAGGGCTAGAAGCACAAAAGAGATACTCTGAGGAGGTGTTGGAGACATAGAAAAGGAATATGCAGACACAAGAAAAGGAGTAGTTTGATGCTAGATGGAAGAAGTGTGAAGAAATCATTGCAGGACAACAAAAAAGTCAAGCAACCCTTGCAAGTAACCTAGCAACACTAAACAAAGTTTACAAGGAAGGCTTGATTAAGGTTAGTGCTGCTATAGCTGAAAAAGAGGAAGATTTTCAAAGAACATTAGCAGCTCAGAGGGATGCTTATGAAGAATTAGAGGTTCATATGAATAACTGTGAAAAGGTGGTTCAAGACCAAAAGATCTTGATAGAAGCCATGTTTTATAGAGGCAATGAATTTTAGATTGAGAAAGAAAAGGAGAAGAGAACTCATGAGGAGTTTCATGAGAGAGAGCTGTAGGATCTCAAGCAAAATATAAGATTCTTGGCTTCTACAACTGAAACATATAAAAGAAGCTATCAAACACAGATTGAAAGATGTTTTCAACTCAAAGAAGAAAAGGAGAGCATGGAATAGAAGATGGTTGATCTCAAGGAGGCTCTCTCTGAATAGGTTAAGACAAATGAGTTCTTAGCAAATCATGATAATTGTGTTGACAATGGTATACTTCTCCTACAAGAGAATCTAGAAGAAGAAGAAGATCAATTTTGGGACAAGATGGAGCATTTTTGTGTGCATCTTGATGAAAAATTCACACTTCCAGAGAACACCTACAAGTTGCAGGAGGAGATTATTTCTAGTCAACATGAGGAGGAGATCAATCAGATTGAGGTTATCAGGGAAAGCTCTAGATTCACTATCAAACAAGGGTGTCCCATCAAGTTTTTGGCCAGGATGGTGGTTATCAAAGGAGTACAAACTATGCCAACATCCCAATATGATATTCCACTAGAAGCTGAGGCTGAAAATAAACCAAATCAGCTTATTGTCCCAAATGACCAAGTAAGTAAAGCCCTATTGCTACTTGTTGTTCCTCCCTAGAATGATGATGCTTACAATCAGCTTGACCAAGTAAGTAAAATCCATATCAGTCAAATCCTTGTCAAGTAGGTGTTTCTACACATCTCCTGTATTTATCTTTTAGTAGCTTTCTAGAGACATGTGGATTTTTGTAAACTGAGAAGGATGGGAAGTTTTTTTTCACAACCAGTGAATGGTTTTGTTTGACCAAGTTTCTGTAACTGGTTAGTTTGGATAGGTTAGTTTGTCCTGCTTTCTCTAGTTTTCTAGGGTAGTTTTCTTGTTTGTTTTTTTCAATAAGTGCTTGTGCATAGGTTCGTCCTCCCAGTTCAGTTTTGTTCCTTTGTCAAAGTTCTGTGCTCCACGATTGACCCCATACCCAATGGATATGTCAAGGCCACTGATCAATGTCTAGTAGGCTGACATCCAATAGAAATTGCCAAAATGTTACCCAAATTTTTCTATCCATGCAAATTTGGCCAAAATCCACTCCACGGTCTCTGTTTTCACCTTGCCCAACATCCCTAAAAAAGTTTCATGAGGTTATCTCTTGTCTCCCGGCCTCTGCAGTTTGTTTTATCCTCTAGTCTGCAAGCTAAAAAAATTCATAAAAGTAGTTGTTGTGCTAAAAAACCCTAGCAAACCCTAAGCCTTCATTCTATTTCGGTGTTACTTTATCGACAACTTAAGGTTTCCCAATACCCATGTGTACTTTTATCCTATTGGCTCAATCGCTAGTTCTCCCAGTTTCTGGTGGCATGACCTTTTTATTAAGCGATTCAGTGAAAAGGCCTTTAGTCACTAGCTCTCTTATTTCTCTGATAGTGGTCTTTCCCATTCGGTGATTCAACGACTATATGTTTCTCACAGTCGCTAAATGTTTCACGGTGACTAGGTAACACCCAGTGACTCCGCAAGCAGTTATCTTTTCTTCAGTCACATGATTGCTAAGTCTTCTGGTGGTCTAACATATGGGGGTCCTAGTTAATCAAGATCTGATGGTCATCCTGATTTCATAAAGGATGTGTCAGAGGCTTGCAAAATTGTGAAAACTATCGATATTCCCTTTTATGCAGCGCTTCAGAGCTTTAGTGGTTCCACTTCCATGTCATCCTATGTGGAGGTTCCTGATTGGTAGAGGGTTTATGATGTGGAACTTCATTGAAGTGGGCCCAGAGGACTACATAACTTTAATCTGACGGTTGGCGCATGATCTCATGCATTGTGTTAGAGCTATGAGATCATGCGCCGACCGTCAATTTCATTCTGCTGTTAGAGCCAAGTCGAGTGGGTCCTCATTTGCTGACGTGCTACGTTCTCATTGGTCCTCATATTGCTGATATGGATTTAGAATTTTTCAAGGGGTTCATGACTATTAGAAGGTTAATCTGGGTCGTTCATCTGTCGGGAAAGATACGAGATCAGCGATCATGTTTTAGTTTCAGGCCCGCTAGTTGTTAGCATTTAAATTCAAATTTTCTGTGAAGGGTTTTGCTAGGGTTTTTCTCTTTTCAGCCATGCACGATGTTGGTTAGCTCCGAAATTAAATCCTCAGGATGATTATGGTTGGGAGAGCAATTGAGATGACTGTTGGCTGGTGTTACAGGGTACTATGCTATGTTTTCACACTAGGGGACGCTAGAAAGAGTTGGTGCCAGCTTTTAAATGGTAATATTCCTAGGAAGTAATGATTAGATTTAGAGCCTTCATGGAAAGATTGAGTTGCAGGGGGTAGATGAATCCAGGTTGCTTGTCCATAGGTTGATTGTGGTACAGGGATGGGCACTCAAAGAAATATCTGATCTACTATGATTTTGTAGAAATATATTTATGATCAGTCTTGTCTTGAATTAGGGTTTGATTATTCTATTGTAAAAATCTTGTAACCCTAGTTAGGTTTTGCTCCCGCTTGTTTAGAGGAGATGTATATATTTTATTTTTGGAGCTTTTGAGCTCAAAGTTGGACAATTGTAAAAGAATTTCACTTTTCTTAAAGGTCACCTGTGGTATCATTTCTACCCTCTGGCTCATATAGTTGTAAATCTTTCATTGATAATACAAATATTGCAGAGGTATTTTGTGACAATCCTTCATGTCCCTATGCTTCCTTGTTTGGATTATCTCTTATTGAATCAAAGTATATGCATGTTTTCAATGATAGCTTAGGGTTCCTGATCCCTCTTACTTTTTGTAATTGTGTGTGTTATTATGTTTGATCTGATTTAGATGTTTTGTGGGTATACTTCAACCCCCTAACAGTCTTGTCTAAATCCTACACCGAGTTGCAGAAGTGAATGTCTTCTCGCAGGTCATAAGTTGTGTCTTATGTTCAAGCCCTCCTATGAAACACTTATGCAAGCCTATTCAGTAAGTTGTGACCTATTAGACCTAAGCCTTTCATTGATTCCATTCCTATATATTGATATCCAAACCCTAATTTTGGTGTACCACCTAGTAGGTAGTTTTCTTTTAGTCATTTCTCTTTCCAAGCATTCCTTCTATCCCTTTCCCTCAAAAGATTTACTTTCCCATCAAGAAGAAAATTAAGGTGATTATCCAAGAGGAACCAGCCTAGAACCTGGAGGTCTCATCTCAGTTAGTAAAGGTCCCACAACCTAGAGATGATTCCCATGTTATACTGAGTTATCAAGACCAAGAGAGCTTGAAACAAGGGTGCAAACTTAGTGTATAATAGTCCCATAACATGGGAACCGTGTTTTTCCAACAACTCCTACATGTTATAGCAGTGCTCATGTTTTAAGCATGAAAGTATAATATTCAAATTGTTGTTTAATTCATATCATCTTTATCTAAAGCACTGCCCCAATTGCACACAAATATTTGCTTTTGGTGGGTCTCAATAAGAATCATCAACCTTCATTAATAGAAAGGAAAATCAGATCTCAATATCATTTATGAAAGTTTTGGAGTCAAGCAAGCATGAATAATATGGTTCATTAGAATAAATCTAGATATTGCTGGCACGTATTTCAAGCATATAATTTCTAATGCTAGCTTAGACATGTTGGAGTAACACCTTTTCCATTAGTGGAATGCTAAGTGTCAGATAAAATTTCATCTAGAATTATTAAAATTATTAACTTGAACTAGGTGATCTCTACTGTTGGTTGACTATATATAGCACCTTCGGTACTCCACTAAGAAAGCTATTTTGTTACTTGAAGCTTTCAATATTGAAAAAGTGATTCATTTTCATATAGACTTAGGTTACAAAATCTTGGTATAATTGTGTATGCTCTCTAAATCACATGAATTATTAGGAAGAGGAATTCATAGTAGTTAGGTGTTTCTAAATTGTCTCCAATGTCAAATTGTCACTCGGTAAGGTTTGTGCTGCTACTATTTACATTCATTGTCTTACTCAATTCTCTGGCATGGGCAAACCTACATAGCTACACATTCATTGTAAGTAGATTTTTATATAATTGTGCTTCTTACCAAATGAAAATAGTTGTTATACTATATGGAAAAGCTTGATGATTTCTTGTAGATACCTGCTCAATTGTCAGTTTTGTTAATTAGAGGACTTACATGCTAGAGAAAATCTAAGGAGAATTAATTGTAGTAATTATTTAGTTTTTTTCTTTATGTTTCATCTTGTCTTGATTATTGGTTTAACCAGTATTTATATATTTGATGAGTAATGCCTGAATAATATGATAGAGAGGGTAGAGATTAACTGTTTTCCAATCATTGGTTATGTAGACAATCCATGGAATGGTTGTAAACACAAATAGAGTGCAACCCATGTTTCTTTTTGGGAGTTCTAATGCAAGAAACAAAATTTGTTATTGATTTCCACAGCTTGAATTGACAAGTATTACTCGACTATGTGAGACATATAGTCAAGTCACAGTGAATGGGTGGTTCCCAGGTCCAACTTTACATGTCAAAAATGGAGACACACTTAATGTTTTAGTTTATAGCAAAGCCCAGCACAATGCTTCCATCCACTGGTAAATATAGCTCTTGTAGTCTATCACTTGAATATGTGATTGAAAATCCCATTAACAGGAATTTGATTTTCAGGTATGGAGTGAGACAAATTTGCAACTCGTGGGCTGATGGACCAGGGTACATTACACAATGCCCCATCCAACCAAGGGGAAAATTTACATACACATTCACCATTATTAGACAAGAAGAAATGTTATGGTGGCATGCCCATGTGTCATGGCTTCGCGCAACAATTCATGGAGCAATGGTTATCCTTCCCAAGAAGGGCAACTCTTATCCTTTTATCCAACCTCATGCTGAGTTTCCTATAGTGTTAGGTAATCAAAAGTCGGACCTCATGCATGATATACTTTTCATTGATCCAGTTATCTTAATCTTATTAAGATTCACAAAGTTGTGTGACTAGTTATAGGAAATGATAGAGTTTTAATCTGCACATGTTTTATGAATTTTTCTTTACATTATATTAAAATTGGGGAATTTGTCAATGGCTTTTTGATTTGGTGTTGAAATTGAATGTTAAGTCTTGTTGAATATATGGTGATGATACCATAAGGAATGAAGATCAGATCATTATCTCAACCATTTTGGTAGAATAGATATTTTTCAATCATTAGCTCTCACCAAAAAAAAAAGTTAACCTAAAATTCATATTTTCATATTAATCTAGAAATTTGTTTTCTCTTTACACATGGCTTGTCACTATTATATACTTTTTTAAATTAAAAAGGTATTGTTATAATTTTTATCTAGATATATTATGTCATAAAACTTAGGAATTTTCTTTCACATTATATTAGAATCAAGGAAGTTATCAATGGGTTCTTGATTTGGTGGTGAAATCGAATGGGTCCTTGACTTGTTTGTCAAAAAATCAAGTGATCCTAAATCAAGTTTTGTTGAGTGTAAAGAGATGACACCAAAAGAGATGAGTGTAAGATCGTGCATCCAACAACTTTGACTGAATTTTCATCTAGATTATATTAAAATTGGGAGAGTTGTCCATGGTGATATGGTGGTGAAATTGAATGGTTCCAAGTTTTCAATAGATCTTTAATTTGTTGGTGAAGTCTAATGATTTTGAATCAGCCCATGAAAATTAAGTCTTGTTTGTTAGTGTACGTGGACTCCAGCTAGGTTATTTAATCTCCCCTATCATTTACATCAACTTCTCTACCTACCACATTAACTCTTTTTCCTTCTAGCTTCTTCCTTTTATCTTCTAATGCATCTAGATAGTTAATTCTAGCATAATCTAGAACTTTCTTCTTGGCTGAAAATAGTTTCATTTCTTAATGTAAATATATTCCATTTTTAGCGTGTGTGTGTTGAAGTGAAGAACTCTATTTTGGGATGAAGAAGAGCACTGGCAGCTCTAATGGCAAGGTTTAATGTAATCAGATTTATATTTCTAAAGCAATACAGTTGATCTCTTTTTAATTTATATTTTGTATTTTATTTCATTGCACACTATTCTTGTCTCTACCTCCATCAAATTGGTATCAGAGGGGGTTATTGAAGAGAAGGGTTCTACAACAGATTGAAGAGTAGGTTGAAGAGGAAGTTGATTCGACAGAAATTTCAAAGAATCAAAGTCAGAAACCCCATCTCATTTAAAAAGGGCAAGATTGAGGAAAATAGGAAGAGGGTTTTGTTCCAAAGACAAATTTCGTCTTGAAGAGTTATGGTTGGAACTAGTGCGAATATTTCTCATCCTTAGATTCCAATTTTCAATAGCAAAAATTATGAATATTGGAGCATAAAAATGAAAACCCTATTCTACTCTCAAGGTATTTGGAACTTTGTTGAAAATGGGTTTCCTGAACCAACAGATCAACAGGCATTTCAGGCACTTTCACAAGCTGATAAAGATTTACTAGAAGAAAATAAGAAAAAAGATGCAAAAGCACTATTTTTCATTCAACAAGAAATGGAGGAATCAATTTTTCCAAAGGTTGTAGCTGCCACAAGATCAAAACAAGCATGGGACAGTTTGCAAACAACATACCAAGGCACATGCAAGGTAATAATGGAAAAATTGCAAATACTTAAAAGGGATTTTGAAAATCTACAAATGAAAGACTCAGATTCAATAGACACTTTTTTCACTCATGCAATGTCAATAGTAAATTAGCTAAGGACCTATGGAGACACTATTGAAGATCAAAAGATTGTTGAAAAAATTCTTAGAAGTCTGCCTGCTAAATTTGATGTTGTAGTAATAGCCATTCAAGAGGCCAAAGATCTTTCTCAATTATCGGTAGATGAATTAATGGGGTCACTTTTAGTGCATGAGAAAAGATTAAATCGATCAAGGTCATCATCATTGGAGAATGCATTCAAGACTCAACTCTCATTTGGCATAACAAGAGGGAGATCAAATAATAGCTAAGGCAGAGGATGTTTTTCATCAAGGGGAGGAAGAGAAAACACCCAATTTGAAAGTAGAAGACCACCATCGAGCCCACATGCCCATTCTACATCAACAAGAGGAAGGGGGAGCAGTCACTCTCAAAGTCATCATCAAGGAGAAAGGTATGATAAATCCAACATCCAATGTCATTACTGTAGCAAATTTGGGCATTATGCATCGGAATGTAGGAAAAAGCAATATGATTTGAATAAGCAAAAGGCACATTTTACAAATGAAAATCAGTCAAAGACTAGTGAACAAGACACAATATTGATAGCATGTAATGTAGCACAAGAAAGTTCCAAAGAACTATGGTTTTTAGATAGTGGGTGTAGTAACCACATGGGTTGTAAGAAGGAGATGTTTGCAACAATAGATGATTCAGTAAAATCAAAAGTAAAATTGGGAAATGATCAAAGAGTTTCAGTTATGGGAAAAGGGTCAATTAACATAAAAACAAAACAAGGTGAAGAAAATCATATTTTAGATGTATACTATGTTCCTAGATTGCAACACAACCTTATAAGTATTGGGCAATTGGTGCAAAAAGGATATAGAATATACTTTGAGAATGGTGAATGTGTAATCCTAGATAAGAAACCAAGCAATAGGCTAATTGCAAAAGTTGAAATGACAAAGAATAGGATGTTCCCATTAAGAATTCAAAGTGAATTAATGATAGAGCCACAAGGATTGAAAACAGCTGCTGAAATAGCTTTTAAAGCCTCATACAAAAATGAATCTTGGTTATGGCATTTAAGACTTGGGCATTTAAACTTCAAAGGATTGCAATTGTTATACAAAAAGAAAATGGTATATGGGTTGCCACAAATAGAGCCACTTAAGACAACATGTGAGAGTTGCATATTGGCAAAGTAACATAGGAAATCATTTCCAATTGGGGAGTCTTATAGAGAAAAACAACCACTTGAGATAGTGCATTCAGACATTTGTGGGCCTATGCAAACACCTTCCATGAGTGGAAAACTTTATTTCATAACATTTATTGATGATTTCAGTAGAAAAGTATGGGTTTATTTTTTGAAGTACAAATCTAATACATTTGTTATTTTTAAAGAGTTCAAGGCAAAAGTTGAAAAATAATGTGGATATTATATCAAAACATTGAGAACCGATCAAGGTGGAGAGTATATCTCAACTGATTTTTAGAATTTTTGCAAAGAAAATGACATAAATAAATAATTTACAACAAGGTATACTCCTCAACAAAATGGAGTAGCAGAGAGAAAAAATAGAACAATCATGGAAATGGCATGTAGTATGATCAAGGAAAAACACTTACCAAATGAATATTGGGCTAAAGTAGTTGCATGCTGGGTATATATGTTGAATAGGTGTCCAACAAAAGTAGTGATAAATAAAACACCAGAAGAAGCTTGGAGCAAAAGGAAGCATAACATATCACATTTGAGAGTTTTTGGATGTGTGGCATACTCATTGATACCTCAAGAGTTGAGAAGAAAATTAGATGACAAAGGAGAGAAATGCATATTTGTGGGATATAGCGAACATTCAAAGGCATATCAACTATACAATCCTATTACAAAGAAGCTGATAATAAGTCGTGACGTTGAATTTCTTGAAGAAGAGGCATGGGATGGAATCATAGACAAAATAAATACAAGTACATATAGTGTTCTACAAGAGAATGAAGAAGATGAAATTCTGGTTGAAAATCCTCCTACACAAGCAAATGCACCTACAACACCATAAAGAGAACCTAGCACTCCAAATCCCACTACTCCAAAAAGTAATAATAGCAGCTAGTCTTCTAATCCAACACTTGCATCTTTAAGGTCAAGGTCTATAAACACATCAAAGAAGACAAGAAGTCTTAGGGAGATTTATGATGAAACTCAAGTAGCTGAAAATGCTATTTTTTGTTGTGATTTTGCATTTTTAACACAAGCTGATCCAATTTATTTTGAAAAAGCCATAAAAGAAGACAAATGGATTGTAGCCATGGATGAAGAAATTCAGTCAATAGAAAAGAATGAAACTTGGGATCTAGTAGAACTTCCTAAAGGCAAGGATGTGATTGGAGTTAAATGGGTTTGTAAGACAAAGTATAATGTTGATGGAAAAGTAGAAAAGCACAAAGAAAGATTAGAAGCTAAAGGTTTCACACAATAGTCAAGCATAGACTACAATGAAACATTTGCACCCATGGCAAGATTGGATAAAATAAGAATGGTCCTATCTATAGCAGCTCAAAACAAATGGAAAGTTTATCAAATAGATGTCAAATCAGTATTCTTAAATGGCATTTTGGAAGAAGAGGTGTATGTAAATCAGCCACCTGGTTATGAAGTTTTGAGACAAGAACATAAAGTATGCAGATTGAAAAAGGCATTATATGGTTTGAAACAAGCTCCTAGAGCTTGGTACAGCAAGATAGATTCTTATTTTGTGAACAATTGCTTTAACAAGTGTGGTAATGAACCTACTCTGTATGTCAAAGTGAATGTTGAAGGAGAAATTTTGATAGTTTTTTTATATGTAGATGATTTGATATTTATAGGCAATATGTCAATTAGCTCATTCAAGGTAGCCATGAAAAAGGAATTTGATATGACTGATTTGGGCCTCATGAGATACTTTCTTGGTATGGAGGTAACTCAAAATGATCAAGAAATTTTCGTATGTCAAAGCAAGTATGCTAATGATTTGTTGAAAATATTTAAGATGACAAATGTGAATTCAGCCCCTACACCAGTTGCATTGGGTTTGAAGCTTAGTAAGGATGATCAAGGTCCAAGTGTAGATGCAACTTTATTTAAAAGATTAGTGGGCAGCCTCATATATTTAACCTCCACAAGACTGGATATCATGTTTGGTGTCAGTCTTATTTCTAGATTCATGGAAAAACTAAAGGAGTCACATTGGAGAGTTGGAAAGAGAATCTTGAGATACATAGCTGGAACAAAGAATTTTGGAATTTTGTATACTTCTTCAGATGATTAAAAGCTGATTGGATATATAGATAGTGATTGGGGAGGTAGCATGGATGATAGAAAAAGTACTTCTAGATATATTTTTCATCTAGGTTCTGGTGCTATCTCTTGGGCATCAAAGAAACAACCAATTGTCACCCTCTCATAAGCTGAAGAAAAATATGTAGCAGCCACATCAGCATCTTGTCAAGCAGTTTGGTTGAGGAGAGTACTTTCAAATTTGGGGCATCATCAAGAAGAACCTACGAAGATCTATTGTGATAACAATTCAATAATTGCCTTATCTAAAAATCATGTATTTCATAAACGGAGCAAACATATTGATACTAGATATCATTTTATAAGAGAATTGGTAAATAATAGTGACATTCATCTTGAGTTTTGCAGGTCCAATGAACAACTAGCTGACATTTTCACAAAACCACTTGCAAAGAATGTTTTTGAGCTTCTCCAAGAAGGTATTGGCATTGCAAACATATATGAAAGTGAAGATTAAGGGAGAGTGTTAGTGTACATGGACTCCAGCTAGGCTATTTAATCTCCCCTGTCATTTACATCAACTTCTCTACCTACCGCATTAACTCTTTTTCCTTCTAGCTTCTTCCTTTTATCTTCCGATGCATCTAGATAGTTAATTCTAGCATAATCTAGAACTTTCTTCTTGGCTGAAAATAGTTTCATTTCTTAATGTAAATATACTCTATTTTTAGCGTGTGTGTGTTGAAGTGAAGAACTCTATTTTGGGATGAAGAAGAGCACTGGCGGCTCTAATGGCAAAGTTTAATGTAATCAGATTTATATTTCTAAAGCAATACAGTTGATCTCTTTTTAATTTATGTTCTGTATTTTATTTCATTGCACATTGTTCTTGTATCTGCCTCCATCATTGTTAAGTATAAAGTGATGATACTATAATGAATAAGAATATGATCATTGCTCCAACAACTTTTGACAAAATAGATACTTTTCAACTATTGATTTCAACTAGAAAAAAAACTAACCTAAAATTTATATCCGAATAGTGATCATATTGATCTTGAATTTGTTTTCTCTAAACACATGACCTGCCACTATTATTTTTTATTTTTTTAAATTTTAAAAAGTTCTCTCTAAGTACATGGTCGGCCCCAATTATATTTCATTTTAAAAAAAACTTAAAAAGGTGTTGTTAGGCACTATATATCTATGTTATCATGAAACAATATTATTTATTGTGATATTGCTATTAGGATTTAACTGTGTAGTTTTTTTGAGTCAAACTCATTGAGCCATGTTTCATGAGTAGTGGTTCACATGAACCCATCTCTCATGAGAATGAATGGAACACTTAGCACTCATTGGATCTAGGTGATGCTCACAGAGGTGAAGCACCAGGACTTCCCAGGAGGTCACCCATCCTAGTACTACTCCAGCTTAAGCGCGCTTAACTACGGAGTTTCCTCCATGGTTAAACCAACTCTGCTTGCAACCTCATTTTCAAAACCTTCACCAAGTGTTGTGCCCTATGAACCACTCATTAGAAAGCCCCTTAAGCTCATCAATTGATAAGTAGGAGATATTTTCCACAGCAAGTCAAATTGTGATATTGCTGTGGAAAATATCTCCGACTTATCAATTGATGAGCTTAAGGGGCTTTCTAATGAGTGGTTCATAAGGCACAACACTTGGTGAAGGTTTTTCAAATGAGGTTGCAAGCAGAGTGGGTTTAACCATGGAGGAAACTTCATAGTTAAGCACGCTTAAGCTGGAGTAGTACTAGGATGGGTGACCTCTCGAGAAGTCTTGGTGCTTCACCTCTATGAGCATCACCTAGATCCAATGAGTGCTAAGTGTTCCATTCATTCTCATGAGAGATGGGTTCATGTGAACCACTACTCATGAAACATGGGTTAATGATTTTGACTCAAAAAAACTACACAGTTAAATCCTGATAGCAATATCACAATTTGACTTGCTGTGGAAAATATCTCCTACTTATCCATATTATTTATCCAACCCAAAAACACAACAAGTGCTATGTTGATTTCAACTTTTTGAAAGCATTTTCCTGTGTTGTATTCTTACAGTAGTATGTTTCATACATTTTCAAGTGGAGTCCTTCCATATGTCGGTTAACCTCTAGATTTATAATTGTAATAAGAACAATATATGTAAAACATGAGTGATTTTGTCCATGGAATTCGTCATGATTCAAATTAATCAATTTGAGCAAGGGAGTGGTGGAATAGTGATGCCATCAAAGTTGAAGAGGAAGCAATACTAAGTGGAGGCACACCCAATATCTCAGACACTTTCACTATAAATGGACAACCAAGAGACCTCTATTCTTGCTCAACCTCAGGTACCCTAAACCCTAAACCTCAAACCTGAAACCCTAAATACTAAATCAAGACTTTAATCAACTTCAATGAAATTGTATGAATGTAGGAACAACAAATTTATTTGTAGAATAGGGGAAAACCTACCTTCTCTGTATCGCCAATGCTGCAGTCAATAATCACCTCTTTTTCAAGATCGCATCACACTATCTCACTGTGGTAGCCGTGGACGCCTCCTACACAAAGCCATACATAATAGACAATCTCATGCTAACATCTCGTTAGACTGTGGACACTCTTCTCATAGCCAATCAACCACAAGTCAAATACTACATGGCCACCAAAGCATACACAACTCAAGCTAAAGGATATTTTACCAACACCACAACAATTTCCATTTTAAACCATGTGGGCTCTAATGCATCTGCCACTCCAATCCTTCCAGACCTGTAATGACTGAAATTTTGACACTAAAAGCCACATTAGTAAAACCCACAATTTTTGGGAGTCAGTCAACAAGTCAATGGTCGATTCATAAGTCGACACGATATCAATAGATTCTCTATTTCAAAGAAATAACAAAAATATAATTATGACCATATTTGTCGAAAAGATAAATCATACCTTTGTTCAAAGTTGAGTGAAACATCGACCATATGTCGAGTGTCCATGTCGAATACTAGAAATGTATAGCCCTGTAAGGTATATTCCTTCTTGAAAAATGCTTCAAAAACCTATTCACAAAAGTCAGCTAGGGCGAGAATATTGTGGGAGTACATTTCCACCCTACCACGAAGCAGTAACACTTCCCCGGAATCTTTCCTAACATGAAAGATACCCAGCCCAGCTAGAGATAGTCTAACAAAGTAAAACTGTCACAAGTAATGGAATTAGTGTGCCAAATTATTTCTATACTCTAGAATAACAAATCATGGTCACACCAATACATAAATCTTAATTAAGAAAAATAGAAATGTCAATTTTTCCTTTCCTTTCCATTTCATAGAATTGAGGTTCCATCTCACACATGGAACATAATGGTAATTCATAATTTTCTCAAAGAAGTCATTACATGCAATGATCATCATCGAAAAGTTTATATCTATCCACACATCTAATATAAAACAAGTAATGTAAATCTGCTCTCCTTAATATGATAATGAGTAATATATTGTTATCTTGGACATTCAAAAAGTACATCAAAGATATGACAAATGAAGCAACAATATTTTCTTTGATAACACCTCAAAGTTCCTAGCTTCATTTCATGCATATGGTTTAAATAAGTGATGATAATTGAATCAAGAGAATACCTCAATATTTCAATACCTTTCAATAGTTCTCAATACATGCATACCTCATCCTAGATATCATTATCTATGTATTTACTTTCAAAAGAGTTCACCCTTATGCAATATATAGAAATCACAAGTACAATTGACATGCATCAATCCCTCCTATAATATAAAATATATCTCTGGTATGCAAATTAGCCCAAAAGAAATACAAGAAGCTTAGAAAAATATAAGCAACATTACACAGTCCACATGTGATACATGCATATACTTAGCCAAGCACATAGGTTCATGCATTCAATTTAGGATGAACAATGATCACTCCCTTATGTAATGAGCAAATGACATTAGAACATACTTCTAATAAGTTAAGCCATCTGTTGATACTCAATAATAAAACTTGAATGTGATTGGAAAATAATAGTTTTCTCTATCTAATGGTTCATGAATCCCCAAATAGAGACACTTTCAAAAAAGCACAAGTAATCACAACTAGATAGAAAAGCACAAGTTATTTTATAGTACCTATTTTGATTCTCCTCTTTAATCACACAGATTCTAGGCATATTTTTCAAGTACCTTAATCATCAAGAAAAATTAGCCAATGTTTTATTTTCTCTTAATCATTGTTATAGTGACCTACTTGTAATTGGAACAATTTTTCCTTCATTGTTCAAAGTCTCCTAACTGTGGAGAAAACTGTAGCCTAGATCATGGAAATGATCTTGCGACCACATAATTCATCCACTAGACTATACAAGAACACCACCAGAATAGCCTACATTCTTTAGATAGCTCAGTGGACGGATCCTCAACTCTGGTAACAAAGGTCTCTACCTCTCATGGATGCCATGGTTACATGGGCTCCGATCATCCCCAGTCCACAAACCCTAACTCATACAAAACAATGGGTTTCATATAGCAATTGAGAGGAGTGTGTATAATGAAATATATCATAAATGAATATGGAACCATTGACTCCTCACTTTGAAAAGATGTAACTGAGAAGAAAATTGAGATCCCCCCCCCCCAACAACTCTACTTTAAATCGAACCTATGCATTAGCCTTGCTAAGCTGAACTGCAGGCTACGAAAGACTGTAGAAGTGTAAAGAATATACAAAGAGACTAAATTCTGGAAATGCACAAAAATGCTCTATTTTAGCAATGGATAAAAAATCAAAATCCCCAAAATAGGGCAGACATGAGAGTTAGAGAAATTTATGCAAGAATCCACTTGCTTCTATTCAAACTAAACAATTTCTACAATATGAAATAAACTTGCAACTATTGTAGCTACATACAAAGTTCTATGAGCTTTAAAAGGCTCTTACAAGATCATCTGAAGAAATCACTGCTTAACAGAAAGATCATTTACAACTGATGTGTAAAAATAGAGTATTACAAAAAACACTTGCTGCTGTATACAAAAGAGAGATATCAAAATATTATCTCTTGTAGAAGAATAAAGACATTCTTCCCATTAAATACAAATTGTTGTCCAAAAGAAGAATATGGAAGCAAATAGAAGAAATCAGATTTCCCCCAAATCTGATTTTGAACTTATCTCTCAAAAGTCCATTCAACAAAATAAAATATCTAAATTTTAACTTTAAAAAAAGTCAAATTTGGAGGCTCCAGACAATCAGATTTAAATCATAAAATCCAACACTCCCCCATTGTCTTAAGCCGACAAACAAGATCATGCTTGATCCAAACAAACTACGCCAAGATTTCTCCTTAGGCACTCAAAACTTGCAATGCACAATGGCTTGGTGAAAATGTCTGCTAGTTGCTGCTTTGACCTGCAAAACTTGATCTTTATTTCACCATTCTCAACTAATTCTCTAATGAAATGATATATGATTTCAATGTTCTTGCTTCTTCCATGAAATAATAGATTTTTTGACAATGCTATTGAAGAAATATTGTCACAAAATATTGTGGTTCCATCCTCTTGTTCTTGCTTCAAATCTACCAAGATCCTTCTTAGCCAAATAGCTTGACATGTTGCTGCATTCGCTGCTATATATTCAGCCTTTGCTGTAGAATGAGCAACTATGGGTTGCTTCTTAGAAGCCCATGAGATTACACCGGAACCTATGTGAAAAACATATCCAAAAGTGCTCTTCCTATCATCCAAACTCCTTGCCCAATCACTATCTGTATAGCCAGTAAGATCAAAATTATTTGTTGCAGTATACAAAATACCATATCCTTTGGTGCCTTTCACATACCTTAGGATTCTCTTTCCCGCTTGCCAATGGGAGTCCTTTGGAGTTTCCATAAATCTGGAAATCAAACTTACTGCATGCATAGTATCTAACCTAGTAGATATTAAATACATCAAACTTCCAACTAAAATTTTAAATAAAGTTGGATCCACATTGCTGCTGCAATCATGCTTTCTTAACTTTAAACCTATTGAAGTTGGTGTTGGTGTAGGCTTGCTACTTTGCATCTTAAATCTCTCCAAAATCTGGTTTGCATATATTTCTTGAGAGATAAAAATACCATCATGCATTTGTTTTACTTGTATGCCTAGAAAATATCTCAAGAGACCTAAGTCTGACATTTCAAACTCACTTTTCATGGCCTCTTTAAAATCAGCAATGAGGAAATCATTATCCCCAGTAAAGATTAAATCATCAACATACAAGACAATAATTAAAATATTACCATTAATTTCTTTGATGTAAAGAGTGGGCTCACCATCACTTTTGCAAAAGTCATTGCTCATCAAATATGAGTCAATTCTACTATACCATGCCCGTGGAGCTTGCTTAAGCCCATAAAGAGCTTTCTTCAGCCTATACACTTTACTTTCATGACCCAGAACTTCATAACTAGGTGGCTGCTTCACATAAACCTCTTCTTTCAATACTCCATTTAAGAAGGCAGACTTCACATCCATTTGATAAACCTTCCCTTTGCGCTGGGCTGCAATTGCTATGACAGCATGCACAGTTTCCATTCTAGCGACTGAGGCATAGGTCTCGTCATAATCTATACCAAACTACTATTTGTACCCCTTGACCACCAATCAAGCCTTATGCCTATCTATTTTTCCTTCAGCATTGCTCTTGGTCTTGTAAACCCACTTAACTCCAATAATTTTCTTGTTTGGAGGTAAATTAGTGAGCTCCCAAGTTTCATTCCTTTTTATTGCATCCATTTCCTCATCCATGGCCTTACACCATTTTTCTTCATTTTCAGCATCCTCAAAATAAATTGGATCACTATGAGAAAATAAAGCAAAATTGATATTTTCATCAAATTCATTTTCATACCTTTCATCTTGGTATATCTCGCTTAGACTCTTGGTCTTTCTTGGCACTAGGGAGGCAAGAGTGGGATCATAACTCTGAGTATTGTTGTTGCTGCTCTCTGTGGGGCCAATTTGCAGCCTTCTGGAGCCTTCTATACCTACTGGTATTTCATTTTGCTGATTAGCAAACTCATCATCTTCATCAATAATACCTGCACTTTTCTTGAAGTGCTTAAAGATGTGTCCACCGAGCCATCCCATGACTCATTCTCAATGAACTCTACGTCTCTTGAAGTGATGATCTTCTTAACAATTGGATTATATAATCTATATGCCTTAGATTCTGGACTATAACCAGTAAAGACACACTTCACTCCTTTGTCATCCAACTTTTTCCTTTGCTCCTTTGGCATGTATGCATATGCTACACACCCAAACACTCTCAAGTGTTCAACCGTCCATCTATGCTTTGTCCATGCTTCCATTGGAATCTTGTCATGGACTGCTTTTGTAGGACTTCTATTTATTAAGTATACTATTGTTGTTACAGCCTCTCCCCAATATTCAATTGGGTGCCCTTTGTCTTTCATCATACTTCTTGTCATCTCAACGATGGTTCTATTTTTTCTTTCAGCCACTCCATTTTGCTGCGGAGTATAACTAAATGTAAGCTCTTTCTTTATACCATTCTGCCTGCAAAAAATTACAAAAAAATTGGAGGTATATTCCCCCCCTCTATCTGATAGGACTTTAAGATTTTTCCCACATTCATTTTCAGCCTGGGCTTTAAATTCTAGAAACTTATCAAAAGCTTCAAATTTATTTTTCATAAAATAGACCCATGTTCTATGACTAAAATCATCTATGAATGTCATAAAATAAGTACTCCCTCCAATGGAAGTGATTTGCATAGGGCCAACTAAATCAGTATGTACCAACTCTAATGGTGCTCTTTCCCTTCTAGAGTTTCTAGAATTAAAGGGCAGCCTATGTTGCTTACCCAAAATACAAGCGTCACACTTGCTATTGAACTTTTTAATACAAGGCAAATCATCTACCATACGTTTCTTGGATAATAAATTTAAACTAGCATAGCCAAGATGTCCATACCTTAAATGCCATAGCTTGGAGGGGTCTTCAATCATGCTCTTGAAGGATGATTTTTGTACTACTGTACATTCTTTCTTGAGAGGGGTTGCTACTGATTGTGAAGAGAAACACATCTCCACCTTCAATGGAAACATTCGGTTCTTTGTCATTTGAACTACCGCAACTATTTTCTTGCTCCCATCCTTCTCATAAATGACACATTGGTCATTCTCCATCAACACTTTGTAACCATTTTGAGTGAGTTGTCCAACACTCATCAAGTTGTGCTTTAAACCCGGGGCAAAATAAACATTCTGAATTTCTTATTTCTCACCTTGCTTGGTGCGGATCATAATAGATCATTTGCCCACAATTGGAACAACTCCATTGTTCCCCATTCTAATTTTTGATTTTATATTTTTATCAATGAAAGAAAAAAGACTTTCATTACCACTCATGTGGTTACTACAACCACTATCTAAATACCAGACTTCGGGGCTACCTTCTTCACCAACATTACACATGATGAAGGCTTTGGGATTATCTCCATCACCCACTTTCAAATTAGTCATATTTGCATTCAGCTTTGACTGATTACCTTACTTTTTCTAGCATTCACTAGCATAATGCCCAAATTTATAACAATAATAACATTCAATATTACTCTTGTTTGAACTATATGTCTTCTGACCTTTGAAATTATTTTGAGAGCTATTGGCTCCATCATTTGTGGCTGCTCATTCTGAGCTTTCTCCTCTAGCATTTTGTTGTCTGGAGTTACCACGACCTCTGCCTCTTGAGCCTCTTCCAGAATTGTTTCTTCCTCTTCCCTTGCCTCTTGCATTGGCTTGAGCTCTGAAAGCTTTCTCTTGAGAGGAATTTGCTGATCTATTAATGCGATGCTCATGGGTTTGGAAAGAACCCATCAACCCATCAATAGTCATTACTGAAAGATCATTTGCCTCTTCAATGGCAATAACTAAATTATCAAATTTTGAGGGCAAACTTCTCAAAACTTTCTCCACTATTATTTGCTCATCCATGGTTTCTCCATTAGTTCTCAACTGGTTTATCAAACCAGAGAGTCTTGAGCTAAAATCTGAGATGGACTCATTGTCCTTCATGAGAAGAGTCTCAAATTCTCTTTGAAGCATTTGGAGCTTCACCAAATGAACTTTCTCAGTCCCTTTAAAACTTGTGTGAAGAATATCCCAAGCTTCTTTGGAATAATTAGCTGCTGCTATTCTGGGAAAGATTGCCTCTATCAAGATAGTTTCTATCAAGCTCAAAGCTTTTGCATCTTTCCTTCTTGTCTCCTTCAATTGAGTCCTTTGATTGTTTGTGAGGGCAGCAAATTGAGTTGGGTCAGTCACATCTATGAATCCATTGACCACAAGCTCTCACAAGTCATTTTCTATTATGATAGTCCTCATCTTCTTTGCCCAAACATCATAATTTTGTCCATTGAAGGATGGTGGCTACTGCCAACTCTTTCCTACATCTCCAGCCATGTCTCCTACGCAAGATAAACAAATACTCAGAAAAAACAAATTCCCAAACTCACAAAAAATGAAGGCCAATCAGCTCTGATACCATGTAAAGAATTTAGAAAGAGACTAAATTCTAGAAATGCACAAAAATGCTCTATTTTAGCAATGGATAAAAAATCAAAATCCCCAAAACAGGGCAGACACGAGAGCTAGAGAAATTTATGCAAGAATCCACTTGCTTCTATTCAAACTAAACAATTTCTACAATATAAAATAAACTTGCAACTGTTGTAGCTGCATACAAAGTTCTATGAGCTTTAAAAGGCTCTTACAAGATCATCTAAATCAATCACTGCTTAACAGAAAGATCATTTACAACTGCTGTGTAAAACTAGAGTATTACAAAAAACACTTGCTGTTGTATACAAAAGAGAGATCCAAATATTACTTTTTGTAGAAGAATAAAGACATTCTTCTCATTAAATACAAATTGCTGTCCAAAAGAAGAATATGGAAACAAATAGAAGAAATCAGATTTCCCCCAAATCTGATTTGAACTTATCTGTCAAAAGTCCATTCAACAAAATAAAATATCTGAATTTTAACTTTAACAAAAGTCAAATTTGGAGGCTCCAGACAATCAGATTTAAATCATAAAATCCAACAAGAAGTGAGCGAAGCTTGCAATAAGCCAATGCTAGGCTGCCAATATATTCATGAGAAAAATCAGTTGTGCAAAACTTTGGGATCAATATGTAGTTATATTCACAATCCATGAATACAATGCATTTATGCTACTATGGAAACGTGACATGAAATTTGTTCTGCTAAAATCTGAACATGAATTTTCTCCAATTGTTGCTATCTGAGTTAAGCAAGGATATGGATAGTGGTTATATTTGGTTCCCTTACATGTAACAAATGTAACATTTTATGGCTTCCCTTATTTAGTTGCACATATTGAAGACAAATACCTATCTTTGAGGGTAGTTGAATTTCTGAGTAGTTAGTTACTTGCTGAATATATATTCTACAAGGTTCTTGGGCTATAACGAAGTCAAATGCTAGAAAGTTTTGGTAGAAATTATTTCTCCTAAAAAAAAATAGAAAAATGGTGTTTAAAGAAGAGACCCTCGGATATTAAATATATGTTATTAAACAAACCAGATTGATGGGGAGTTGCAAAGAATTTAAGGGATTTTTTTTTTCTTAATGTAAATGCTCATATATAATCATCTACATAATAAATGTTGTAAGCCTGATCTAGATGCTTGATTTTAGTGCTGCTTTTCTGTGAAAGGAGAAAATGTGAATAGACTTATAAAAGAAAGAAAAATAGCCATAAATGTTCTGAATAGAACATGGCCTTGAGCTATACCCTGTATTTACCCTGAGCCAAACTGAATAACTCGCCTGTGCCTCAATCTCATCTATTCCTTGATCCTCCATACCAACAGTCTCTCCAAGACCCCAAACGTCACCATTCTTGCCGCCCGCCGCCTTCCTCCAGCTTTGAGATCCAGTGAAGCCTTGAAATTTGTATTGACTGGACTCAAATTCTGTCCAAGCTGTTAAAATGCGAGATTGATCACTTTGATTAGCAGTGCAGAGGAGGAGCCACAGATTTGATTGGCCAATGCCCACAGCCATCCCCAGAGATAGAATTGAACTCAATGCAGACACCAGATGAGACCACCCATCACTACTATACATGCACTTTGTTCCACTATCCTCAGTCTCCACCATGATTCTCTCTGTTCTGGTGATCTCTGCAACAAAGCCAAATAGAAATGCAAGGAGACCCAACAATGTGTAGAGAAGGAAGACGCATGTGGGAAATTTTCTCCCCAGAGATGTGCCACTCTGCTTGATTGCTAAATCAGCATGGGTTACCGCCATGATTGTACTGAAGCTTCATTCATGGATGAAGATTGAACATGAACTAGTATATCATCCTCAGGCGACCAAATGCCTGTCAAATCAGGAATCTGTTTGTCCTGGGTTTTGGTGTGGAGTGTTACCAATAACAGATGAAGTTTTCAATTAAAATGATCGACAACCTAACTGAACACAGTTTCTACCTCCGCTAATCACATGAATCTTGATGACAAAAATAAATTACTTCCTTCATTGATTAATGACCACTCTCTCTCAGTTGGCGATGATTTAGGAAAGAGTGCTAATACCATCTAGTCTTCCTATTAATTAGCAACCACTCTCTAAGTTAAAAATTAAAGTTTCAACTAAAATATTAGTAAGAAAGAAAGTGGGTTGTGAAAATACCTTCCATTATACAATGATACCAACACAGTGACCACATTTACCTGATCCTTATGAAGCCTGGCTTCACAGGAGCATCTGGTGGCGGTTCCCCAGACCATAAGTGACAGTAGCATCATAACAGTAGGACTCAGTTTACTTCCTTGTGTCACCAACGTTAACTGTAGTGGTCTTGGCAATACCACAATTACTGCCATTATGAACAACGTATCTTTTGTGCTACCAGATATAGCCGTTCTGCAAGCTTATCACTACGGTATTAATGGAATCTATACCAAAAACTTTCCTTCTAACCCACCCATTGAGTTTAATTATACTAATGATGTAGATGAATCTCTGTGGGCGCCGATTTCTGGCACAAAAGTGAAAGTGATTGAATATAATGCGACAGTTCAGATGGTGTTCCAGGCAACCAATATTTTCCAGGAAGAAAACCATCCAATACATATTCATGGATATGATTTTTATGTTGTAGGAGAGGGTTTTGGTAATTATGATAATGGAACTGATCCATGCTCTATCAATCTAGTCAATCCACCACAACGAAATACCGTAGGTGTTCCTGTCAATGGATGGGTTGTTGTCAAATTCAAAGCTAACAATCCAGGTAATATATAGAGTTACAAGTTTTTCATGATTATAGAGATAATATAGGGCTTGCAATTGACAACTAGGAATGAAAGGCTTATACTGTAAATTTGAAAAATTTTCCTTTTGTGTAGGTGCATGGTTTGTACATTGTCACTTTGATGACCATGTAACATGGGGGTTGAATATGGTGTTTCTGGTGAAGAACGGCCCCACTGTTTTGGAAAGTTTAGTCTCTCCTCCAGACGATCTCCCCAAATGCTAGAGCAAGTTCCATGTTAGATTAGAGGCGATGTTCTGAGCATCTATGCAACTCAGTTTTCTTTTATGAGTTGCGTGAATTAGTTCATCATTAGGATCTACTCAGTGATGTTTAGTACAATAAAATAAAGGATAAAAGTCATCTTTATCTTTAGTCTATATATGTATGTTCTGTAGAGCATTTTTTCTATATTTTTTAAGTTCATAGAATGAAATAATTTAGGTTTCAGGCTGGGGAGAAAAGAAAGATGATTCAGAATTCAGACCCTCCATTTCTATTTGTCACTGCTCTGGCCACTTGAGAGCTTTTCTATTTCTTTTTTTTGTTTGTTATGTTGTTTCTGGGCCATATCCATCTGAACTTGTGTTTATCCCTTAAACTTCTTTGGATGATAAGGAGTTGATTTTGTTTTGCTTTTCACCCAATCCTTTATTATGTACTTTTAATTAGAATTATATAATATAATTTTTTGGTCCTGCTATTACATAAAAAAATTTAGAAAATCGACTTTTTAATCTTTTGTCCTTATTTTTAATTTGGATATTTGAATATTTTTCTTTAATACTTTTTATGATGGATGAGGGGAGTATGTTCTTGGAAACTTGATGTAAAAAGTTTCATTTTATTTTGTATTTTAATAAATTATTAAAATCTTTTTTCGATATATAAAATAATTTGTATAATTTTTTAATTATCTTTTTGTTAAACTAGTTTATATATAAGATGTATTTATTTTTAATATTGATAATATCAATAAAAATTTAGGTGATTTTTTAATATTTGAATTAAATTGTATTTTTAATTATTTAATAAGTTTATCAATTCATAAATTTTATAGTGATTCAAATAATACAATGTAATGCTTTTGACCTAGAGCTAGATTTGAACCTCCTAACATATATTAATTTGTAAAATGTAATATAAATTGATAAAGAAATTTTATGATTCTTAATAGAATCCAAATTCATTCTTCCCTAAATAAATGAAATTATATTATTCACTTTGAAAGTAATCAAATTTTAGCAGTATTTGGAGAGGAAGCATGAGATAAAGAACAATAGTCAATTATTTCAATTGAAATAATTTTAGAATTCTAGATGCTATTGACACACATGAATCATATTACGGCCATCACAAATATGTTCCATGCCTCCAAACAATAAAATTCATTAAATAATGTGAAGAGGAAGAAGAATAAACATATCATTTATTCATTCAAGATATGAGAATGTTAAGGACTTTAGGATAATAGGAAAATAACTAAAAAATAATAATAACTTATTTCATTAATGAAAATGAATGTATAAGAGATAATATGAAAATAATGCATATTTATTTTTATGCATTGTTTTGTACCTTTCTTTGTTGCACTTGTGGAAGGGTGTTGGCGAGTACATGCATTATTATAAATAGTGAATTTGTTCTTGTACATTCTACAAAATTAACATTTAAATATGATATACCTTATTACCTTCTTCATGACTTATTAATGATTTATTATAAAGTTTAATATTATAACTTAAATCTATATGTAGATTTGTGTATTTACATTGATTTCTCTTTATCAATATTCTCACATGAAATATATATATATATATATATATATATATATATATATATATATATATATATATATATATATATATATATATATATATATATATATATATATATATAGATATATATATATCTATATATATAGATATATATATATATATATAGATATATATATCTATATATATATCTATATATATATATATATATATATATATATATATATATATATTTGTCTTTTTAATTTTATATATTAACTAAAATTCATAATTATTTTAAAAAATTAAAAAAATTAAAATATTATAATTTTTACATACTAATACATAATTATTAAGTATAACATTTTTAAAAGTAAATTGAAATGTATAATAAAAATATTATAATGTATTTAAATTAAATTATTATTTTTTTGGCAAAATGTTTAAATTAAATTAATTATTTGACAATATTTTTAATAAAAAAATACTAAAGAAAAAATATCCACTCTTTGGAAGGAGATGAGCCTTGGAAGGTCCTTATTAGAAGCAACATTAAAAGAGGAATTCCTGGAAAGGCTAAGTTTTGGAAAAACATCACTTTCTCTAATATCATTGAGGGCAGTTTTCCCATTCTTGTTCAAGGCTCTTCGATTTTTAAGACTATTTGGAAAGCCTGGGAATATGTTAAACAGTACATTCCTAATAGAACCTTATTTTATCATAAACTTATATATGGTGAAAGATCTATTTGGTGGAATTTGTACCTTGCTGGAAAACCTCTTGCCCTCTCCCAAGGGTGCTCTGCTAAGCATTGGAATAATTTGGGTATTTCACAATTCATTTTTCTATTTGAAGAAGATAAGCTTATCAACTAGGAGGACATTAGTTCCAAATACCATAATCCTCCTTCCCAAAAGAAGACTTATAACATGATCGTCAAAGCTTGTAAGGACTTGCCCACTGTCTAGCATGTTGATTCTCATAGATTTCTTAAGATCAAATGGCCTGATGGTACTATAGTGAAAAAAATCAAAGCTAAAAATATTTACAAAATCATTGATGCTAATAATGACATCATATGTCATGTTAATAAACTTTGGTACACTAATTTGGATGCTAATATGTGGAAGAAACACTTTGATAGACTTTGAAACTCTCTTGTTGATCCTAAGATACAATGCTTCAAATGGCTTATGTTTCTTGACAGACTCCCTTTAAGAAAAGATCTTGTTGATAATGAGGTTTGCAGATTTTGTGGTCTTCCTGACACCAATAGACATATCTTGTTTGATTTCTCTTTTGCCAAAATATTTGGCTTATGTTTGGTATCAATTATCCTATTTTTGTGAATATTTTTTAAATTATCACTGGCTATAAAGATGGTGTTAAAAAGGATACTAATATTTTCTGGAACATGTTATCTTCTAACATTCTACGGAAGATTTGGAAATGTAGAAATGAAGAAAGGTATCAAGATTCTCCCAGGTCCCTTACTAAGTTTTTTTTGAAAACTCACATATTTCAAAATTTCCTCGCAGGTGAATGTGAACATGATGATTGATAGAAAGAAGCTCAGAAGATTCCTCCAAGCTGGTCACTCCACCATGTTTGTCTATGAGATAAATGATGGCTATGACTGGAGAACCCATATTGACAACTTTTCCAACTTTGATGAGACCCTGAAGAAGCTCACCAAGGAAGTTAAAAAGAACAAGAATGTGACAGATCACCAAATTAGCATGCTGGCTCAAATTCAGGAGAAAAAGAATATTATCTGGATGGAGGGCCCGAGGGGTTGGACTGCCTAGGTTGAGGATCATAATGATATTCTGAATTAGTCTCTTATTTCTATGACTTGTAATTATTTTTTGATGCTTTCGTAAACTCTTGCGGGCTGAGGCTTGGCCTCTCCTGGTACTAGTTTTTTGTTATATTCTGATTTTGACACCCCTATAGTTTTTTTTTTTATAAAAGGTGGGATTGCCACTTAATATATATATATATATATATATATATATATATATATATATATATATATATATATATATATATATATATATATATATATATATATATATATATATATATATATATATATATATATATTTTACATCCTGGTTCTAAGATAAGGGGCTCCTGGAGAAAAAGAAAAAATATCTTAAATTTAGATCAATTAAAATTACCTTTCAATAAAATAATAAAAGTTTAAATGTGGCTTTATGTTTTCTTTTGGTGTTGAGATCAATGGTTTGAAAAAGTATGATTAATGTTGAAGCGATAAGCTTGTAGAATGGCGATATAATGATATGTTGTTCATATTGGAACTCACTCTGGCATTATTAGGGCCACTATATTTACCATTGGTTTTGCAAGCAATTAAATGGTAAACTAACTTCTATGGTTGATGCTACTGTCACTTATGGTTTGGGGAACATCCATCAAATGCTCCTATGAAGCCAAGCCTTGTAAGGCTTGGCTAAATGTGGTTACAATTGCAATGTCATTTTATATGGTATAAAAAATAATCACCAACTATTTCCATTTACACCTCCATAGATTTCTTCACACTTCCACCACCAGTGTTGTAGAATTTTCAGCAAGTTTTAGTTAGAAAATAAGAAAAATGACATAGCTTGCAAACACAAAATAAAAAAAGAGTAGATATCAACAATGAAATTTTATCTCTCATTCCATGATTCAATTAAAAATTAATTACAATATGCCCATAGTGCATGATTTATACAGTACTAAACCACCATTTGCAAGAGTAAATTACGATGAAGACATAAACTAAACACAAGTATCCTTAAGTTAATCAGAAATACATAGATCCTAATAGAGAAATTGATAGTGAAAGGAAAACTAGAGTTGAAATATCCTCCCTTTAATTATGGATCAGGTCGGGTCTTCCATAGATCACCGTTTTAAATTGAATTGTAAATCAACATCACTTGGAATCACCATATGGAACTGAGTTTTTCATTAATTATGGATCATACTAAAAAATAAATAGAGAGTTGGAATTAACTAAAACCAACAGCCCCCCCCCCCCCCCCTTAATTCCAACTAAGGAGAATAAAAACTAATGAAAGGAAAGAGGAAAGAGGGAAAATCCAGTGGGAATAAAAACCCCCCTTAAAATTGATAGTAACAAAAATGCAAAAGAACATCTCTTGTGAAAAGAAAATTGTAGACATCTGTTGAATGATAACTACCATAGTGCTGAATGAAGAGACTCCTTTGGAACTAAAATGAAGATCAGAATCAATCTGCATGAGTGCCCCTAGGGGAAGTACTTAAACCATGAACAAATGGAAAAAAAAGGCAAAACATTTGTCAATTGCAGATACAGAAGATGATAATCTGCATATGTGCTCACAAAAAATGAATAGATGGGAAAGAAAGGAAAAACATCTATCATTCAAGGATGTAGATGTCACATAAGTCTATATGAGTGAACCTAATGACACTACTCAACTATGCAAGAATAAAATGCTGGTTGAAAATACAAGTGTCAATTATCTATATAACTGATCAACTATCCAAAAGAAAAGAACCATCAACAAGAATAGTAGAAAACCCCTCCATAATGTTGAAAAGAGAGGCATGACAAGTCCACTGACATGGTGTCTCTAAAGAGGAAAAGAAGGCAACGCCCATGCAAAGAGAGCATGACCTTGACCTATCTCTAATGTAGAATTTGATTCAACCTCTTTTTCCATAACTATTTGATACAAGCCTCTACTTGTGGGCCAAAGAAAAATCTAGGGTGTGCATTCAAAATAGTTGTATGGTATGAGAAGAGAAGAGGTTGAAAACTCCATTCTTTGCAACCAATCTGATCTTTAGAACCTGTAAAACAACTTTCATTTCTCCTTCCTAGCACCTAAGCTCTGATACCATGTAGAATTTTTAGCAAGTTTTAGCTAGGAAATAAGAAAAATGACATAGCTTGCAAAAATAGTATAAAAATACAGTAGATAAACAATTAAAACTTAATTACAATATGCACATAGTGCATGATTTATACAATACTAAACCACTATTTGCAAGAGTAAATTACGGTGAATACATAAACAGAACACAAGTATTTGTAAGTTAATCAGAAATAAACTAATCCTAATAGAGAAATTGATTGTGTTTTGCAAACTAGAGTTGAAATATCCTTCCACAAATTATCGATCAGAACGGGTCTTCCATAGATCACCTTTTTGAACGGAATGGTAACTCAACATCACTTTCAATCACCATATAGAACTGAGTTTGTCATTAATTATGGATTCGACTAAAAATTAAACAGTAAGTTAGAATTAACTAACACCAACAAGTGTCCTTTGAATATGCCCCATTATGAAAGCAAACAAGATAGTTTTTTATTAAATAAAAACTTTGATTGTATCCCCTTTAGAATTTTCTACATTTAATGTAAAAACATTGAAGATGTAGACACCTAAAATTGTCCGTTCACACTAATATTAATTTTTATTAATATTTTCCCTTAACATTATGGTTAATTTTATTAATTGACTATAATCGTTATATTCTTCTATTTATTTAATTAAATTTACTTTAATCAAATAAATTCATTTTCTCTTTGTATTTAAATTTTATTTAAATACTATAATATATTAAAATAAATTTTATTTATTTTATTCCTCCACTAGCCTAAAGTTCTTCTAAACCATGATTAAATTAAATTTATTTTAATTTAATTCTTTTTCCCTTTTTCCTATGCTTACCTTTTTCTAATATTCCTCTAATCTTGATTAAAAGGTGGATTACCTCTAAACATGTGCACAATCACCTTTTTTGAGGTGGCCACAAGATGAAGGGTGCTCCCCTTAATGCCACAAACACATAACAGAAATAGAGAAACAACAACAATATGCAAGAATAGAAAATTGGCTTCTAATTATCTCCACAAATGTGGAATTACAAACTTTCGGAATTACAATATGTAAAGCCACATGGGCATTCCCTTACAATATTCTGTAGGACAAAGCCTCGAATTATTACCCAGATCTACTACCCAGAACTATTCTGAACTGCCTAAGACAATAATACAGCCTTCCTTATATAGGCAATTTTTCCACCGCCTGGGAAGGTTCAAGAATTTTAGCCAATAAGGCCGACCAACCTTAGAATTATTTTATTTTACATTTTATTACATCATAGTCAGCTCACGATAACCTTTGAAACCCGAACAGAAATTTTGAAGAGAATTATTTTCTGCCATTTCAGGTGGCCCAACTTCCGAAGACCATAAGTCATCACCAGTTGACCCGATCGGCTATTATAACCTCATTTCATAAATGCCATGGAGTGCTCTACAAGCTTGACCCACGCAAGCACCCGTCACCCAAATTTTTGACCTCATCCGGGGCCTCTAAAGCCTTCAAAACTGAGTTCAAAGTTTATGTACCCTGCTGGCAATACCGAAAATCTTCGATATCTTCCAATATACACTTGATCTGGCAATGAAACTTTACTGGCAAACTTATATGACCAAAATGAACCTCCAAGAAAGAAATCAGATCATTCTGAGTACATACAAAAATTACCAAAAATAGTAACTTTCCATAAATAGAAGCTCTGCACAAAATAGCCCTTATTGAATATAAAAATAAAAATATTTTTGGGTGATGCAAGATTGCTCTTACACCCAGGATGTTCCTGCATCAGACACCTAGGGTAATTTGAGAAGTGACCCTGTCATGACATAGGTGTGCAGAGGATAACCAAGATGGTCAACCTCCTTCTTTGTCAGCCATGATGAATCTTCAACAGGTCATCCTTTCCACTTGACCAGATATTTTTCATATGTCCTGTTCCTTGTGCTTCTACCAACATGACTATCCAGTATATCTTCAATCTCCTTAGTGTCTGAACTAGTTTCCGGAATACTCCACTGTGCTGCTGTGATCTCATCTTCAACACCCCCTTCATGATACTCTGTCAAATCTAAAATGTTAAACACTGGTGAAATATTTAGCTCAGTAGGTAATTCTACCTCATATGCATTTCCTAAATCATGCTTCTTCAGTATCTTACATGGTCCAAATTTTTTCATTTTCAGCTTGTTATATGTACCAACTGAAAACCATTCCTTCCGCAAATGAACCATGAATTCATCACCAATGTGAAATTCCTTATACCTCCTTTTCACATCTGCCTTAGCCTTATACTATGCATTCATCTTGGTAATATGCTTCCTCACCTCCCCATGGATGTTCTTCAAGTGTTCTGCAAAATCCTCAGCTTCAGCACTACTTATTTCTCCTTTATCTATCTTCCTCAATTCAGATGCATTTCTCAGACTACTTCCATATACAATCTAGAATGGTGATTTACCAGTGCTCCTATTGACAGAATTATTGTATGCAAATTCTGCTTGTGGTAAAATCAAATCCCATCCTGTTGGCTTATCTCCAACCAAACATCTCAGCAAATTTCTCAAATTCCTATTCACCACCTCCGTCTGTCCATCAGTCTGTGGATGATGTGATGAACTAAATTTCAAATCTGTCTTCAACTTCTTCCACAATGTACGTCAGAAATATTCAACAAACTTAGTGTCCCGATCTGAAACTATGGTCTTTGGCAACCATGAAGTCTCACTACTTCTCTGAAAAACAATTCTGCTACATGAACAGCATCATTAGTCTTCTTGCAGGGAATGAAATGTGCCATCTTTGAAAATCTGTCTACCACTACAAAAATTGAATCATGTCCCCACTGAGTCTTCGGTAAACCAAGAACAAAGTCCATGCTGATATCCTCCCAAGGCTTCTCTGGTATAGGTAATGGCTGTTACAACCCTGTATTCTACTTCACTCCTTTCACCATCTAACATACTCTGCAACTCTGTACAAACTTCTTCACATCTTGCTGCAACTGTGGCCAATAATAATTTTCACTAACCAAAGTAAGAGTTTTATCACGACTAAAATGTCCAGCCAATCTTCCGCTATGCTTCTCCTTGATGAGATTCTCCTTCATAGAACTTCTTGGAATGCACAACTGACTCCCTCTGAACAACATATCATCCTGAATGATGAAATCCAACCACTTCATTCTGTCTAGAGTAACAGGTTCTTTATAAGCTTTTCAAGCTTCACCAAAATCAGCATCCTCTGGATACAAATTCTTGAGTTCCTTGAACCCAACCACTTCAATCTGCATTTTTGTCAGTAATAGAGTCCTTCTACTAAGAGCATCTGCAACCCTATTAGACTTTCCACTCTTTGCCATCTGACATACTCTGCAACTCTGTACAAATTTTTTCATATCTTGCTGCAATTGTGGTCAATAATAATTTTCACTAACCAAAGCAAGAGTTTTATCACGACCAAAATGTCCAGCCAATCCTTCGCTATGCTTCTCCTTGATGAGATTCTCCCTCATAGAACTTCTTGGAATGCACAACTGACTCCCTCTGAACAACATATCATGCTGAATGATGAAATCCAGCCACTTCATTCTGTCTACAGTAACAGGTTCTTTACAAGCTTTCCAAGCTTCACCAAAATCAGGATCCTCTGGATATAAATTCTTGAGTTCCTTGAACCCAACCACCTCAATCTACATTTCTGTCAGCAATAGTTGCCTTCTGCTAAGAGCATCTGCAACCCTATTAGACTTTCCACTCCTATGTTTCAAAACAAATGTATAAGTCTATAAAAATTCAACCCATTTCAAATGCCTTTGATTCAACTTTCCTTGACTATTCAAATATTGGAAAGCTTGATGATCAGTATACAAAAAAAATTCTTTAGGAAGCAAATAGTGTCTCCACTTCTTCAATGCCTGAACTATAGCATAAAATTTCTGATCATAAACAGAATATTTTCTCTTGGCATCATTCAACTTCTCACTGAAATAAGCAATAGGTTTACCTTCTTGGCTCATAACAGCTCCTATTGCAGTACCACTAGCATCACAATCTACTTGAAACACCTTATTAAAATCTGGAAGTGCTAAAATAGGTTGTTCTGTAACTTTTTGCTTCAACAATTGAAAACTCTTTTCTACCCCATTAGTCGACTTAAACTCTTTTCTATCCAATCATTGTTTCAGTCAAGGGTCCACAAATACTGCTAAAATTTCTGATAAACTTTCTGTAAAAGCTACCTAGACCATGAAAAGATCTTACATCAGTAGCACTCCTTGGAGTAGGCCATTCAAGGATAGCCCATACCTTCTCTGGGTCCATTTTTAGACCTTCTGCTGAAACTACAAATCCCAAATACACTAACTCTTTTTTTACAAAACTGCACTTCTTCAAATTAATCAACAATTTCTCTTCTCTTAGCTTCTCAAACACCATACAAATATGCATCATATGCTCCTCCAATGTCTTACTAAAGATCAAAATATCATCTAGGTAAACAATGATAAACTTACCCAGAAATTCTTTCAGAACCTCCTTCATGAGCCGCATGAAAGTGCTCGGTGCATTGGTTAGCCCAAAAGGCATGACTAACCACTCATACAGTCCTTCCTTTGTCTTGAAGGCAGTCTTCCATTCATCTCCTTCTCTTATCCAAATCTGATGATATCCACTCCTCAGATCTATCTTTGAGAAATAGACAGCTCCACTCAAAAAATCCATAATATCATCCATTCATGGCAATGGAAACCTGTACTTGATTGTGATCTTGTTTATTTTCCTAGAATCTGTACACATCCTCCATTCTCCATTCTTCTTTGGTGCTAATACCGCTGGTACAGCACAGGGACTCAGACTCTCACGGATCAATCCTTTTTGTAACAACTCATGTACTTATCTGTTCAACTCCTCACTTTCGGTAGGTGTCATTCTGTGTGCTGCCTTATTCGGCAAACTCGCTCCTGGGATCAGGTCCATCTGATGACTGATCTTCCTAACTAGTGGTAATCCATCAGGCATGTTATCGGATACAATATCCTGAAACTCATTCAATAAATCTGCAACTTCTACAGGAACATCTTCTACTTCCTCTTTACCAGCTTTTGAAATTAAAGCAAAACATACATGCTCATGCCTCATACCATCTAGGAAATTTCTTCCATCAACAAAAGTTATCCTTGCATTATCACATACCTTTTCTTCAGTCTCCTTCAATGGTTTTAGCTTATGTCGCACTCCATCCTTTGTCAGGGAATAGACATTCACACGACCATCATGTACAGCACATCTGTCAAACTGCCATGGTCTACCGAGCAACATATGACATGCATCCATAGATATGATATCACACAATACCTCATCTTGGTATCCGCCAACCTTGAACTTCACTAGGCATTGTTCATTGACCATGACCTTGTGGTCATCCTGTACCCAGGCAATCCGATATGGATGTGGGTGTTTCTATCTCTTGAGCTTTAACTTTGTCACCATCTCTTCTAACACCAAATTGTCAGTGCTTCCACTATCAATAATCAAATCACAATATTTACCTTCACACTTACACCTGGTGCGAAACAGGCTCCTCCTCTGCTCAGGTTCATTCTCACCACTCAACAGGACTCTTCTGTTAATTAACGTTTCTCCTCTTTTAGCATCTTCAGAATTTGATGATCTAGCATCTTCATCTACATGTGCAACTCTGGCCTGGCCTTCATTTCTCCTGTCTGTCCTTCCTTGGCATTGAGGACATTCAAATGCCCTATGACCTTCTCCTCCATAGTGAAAACATGTTCCACAAAAGCCACCTCTTCCAGATCTTTGTCCTCTTCCTCTTCCTCTCTGATCTCTATTATTTTCATCCTGGAAGCGATTGAAATTATTTCCTCGCTGATTCTAACTGCTACTGGCCTCATCCTTCTTTTTTAGATCTTCATTTCGGCCACCATATGATCCTCCACCTGATTGTCCATCGTGACCTCTTCCATTTTATCTACTCTCGAACTTCTTGTTCAACTTTTCCCCTACTTTTAGGGAAAACTGGTATGCCTCTTCAATACTATTCATTCGAACGAAATTCAGCTCCTCCTGAATGCTCGGCTTCAACCCATTAAGGTAACGGGCAACTTTTTCCTTATCAGCTTCTGCATGGCCCATTTTGATGAGGAGTCGATAGAACTCTTCTATATATTCCTGAACAGATCTTCCTGCTTGCTTCAAACTTTGCATTTTCTTTAGTAGGTCAAGCTCATAATCAACAAGAATAAACTATCGCTTCAATTTATCCACCATCTGATCCCATCTTGTGATTTTATCTTTCCCTCTTCTATTTCATTCCAATTGAACCTCTTGCCAATAGATCTTCGCATGACTTTTTAGTCTGGCCTTCACAAATTTGACCCTATCAGGATCCTCAACATCTTCATACTCAAAATATTCATCACATTCATTGATCTAGTCGATCAATTCTTCTGTGTTAAGATTCCCTGAAAATGTAGGAACCTCGATCTTAGGTCTCTTCCCGATCTTGGAAAGGGCTCGAAAAAGCCTTTCTTCTTCTGGGTTTGGAAGTTTGCCTTTTCCTGCCTGATCAAAATTTTCTTCCGCTTCATCATTGCTTTCTTCTCTTACATTAAGATTCATTCCTCTCTGAATCTATTCTTGCAATGCTTGCAATTGTCTCTGCAGCTTTCTAACCTTAGGTGTCAAAACACCAGACCTTCCGCCACGTTCTCTTCGTGGAGGCATTTTCATGATGCACACTGAAACCCTAACCACGGTCCTAGTGCAAACTGCCTCACAGTCGGCGATCTATTTACACACTCAGGAACTCCTGCTCTGATACCACTTGATGAAGGGTGCTCCCCTTAATGCCACAAACACATAACAGAAATAGAGAAACAACAACAATATGCAAGAACAGAAAATTGGCTTCTTATTATCTCCACAAATGTGGAATTATAAACTTTTGAAATTACAATATGCAAAGCCACATGGGCATTCCCTTACAATATTCTGTAGGACAAAGCCTCAAATTATTACCCAGATCTACTACCCAGAACTATTCTGAACTACCTAAGACAATAATACAGCCTTCCTTATATAGGCAATTTTTTCACCGCCTGGGAAGGTTCCAAAATTTTAGCCAATAAGGCCAACCAAACTTAGAATTATTTTATTTTAAATTTTATTACATCATAGTCAGCTCACAATAACCTTTGAAACCCGAACAAAATTTTTGAAGAGAATTAGTTTCTGCCATTTCAGGTGGCCCAACTTCCGAAGACCATAAGTCATCACCAGTTGACCCGATCGACTATTATAACCTTATTTCGGAAACACCACGGAGCGCTCTACAAGCTTGACCCATGCAAGCACCCGTCACCCAAATTTTTGACCTCATCTGGGGCCTCTAAAGCCTTCAAAACCGAGTTCAAAGTTTCTGTACCCTGCTGCCAATACTGAAAATCTTCGATATCTTCCAATATACACTTGATCTGGCAATGAAACTTTAGTGGTAGACTTATATGACCAAAATGAACCTCCAAGAAAGAAATCAGATCATTCTGAGCACATACAAAAATTACCAAAAATAGTAACTTTTCATAAATAGAAGCTCTGCACAAAATAGCCCTTATTGAATATAAAAATAAAAATATTTTTGGGTGATGCAAGATTGCTCTTACACCCAGGATGGTCCTGCATCAGACACCGAGGGTAATTTGAGAAGTGACCCTGTCACGACTCAGGTGTGCAGAGGATAACCAAGATGGTCAACCTCCTTCTTTGTTAGCCATGATGAATCTTCAATAGGTCATCCTTTCCACTTGACCAGATATTCTTCATATGTCCTGTTCCTTGTGCTTCTACCAACATGACTATCCAGTATATCTTCAATCTCCTTAGTGTCTGAACTAGTTGGTGGAATACTCCACTGTGCTACTGTGATCTCATCTTCAACACCCCCTTCATGATACTCTGTCAAATCTGAAATGTTAAACACTGGTGAAATATTTAGCTTAGTAGGCAATTCTACCTCATATACATTTCCTGAATCATGCTTCTTCAGTATCTTACATGGTCCAAATTTCTTCATTTTCAGTTTGTTATATGTACCAACTAGAAACCGCTCCTTCCGCAAATGAACCATGACTTCATCACCAACATGAAATTCCTTATACCTCTTTTTCTCATCTGCCTTAGCCTTATACTATGTGTTCATCTTGGTAATATGCTTCCTCACCTCCCCATGGATGTTCTTCAAGTGTTCTGCAAAATCCTCAGCTTCAGCACTACTTATTTCTCCTTTATCTATCTTCCTCAATTCAGATGCATTTCTCGGACTACTTCCATATACAATCTGGAATGGTGATTTACCAGTGCTCCTGTTGACAGAATTATTGTATGCAAATTTTGCCTGTGGTAAAATCAAATCCCATCCTATTGGCTTATCTCCAACCAAACATCTCAGCAAATTTTTCAAACTCCTATTCACCACCTCCGTCTGTCCATCAGTCTGTGGATGATGTGATGAACTAAATTTCAAATCTATCTTCAACTTTTTCCACAATGTACGCCAGAAATATCCAACAAACTTAGTGTCCCGATCTGAAGCTATGGTCTTTGGCAAACTATGAAGTCTCACTACTTCTCTGAAAAACAATTCTGCTACATGAACAACATCATTAGTCTTCTTGCAGGGAATAAAATGTTCCATCTTTGAAAATCTATCTACCACTACAAAAATTGAATCATGTCCCCCTTGAGTCCTCGGTAAACCAAGAACAAAGTCCATGCTGATATCCTCTCAAGGCTTCTCTGGTATAGGTAATGGCTGATACAACCCTGTATTCTGCTTCACTCCTTTCACCATCTGACATACTCTGCAACTCCATACAAACTTCTTGACATCTTACTGCAACTGTGGCCAATAAAAATTTTCACTAACCAAAGTAAGAGTTTTATCATGACCAAAATATCCAGCCAATCCTCCGCTATGCTTCTCCTTGATGAGATTCTCCCTCATAGAACTTTTTGAAATGCACAACTGACTCCATCTGAACAACATATCATCCTGAATGATGAAATCCAGCCACTTCATTCTGTCTAGAGTAACAGGTTCTTTACAAGCTTTCCAAGCTTCACCAAAATTAGGATCCTCTGGATACAAATTCTTGAGTTCCTTGAACCCAACAACCTCAATCTACATTTCTGTCAGCAATAGTTGCCTTCTGCTAATAGCATCTGCAACCCTATTAGACGTTCCACTCCTGTGTTTCAAAATAAATGTATAACTCTGCAAAAACTCAACCCATTTCAAATGCCTTCGATTCAAATTTCTTTGACTATTCAAATATTGCAAAGCTTGATGATCAGTATACAAAACAAATTCTTTAGGAAGCAAATAGTGTCTTCACTTCTTCAATGCCTGAACTATAGCATAAAATTCCTGATCATAAACAGAATATTTTCTCTTGGCATCATTCAACTTCTCACTGAAATAAGCAATAGGTTTACCTTCTTGGCTCATAACAGCTCCTATTGCAGTACCACTAGCATCACAATTTACTTGAAACACCTTATTAAAATTTAGAAGTGCTAAAACAGGTTGTTCTGTAACTTTTTATTTCAACAATTGAAAACTCTTTTCTACCCGATTAGTCCACTTAAACTGTTTTCTATCCCCTCTCATTGTTTCAGTCAAGGGTCCACAAATACTGCTAAAATTTCTGATAAACTTTCTGTAAAAGCTAGCTAGACCATAAAAAGATCTTACCTCAGTAGTACTCCTTGGAGTAGGCCATTCAAAAATAGCCCATAGCTTCTCTGGGTCTATTTTTAGACTTTCTGCTGAAACTACAAATCCCAAATACACTAACTCTTTCTTTACAAAACTGCACTTCTTCAAATTAATCAACAATTTCTCTTCTCTCATCTTCTCAAACACTATACAAATATGCATCATATGCTCCTCCAATGTCTTACTAAAGATCAAAATATCATCTAGGTAAACAATGACAAACTTACCCAGAAATTCTTTCAGAACCTCATTCATGAGTCGCATGAAAGTGCTCGGTGCATTGGTTAGCCCGAAAGGCATGACTAACCACTCATACAGTCCTTCCTTTGTCTTGAAGGTAGTCTTCCGTTCATCTCCTTCTTTGATCTGAATCTGATGATATCCACTCTTCAGATCTATCTTTGAGAAATAGACAGCTCCACTCAAACAATCCATAATATCATCCATTCATGGCAATGGAAACCTGTACCTAATTGTGATCTTGTTTATTGCCTTAGAATCTGTACACATCCTCCATTCTCTATTCTTCTTTGGTGCTAATACCGCTGGTATAGCACAAGGACTCAGACTCTCACGAATCAATCCTTTTTGTAACAACTCATGTATTTGTCTGTTCAACTCCTCACTTTCGACAGGTGTCATTCTATGTGCTGCCTTATTCAGAAAACTCACTCCTAGTATTAGGTCCATCTGATGACTGATCTTCCTAACTGGCGGTAATCCATCAGGCACGTTATCGGATACATTATCCTGAAACTCATTCAAAAAATCTATAACTTCTACAGGAATATCTTCTACTTTCTCTTTACCAGCTTTTGAAATTAAAGCAAAACATACATGCTCATGCCTCATACCATCTAGGAAATTTCTTCCATCAACAAAAATTATCCTTGCATTATCACATACCTTTTCTTCAGTCTCCTTCAATGGTTTTAGCTTATGTCGCACTCCATCCTTTGTCAGGGAATAGGTATTCGCACGACCATCATGTACAGCACATCTGTCAAACTGCCATGGTCTACCCAGCAACATATGACATGCATCCATAGATATGATATCACACAATATCTCATCTTGGTATCCACCAACCTTGAACTTCACTAGGTATTTTTCATTGACCATGACCTTGTGGTCATCCTGTACCCAAGGAATCTGATATGGATGTAGGTGTTTCTATCTCTTGAGCTTCAACTTTATCACCATCTCTTTTGACACCAATTATTAGTGCTTCCACTATCAATAATCAAATCACAACATTTACCTTCACACTTGCACCTAGTGCAAAACAGGCTCCTCCTTTGCTCAAGTTCATCCTCACCACTCAACAGGACTCTTCTGTTAATTAACATTTCTCCTCTTTCAGCATCTTAAAAATTTGATGATCTAGCATCTTCATCTATATGTGCAACTCTAGCCTGGCCTTCATTTCTCCTGTCTGTCCTTCCTTGGTGTTGAGGAAATTCAAATGCCCTATGACCTTCTTTTCCACAGTGAAAACATGTTCCACGGAAGCCACCTCTTCCAGATCCTTGTCCTCTTCCTCTTCCTTTCTGATCTCTATTATTTTGATCCTAGAAGCGATTGGAAGTATTTTCTCGCTGATTCTGACTGCTACTGGCCTCATCCTTCTTTTTCAGATCTTCATTTTGGCCACCATATGACCGTCCACCTGATCATCCACCGTGACCTCTTCCGTTTTGTCTACTCTCAAACTTCTTGTTTAACTTTTCCCCTACTTTTAGGGCAAACTGGTATGCCTCTTCAATACTATTCATTCGAACCAAATTTAGCTCCTCCTGAATGCTCGGCCTCAACCCATTAATGTAACAGGCAACTTTTTCCTTATCAGCTTCTACATGGCCCGTTCTGATGAGGAGTCGATAGAACTCCTCTGTATACTCCTGAACAGATCTTCCTGCTTGCTTCAAACTTTGCATTTTCTTTAGTAGGTCAAGCTCATAATCAACAAGAATGAACCATCACTTCAATTTATCCACCATCCGATCCCATCTTGTGATTTTATCTTTCCCTCTTCTATTTCGTTCCAATTGAACCTCTTGCCACCAGATCTTCCCATGACCTTTTAGTCTGGCCTTCACAAATTTGACCCTCTCAGGATCTTCAACATCTTCATACTCAAAATATTACTCACATTCATTGATCTAGTCGATCAATTCTTCTGTGTCAAGATTCTCTAAAAATGTAGGAACCTCGATCTTGGGTCTCTTCCCGATCTTGGAAAGGGCTCGAAAAAGCCTTTCTTCTTCTAGGTTCGAAAGTTCGCCTTTTCCTGCCTGATCAAAATTTTCTTCCGCTTCATCATCGCTTTCTTTTCTTACATTAAGATTCATTCTTCTATGAATCTCTTCTTGCAATGCTCGCACTTATCTCTGTAGCTCTCTAACCTTAGGTGTCACAACATCAGCCCTTCTGCCACGTTCTCTTCGTGGAGGCATTTTTCTGATGCACGCTGAAACCCTAACCATGGTCCTGGTGCAAACTGCCTCACAGTCGGTGATTTGTTTACACACTCAGGAACTCCTGCTCTGATACCACTTGATGAATGGTGCTCCCCTTAATGCCACAAACACATAACAGAAACAAATAAACAACAACAATATGCAAGAATCGAAAATTGGCTTCTTATTATCTCCACAAATGTGGAATTACAAACTTTCTAAATTACAATATGCAAAGCGACATGGGCATTCCATTACAATATTCTGTAGGAAAAAGCCTCGAATTATTACCCAGATCTACTACCCAGAATTATTCTGAACTGCCTAAGACAATAATATAGCCTTCATTATATAGGTAATTTTTCCACCGCCTGGGAAGGTTCCAAAATTTTAGCCAATAAGGCCGACCAAACTTAGAATTATTTTATTTTACATTTTATTACATCATAGTCGGCTCACGATAATCTTTGAAACTCGAATAAAAATTTTGAAGAGAATTATTTTTCACCATTTCAGGTGGCCCAACTTCCGAAGACCATAAGTCATCACCAATTGACCCGATCGGCTATTATAATCTCATTTCAAAAATAACACGGAGCGCTCTACAGGCTTGACCCGCGCAAGTTCTTGTCAACCAAATTTTTGACCTCAGCCAGGGCCTCTAAAGCCTTCAAAATTGAGTTAAAATTTTATGTACCTTGCTGCCAATACCGAAAATCTTTGATATCTTCCAATATACACTTGATCTGGCAACAAAACTTTACTAGCAGACTTATATGACCAAAATGAACCTCCAAGAAAGAAATCAGGTCATTCTGAGCACATACAAAAATTACCTAAAATAGTAACTTTCCATAAATAGAAGCTCTGGACAAAATAGCCCTTATTGAATATAAAAATAGAAATATTTTTGGGTGATGCAAGATTGCTCTAACACCCAGGATGCTCCTGCATCAGACACCCGGGGTAATTTGAGAAGTGACCCTGTCATGACTCAGGTGTGCAGAGGATAACCAAGATGGTCAACCTCCTTCTTTGTCAGCCATGATGAATCTTCAACAGGTCATCCTTTCCACTTGACCAGATATTCTTCATATGTCCTGTTCTTTGTGCTTCTACCAACATGACTATCCAGTATATCTTCAATCTCCTTAGTGTCTGAACTAGTTGGCGGAATACTCCACTGTGCTACTGTGATCTCATCTTCAACACCCCCTTCATGATACTCTGTCAAATCTGAAATGTTAAACACTGGTAAAATATTTAGCTCAGTAGGAAATTCTACCTCATATGCATTTCCTGAATCATGCTTCTTCAGTATCTTACATGGTCTAAATTTTTTCATTTTCAGCTTGTTATATGTACTAACTGGAAACCACTCCTTCCGCAAATAAATCGTGACTTCATCACCAACCTGAAATTACTTATACCTGCTTTTCTCATCTGCCTTAGCCTTATACTGTGCATTCATCTTAGTAATATGCTTCCTCACCTCCCCATGGATGTTCTTCAAGTGTTCTGTAAAATCTTCAGCTTCAGCACTACTTATTTCTCCTTTATCTATCTTCCTCAATTCAGATGCATTTCTCGGACTACTTCCATATACAATCTGGAATGGTGATTTACTAGTGCTCTTGTTGATAGAATTATTGTATGCAAATTCCACCTGTGGTAAAATCAAATCCCATCCTGTTGGCTTATCTCCAACCAAACATCTCAGCAAATTTCTCAAACTCCTATTCACCACCTCCGTCTGTCCATCAGTCTGTGGATGATGTAATGAACTAAATTTCAAATCTATCTTCAACTTCTTCCATAATGTACGGTAGAAATATCCAACAAACTTAGTATCCTAATCTGAAACTATGGTCTTTGGCAAACCATGAAGTCTCACTACTTCTCTGCAAAACAATTCTGCTACATGAACACCATCATTAGTCTTCTTGTAGGGAATGAAATGTGCCATCTTTGAAAATCTGTCTACCACTACAAAAATTGAATCATGTCCCCACTGAGTCCTCAGTAAACCAAGAACAAAGTCCATGCTGATATCCTCCCAATGCTTCTCTGGTATAGGTAATGGTTGATACAACCCTGTATTCTGCTTCACTCCTTTCGCCATCTGACATACTCTGCAACTCTGTACAAACTTCTTCACATCTTACTGCAATTGTGGCCAATAATAATTTTCACTAACCAAAGCAAGATTTTTATCATGACCAAAATGTCCAGCCAATCCTCCGCTATCCTTCTTCTTGATGACATTCTCCCTCATAGAACTTCTTGGAATGCACAACTGACTCCCTCTAAACAACATATCATCCTGAATGATGAATCTAGCCACTTCCTTCTGTCTAGAGTAACAGGTTCTTTACAAGCTTTCCAAGATTCACCAAAATCAAGATTCTCTAGATACAAATTCTTGAGTTCCTTGAACCCAACAACCTCAATCTGCATTTCTGTCAGCAATAGTTACCTTCTGCCTTTGATTTAACTTTCCTTGACTATTCAAATATTGCAAAGCTTGATGATTAGTATACAAAACAAATTCTTTAGAAAGCAAATACTATCTCCACTTCTTCAATGCCTGAACTATAGCATAAAATTTCTAATCATAAACAGAATATTTTCTCTTGGCATCATTCAACTTCTCACTGAAATAAGTAATAGGTTTACCTTCTTGGCTCATAACAGCTCCTATTGCAGTACCACTAGCATCACAATCAACTTGAAACACCTTATTAAAATCTGGAAGTGCTAAAACAGGTTGTTCTGTAACTTTTTGTTTCAACAATTGAAAACTCTTTTCTGCCCCATTAGTCCACTTAAACTCTTTTCTATCCCCTCTCATTGTTTCAGTCAAGGGTTCACAAATACTGCTAAAATTTCTAATAAACTTTCTGCAAAAGCTAGCTAGACCATGAAAAGATCTTACCTCAGTAGCACTCCTTAGAGTAGGCCATTCAAGGATAGCCTGTACCTTCTTTGGGTCCATTTTTAGACTTTCTACTGAAACTACAAATCCCAAATACACTAACTCTTTCTTTACAAAATTGCACTTCTTCAAATTAATCAACAATTTCTATTCTCTTAGCTTCTCAAACACCATACAAATATGCATCATATGCTCCTCCAATGTCTTACTAAAGATCAAAATATCATCTAGGTAAACAATGACAAACTTACCCAGAAATTCTTTCAGAACCTCATTCATGAGCCGCATGAAAGTGCTCAGTGCATTGGTTAGCCAAAAAAGCATGACTAACCACTCATACAGTCCTTCCTTTATCTTGAAGGAAGTCTTCCATTCATCTCCTTCTCTGATCCGAATCTGATGATATCCACTCTTCAGATCTATCTTTGAGAAATATACAGCTCCACTTAAATAATCCATAATATCATTCATTCGTGGCAATGGAAAACTGTACTTTATTGTGATCTTATTTATTGCCCTAGAATCTATACACATCCTCCATTCTCCATTCTTCTTTGGTGCTAATACTGCTGGTACAGCATAGGGACTCAGACTCTCACCGATCAATCCTTTCTGTAACAACTCATGTACTTATCTGTTCAACTCCTCACTTTCAGCAGGTGTCATTCTGTGTGTTTCCTTATTTGGCAAACTCGCTCCTGAGATCAGGTCCATCCGATGACTGATCTTCCTAACTGGCGGTAATCCATCAGGCATGTTATCAGATACAATATCTTGAAACTCATTCAACAAATCTGTAGCTTCTACAAGAACATCTTCTACTTCCTTTTTACCAGCTTTTGGAATTAAAGTAAAATATACATGCTCATGCCTCATACCATCTAGGAAATTTATTGCATCAACAAAAGTTATCCTTGCATTATCACATACCTTTTCTTCAGTCTCCTTCAATGGTTTTAGCTTATATCGCACTTCATCCTTTGTCAGGGAATAGGTATTCGTACGACCATCATGTACAGCACATCTGTCAAACTGCCACAGTCTACCTAGCAACATATAACATGCATCCATAGATATGATATCACACAATACCTCATCTTGGTATCCGCCAACCTTGAACTTCACTAGGCATTTTTCATTGACCATGACCTTGTGGTCATCCTGTAGCTAGGCAATCCGATATGGATGTGGGTGTTTCTATCTCTTGAGCTTCAACTTTGTCACTATCTCTTCTGACACCAAATTTTCAGTGCTTCCACTATCAATAATCAAATCACAACATTTACCTTCACACTTGCACCTAGTGCGAAACAGGCTCCTCCTCTGCTCAGATTCATTCTCACCACTCAACAGGACTCTTCTGTTAATTAACATTTCTCCTCTTTCAGCATCTTCAAAATTTGATGATCTAGCATCTTCATCTACATGTGCAACTCTGGCCTGACCTTCATTTCTCCTGTCTATCCTTCCTTGGCATTGAGAACATTCAAATGCCCTATGACCTTCTTCTCCACAGTGAAAACATGTTCCATGGAAGCCACCTCTTCCAAATCCTTGTCCACTTCCTCTTCCTCTCTGATCTCTATTATTTTGATCGTGGAAGTGATTGGAATTATTTCCTCGCTGATTCTGACTACTACTGGCCTCATCCTTATTTTTCAGATCTTCATTTTGGCCACCATATGACCGTCTACCAGATCATCCACCGTGACCTCTTCCAGTTTGTCTACTCTCAAACTTTTTGTTTAACTTTTCTCCTACTTTTAGGGAAAACTGGTATGCCTCTTCAATACTGTTTATTCGAACAAAATTCAGCTCCTCCTGAATGCTCGGCCTCAACCCATTAAGGTAACGGGCAACTTTTTCCTTATCAGCTTCTGCATGGCCTGTTCCGATGAGGAGTTGATAGAACTCCTCTGTATACTCCTGAATAGATCTTCCTACTTGCTTCAAACTTTACATTTTCTTTAGTAGGTCAAGCTCATAATCAACAGAAATGAACTGTCACTTCAATTTATCCACCATCCGATCCCATCTTGTGATTTTATCTTTCCCTCTTCTATTTCATTCCAATTGATCCTCTTGCCACCAGATCTTCGCATGACCTTTTAGTTTAGCCTTCGCAAATTTGACCCTATCAGGATCCTCAATATCTTTATACTCAAAATATTCCTCACATTCATTGATCCAGTCGATCAATTCTTCTAGGTTAAGATTCCTTGAAAATGTAGGAACCTCGATCTTAGGTCTCTTCCCGATCTTGGAAAGGGCTCGAAAAAGCCTTTCTTCTTCTGGGTTCGAAAGTTCACCTTTTCCTGCCTGATCAAAATTTTCTTCCGCTTCATCATCACTTTCTTCTCTTACATTAAGATTCATTCATCTATGAATCTCTTCTTGCAATGCTCGCACTTGTCTCTGTAGCTCTCTAACCTCAGGTGTCACAACACCATCCCTTCTACCACATTCTCTTCGTGGAGGTATTTTCATGATGCACGCTAAAACCCTAACCACGGTCCTGGTGCAAACTGCCTCATAGTCAGTGATCTGTTTATACACTCAGGAACTCCTGCTCTGATACCACTTGATGAAGGGTGCTCCCTTTAATGCCACAAACACATAACAGAAACAGAGAAACAACAACAATATGCAAGAACAGAAAATTGGCTTCTTATTATCTCCACAAATGTGGAATTACAAACTTTCAGAATTACAATATGCAAAGCCACATGGGCATTCCCTTACAATATTCTGTAGGACAAAGTCTCAAATTATTACCCAAATCTACTACTTAGAACTATTCTGAACTGCCTAAGACAATAATACAGTCTTCTTTATATAGGCAATTTTTCCACCGCTTGGGAAGGTTTTAGAATTTTTGCCAATAAGGCCGACCAAACTTAGAATTATTTTATTTTACATTTTATTACATCATAGTCAGCTCACAATAACCTTTGAAACCCGAATAAAAATTTTGAAGAGAATTATTTTCTGCCATTTCAGGTGGCCCAACTTTCAAAGACCATAAGTCATCACCAGTTGACCCGATCGGCTATTATAACCCTATTTTGGAAATGCCACGGAGCGCTCTACAGCCTTGACACGTGCAAGCGCCCGTCACCCAAATTTTCAACCTCATCTGGGGCCTCTAAAGCCTTCAAAACTGAGTTCAAAGTTTTTGTACCCTACTGCCAATACTGAAAATCTTTGATATCTTCTAATATACACTTCATCTAGAAATGAAACTTTACTGGCAGACTTATATGACCAAAATGAACCTCCAAGAAAGAAATCAGATCATTCTGAGCACATACAAAAATTACCAAAAATAGTAACTTTCCATAAATAGAAGCTCTGCACAAAATAGCCCTTATTGAATATAAAAATAGAAATATTTTTGGGTGATGCAAGATTTCTCTTACACCCAGGATGCTCCTGCATCAGACACCCGGGGTAATTTGAGAAGTGACCTTGTCACGACTCAGGTGTGCAGAGGATAACCAAGATGGTCAAACTCCTTCTTTGTCAGCCATGATGAATCTTCAATAGGTTATCCTTTCCACTTGACCAGATATTCTTCATATGTCTTGTTCCTTGTGCTTCTACCAACACGACTATCCAGTATATCTTCAATCTCCTTAGTGTCTGAACTAGTTGGCGGAATACTCCACTGTGCTGCTGTGATCTCATCTTCAACACCCCCTTCATGATACTCTGTCAAATCTGAAATGTTAAACACTAGTGAAATATTTAGCTCAGTAGGCAATTCTACCTCATATGCATTTCCTGAATCATGCTTCTTCAGTATCTCACATGGTCCAAATTTCTTCATTTTCAGCTTGTTATATGTACCAACTAGAAACCGCTCCTTCCGCAAATGAACCATGACTTTATCACCAACCTAAAATTCCTTATACCTCCTTTTCTCATCTGCCTTAGCCTTATACTGTGCGTTCATCTTAGTAATATGCTTCCTCACCTCCTTATGGATGTTCTTCAAGTGTTCTGCAAAATTTTCAGCTTCAGCACTACTTATTTCTCCTTTATCTATCTTCCTCAATTCAGATGCATTTCTCAAACTACTTCCATATACAATCTGGAATGGTGATTTACCAGTGCTCCTATTGATAGAATTATTGTATGCAAATTTTGCCTGTGGTAAAATCAAATCCCATCTTGTTGGCTTATCTCCAACCAAACATCTCAGAAAATTTCTCAAACTCCTATTCACCACCTCCGTCTGTCCATCAGTCTGTGGATGATGCGATGAACTAAATTTCAAATCTGTCTTCAACTTCTTCCACAATGTACGTCAGAAATATCCAACAAACTTAGTGTGCCGATCTGAAACTATGGTCTTTGGCAAACCATGAAGTCTCACTACTTCTCTGAAAAATAATTCTGCTACATGAACAACATCATTAGTCTTCTTGTAGGGAATGAAATGTGCCATCTTTGAAAATCTGTCTACCACTACAAAAATTGAATCATGTCCCCGCTGAGTCTTCGGTAAACCAAGAACAAAGTCCATGCTGATATCCTCCCAAGGCTTCTCTGGTATAGGTAATGGCTGTTACAACCCTGTATTCTACTTCACTCCTTTCGCCATCTGACATACTCTGCAACTCTGTACAAACTTCTTCACATCTTGCTGCAACTGTGGCCAATAATATTTTTCACTAACCAAAGTAAGAGTTTTATCACGACTAAAATGTCTAGCCAATCTTCCGCTATGCTTCTCCTTGATGAGATTCTCCCTCATAGAACTTCTTGGAATGCACAACTAACTCCCTCTGAACAACATATCATCCTGAATGATGAAATCCAGACACTTCATTCTGTCTAGAGTAATAGGTTCTTTACAAGCTTTCCAAGCTTCACCAAAATCAGCATCCTCTGGATACAAATTTTTGAGTTCCTTGACCCCAACCACTTCAATCTGCATTTCTATCAGCAATAGAGTCCTTCTACTAAGAGCATCTGCAACCCTATTAGACTTTCCATTCTTGTATTTCAAAATAAATGTATAAATTTGCAAAACTCAACCCATTTCAAATATCTTTGATTCAACTTTCCTTGACTATTCAAATATTGCAAAGCTTGATGATCAGTATACAAAACAAATTTTTTGGGAAGCAAATACTCTCTCCACTTCTTCAATGCCTGAACTATAGCATAAAATTTCTGATCATAAATAGAATATTTTTTCTTGTCATCATTCAACTTCTCACTGAAATAAGCAATAGGTTTACCTTCTTGGCTCATAACAGCTCCTATTGCAGTACCACTAGCATCACAATCTACTTGAAACACATTATTAAAATCTGGAAGTGCTAAAACAGGTTGTTCTGTAACTTTTTGTTTCAACAATTGAAAACTCTTTTCTGCCCCATTAGTCCACTTAAACTCTTTTCTATCCCCTCTCATTGTTTCAGTCAAGGGTCCATAAAGACTGCTAAAATTTCTGATAAACTTTCTGTAAAAGCTAGCTAGACCATAAAAAGATCTTACCTCAGTAGCACTCCTTGGAGTAGGCCATTCAAAAATAGCCCATACCTTCTCTGGGTCCATTTTTAGACCTTCTGCTGAAACTACAAATCCTAAATACACTAACTCTTTCTTTACAAAACTACTCTTCTTCAAATTAATCAACAATTTCTCTTCTCTCAGCTTCTAAAACACCATACAAATATGCATCATATGCTCCTCCAATTTCTTAATAAAGATCAAAATATCATCTAGGTAAACAATGACAAACTTACCTAGAAATTCTTTCAGAACCTCCTTCATGAGCAGCATGAAAGTGCTCGGTGCATTGGTTAGCCCAAAAGGCATGACTAACCACTCATAAAGTCCTTCCTTTGTCTTGAAGGTATTCTTCCATTCATCTCCTTCTCTAATCTGAATCTGATGATATCCACTCTTCAGATCTATATTTGAGAAATACACAGCTCCACTCAAACAATACATAATATAATCCATTCGTGGCAATGGAAACTTGTAGTTGATTATGATCTTGTTTATTGCCTTAAAATCTGTACACATCCTCCATTCTCCATTCTTCTTTGGTGCTAATACCACTGGTACAGCACAGGGACTCAGACTCTCATGGATCAATCCTTTCTGTAACAACTCATGTACTTGTCTGTTCAACTCTTCACTTTCGGCAGGTGTCATTCTGTGTGCTGCCTTATTCGGCAAACTCGCTCATGGGATCAGGTCCATGTGATGACTGATCTTCCTAACTGGCGGTAATCGATCAGGCACGTTATCAGATATAATATCTTGAAACTCATTCAACAAATCTGCAACTTCTACATGAACATCTTCTACTTCTTCTTTACTAGCTTTTGGAATTAAAGCAAAACATACATGCTCATGCCTCATACCATCTAGAAAATTTCTTCCATCAACAAAAGTTATCCTTGCATTATCACATACCTTTTCTTCAGTCTCCTTCAATGGTTTTAGCTTATGTCGCACTCCATCCTTTCTCAGGGAATAGGTATTCGCATGACCATCATGTACAGCATATCTGCCAAACTGCCATGATCTACACAGTAACATATAACATGCATCCATAGATATGATATCACACAATACCTCATCTTGGTATCCGCCAACTTTGAACTTCACTAGGCATTGTTCATTGACCATGACCTTGTGGTCATCCTATACCCAGGCAATCCGATATGGGTGTGGGTGTTTCTGTCTCTTGAGCTTCAACTTTGTCACCATCTCTTCTGACACCAAATTGTCAGTGCTTCCACTATCAATAATCAAATCACAACATTTACCTTCACACTTGCACCTAGTGCGAAACAGGCTCCACCTCTGCTCAGGTTCATTCTCACCACTCAACAGGACTCTTCTGTTAATTAACATTTCTCCTCTTTCAGCATCTTCAAAATTTGATGATCTAGCATCTTCATCTACATGTGCAACTCTGGTCTGGCCTTCATTTCTCCTGTCTATCCTTCCTTGGCATTGAGGACATTCAAATTCCCTATGACCTTCTTCTCAACAGTGAAAACATGTTCCACGAAAGCCACCTCTTCCAGATCCTTGTCCTCTTCCTCTTCCTCTCTGATCTCTATTATTTTGATCCTGGAAGCGATTGGAATTATTTTCTCACTGATTCTGACAGCTACTGCCCTCATCTTTCTTTTTCGGATCTTCATTTCGGCCACCATATGACCGTCCACTAGATCATCCATCATGACCTCTTCCATTTTGTCTACTCTCAAACTTTTTATTCAACTTTTCCCTTACTTTTAGGGCAAACTGGTATGCCTCTTCAATACTGTTCATTAGAACCAAATTCAGCTCCTCCTAAATGCTCGACCTCAACCCATTAAGGTAATGGGCAACTTTTTCCTTATCAGCTTCTGCATGGCCCATTCTGATGAGGAGTCAATAGAACTCTTCTGTATACTCCTGAACAGATCTTACTGCTTGCTTCAAACTTTGCATTTTATTTAGTAGGTCAAGCTCATAATCAATAGAAATGAACTGTCGCTTCAATTGATCCACCATCCAATCCCTTCTTGTGATTTTATCTTTCCCTCTTTTATTTCATTCGAATTGAACCTCTTGCCACCAGATCTTTGCATGACCTTTTAGTCTGACCTTCGCAAATTTGACCCTATCAGGATCCTCAACATGTTGATACTCAAAATATTCCTCACATTCATTGATCCAGTTGATCAATTCTCCTGGGTTAAGATTTTTTGAAAATGTAGGAACCTTGATCTTAGGTCTCTTCCCGATCTTGGAAAGGGCTCAAAAAAGCCTTTCTTCTTCTGGGTTCAGAAGTTTGCCTTTTCCTGCCTGATCAAAATTTTCTTCCCCTGCATCATCACTTTTTTCTCTTTTATTAAGATTCATTCCTCTGCGAATCTCTTCTTGCAATGCTCGCACTCTTCTCTATAGCTCTCTAACCTCAGGTGTCACAACACTAGCCCTTCCGCCACATTCTTTTCGTGGAGGCATTTTCATGATGTACGTTAAAACCCTAACCACGGTCCTGGTGCAAACTGCCTCACAGTCGGTGATCTGTTTACACACTCAGGAACTCTTGCTCTGACACCACTTGATGAAGGGTGCTCCCCTTAATGCCACAAACATGTAACAGAAATAGAGAAACAACAACAATATGCAAGAACAGAAAATTGGCTTCTTATTATCTCCATAATATGGAATTACAAACTTTCAGAATTACAATATGCAAAGCCACATGGGCATTCCCTTAAAATATTCTGTAGGACAAAGCCTCAAATTATTACCCAGATCTACTACCCAGAACTATTCTGAACTACCTAAGACAATAATACAGCCTTCTTTATAGAGGCAATTTTTCCACCACCTGGGAAGGTTTCAAACTTTTAGCCAATAAGGCCGACCAAACTTAGAATTATTTTATTTTACATTTTATTACATCATAGTCAGCTCACGATAACCTTTGAAACCCAAAAAAATTTTTTGAAGAGAATTATTTTCTGCCATTTCAGGTGGCCCAACTTCTAAAGACAATAAGTCATCACCAGTTGACCCGATCGGCTTTTATAACCCCATTTCAGAAAGGCCACGGAGCGCTCTACAAGCTTGACCCACGCAAGCGCCCGTCACCCAAATTTTTGACCTCATTCGGGGCCTCTAAATCCTTCAAAACCATGTTTAAAATTTCTGTACCCTGCTACCAATATCAAAAATCTACAATATTATTCAATATACACTTGATCTGGCAATGAAACTTTACTGGTAGACTTATATGACCAAAATGAACCTCCAAGAAAGAAATCAGATCATTCTGAGCACATACAAAAATTACCAAAAATAGTAACTTTTCATAAATAGAAGCTTGGCACAAAATAGCCCTTATTGAATATAAAAATAGAAATATTTTTGGGTGATGCAAGACTGCTCTTACACCTAGGATGCTCCTGCATTACACACCCGGGGTAATTTGAGAAGTGACCCTGTCACGACTCAAGTGTGTAGAGGATAACCAAGATGGTCAACCTCCTTTGTCAGCCATAATGAATCTTCAACAGGTCATCCTTTCCACTTGACTAGATATTCTTCATATGTCTTGTTCCTTGTGCTTCTACCAACATGACTATCCAGTATATCTTCAATCTCCTTAGTGTCTGAACTAGTTGCCAGAATACTCCACTTTGCTGCTGTGATCTCATCTTCAACACCCACTTCATGATACTCTGTCAAATCTGAAATGTTAAACACTGGTGAAATATTTAGCTTAATAGGCAATTCTACCTCATATGCGTTTCATGAATCATGCTTCTTCAGTATCTTACATGGTCTAAATTTCTTCATTTTCAGCTTGTTATATGTACCAACTGGAAACCGCTCCTTCCGCAAATGAACTGTGACTTCATCACCAACCTAAAATTCCTTATACCTCATTTTCTCATCTACCTTAGCCTTATACTGTGCGTTCATCTTGGTAATATGCTTCCTCACCTCCCCATGGATATTCTTCAAGTGTTCTGCAAAATCTTCAGCTTCAGCATGACTTATTTCTCCTTTATCTATCTTCCTCAATCCAGATGTATTTCTTGGACTACTTCCATATATAATCTGGAATGGTGATTTACCAGTGCTCCTGTTGACAGAATTATTGCATACAAATTCTGCCTGTGGTAAAATCAAATCTCATCCTATTGGCTTATCTTGAACCAAACATCTCAGCAAATTTTCCAAACTCCTATTCACCACCTCCGTCTGTCCATCAGTCTGTGGATGATGCGATGAACTAAATTTCAAATCTCTCTTCAACTTCTTCCAGAATGTACGCCAGAAATATCCAACAAACTTAGTGTCCCGATCTGAAACTATAGTCTTTGGCAAACCATGAAGTCTCACTACTTCTCTGAAAACCAATTCTGCTACATGAACAACATCATTAGTCTTTTTGCAGAAAATGAAATGTGCCATCTTTGAAAATCTATCTACCACTACAAAAATTGAATCATGTCCCCGCTGAGTCCTCGGTAAACCAAGAACAAAGTCCATGCTGATATCCTTCCAAGGCTTCTCTGGTATAGGTAATGGCTGATACAACCCTGTATTCTGTTTCACTCCTTTTGCCATCTGACATACTCCGAAACTTTGTATAAACTTCTTGACATCTTGCTGCAACTATGGCCAATAATAATTTTCACTAACCAAAGAAAGACTTTTATCATGACCAAAATGTCTAGCCAATCCTCCGCTATGCTTCTCCTTGATGAGATTCTCCCTCATAGAACTTCTTGGAATGCACAACTGACTCCCTTTGAACAACATATCATTCTGAATGATGAAATCTAGCCACTTCGTTCTGTCTAGAGTAACAGGTTCTTTACAAGCTTTTCAAGCTTCACCAAAATTAGGATCCTCTGGATACAAATTCTTGAGTTCCTTGAACCTAACCACCTCAATCTGCATTTCTGTCAGCAATAGTTGCCTTCTGCTAAGAGCATCTGCAACACTATTAGACTTTCCACTCCTGTGTTTCAAATCAAATGTATAACTCTGCAAAAACTCAATCCATTTCAAATGCCTTTGATTCAACTTTCCTTGACTATTCAAATATTGCAAAGCTTGATGATCAGTATACAAAACAAATTTTTTAGGAAGCAAATAGTGTCTCCACTTCTTCAATGCTGAAACTATAGCATAAAATTTCTGATCATAAATAGAATATATTCTCTTGGCATCATTCAACTTCTCATTGAAATAAGCAATAGGTCTACCTTCTTGGCTCATAACAGCTTCTATTGCAGTACCACTAGCATCACAATTTACTTGAAACACCTTATTAAAATCTAGAAGTGCTAAAATAGGTTGTTCTGTAACTTTTTGTTTCAACAATTGAAAACTCTTTTCTACCCCATTAGTCTACATAAACTCTTTTCTATCCCCTCTCATTATTTCAGTCAAGGGTCCACAAATACTTCTAAAATTTCTGATAAACTTTCTGTAAAAGCTAGCTAAACCATGAAAAGATCTTACCTCAGTAGCACTCCTTGGAGTAGGCCATTCAAGGATAGCCCGTACCTTCTCTAGGTCCATTTTTAGACCTTCTGCTGAAACTACAAATCCCAAATACATTAACTCTTTCTTTACAAAACTGCACTTCTTCAAATTAATCAACAATTTCTCTTCTCTCAGCTTCTCAAACACCATACAAATATGCATCATATGCTCCTCCAATGTCTTACTAAAGATCAACATATCATCTAGGTAAACAATGACAAACTTACCCAGAAATTTTTTCAGAACCTCATTCATGAGCTGCATGAAAGTGCTCGGTGCATTGGTTAGCCCAAAAGGCATGACTAACCACTCATACAGTCCTTCCTTTGTCTTGAAGGTAGTCTTCCATTCATCTCCTTCTCTGATCTGAATCTGATGATATCCACTCTTCAGATCTATGTTTGAGAAATACACAGCTCCACTCAAACAATCTATAATATCATCCATTCGTGGCAATGGAAACCTGTACTTGATTGTGATATTGTTTATTGCCTTAGAATCTGTAAACATCCTCCATTCTCCATTCTTCTTTGGTGCTCATACCCTTGGTATAGCATAGGGACTTAGACTCTCATGGATCAATCGTTTCTGTAACAACTCATGTACTTGTCTATTCAACTCCTCACTTTCGGCAGGTGTCATTTTGTGTGCTGCATTATTCGGCAAACTCCCTCATGGGATCAGTTCCATCTGATGACTGATCTTCCTAACTGGCGGTAATCCATTAGGCATGTTATCAGATATAATATCCTGAAACTCATTCAATAAATATGCAACTTCTACAGGAACATCTTCTACTTCTTCTTTACCAACTTTTAGAATTAAAACAAAACATACATACTCATGCCTCATACCATCTAGGAAATTTCTTCCATCAACAAAAGTTATCCTTGCATTATCACATACCTTTTCTTCAGTCTCTTTTAATGGTTTTAGCTTATGTCGCACTCCATCCTTTGTTAGGGAATAGGTATTCGCATGACCATCATGTACAGCACATTTGTCAAACTACCACGGTCTACCCAGCAACATATGACATGCATCCATAGATATGATATCACACAATACCTCATCTTGGTATCTGCCAACCTTGAACTTCACTAGGCATTATTCATTGACCATGACCTTGTGGTCATCCTGTACCCAAGCAATCTGATATGGATGTGGGTGTTTTCTTTCTCTTGAGCTTCAACTTTGTCACCATCTCTTCTCACACCAAATTGTCAGTGCTTCCACTATCAATAATCAAATCACAATATTTATCTTCACACTTGCACCTAGTGTGAAACAGGCTCCTCCTCTACTCAGGTTCATTCTCACCACTCAACAGGACTCTTATGTTAATTAATATTTCTCCTTTTTCAGCATCTTCAGAATTTGATGATCTAGCATCTTCATCTACATGTGCAACTCTGGCCTGGCCTTCATTTCTCCTGTCTATCTTTCCTTGGCATTGAGGACATTCAAATGCCCTATGACCTTCTTCTCCACAGTGAAAAGATGTTGTACGGAAGCCACCTCTTCTAGATCCTTGTCCTCTTCCTCTTCCTCTCTGATCTCTATTATTTTGATCCTGGAAGCGATTGGAATTATTTTCTCACTGATTCTGACTGCTACTGGCCTCATCCTTCTTTTTCAAATTTTTATTTCAGCCACCATATGACCATCCACCAGATCATCCACCACGACCTTTTCCATTTTGTCTACTCTCAAACTTCTTGTTCAACTTTTCCCCTACTTTTAGGGCAAACTGGTATGCCTCTTCAATACTATTCATTCGAACCAAATTCAGCTCCTCCTGAATGCTCGGCCTCAACCCATTAAGGTAACGGGAAACTTTTTCCTTATCAGCTTCTACATGGCCCATTCTAATGAGGAGTCGATAGAACTCTTCTGTATACTCTTGAACAGATCTTCCTCCTTGCTTCAAACTTTGCATTTTCTTTAGTAGGTCAAGCTCATAATCAACAGGAATGAACTGTCGCTTCAATTTATCCACCATCCGATCCCATCTTGTGATTTTATCTTTCCCTCTTCTATTTCATTCTAATTGAACCTCTTGCCACCAGATCTTCACATGACCTTTTAGTCTGGCCTTCGCAAATTGGACCCTATCAGGATCCTCAACATCTTCATACTCAAAATATTTCTCACATTCATTGATCCAGTCGATCAATTCTTCTAGGTTAAGATTCCCTGAAAATGTAGGAACCTCAATCTTAGGTCTCTTCTCGATCTTGGAAAGGGCTCAAAAAAGCCTTTCTTCTTCTGGGTTCAAAAGTTTGCCTTTTCGTTCCTGATCAAAATTTTCTTTCGCTTCATCATCACTTTGTTCTCTTACATTAAGATTCATTCCTATGCAAATCTCTTCTTGCAATACTCGCACTTGTCTCTGCAGCTCTCTAACCTTAGGTGTCACAACACCAGCCCTTCCGCCATGTTCTTTTTGTGGAGGTATTTTTGTGATGCACACTGAAACCCTAACCACGGTAGTGGTGCAAACTACCTCACAGTTGGTGATCTATTTACACACTCAGGAACTCCTGCTCTGATACCACTTGATGAAGGGTGCTCCCCTTAATGCCACAAATACATAACTGAAACAGATAAACAACAACAATATGCAAGAATAGAAAATTGGCTTCTTATTATCTCCATAAATGTGGAATTACAAACTTTCAGAATTACAATATGCAAAGCCTTGAATTATTACCCAGATCTACTACCCAGAACTATTCTGAACTGGCTAAGACAATAATATAGCCTTCCTTATATAGGCAATTTTTCCACCGCTTGGGAAGGTTCTAGAATTTTAGCCAATAAGGCCGACCAAACTTAGAATTATTTTATTTTATATTTTATTACATCATAGTCGGCTCACAATAACCTTTGAAACCCGAACAAAAATTTTGAAGAGAATTATTTTTTGCCATTTTAGGTGGCCCAACTTCCGAAGACCATAAGTCATCACCAGTTGAACCGATCGGCTATTATAACCCCATTTCAGAAATGCCACGGAGTGCTTTATAGGCTTGACCCATGCAAGCACCTGTCACCTAAATTTTTGACCTCATCCGGGGCCTCTAAAGCCTTCAAAACCAAGTTCAAAGTTTCTGTACCCTGCTACCAATACCGAAAATCTTTGATATCTTCCAATATACACTTGATCTGGCAAGGAAACTTTACAGGCAGACTTATATGACCAAAATGAACCTCCAAGAAAGAAATCAGATCATTCTGAGCACATACAAAAATTACCAAAAATAGTAACTTTCCATAAATAGAAGCTCTGCAGAAAATAGCCTTTATTGAATATAAAAATAGAAATATTTTTGGGTGATGCAAGATTGCTCTTACACCCAGGATGCTCCTGCATCAGACACCCAGGGTAATTTGAGAAGTGACCCTGTCACGACTCAAGTGTGCAGAGGATAACCAAGATGGTCAACTTCCTTCTTTGTCAGCCATGATGAATTTTCAACAGGTCATCCTTTCCACTTGACCAGATATTCTTCATATGTCCTGTTCCTTGTGCTTCTACCAACATGACTATCCAGTATATCTTCGATCTCCTTAGTGTCTGAACTAGTTGCCGGAATACTCCACTATGCTACTGTGATCTCATCTTCAACACCCCCTTCATGATACTCTGTCAAATCTGAAATGTTAAACACTGGTGAAATATTTAGCTCAGTAGGCAATTCTACCTCATATGCATTTCATGAATCATGCTTCTTTAGTATCTTACATGGTCCAAATTTCTTCATTTTCAACTTGTTATATGTACCAACTGAAAACCGCTCCTTCCGCAAATGAACCATGACTTCATCACCAACCTAAAATTTCTTATACCTCCTTTTCTCATTTGCCTTAGCCTTATACTGTGCGTTCATCTTGGTAATATGCTTCTCACCTCCCCATGGATGTTCTTCAAGTGTTCTGCAAAATCTTCAGCTTCAACACTACTTATTTCTCCTTTATCTATCTTCCTCAATTCAGATGCATTTCTCGGACTACTTCCATATATAATCTAGAATGGTGATTTACCAGTGCTCCTGTTGACAGAATTATTGTATACAAATTCTGCCTATGGTAAAATCAAATCCCATCCTATTGGCTTATCTCGAACCAAACATCTCAGCAAATTTTCCAAACTCCTATTCACCACCTCCGTCTGTCCATCAGTCTGTGGATGATGCGATGAACTAAATTTCAAATCTCTCTTCAACTTCTTCCACAATGTACGCCAAAAATATCCAACAAACTTAGTGTCCCGATCTGAAACTATGGTCTTTGGAAAACCATGAAGTCTCACTACTTCTCTGCAAAATAATTCTGCTACATGAACAACATCATTAGTCTTCTTGCAAGAAATGAAATGTGCCTTCTTTGAAAATCTACCTACCACTACAAAAATTGAATCATGTCCCCGCTGAGTCCTCAGTAAACCAAGAACAAAGTCCATGCTGATATCCTCCCAAGGCTTCTCTGGTATAGGTAATGGCTGATACAACCCTCTATTCTCCTTCACTTCTTTCACCATCTGACATACTCTGCAACTCTGTACAAACTTTTTCACATCTTGCTGCAACTATGGCCAATAATAATTTTCACTAACCAAAGCAAGAGTTTTATCATAACCAAAATGTCCAGCCAATCCTCTGCTATGCTTCTCCTTGATGAGATTCTCCCTCATAGAACTTCTTGGAATGCACAACTGACTCCCTCTGAATAACATATCATCCTGAATGATGAAATCCAGCCACTTCATTCTGTCTAGAGTAACAGGTTCTTTACAAGCTTTCCAAGCTTCACCAAAATCAGGATCCTCTAGATACAAATTCTTGAGTTCCTTGAACCCAACCACCTTAATCTGCATTTCTGTCATTAATAATTGCCTTCTGCTAAGAGCATCTGCAAGCCTATTAGACTTTCCACTCCTATGTTTCAAAAAAAATGTATAACTCTGTAAAAACTCAACCCATTTCAAATGCCTTTGATTAAACTTTCCTTGACTATTCAAATATTGCAAAGCTTGATGATCAGTATACAAAACAAATTATTTAGGAAGAAAATAGTGTCTCCACTTCTTCAATGCCTGAACTATAGCATAAAATTTTTGATCATAAACAGAATATTTTCTCTTGGCATCATTCAACTTCTCACTGAAATAAGCAATAGGTTTACCTTCTTAGGTCATAACAGCTCCTATTGTAGTACCACTAGCATCACAATCTACTTGAAACACCTTATTAAAATCTAGAAGTGCTAAAATAGGTTGTTCTGTAACTTTTTGTTTCAACAATTGAAAACTCTTTTCTGCCCCATTAGTCCACTTAAACTCTTTTCTATCCCCTCTCATTGTTTCAGTCAAGGGTCCACAAATACTACTAAAATTTCTGATAAAATTTCTGTAAAAGCTAGCTAGACCATGAAAATATATTACCTCAGCAGCACTCCTTGGAGTAGGCCATTCAAGGATAGCCCGTACCTTCTCTGGGTCCATTTTTAGACCTTCTGCTTAAACTAAAAATCCCAAATACACTAACTCTTTCTTTACAAAACTGCACTTCTTCAAATTAATCAATAATTTCTCTTCTCTCAGTTTCTCAAACACCATACAAATATGCATCATATGCTCCTCCAATGTCTTACTAAAGATCAAAATATCATCTAGGTAAAAAATGACAAACTTACCTAGAAATTCTTTCAGAAGCTTGTTCATGAGCCGCATGAAAGTGCTCGGTGCATTGGTTAGCCCAAAAGGCATGACTAACCACTCATATAGTCCTTCCTTTGTCTTGAAGGAAGTCTTCCATTCATCTCCTTCTCTGATCCGAATCTGATGATATCCACTCTTCAGATCTATCTTTGAGAAATACATAGCTCCACTCAAACAATCCATAATATCATCCATTCGTGCCAATAGAAACCTATACTTGATTTTGATCTTGTTTATTACCCTAGAATCTATACGCATCCTCCATTCTCCATTCTTCTTTGGTGCTAATACTGCTGGTATAGCACAGGGACTCAGACTCTCATGGATCAATCCTTTCTGTAACAACTCATGTACTTGTCTGTTCAACTCCTCACTTTCGACAGGTGTTATTCTGTGTGCTGCCTTGATCTTCCTAACTGGTGGTAATCCATCAGGCACATTATCGGATACAATATCCTGAAACTCATTCAACAAATCTGCAACTTCTACAGGAACATCTTCTACTTCCTCTTTACCAGCTTTTGGAATTAAAGCAAAACATACATGCTCATGCCTCATACCATCTAGGAAATTTCTTCCAAAAATAAAATTTATCCTTGCATTATCACATACCTTTTCTTCAGTCTCCTTCAATGGTTTTAGCTTATGTCACACTCCATCTTTTGTCAGGGAATAGGTATTCGCACGACCATCATGTACAGCACATCTGTCAAACTGCCACGGTCTACACAGCAACATATGACATGCATCCATAGATATGATATCACACAATACCTCATCTTGGTATCCGCCAACCTTGAACTTCACTAGGCATTGTTCATTGGCCATGACCTTATGGTCATCCTGTACCCAGGCAATCCGATATGGATGTGGGTGTTTCTGTCTCTTGAGCTTCAACTTTGTCACCATCTCTTCTGACACCAAATTGTCAGTGCTTCCACTATCAATAATCAAATCACAACATTTACCTTCACACTTGCACCTGGTGCGAAAGAGGCTCCTCCTCTACTCAGGTTCATTCTCACCACTCAACGGGACTCTTCTGTTAATTAACGTTTCTCCTCTTTGAGCATCTTCAGAATTTGATGATCTAGCATCTTCATCTACATGTGCAACTCTGGCCTGGCCTTCATTTCTCCTGTCTATCCTTCCTTGGCGTTGAGGACATTCAAATGCCCTATGACCTTCTTCTCCACAGTGAAAACGTGTTCCATGCAAGCCACCTCTTCTAGATCCTTGTCCTCTTCCTCTTCCTCTCTCATCTCTATTATTTTGATCCTAGAAGCAATTGGAATTATTTTCTCACTGATTCTGACTGCTACTAGCCTCATCCTTCTTTTTCAGATCTTCATTTCGGCCACCATATGACCGTCCACCAGATCAGCCACCATGACCTCTTCCATTTTGTCTACTCTCAAACTTCTTGTTCAACTTTTCCCCTACTTTTAGGGAAAACTGGTATGTCTCTTCAATATTGTTCATTCAAACCAAATTCAGCTCCTCCTGAATGCTCAGCCTCAACCCATTAAGGTAACGGGCAACTTTTTACTTATCAGCTTCTGCATGGCCCATTCTGATGAGGAGTCGATAGAACTCCTCTGTATACTCCTGAACAGATCTTCCTGCTTGCTTCAAACTTTTCATTTTCTTTAGTAGGTCAAGCTCATAATCAACAGGAATGAACTGTCACTTCAATTTATCCACCACCTGATCCCATCTTGTGATTTTATCTTTCCCTCATCTATTTCGTTCCAATTGAACAACTTGCCACCAGATCTTCACATGACCTTTTAGTCTGGCCTTCACAAATTTGACCCTATCAGGATCCTCAACATCTTCATACTCAAAATATTCTTCACATTCATTGATCCAGTTGATCAATTCTTCTGGGTTAAGATTCCCCTAAAATGTAGGAACCTCGATCTTAGGTCTCTTCCCGATCTTGGAAAGGGCTTGAAAAAGCCTTTCTTCTTCTGGGTTCAGAAGTTTTCCTTTTCCTGCCTAATCAAAATTTTCTTCCGCTTCATCATCACTTTCTTCTCTTACATTAAGATTCATTCCTTTGTAAATCTCTTCTTGTAATGCTCGCACTTGTCTCTGCAACTCTCTAACCTCAGGTGTCACAACACCAGCCCTTCCACCACGTTCTCTTCATGGAGGCATTTTCATGATGCACGCTGAAACCCTAACCACGGTCCTGGTGCAAACTGCCTCACAGTCGGCGATCTATTTACACACTCAGGAACTCCTACTCTGATACAACTTGATGAAGGGTGCTCCCCTTAATACCACAAACACATAACAGAAACAGAGAAACAACAACAATATGCAAGAACAGAAAATTGGCTTCTTATTATCTCCACAAATGTGGAATTACAAACTTTCAGAATTACAATATGCAAAGCCACATGGGCATTCCCTTACAATATTTTGTAGGACAAAGCTTCGAATTATTACCCAGATCTACTACCCAGAACTATTCTGAACTGCCTAAGACAATAATACAGCCTTACTTATATAGGCAATTTTTCCACCGCCTAGGAAGGTTCCAGAATTTTAGCCAATAAGGCCGACCAAACTTAGAATTATTTTATTTTACATTTTATTACATCATAGTCAGCTCACGATAACCTTTGAAACCCGAACATAAATTTTGAAGAGAATTATTTTCTTCCATTTCAGGTGGCCCAACTTTCGAAGACCATAAGTCATCACCAGTTGACCCGATCGGCTATTATAACCCCATTTCAGAAATGCCACGAAGCACTCTATAGGCTTGACCCGCGCAAGTGCTCGTGACCAAAATTTTTGACCTCATTCGGGGCCTCTAAAGCTTTCAAAATTGAGTTCAAAGTTTCTGTACCCTGCTGCCAATACCAAAAATCTTTGATATCTTACAATATACACTTGATCTGGCAGCGAAACTTTATTGGTAGACTTATATGACCAAAATGAACCTCCAAAAAAGAAATCAGATCATTCTGAGCACATACAAAAATGATCAAAAATAGTAACTTTTCATAAATAGAAGCTCTGCACAAAATAGCCCTTATTGAATATAAAAATAGAAATATTTTTGGGTGATGCAAGATTGCTCTTACACCCAGGATGCTCCTGCATCACCACCTCTCGATCATTTTTCTCCATCAATTATTTTTAAATTTCTCTTTCCCTCTAAAAGTGAAGTTTGACTTTTGCCACTTCATCTTTTGCCTCTTACTCCTATCCACTCATTTCTTTTTGCCTCTTTATCTTTTCCAAACCCTACCTAACCTTTAATCCTAGCCACTCATTCTTTTGCCTCTTAATCTTCATCATCCAATTATTTTCTTTTTTTATAAAAGGAGGCCTCACTCCTCATTTTAGGCTAATTCTTCTAAGTTCTTATTCTTATTAATCTCTTAGCTCTTGCATCTTCTATCTCATTCTTAATCATTCTAGTTCTAGTTCTTTTCTTTGCATTCTAATCTTGTTTTTAGTCTAGATCTTGTTGCATCTTTAGCATAGCTTCTTAATCATATTTCATTCATCTTAGATCTTAATCTTGTTATATTATCATTATCATATTCTTGCATCAATCTTAATCATTTATCATTTGTGAAGCTTGGGACAAGTTCCTCATACTTTTTCTCAACTCCTTCACCATCATCTAGCTTGCTTCCCATAGTTTTGCATTAGTTCATTTCATTTGTGTTGGGAGAGCATACCCACATAATCTCAAAGAGAAAATCAAACAAGGCTTTGGGTGCCCTTGTTTTAGCTCATTAGAAGTTGTAATGAAAGTCACTTATTTTGTTGCATTTGGAATTACTAACATCTAATATTCTTTTTTTTGGTGTTTTGGTGTTTTTCATTTGCAGAAAATAGATCTATATTTTTAGTGCATACATTTTGACATGTCCTAATAATAATCTTAATCATGTCATCTTCCTAATCATTCATCTATTCTTAATCCAAGTCTTATCCACACCATCTTCTAATCTTTCACTTTTGGCTTAGGAGCACAATCATAATCTTCAACCTTTAATCATCATCCAAATCAAATCAAATCCAATCCAACTTTGAGGCCCTACCCTCTAAATCAATCAAATTTCATCCAATCATATCAAATCCTTGAGGCCCTACCCTTTTAAATCAATAGTCCAAACTTGCTCCTAGTCCTAAGTTCCTTTTTCATCCATCATCAAATCTTTCACTCTTAATTCAAATCTTCCTCTACATCATCTTACTCTAATCCAATCCAAAATCTCTAATTAAAATATCATGAACATGGATTTGTTTCACAAAATGGTTGAGGACTTTAAAGTGTCAAATCCTAATCCTCAAACTACACCTCCAATCCAACCCACCTACCAAATTAATCCTCAAGTCATATCCAATCCCAATCCATATCAAATTCCTTATTCTTCTTCTACCTTTGACAAGGGAAATCCACCTCATTATCCTTCATCCACACATAATCCATTCCATCACCCCCATCATGCATCTAACATAACCAATCTTGTCCAAGAGATTGAAGAACTTAGAAATACCATTCTAAGCTTGCAAAATGAGCGTCAAAAGAAAAGCTTTGAAGACAAGTATCCTTCCCCCTTTCTCCAAATCCATAATCCCCATCCACCATTAAACCCCAATCTTCCATCTAATTCTTAACCTCCATACAATCCTAATCCTCCAAGACCCACATCATTCCTATCTTCTAAAGCTTCACAATCACCCAAATCTAGACAATACACTCCTCTTGTGGACCCTCTTGATGTCATATTCCACCTACTTGTTGACCAAAACATGATGGTTTTTCTAAACACTATTCCCTTTGATGAGAGTCAACCTAAACTTACTTGGTATAAGGAAAATGAATATTGTGATTATCATCACATCAAGGGTCATGATATCAAGAAGTGCTTAAAATTTAAAAACTTTATCCAAGACCTCATTCACAAAGGAGAGATTGAAGTTCAAGATCCCAACCCCTCCATCACATCACCCTCATAAGTCCATATATGTCAAGACATTGTCCCAAAGCATGCTAACAAATATTCCTCTCATCCTTTAGACCCAAGCATTCCTCCACTCATTGATCCCCTTATTTTTCAAAATCCACTTATCCCTCTTGATCGGCCTCATGATTCCATTCATAATCAAGATCAAGGTATTCCCTCCTTTTCATTCCATGATAGCCTTCCATCTCAAGACCCTACCATCCCTTCCACTCCACCAGATAATCCTCCCCAAAGTCAAGATCAAAGTACCTCTTCATATCCATGTCATGATTCCAATCCCTCTCAAGATCCCATTATTCCCCCTAATTCCCCTTGTGATCCTAATTCCCCTTGTGATCCCACTCTCCTTCTTGATCCTCCATCCCAAGATCCTAATCCTTCACAAGATCCTATTCCTCCTCAATCTCTTATTATTCCTATTAAGGAGCCTCTCAAGGACCAAGGAAACCCTACACTTGATGGCCTTGGCGATATCACTCCCTCTACAGATTCTAAAATCCCTCCTACACCTTATATACCTCCATTCAAGCATAAAAATATTCCTTCATTATCTTCCAAATCCATCTTGAGCCCTTATATCCCTAAAAGAAATCCTTCATCCCATCTGTCTATTTTAGGCTCTTATATACAAATGCTAAACCCTTCATCCCTTCCATCCATTTTAGGTCCTTATGTTCCTCCATCCACTATACCTCCCACTCCTAGCTCATCATTTATTTCTTCTACCATACCTAAAGATCAACAAAGACACACATCCTTGAGAGATTTCTATACATCCATCCATCAAAATCCATTATATGAGCCTCATTCATTCACAATTCCCAAGTCTTTTGGAAGCAATTTGGATGCACAACATAAAAATAAAAAATACAAGAATCCACTTACATATGAATATCACCATGTCCTATCTAATCGACATGTGGCTACAAAGAAAAGGGAAATACTCAAGAGACCACAAGGGTCCTCTAAGAAAAAAGGAAAATCAAAGAAAATATGGGTTCCTAAATCCATCATAGAAGAATTGCAGTCAAATGAACATAAACGTAAAGAAAAATCAAAAGCTATATGGATTCTCAAGTCTCTCTTAAAGGACTGGAATATAAAAGAGAAATCAAAGTTGACATTCAAGCTTCCAAAGACTTCCACTCCATATTCTTCCAAATATCTTCCATTCTCTCCTCCATTTATTTTGGGTTCTTGTGTCCCAAAATCCACATCACTTCCTACATCAAAACCTCATGCTAGCCAATTCATTCTCCCTTCACCTATCCACTACCCTTCAAGGTGTGTGTTGATGTTGATCTTGCCACCATTTCCATCCACCCCTACATAAACCTTTCAATACCCTATCCAATATTCAACTCCTATATCTACTCCCTATCCTTCCATATCATATCCTCTCATTCCTCTTATCCCATCTTACACATAAATCCTTAGTCATCATCTATCTTATCCTCTATATCTTTTCCCTACTATCACCATTATTAGCATCATTGAGCTTACCTTTCAGCGGCCTTGGCCAATCATAGCATATATTTCTAAAGGAACATTATCCAAATAGCATCAGGCTTGAATTCCTCCAAAAAAGTCAAAAAAGAAAAAAATGAAAAAAATGAAAAAAATGAAAAAAAAAAAATAGAAAATAAAGAAATAAAAAATTGTCCAACAGTGAAAACTTGATAATCAGGCACCTTGGACAAGTACCATGATGAAAACCTAAAAAATAGGCATCATGTGTAGTCCCTCCCTCTAGATTTTCTTCATACTTGGGGGCAAGATCCATCCATACTATGTTACCATAAATATCTTCCACATTCTCTCTCCACCATCCATTGTCCTATCTAAGTTCATTATTATTTCCTTTCCCATCTTTGATCTTGACTACCCTATGCATCCCCTCTATCCATATGTAACTTTCATAGCCCTTACTCCTTATCCATCCATTTTCACATATTTGATCTTGAAATCCCTATCCTCCATCTCATAGTCATTGCCATATTCATTTCCTTCATCCATCATTCGTAATATTCTTTGAGTCCATATGCCTTCCCATGTCCTTGATCTTGAGTATCCTATACATTTTCACCATCCATTATCTATTATCCAATTCCATCTATATGCTTCATATGATTATCCCCTATCCTCTTTATACTCTCCATCTCATATCCCTTATCTAAATCCATTTCACTTTCATGTCCTTTCTCTTGCTTAAAAAAACTAGAGGAACTTAAATACAAAGCAAATATTCATGAATGCTTTGGACAATAAAAGGCTTAACTTCATCCATAAATATCCTTTCTACATTTTTCATCCACTTCATACATCCTTTATCCACCATCTCTCCATCCTTCATCCTCCTTACCATATCATTTTCCTCCCCATCATCCTCATAACATATCACCATCCTTCCATCCTATACATTTTTATCCTCCATCTTTCCATCCTTCATTCTCCTCCTTCAAGTTTGGGGCATGTGACTCCTTTTCCATATAGTTCTTGGATATCCATCCCTATATCCCCCATCTTATAGTCTTCCATATCCTACACTTACCTATCCATTCATTCCATCTATCTCCTATCTAATCCCTCCCTTCCATCCATTCACTTTATATCTAACATCTGTCCATCCTTTCATCCTCTATCATTCCTTGGTTATCCCTTGTCATTGTTCCAAATCCACTTATCCTTTTTCCTCTCCCATCCTATCCAATTCCTTAACCATCCCTTCATCTTATTCAAACCATCTTTTATATCAAATCTATTTATCTTCCAATCCAATCTATTTATTCCCCTCACATGCTTTTCAATCTCACATTATCAAATCATATTCTCTTCTAATCCCATTCCATCCAATACAAACATCCAAATAAATTAAAAAATATAAAAATCCAAAAACAATATAAAATTATCCTAAAAAAATTCAAAAAAAGATATATGATCCTAAAAATTTTATAAAAAATCAAAAATCAAAAAATCTCTATAATCCAAAATATTTTGAATCAGTTCTTGATCAAGTGCAATCAATACTAATCCATGCAATCCAATCTTGCAATCTACTACATTAATATTTAATCAAGCCATCATATTAAACCAAATCAACTGATAATTAATTGATTAATTTCAAATCTAATCATCATGGGATGTATCCTTCCCAATCCTTGAGGCCCTTCCCTCCCAATCACTCAATCATTCAATAAATTAGTTTTCATCTTGACTAGGGGAAATATGTTGGTTTTCTTTTGGTTTGTTGTGCATGTTTGCTTGTTGCTTGTATGTATTAGTATTTTTTGCATCTATCATGGTCTTTTCTTCCTATTGTCACAGGGGCATCATGGTCTTCCATATCATGGTGTCATAAGACATATGGTTGTATTTGACCTTTTTTATCATGTACTTGACACATGGTCATTTTGGTTCCTCATACCTTGGTGCATAATGTCAAGAACAATATCAAAATAGGATATGCTCTCCCATGTTGACACAATGATAGTTTTCATTTAGGTTCATTTTGCATTGGAGACCTTATTTTATTCCCTTCATCTATCCTCACCCTTCCTTTTCGAGAAATTATCAAAATTAATTTTTTGCTCAATTTTCTTGAGGGGGAACCATCCTCATCCCCTTCCTCTCGTTGCTTAGGCATGACTCCTGGAGCATCTTGTTTTCTTCTTCTTTGACACGATGCCAATTTTGACACCGCATCAAAGAGGGGCAAAATGTAGACACCTAAAATTATTCGTTCACACTAATATTAATTTTTATTAATATTTTCCCTTAACATTATGGTTAATTTTATTAATTGACTATAATCGTTATATTCTTCTATTTATTTAATTAAATTTACTTTAATCAAATAAATTCATTTTCCCTTTGTATTTAAATTTTATTTAAATACAATAATATATTAAATTCAATTTAATATATTATCCCTCCATTTCCTTTTATAAAATAAATTTTATTTATTTTATTCCTCCACTAGCCTAAAGTTCTTCTAAACCATGTTTAAATTAAATTTATTTTAATTTAATTCCTTTTCCCTTTTTCCTATGCTTACCTTTTTCTAATATTCCTCTAATCTTGATTAAAAGGTGGATTACCTTTAAACATGTGCACAATCACCTTTTCCAAAGTGGCCACCTTTCCATTTTTTTTCTCCACCAATCATTTTTAAATTTTTCTTTCCCTCTAAAAGTGAAGTTTGAATTTTTCCACTTCATCTTTTGCCTCTTAATCCTATCCACTCATTCTTTTTTTCCTCTTCATCTTTTCCAAACCCTACCTAACCTTTAATCCTAGCCACTCATTCTTTTGCCTCTTAATCTCTATCATCTAATTCTTTTCATTTTCTATAAAAGGAGGCATCACTCCTCATTTTAGGCTAATTATTCTAGTTCTTATTCTTCTTAATCTCTTAGCTCTTGCATCTTCTAGCTCATTCTTAATCATTCTAGTTCTAGTTCTTTTCTTTGCATTCTAATCTTGTTTTTAATCTAGATCTTGTTGCATCTTTAGCATAGCTTCTTAATCATATTTCATTCATCTTAGATCTTAATCTTGTTACATTATCATTATCATATTCTTGCATCAATCTTAATCATTTATCATTTGTGAAGCTTGGGACAAGTTCCTCATACTTTCTCTCAACTCCTTCACCGTCATCTAGCTAGCTTCCCATAGTTTTGCATTAGTTTTGCATTTCATTTGTGTTGGGAGAGCATACCAACATAATCTCGAAGAGAAAATCAAACAAGGCTTTAGGTGCCCTTGTTTTATCTCATCAAAGGTTGTAATGAAAGTCACTTATTTTGTTGCATTTGGAATTACTAACATCTAATGTGCTTTTGTTTGGTGTTTTTCATTTGTAGCAAATAGGTCTATATTTTCATTGCATACAGAAGTAAATGCAAAGTGGTACTTCTTAAATTTTTATAGACTTCTCCTTTTGTGGGCATGTGAAATAGTGCAAGAAAGATATATTTTTTTAGAATGAAAAATTCTAATAAAGAATAGCACAAAGGAGTAGTTTTAGTAGTTAAAAATTAGGGATTTATAATTTTTTCATTTTGTGTTTAAGTAATTAGTGAGCAACAACTCCTTGTTTTGATTTTATACAATGGAACATTGTGTATGGTTTGAAATGTGTAGGAATACATGGTAATGTGAAGCTATTCATATTCAATAATGGAATCTCTAAGCCAAACTTTGACAAATCTATAGATTCTTCAATTTAATGGAAAATATTATAACTATTAGGCAATCAAAATGAAAGAATTATTTTATTCACAAAATTTATGGGAGGTTGTTGAAAATGGATATTGTAGTAGCATACAATGCATTGTCTCAAGAAGGCACATATTTAATTAAGGATAATAGGAAGAAGGATTCCAAAGCTCTCTTTTTCATCTTTCAAAGGGTGCATGTGAGCATTTTTCCAAGGATTGTAGTATCCAAAAAGTCAAAGTAGCATGAGATATTCTCTAAACTTCATACCAAGGAATGGAAAAGGCGAAGACAACCAAAATTGGAAATTTTGAGAAGATATTTTAAGACCATTAAATTCATGAAGTAATCTTATACAAAAAAATTATTCACTCAAATATTTGGACTAGTAAATCAAATTAGATCACTTGGTTAAATTCTTGAGGACAAGAGAGAAGTTGAAAAGATTTTAAGAAGTTTTCCTACAAAGTTTGAATCAATTGGGAAGAATGTTTTTGTTCTAATATGTATTTTATTCTTGGCCTGAAACATAACTTAATGAGTATAGGAAACTTGTTCAAAAGGGGTATAAAATATTTTTTAAAAATAAAGAAAGAATAATTTTAGATGAATTTCTTAGGAATCATATTTTAGATAAGGTTCAAATAAGTAGTAAAAAAATATTTTCCCTAACGATAAAACTAGAGTCGACGATAGACTTTTATCAAGTAAACCTTTAAAGAAACTCCCAAGAGGATAAAGAGAAAACTAAAATGGTCCCTTAAGTAATCTTTCAAGAAGAAATGAAGGATGAAAAGTGGTTATGATGTCTAATATTTGGCCACCTAAACCTTGGAGGTTAAAACCTATTATCTAAGAAAATAATGGTGAAGGGTTTGTCACTAATAGAAAAAACCAAATAGGGTATGTGAAGGTCATATATTGGGTAAATAACATAGAGAGTCATTTCTAGCAGGAAAGTCAATCTAAGCAAAAAAATCCATAGGATATTGTTCATTCAATTTGTGTGGACCAATGTAAAAAGCCTGCATTTTTGGAAGCTACTATTGATCTCATGAGAATAACATGCATGGATCTACTTATATACCATTATGAAGGGAAGGATAGGCAGGAACAAGTGCAAAGGAGGAAGTTCAAATGAAGTGGCTTCTGATGAAGATCAAGATGATGAAGAAAATACAAATGGAGTTCTAATGTTAGTTTCTTTGGATCCTTGTGTTTCAGTGTGGGTCAAAAAAAAATGGGGGGGGGGGGGATATTTTTATCCCTATTTATATTTATGGATGTTATTTGCATTCCTTATATGGGATTTTCTTCTTCTCTTCTAGTCACTATGGAATCTTTGATTTCTATCTTTAGCTTGGTTTATAGGGTGGTATTGTGCCTAGTTGAGAGTGTCTCAAGGTTGAGGGGTTATTATTTTATCCCAAAGTAGGAGATCATGGTTGTGTTCAGTTGTCTTATTTCTACTTTTGAGGAGGTGTTGTCTATTTTCCCAGTGTGAAATTTTTTTAGTTTGAGTAGATTGCAAGTTCTAGGTGTTAGTATTTTGGGTGTTATTTTGTTTGGGATTCTCAATCAAGTGTGGGTTTTGAACCCTTTCCATTATAGTTCTCTTCCTAAATAGATATGTTGTGCCTTATTATTTGGCTTATTGCATCCCTTGTGATTGTTAGGAGGCCTTTTCTTGTTTCTTTTAGGTACAATAAGATTGGGTGTTATATTTTTATGAGGTTTGGTCCTATTTTGTGGCTAAAAGACTAGTTTATGCCCTTATTTTTTAGTTATTTTCCTTATTATGGATGGTTTAGCTATCTTTGAGGATAACATGATTTTTATTGAGGCCGATTGGGGACTATTGGTGCTTTTCTTCCCTTTAAAGATTGTTGTTGTTCTTGTAGGGGTTGTTAGAGATTTTATTTTTTCTGTGCTTGTTTTTAAATAGTTCTTTTTTTGTTTGGGGACCTATTTTTTGGGCATTTTGGGTTGCTTTATATTGCTCTTATGCTTATATTGATAGACCCATGGAGCCTATTATTTTTGGTAGTGAGGTTTTACTTACCATTGCTGAATCCTAGGTTATTAGATAGTCATTTTTTAAGGGCTTGTGTTGTTGGTCCCTTTGTCCATCCTCATGTGACTCCTATGGATATTGGGTCCTCCCCTATTGAGATGGAATTATTTCTCATGGCTAAGGACTGGGGGTGGATCTTGCTATTCCTTTATTCCTCTTTTTCTATTCCTATTGAGGTGGGGTAATCTTTTATGGGGAAGAATATTTATTTGGTGGGAGAGGTTAGAAGCTTCTTCATGAGGTTTTTTCCTCTATTTTACTACTTGAACATGTGGTTGGATTGAGTGTTTCTTCTCTTCCTAGTTATTTCTTCCTCTATTGTCCTTTTTGAGGTGGGTAACTCTCCTATTGATGTGGAGAAGGGATTTGAAAGAGAGATGTGGACTTGTTTGTGGAGAGCCTTTGGTGACAGTTGTAGATTAGTTTTGGGAGAAATTTTAAAATCCAATGTGAATGTTTGGGGAGCCTTTAAAAACCCTCTACTTCTAGAAGCTAAGTTTATGGGAGCCTTGTTAATACCCATTGCTGAAGTTAAGGGGGTCTATAAAAAGCTTGTGCATTAAGTTGAAAAGATTTAGCCTATTTTTGATGTATAAACTACAACTGATTGAATACCTGAATGACTTGAAGATTAGTGATTAGAGATCACTGAGTTACTGAAATGATATGTAAGATAATTAAATCATTCATTATGTTGTCATTGATGTCAACTAGTTTTGAGAGTACTTATCATGTTAGTTACAAACATCTAAACATCTATAAAAAGAGAGAGAAAGATGAAGAACTGAGATATCTACAAGAAGAAAGATGGATATGACAAATGAGTAAAGGAATACTTTGGGTAACTTATTAATGAAGCTATGATCTCATATTGTTCACTTGATTATGTTGCATTAATCTATTATGAAGAAGGAAGCAAAATTGTACAAGGCAATGTGGTCAGTAAATAAAGACTTCAGTATACACCGAGCCAGTGTAGTGTATACTGAGCAACAGTATTAACCTAACTTGTATTCACTGATGCATTTCTTTGTTAACCAGGTATGGATGAAAGTATTAAATGCTTAATTTAGCTAACAGAAAATGATGAGCTGGAAATTGTTATGATTTCAAGATTGAGGATAAAGTTTATTATGAGATCCACGGCTAACAAAATTCAGAGAATATCTAAAGGATGGAATTGAAATGTGTTATTGACACAACTGTCGAGGAAGGTTTAAGAGGCAAAATCAATGAAGAAGAATAAGCGGAAAACTCTAATGGTTGATATGAAAATGGTTTATCTGTTTATATAATCTAGATATGAGTTTCATTGTTGAAACTATGCCGGAAGAAATAAGACTGCAGAGATTTCACATGAATATAGTTTCATCCATGTCTGATCAAACTAGTTAAAGGAGAACTGAACTAAAAAATACTACCGAGCATCAGAGAGCTGTTACCGAGTGAAAGTAAGTTGAGGAAGTGAATTGAAATATTGATTAGAGGATTTGTATGGGCTTCGAATAGATCTGAACATCTAAAAATTAAGTTGTATTGTAATTAGATCAACTACTATTTCATTTTAAACATTGATATAGAAAATCTCCTAACTGAGTGGACTTAACCGTCTTACGTTATGCCCCTATGTCATTAAAGGAATGTACATTGTTATCTTATTGACTCCATATTGAATGCTGGTCAAAAGTTAATTGTTATTCTTAAATCCTCTAACAAGGTCATGCCTAACAGTGTGTTTGTAACCTTTAACAAGGTTGGCTCTTCACTGAGCTCACTTTAGAAGAGTGAAAATTATTTTGGGTTACCAGTCCCAGGTGGTTTTTACCTTAGTAGGGTTTCCACGTTAAATCATTGTGTTATGTGTTTTTTTTATGATTGTTTTATTGTCATACTTTACATACTACATATTTGATTTGGTCGGTAATCACAGTGAGTTAATTAATTGGTAATCGGTAAAAGGCATAGATAGTTTAATAGTTTATGTTACCGAGTTGCAAAATTTATTGAAATTGTTTTGAGAGTTACATCTTTGTATTTGGGACTGTAGGATAACTGATCTAACTGATTCAGCCGCCCCCCCCCCCCCCTGCCCCATTGAGTTATTCTAAGAGTAACTTGATCTTTTTATGTTTAATTACTTTTAGGATGTAATTTCTTTGTTTTTTTGTAAGATATTATTTGGAGGTGATCTTTAATTGGTAGCTTTTTTTCTTCTGAGTTCCATATCCTCATAAAATGAAATTTAAATGGTTTTGGAGCCCCTTTTAACTTATTTTAATTTAATAAAAAACATAATTCTACTATCTAAAATATAAGAGCAAAGTTTTTGACTATTTCAACAATTCAAAGCTCTTGTTGAGAAGTGAAGTGGGCATCGTGTCAAAGTAGTGAGAATAGATAGTGGGGGTGAATAAATTTAAAATGAAATTATACATTTTTGCAAGGACCATGGTATCCATAAATAATTTACTACAAGGTACAACTCTCAGAGAAATGGTGTAGCTAAAAGGACAAATAGAACCATCATATAAATGGGTAGGAACATGTTGAAATAAAAATATTTGTTAGATGAATATTGGGCTAAAGCTATAGTATCTACAAGATACATAATGAATAGAATCATCGTTTGATTGATTTTTTATATGGCTTATGTGGAAATTTTATTGTATGGGTAAGAGATTGTTAAAATAAGATGGTCTAGTGAATGGATCAAATGACATATTTAAAGAGTATACAACATGTCAGTAATTTCATTACTATATAGATCAAATTTAATAATATAAAAATTAGATAAAAATGGGAAAAAACTAGGACAATTCTATATTTACTATATTGACAAGGAATGGGTACCCATACTTCACATTTTTTTCACCAACAATAGTTATATATTTTATTATTATTTAAAAATATAAGCAATACATTTAAAAGTTTGTCTATAACGACTTCTTGCTAGCTATAAACCCTAAACCTCTTTTTTGGATCTACTATTGACATCATTTGATATAGTAAGCATAGACAAATATGTACAAAAATTCTATAACCACCAACTTAAAATTTATTATTAGAAAAAAACCACCAATCCAAATAGATTGTGTGAGGACCATACATAGACCACAAGGACTCACAATCCAAGCTTTGTATTTTGATCTCACTAGCATATAACAGTGTGACTTAACAAAAAAATACTTTCATGAACAAAATCAATAGAATTGATGAATTAACATGAACTTAGAATAGTAATTCAAAGAATTTTATTTTCTTTTTACTAGTGATTTTATTTACTAAGAAACTGTATTGGATGTGCCTTATTTGTAATCACAATGTTTATTTTAGGATTTAACTACATATAGGTATTCCTTTAATTGTTATACTTTAGTGATACATTCCCCGTCCACCAGAAATTTAATAGTTGTACCTAATTGAATCCAAAGATTTTTTCGAAAAGAAAATTAGTGCTTAGATTGGTATTCAAACAATAACCCTCATTTTATAATGGTTAACATTGGGATTGGGTTTAGTGTTTGACTATATATAGGGCTAGAATTTAATTTAGTTTAGTATCCATTTACATTTAAAATGAAGATTCAATTTTAACATTTCAAGGTTTATCTTGCTATTTGATTTGATAATATTCATTTGAATAATTGAAACCTTTTTTTTTAAAATTTTAAAACTTATAGTAAATCTAGATTAAGATATTGAAATAATTTAAAACAACTATTCAATATTTATAAATAAATTTGGTTAAGGGTTAGGCATAACGTTCATTTTGGTTTTGTGTTAGTGTTCAATTTGACTTAGTATTGAGTTACGTTAGCTTTAGGGTTTAAATTTGGTTTAGTTTTAGGGTTAAGATCTAATTAGGTTTAAAATTAATTTTAGAGATTCATTAGGGTCATATAGTTAAGGTTTATTTTTTTGTAGGGTTATAGTAAGGGTTGAATTTAGTCTTTTATTAAATTATCTTTAGGGCCAGGTCAAGATTTTGTGTATCACCCTTGCTACGAAACTTGAGAGGACAACTCAAATAAAAAAAGGAAATGGTTAAAAAATTATATAAAATAACCTCTTCCCTAGGAACATGATGCAATGACAGGAATGAGCAGGAGTGGGAGTGAGATTTTTTTTGAATTTGAAGGCGGGCAGGAACCCAGAGTTGCAGGTTGTGGGATTCTTTTGTGATGGCATTCCTACATAATAGGACCCTACCGACCCAGAGAAAAAGGATGGGGTCCCACGGTGAAAGCAAAAATACCTAGGAAAGGAGGTAGGGGTGGGGGAAGGGAATCTGGCTTTTCCTCCCACATCCCCCATATCCATGAAGACTCAAGCTTGTGATCTAAATGGAATCACCCTCAATCATCGATGGTCAACTCTCTTCAGAGTTAGACCTATAGGAAAGTCCTCTTTCCCCTCCATTAAGGATTTATCTGATAAGGAAAAAGGAAAATACGCCATAGAGATTCCCAATGAACTGGTTGATCACAACATAGCTTCTATGGACCATACTCTAGTAGGAAAATTTGTGGGGTCTAGACCTAGCATAGATATAGTTAGGATTTTTGCTAAAAAGAAATGGGATTTAAAGGGTCAAGTCCAAGTCTCTGCCATGGAAAAGGGATTTCTATCCTTTGAGTTCTCTTGCAAGGAGGACTTAGACAAAATTATTTGTGTGGGTACCTGGGCTATAGGCAAGACAACCCTAACATTGCAAAAATAGACTCTGATGCTAGATCTCAATGACTCTTTCTTTGTCCAAGCCCCGATGTGGGTTAGACTCCCAGAACTTCCTCTGGAATTATAGAATGAAGATGTTTTCAATGGAATATCCAAATCATTCGATACCCTGCTCTCGATAGACCGAGTGATAGTTGCTAGAAATCACCTTACATATGCCAGGATTTGCATAGGGGTGGAAGAGGGTCAAAACATGCCAGAAATTATAGAGCTTTGATCCAAACTAGGAAAATGTGTGCAGAAGATGGATTACAAAAGTGTTCCATTTTCCTATTTCCTTTGCAAGAAAGTCAAACAAAAAGCTAAAGTGTGCCCAACGTTCTAGAACTCAGAGAATGAAAGGAAAGCTAAAATCACTAAAAGAAAGAAAAATTCAAGAAATAATACCAAATGCAATAAGGCAGACCCATCTAGGGAGAACACTAAACCATAGTTGGGCACAGAGGCCAACACCCACAAAGTGTGGAAAAAAAGGATCAACCAAAGATCTTAGCTGAGATCCTCGAAACCATGGATGAAAAGGATAAATCAGTAGATGCGGAGTCGACAAGACAACATGATAACATCAAAGAATTGACAAGTCAAGACAATATAGATCTCAAAGAGGGTTTCCTCGCTTAGAAGGGATAGGTCTGGAAGTCAACATTCAGCAAGAAACCATGGAAGAAACCAAGGAAGATGGCCTGGTGGAAGGAGGTGACTCATGCCCTGGATCTATTTTTGTTTCCATTGTTCTAGATTCCCTAGAATCCCCACTGGAAGAATTCTTTTGCAATATGATAAGGGACAAGTCTAATGGCACCCTGTCTCATGAATCACACCCATGTCCTAAGACGTAGGACTCAAATAAAGTCCTACAAATGGAAAAACTATTGGTCACTGTTTCCCCAAGGCAACACACCAAGATGGAAGAGCTCTTTGTGAAATACAAAGATGTAAAGGAGGGTTGGTCCAAGGTCAAAAATAAGAAGAGATCCAACAGCAAAGACCCCTCTCTAGTTTCCCCTGCAGTAATCAGGAGTAGAAACAAAGATGATGTCGGTGAAAAATTAAAAACTCCAAGTAGAAAGAGAGCAAGTCAGATCAGGAAAGAAGAAGCTAGTAAGAACATTGCAGATGGAACTCAGAAAACCATCCAGGTAGCCTGCACCCCCACTAAGAAATGACAGTCACTTCAAAGAACCCCTATGGGCTCATTGGCTCATACAAGTAGGATGTCATTAGGAACATGATCAGGAATCACATAATACATATTTTTTTAAACCAGGAAATTATTATGTAGATGGAAAAGTTAGAGGGAATCAATTTGTGGAAATCTACTAATCTTAATGTTGAAATCATCTATGAAGAAGGAAAGGCCATGGAAGCGGTTCAAGAGAATAACAAGGGAATTTTTTCTCAGCCTGGCTGGTCTAAAGCCAATTTCAACAGAGTGGCCAAAGGGAACCTAGGCCAGGTGGGAAGTGGTGGAATCTGATTTGGTTTCATTGCAGTCATCCTTCCCCTTGGATCTCAAACTAATTCCTTTGTGGAAGCTTGTGTGACCCTCCAATCCACCACAACCCTTGAAACAGGGGACAAACATCTCTGGTTTGAAGCTAACTCTTTGAACATCACCAAAAGTGCCAACACGTTCGATGCTTTGTGGGCCATTCAATACAATATTCAAGCGGTCCACTTTTATCACGTGTCCAAGGTTGCCACCTGGGTCACTGACTAGATCACCAACAAGGTAGTTAGCAAGGAAGCTAACATGAAATGGAACCATGCCGAAGATTTCTCAGGTAATACGAAGGATTCTCATGACGGGGACAGACTCCAAAGTACCGAAGGACTAATAAAAGATAATCATGAAAGAAAAGGGGTTTTTTGGAGGAGTTATTATATTAATGGAAAGCACTATAGGGATAGTAAGGCTTATTACTATGTGTCCCCTCCACATGCTTTCTGGGTTTCCTTTCCCAAGAATTGTAATTATCTTCAAAGGCAAAATTCTAGAAAGCTAAGAACTAAGGCTAGAAGAAAAATGGAAAGAATTAAGGTTCCACCTTACTAGAGAGTTACCAACGCCTAGAAAATAACCATGGTTGGGGAAAGACATAGAAGGGAGCCAGAGAATGATAGCAAGAAGTGGAAGAATTGCACTAAATTTTGGAGAGCCCTAAAGAAAGGGGAAATCACCACCTTCATAGAAAGACTCCACGGAAGCAGGAAGGAGATCACCAAAATATTTGTTAAAATATGGAATGAGGGAATGGTAGAGATAGAGGGTAAATCCTTTACTGTCATGGAGGAGGTGATCTCCAAGGTCACAGGAATCCCCATTGTTGGGAAAATATTTTACAGGGATCATAAAATTTGTAACAATGCTGTCAATGATTTTGTGAGAGATGACAAGGAGAAGAAGGCTATTTCCAAGATGGGTACTTACTACCAGCCTGCAAGATTGAAAATGCTATGGTAGTTTGTTCTCAAGGCCCTCATATCATACGTCACTCTAGATACCAAGTTTGATAGAATTCGTACCTACCACTTTGTCTTATTGAATCACTTTAGGCACAGAAAAAAGATTTCCATCCCATTTTATCTCTATTCCTCAATAAATGAGAATATTAATTGCTTTAGAGAGAAGAACATAACTAACCTTTCCTTGCATGAAGGCTTGTTACTATTGATTTATGATTTCTTCAAAGCCCAAATTATGGGTAAGGAAATTGCTGATAATAAAGCTAACAATGAAGATTATAGGTCACATCCCATTACGTAATAGTGAGGGTTCTCTTTCTATGGATAGTGAGGAAGAAGAGAAGAAAAAAATTGAAAAAGGGGTCCTCATCCAAGAAAAGACCCTTGAGCTTGGTCAAAATCAAAAAATATCTGAAAAAGTAGGATAGAAAGGAGATTAATTCGGATGAGGAGTATAACAACAATGAGGAATACATGAATACAAATGAGGAGGAGGGAAACCCAAACAAGGAAGCCACAAAACTGTCAGATCAGATCAAAGGGGAAAACCTCAACACAACGAGGGAATGCTCAGGTCATCTCTATGTTGATCTCATGATCAACAATGATAACTCTCCACCTCTCTAACACCTTCTTGGATCCAACAAAGAGGCTCAAGACCCCATCTCTGAGGACCCCAAAGATGAATAGGGAAATCCCTCTACCTAGTCTCCCATCATGCTTGAGACCTCAAAAGATAAATCCAAAGGGGAATATCAAAGTCAAGACTCTTGAAAAGGGAAAAAGGTCTAGAGGACCTTCAATATCAATATACTATGCATGGGGATCATAAGGGAGGCCGTTTAGCCTCAAATTCTAGAGGATACTGATGGAAAAATCCATAAGGAGGAGCTGATTGACCCCGCTCTGGTGGTTGTCAGTGATAAGGCCAAGGAAATGGAGATGGATTTCCTCAACAATACTAAGAATAGTATGCTAGATCAATACAGGTCCTTCAAATGGCTTTTCCATGAAATTGAAGACCTCAAAGAAAAAATTTAGAGTACCGATGACAAGGATCATGAAACCACTGAGAGAAAGCAAAGCATGGAGGCTAGGGTTGAGCACCTGGAATCTAAAATGATCATTCTAGAGAACACCCTTAAGGGTATTGCCGAGCAAAATTATAACATTCTAAAAGCATCCAATGACCATATTAAGCTGCTAATCAACAAAATGGAAGAAAATATGGAAAGCAGGGTTGGTTAGAGGACAATGGAGGAAGAGAAGAAGAATCCCAGTGAGGGTCCAAGAAAAAGAACTAGAGCCAGAACAAAGAAAAACAAGGAGGATGATAGCTCCCATAGATCTCAATACTTTCAGAATGTTAAAGAGGCAACTGAGATGATGGAGGCTCTCAAATGCAATGTTGTGGTCATGCTCAGGAGCCTGGATTAACCTGAATTCTAGTACCTTCCTCTTTTTGCTTTGTTTTGTATTTCCTATTGTGGTTTTTTCTTGGTTGGCCTTTCTATGGCCTATCCCTTTGTTTTTAATGCTTTAACTCTGAATGTATCTTGTTACTTCTTCTTTCAAACTATGTTGTGGGTTTCAAACACCCTATAAAACTTGTTTTACTTAATAAAAAATAAAGGAAATGGTAAGGGTATGTGCAAGATCATGAGGGGCCAAACTATGCCCTTAAGTGGCAATGAAAAATCAGCAAATCAGGGTTAGTCAACTTGAAATGAAAATTTCAACTAGCTATGAACCTAATATCAAAAAGTTATAAGAATAGAATCTATAGAAAATTGAATGTAGTTTCTAAACTACTAGGCCTTTTTTGAGAAAAAGTTAGTATGATTAGTGAAAAGTATAGATTTCAATGCAGCAGTACAAAAATTTCAGGAAAAAAATAAGAAGTAGGTGTATGTCTGACCACCTTAATCATAATCAAATGATAATATTTTATTATAAGATTTTATATATAAGTAGTAGACTCATCCCCGGGTGTGACGCATATTTTTTTATAATTTTATTCCAAAAAAATAATTCATTATGAATTTTTTGCTACAACATTTTTAGAATAAATAAACTCCCGTGTCTGACCACCTTAACTCATTCAAAACTTTACAAAATTCAATTTTTATTTTTTTTCCTTAGAATAGGTGAAGCATAGAATGTGACACATTTTTCAGATTTCAAAAATGTTATATCATCTGAAAGTTATAGTTATTTTTCAATTAGTATATAAATCAGCACTTTAGAGGTAGCTCAATTTGAAAATAACTAATAATTACTTACCAAATTCAAAATTTGACAACAATTATATCGATCAAAAGCTGATAGTCTCCTTAAGTTACCCTTTTTGTTTTATCAAATTTGGGTGAAAAAAAAGTCGTCAGCTATATTGTTAAAGTTTTGAACTGACATCACCACTTTTTGGCTACTCATGATCTTGCACATACCCATAAATAGTTTTTTTTTGGTGAAATATAAAATGGTACTAACATTACAAATACAAATGAAAACAACATTATCTTAACTATGAAAAATTCCATTATAGGCAACATGAGTGCTAAGCACAAAAAGATAAAAAGGTCCTCTTAGGTTCCCCAACATCGCTACTAGAAACACATAACATGATAGGCTAACACATTTATGCAACCATGAAATTATGAATAAGATTACAATATGAACTAATTTGTTCAAATATTACAATCAAGATAATATATAGTCACATGACAATAATCAAGTCAAAATCATTATTTATCTATTTCTATCATTGCCTTACATATAGCCATTAATACATGTAACCATTAATACATCAATTTACAATCATATTCTCAAGGAGAGTACATCATTACAACAAATCATCATAAAAAAGATACATATCATGATACAATGAGACAATAATAATCAACTATTTTCATAGAACATGAAGTTGTAGAGAAGAAGCATAACCACCAAATAATCTCTCAAACAAATTTGAAAAAATTGATGGATAAAATATTTTCCACCCAACCAAGTAGAGCCCTAAGGCCCTCCCTCTAAGCTAAGAGATAGACACAAGACCCCACACCAAATATGCAAAAAAAAAGGGAAATACAAAGAAAACCAAAGCATAATCCAAGAATATCTCAAGGATTTCAACATGGGGTGCGTACAAAATACCAATAGAATTAACACAAGATAGACATATGAGAGACTAGTAGTAAAACCATAAGATAGTGCAATATACAAGAATATACCGGAGGAAAACTATAAGACAAACTGAAGGGAATCCCCAGGTGCATTCTAAATAGTGTCATCACATAATTCCCCACTATCCTAGCTTACCCTAGCAGTCTCTCTCCAAACCCCAGCCCCCATATGAGAACTCATGTGGAATGGACATTCCTTTTGTGAGGACAAGGAAGCTAATTTTCCAAATCAATTCCGCATAGATAGTCACATAGGCATCTTGGCCTCCTCCAAACCATCCTTATTCTATATGAGCACTCAAGGCCATGTGGGAGATATCAAAATTATCTCAATTAATGTGTAATCCCCAGCCTTGTTTATTTTACCATATTATCACTTGATTAAAAATCCATAATGGATTGCCCTAAACTAACCACTTAGGGCCCACAATGGGTTATGATGCAAGGGAGACCGAGAAGAGGGGCCAAAGGCACACCCAACTTACCAACCTCCTTGCAGAACATCGCACGAAATAAATAACACAAGTAGGGAGAAAGAGAATGTAGATACTTCATATATTATTCATCAATAACCTCATACATTCTAAGATGTGAGGCCTTCCTAGTTACGGTCAAATATCATCAGAATTCAATTACAACATTCCCCAAATATGCGAGGATCCAACTTTTAGAACCTATCTTCTATATTCTTAAAAATTGATCTGAAAACTACAACAAACTACTTTATATATACAAGAGGCTACCAAAACAAGTTGGCCTTCAAATCCATCATTGGAGAAGGAAGCGACCAGATCTAGGTCCAAATGCTCCCAAATGATCGATGTAACCATTAACTCAGTGACCAAAATTAAATGCAAGAGTTAGCCTCAATAAAAATCCAAATAAATCACTCAGTGAGAATGATTACTGAGAAATAGGAAATTAACTTGGTGAACTAACCGAGCCAACTTGGTGAATGAAGAAATTGAGTAGAAACCAAACCATGTCAGTGGAAATAGGAAAACATCATCGAGACCCAAAAAGTAGCTACTGAGCATGAATAACAACTCTAACTTGTTTTGGTGATATAAGATTGCTAAGAACCCACGATTCTCTTGCATCATACACCTGGGGTTCTTTAGAGATTATTCTCCGAATCATGTAGCAAGTATGACCCACTAATACATTTGGGGTGAAATTGCGACGGCAATTTGCGACGGTAGGCAAATGTCATGCGATTTTGGCCTTTTTTTTTCAAATATAGCCCAACACCGTCGCAATTTGTGACGACAATACATTTGGCACTGTCGCAATTGCGACGTTGTCGGGATATAAGCGCAAAATTAAAAAGGAACATTGTCATTTGTGTTTTCAATAGCGCCGTAACCCTCCGCGAAATCACATCAGGATATAAGGGCAAAAAAAATAAGAACGTTGTCATTTGTGTTTTCAACAGCACCGTAACCCTCCGCGAAATCACATTGGGATATAAGGGCAAAAAAAACAAGAACATTGTCATTTGTGTTTTCAACAGCGCCGTAACCCTCCGTGAAATCACAGCTACAATTTCTGAGTACGCTGGGTTTATTTTTCTTTTGTCATTATTATGTAATCTGGTATTCAGCTGTTAGAGAGCTAAAATACCCAGAAATGAGGACATATCTATGTTGAATTTATTGTTAGCGGCTTTGGTTATTTAGAAGTTTAATTTTATTTGTTCATCTTTCAAGTACAAACATTTTGTGGACCGTAACGTCTTCATTGTTTCGGGTATGCAGTGAAACAACCCTAACTTGCAATTGCGATGTTGTCGGGATATAAGGGCAAAAAAAAAAGGAACGTTGTCATTTGTGTTTTCAACAGCACCGTAACCCTCCGCGAAATCATATCGGGATATAAGGGCAAAAAAAACAAGAACGTTGTCATTTTTGTTTTCAACAGCGCTGAGAGAGATTCCCTCCGCGAAATCACAGCTACAATTTCTGAGTACGTTGGGTTTATTTTTCTTTTGTCATTATTATGTAATCTGGTATTTAGCTGTTAGAGAGCTAAAATACCCAGAAATGAGGACATATCTGTGTTGAATTTATTGTTAGCGGCTTTGGTTATTTAGAAGTTTAATTTTATTTGTTCATCTTTCAAGCACAAACGTTTTGTGGACTGTAATGTCTTCATTGTTTCGGGTATGCAATGAAACAGCCCTAACTTGCGACTACCTTCACGGTACTTGTGTACATTATCATGTTGTCTTTACAGTGACTGTCCTCATTCAAGTGGCAATTACACAAGGGACAGTCACTGTGAGATGTCCTCATTTGTGACAAGGACAGTCACACTTAGGACATCTCATAGTGATATTCCCTTGTGTAATTTCCACTTGAATGTATTGCTATTGAACCACATTAATGCTTTTCTTCTTGAACAAATGAGGACAATCACTGTAAAGACAACATGATAATGTACACAATTACCAAAAAATGATCTTGTTAATTGATGTAACACTTTGTCTTGCTCACTCCCTATCCTTCACTAGGGTCTCTTTAGGCCAATGTTTTGACTTTATAGGGTACTTAACTATCCCTACACTCTTTAGGTATCTCTACCCAAGATCCCACTCCTTCAACTAGTGCACACCAACAAGAAATACAACGAACTCTACTCAATACCAATCTAGCTACTAGGACACTCCTAGTCTTGTCTTCACAAATTGAAACACATTCAACTAGAACTTTACTCCATGGAGAGGCTGGCCACTAGGACCTCTATTGGTTTCAATATTACTCCTTCACCTATACTTTTCATCAGTACTTCAATCCGGTTCATCAAACCATGCCAATTGCACCCAAAAATAGGCTGCTAGCAATTAGGCCTTTGTCAAGCCTTTTTGTTTATATTAAGCCACCTAAAGGGCTTAGGATTCAGATGCCCTTTATTGAGAACTCCAAGATATCTAAGGTCTTCTCCTCCTAGATTTTTTATACACCAACTGCTACAGCCATGCCTGAAAACAAGTATTTTGACACAACTTGGACAGTCTGACTAAGAGTTTATTTTCTTAGCAGCCAAAGAAACTCACCCAATCTTCTAATTTGACTTGGGGCTTCTTTAGATGTGTGTCTACCTCTCCATGAGATTTTAGTTGAAGCAACCAATGCATTCAACTTGTTGTAATCTTCTTGTAATGATTTGTCATCACTAACTGTGCTCAACTGACTCACCTAGGACATCATTGCAAACATAGAAAATGAGCTTCCCAGGGCCCCTCCTTCCAAACATATAGTACATGGAGTCTCCTCACCCATTCCAAGAGCCCGTACAAAATTGACAATGGAATGATGAGCTAAGACTCCATTTGTTCAACCTGCCTGGTTCAAACCAATGATAGGGTACTTAACAAAAGAATTAACAAACTAGTTGGAATGCTTCAAAACTCAAAAAAAACACAACACAGAATAAAAAAACAACTTGTACTAACTTTTCCAATAGACACTGCGAGCTATCTAATCCATTAATCAACTAAAAACAAAGAAACAAAAAAACTCAAGAATTCACTAAAACCGTGTTACTCTACAAATCTTCTTAATTCCAAATGTTTTTCCCGCCAACCTTTTGCACAGATCGATGGAGGCCTCTTATAGTTGATCTGATGCCTAATTCAATGGTTTCATATAGTTACATAACCATCTTACTCGAAAATGCTCCCTTGCACAAATGTTGTCAATGTTGTGAATGACAACATTGACAACTTGTTACAACCTTTGGGATTTTGGTTCAAAACTTATTGTTCAAACACCATAAGACCCTAACCATGACTTAGTTAGGCTATTTAGACCTCACATAGGCCACTTCTACACTTCTTTGCCCAATTTGACCCCTTAATGCTTCATTCCCACTTTTGCCACAATATTGGTAACTTGGGTACAAATTGGCACTTGCCTTCACAAAGGTCACACATGAGGACATCTCATAGTGATCGATTATCCCTTGTGTAATTTCCACTTGAATGTATTGCTATTGAACCACATTAATGCTTTTCTTCTTCAACAAATGAGGACAGTCACTCTAAAGACAACATGATAATGTACACTCACTGTAAGGACAGTCACAAATGAGGACATCTCACAGTGACTGTCCCTTGTGTAATTGCCGCTTGAATGTATTGCTATTGAACCACATTAATGCTTTTCTTCTTCAACAAATGAGGACAGTCACTCTAAAGACAACATGATAATGTACACTCACTGTAAGGATAGTCACAAATGAGGACATCTCACAGTGACTGTCCCTTGTGTAATTGCTGCTTGAATTACACAAGGGACAGTCATTGTGAGATGTCCTCATTTGTGACAAGGATAGTCACACATGAGGACATCTCACAGTGATTGTCCCTTGTGTAATTGCCACTTGAATGTATTGCTATTGAACCACATTAATGCTTTTCTTCTTCAACAAATGAGGACAGTCACTCTAAAGACAACATGATAATGTACACTCACTGTAAGGACAGTCACAAATGAGGACATCTCACAGTGACTGTCCCTTGTGTAATTTCCACTTGAATTACATAAGGGACAGTCATTGTGAGATGTCCTCATTTGTGACAAGGATAGTCACACATGAGGACATCTCACAGTGATTGTCCCTTGTGTAATTGTCACTTGAATGTATTGCTATTGAACCACATTAATGATTTTCTTCTTCAACAAATGAGGACAGTCACTCTAAAGACAACATGATAATGTACACTCACTATAAGGACAATCACAAATGAGGACATCTCATAGTGACTGTCCCTTGTGTAATTGCCGCTTGAATTACACAAGGGACAGTCATTGTGAGATGTCCTCATTTGTGACAAGGACAGTCACACATGAGGACATCTCACAGTGATTGTCTGTAATGTCCCCTTTTTGGCTAACTTGGAAAATAGGAACAATTACTCCACTTCTCAGACTTACTCTATCAGATACTTACAATTAAACTAAGTAATGGAGGTTACTTAAGATATCAACCGCTATTTCAGATTCAATCACAATATGTGTGCAAGATGATATTGATACCAATATGTTTAATAGCACTGTCGGATATAATGATATGAAATATGCTATGAATATGATGTTTCCTATCACTTATAGTGATAGTATAATGATGGTATGTCTGATATAAACAATATCGATATACAATCAATAAGTATTGCTTACAGCAATGTATTTGCTGTGTCTGATATGATGATGTAATTATGAAAATGTGTAATATCACTATGAGTGATATGTTGCTATTTCAGATTCTGAATTATATGCTTGCAACTTCAAATATTGATGGTGTTTCTAACTATCCTTTCTATCTGTGCAATCATGGTGTTGTCTCTGATCTGCAATGATAAACTTGAAACCAAACTGCCAAAGGCAGATGCTCTATTGAGTATATCCAAATATGGATAAGTAAATAAAGTTCTAATGATGCCTTGAGTGACTGACGAGAATGCATTCTTATATTGTCTTTAACAAATGAAGAGATGCTATGAATGAGACGTGTCTTGTTTCTTCCTCCATGTCCCTTTGTTAATCACACCTTTCCATAATCCGATAGTTCACATAATATTATTTCATTATTTTCTGATCAGAGATAACTCCCAGATTGACTCAATATCAAATCTTTTTATGAAGGTAATCTTCGCTAATTGGTAGTGCAACTAGTAGTTAACATCCATTGTGTTTGTATTAGTTTGGTCTAACTATCATTAGTATTTAGTCAATCGATATTAACTCTTGCCTTATCCCATATTGTTATGATTATATCCAATCTTTCTACTCTGATATAAGTCGATATCATTTTCTGATAATTGTCCATTTATTGGTTGATTGCTGGTAATGGAGTTTGATCTTCAAATTGACTTCCATTCCTGTTAATACTTAAGGATACATTGTACTTATTATCCATGACTGATGCCTCATTCATCAATAGCTTGTGATATAATCACTGATGCTTTTGTGTTTCTACAAGATGTGGTTTATCTCAGACAATCGATAATCTTTCAATCCTTTAGTCGATATCCTCCTATGTGGTGTCTATTGATATAGATAGTAGAATTCAATCTAGTTTATGTTATTGTCATGATAACATAGGAAGTGATGGTGCATATTTGCTAGCGGGTCTTCATGTTTGATATTGCTTTATCGGATATGTCATTGTCTAAACTTGTGCAATTAATGATTATTTATAATATATGAATGGTTATCCTTCTTGCTTATCAATACATCTTCTGAAACACATAGCGACCTATCCCTTATTCATATCATGTTGATCTTGACTTCATAGTATTTGGTTCATTAATCATCCTCTCATGGTATCGATGTGTAATGACTAGTGATTGTTGTATCACTTCTTCATTCCTCATCGTGATAGATAATGCAGATGTTTAATGTAGATGTATATCGATTACAGATATTCGATATTGCTTTAAATGTTATTATTATTATTATTAATGTTATTTTTATTATTAAATATTATAATTAATGATGTTAGTAATATTAATAATATTATAATAAATATTATTATAGTGATAACATATTGTTTTATATTGAGAGGTTTAGTAATATTATTTATATATTAAAATTATTATATCAATAATTGATTTAATATTATTACTTAATATATTATTATAATATAATATATATAATTTATTAATAATTATTTATTATTAATTTATATTATAATTATAATCATAATTATATTATTTATTAATATTTTAATATTATTTAATTAACATATTACTTATTATGCTAACTATATATTATTATTATCTTTTGATAATAATTATATATTATTGTTATATACCGTTAATAATAGATTATTATATATCATCTAATCATTTTATTATTATACTAAGTTCAATATGTCATGGCTCATGACATTGTCCCTTGTGTAATTGCCACTTGAATGTATTGCTATTGAACCACATTAATGCTTTTCTTCTTCAACAAATGAGGACAGTCACTCTAAAGACAACATGATAATGTACACTCATTGTAAGGACAGTCACAAATGAGGACATCTCACAGTGACTGTCCCTTGTGTAATTGCCACTTGAATTACATAAGGGACAGTCATTGTGAGATGTCCTCATTTGTGACAAGGACAGTCACACATGAGGACATCTCACAGTGATTGTCCCTTGTGTAATTGCCACTTGAATGTATTGCTATTGAACCACATTAATGCTTTTTTTCTTCAACAAATGAGGACAGTCACTCTAAAGAAACCATGATAATGTACACTCACTGTAAGGACAGTCACAAATGAGGACATCTCATAGTGACTGTCCCTTGTGTAATTGCCACTTGAATGTATTGCTATTCAGCCACATTAATGCTTTTCTTCTTCAACAAATGAGGATAGTCACTCTAAGGACAACATGATAATGTACACTCACTGTAAGTGTACATTATCATGTTGTATTACAAATGGACCTTATGTTGGTCAGGATATAAGTGCAAAAAAAAAAAGGAACGTTGTCATTTGTGTTTTCAACAGCGCCGAGAGAGATTCCCTCCGCGAAATCAAGCGGGTTATCATTTGTGTTTTGAACAAAGCGGGTTGTCATTTGTGTTTTGAACAGCACCGAGAGAGATTCCCTCCGTGAAATCAAGCGGGTTGTCATTTGTGTTTTCAATAGCGCCGAGAGAGATTCCCTCCGCAAAATCACAGCTACAATTTCTAAGTACGTTGGGTTTATTTTTCTTTTGTCATTATTATTTAATCTGGTATTCAGCTATTAGAGAGCTAAAATACCCAGAAATGAGGACATATCTGTGTTGAATTTATTGTTAGCGGCTTTGGTTATTTAGAATGCTTCCCCACAATACTTAATTACACAAGGGACAGTCACTGTGAGATGTCCTCATTTGTGACAAGGACAGTCACACATGAGGACATCTCACAGTGACTGTCCCTTGTGTAATTACCACTTGAATGTATTGCTATTCAACCACATTTATGGGCCCGTTTGGACCATGACACATAGTAGCATCTACAGAGAAGAATATCCCAGGTGTAACAAGTTGTAAGAATATACCAACAGTTCTAAGAAGTTCCCTAGCACGTAGTAGCATCTACAGAGAAGAATATACAACATGAGGGCAGCCACTATAAAGACAACATGATAATGTACACTCATTGTATGTGTACATTATCATGTTGTCTTTACAGTGACTGACCTCATTCAAGTGGCAATTACACAAGGGACAGTCACTGTGAGATGTCCTCATTTGTGACAAGGACAGTCACACATGAGGATATCTCACAGTGACTGTCCCTTGTGTAATTGCCACTTGAATGTATTGCTATTCAACCACATTTATGGGCCCGTTTGGACCACATCACACAGTAGCATCTACAGAGAAGAATATCCCAGGTGTAACAAGTTGTAAGAATATACCAACAGTTCTAAGAAGTTCCCTAGCACATAGTAGCATCTTCTAATTGTCTATACCACTTCACAAGGTATTGTTTGCACACATTGTTTTTGGTTCTTTTGATGACCCTTGTTTTGAAATTGCTATTAGGCCTTGTAGCTTATATGTTTTGATTGCTGGAGAGCTTCTAAAGCTAAGCAAGAAGACCATTGCACGAGTTATAGCCGCGCGCTCAGGTTTGAAAATTGTATATTTTTTAATCTAATGTATATTTTAACTAGACTTTTAGCTTATTTTTGCTGTATATTTTAATCTAAAGGGAATCATGGATGTGAACTTGAAAGAATTTTGTACTTAGTTCTTATGGAGAGAATAGTAGTAGTTTACGGTCTAATATCAAATAGAGTTTTCCAATTACAGAAAGTTAATGAATTCTAATAGCTTATATGTTTTGATTGCTAGAGAGCTTCTAGAGCTAAGCAAGAAGACCATTGCACAAGTTATAGCCGCGCGCTCAGGTTTGAAAATTGTATATATTTTAATCTAATGTATATTTTAATCCTTTTGCCATGTCATGTAATATGTCTTGCCTTGTAGCTTATATGTTTTGAAATTGCTGTTAGGCCTTGTAGCTTATATGTTTTGATTGCTAGAGAGCTTCTAGAGCTAAGCAAGAAGGCCATTGCACTAGTCGTAGCCGCGCGCTCAGACATGAAAATTGTATATTTTTTAATCTAATGTATATTTTAACTAGACTTTTAAAATATTAAAGGATTTAACTAGGTCTAAGAAGATTTGTGTACTTTTGACAATTTTTCTTAGTCACTGAAAGTTGTAGACCGAAGTTTTCATAGCCCAATTTTTGCTTCCTGCGAAGAACGATCATGTCAGATAATATAAGTGAAGAACAAAATAGGGAGACAATCGCTAGATTGTGGTCTAACTTGAAAAGAAAAGGTGATGGAAAATGTTATTGTCCCTGCAAAATTTGTAAGGGCTTAAACCGTAGAAGACTGCTAATCAAAATAGTTAAGAGACATTGTAGGGAGAATGGTCACATTGAAGGGGGGCATGACTATCATCCACTGGTAAGTTGTTCATTATATCATTTTAACAATTTATATACATATGAAATCACTTGATGATGAGTTGAAGATCATGGTTTATTTATGTTAATCAATTTTATATAGGTTGATCTCCCCAGGGAAGTACATGATATGGAGGAACATGGGGGTGCGAATATCCAAGGTGAAGATAATGATCCCATGGAAGATGACGATCATGCACCAGAAAACACAATTGAAGATGATGGTATAAATACATTGATCCATGACACAATTAGTCCAAGCGGATCTGATCATGATGATGATGATAGCCTCGATGTACCTCTACTTGAGAAGGCATACGAGCCCCTATACAAAGACTCCCAAACAACTCTTCTCTCTACTGTATTGTTGTTGTTGAACTTGAAGGTTATGAATGGTTTATCTAACATAACAATGTCACGTATGTTAAGGTATGTCATATATGTCTTTATAGTTAACAAAGGGTGAATAATATACCACTAATATTGTTTATATTAACAACTTATATTTTTTGCTGTAGATTGATAGGCAAGTTTTTGTTACCACCATCAAATATTCTACCTCGCTCATATCGAGAATTATCTGCTATTATGAAAGATATTGGAATGGAGTATCAAGCAATACATGCTTGTCCCAATGATCATATTATATATTATAAAGAACATGAATTTGTAACACAATGCCCTGTATGTCATATGAGTAGATATCGAATAGATCGAATAACAAAAAAGGTGCCTCACAAGGTTCTTCGTTACATCCCCATTATTCCACGGATGCGACAATTATTCAGGTGTACTAGCTTGGCACAATTTATGGATTACCATGCACGCAATAGAAGTCGAGATGACATTATTCGAATCCCTGCGGATGGTTCGGCATTTATGCGCATAGAGGAAAAGTGGCAACACTTCAAAGAAGAACCTCGTAATCTCAGGCTTTCATTGGCAGCGGATGGTGTCAATCCATTTGGAGAGATGAGATCTGTTTGCTCAGTGTGGCCTATTTTTGTTATCAACAATAACATTCCTCTGTGGATGTCAATAAAGAGGGAGCACATTATGTTGGCAATGATTGTTCCAGGTATTTTATCATTTGATAGTTATTAATTTACATGTACTTACAAATCTTACAGTAAAATGGTCACAATAATTATGTAATGTTACTATTCATTCAAGTAGGTAAATATCAAGTTAAAGATATAAATGTATATATTGAGCCTCTTATTGACGAGTTGGTGGAGTTATGGAACGGTGTCACTATGTATGACGTGTCTAGACCAATAGGACAAAGACAATTTCAATTCCATGCAATACTTGTATGGACAATACATGATGCCCCAGGGCTAACACATTTTTGTGGTATGTTATAGTGAATTCAAGTTGCGCATGATAATTCTAATTATAAAAATCAACATATTTAATAATCCAATTATATCATTATCTTGTAGGTCTTCAAACAAAGGGAAAATTTGCATGTCCAGTTTGTGGTCCAAAGATGAAATCTCGTCATTCAAAAAGTTTAGGAAAGCATGTGTTTGATGAGTACAGACACTTCCTCCACAGGAATCATAAGTATCGAAGTATGGAAAAACATCTTTTCAATGGGAAAGAAGAGACTACATCAAAGCCACGAAGAATGACACCTCGCCTATGGAAGTTGGAATATAATAGAATTAATCATCGAGGTAATGTCGTTCCACTTAATGGTTTATGTTTGTAATTTATATATTTCTATTGTGATTTTTGTTTACTAATTATGTAATTGATGATCGTGAAGGTCGTCAAGGCACTACTGACAACCTTCCAAAGGGACTAAAAAGCTATCCCAGACAATTTAGTAGGTTGCCCTACTACGAGGACCTACAAATTGTGCATTTGTTTGATCTTATGCATGTTGGAAAGAATATAACAGAGACATTGTGGAAAATACTGGATGGAAGGCATGACAAAGAAAAAATTGTCAAAATTTGTAATGACATTCATGAATCCAATCATGCACTGAAGAATTTCATTCACTCAAATAGCAATAGAGATCAGATTAATATAAGTGCCCTTCCTTGGTTATTAACAGAGCAGCAAAGTGATGCCATAAAAGAAGTCATACGAAAAATTTGATTTCCCACAGGATTTGCTGGGAACATAAGCAATCTCATATCAAAGAAAAGTGAATTTGGGCCAGGGCTCAAAACGCATGATTGGCATACTTTCATCAAGGTAAGTTATGTTCTTCTGTATTTACAATATATTCATAAACTACGTGTACTATTCATTATGCTATGTTAGAAAATAATGAAATGATTGGTTTATAATTACTGCAGTACGTGCTACCTCTATCTCTCCCAGAGCACTTCAACAATAACATCAAACAAGTGATATATGATCTTGGAAAATACATGAGGTAAGTAGTAATATCTGTTCAATTTGTTGTATATATTTATTATATTCGTGATTTGTTTTTCTTGCTATGTAATCTATTGTATATTATTTTGTAAAGTCTCGTATTTATATATTTTTTGTGACTTGAATCTCTTAATGTAGGTGGTTGTCATCTAAAGAAATCCATAAAGAAGATATAAACTATTGGAAGAGAAGAATTCCTCATTTACTGTGTGAAATGCAAAAGTGTCTACCTCCAACTTTTTTCAATGCACAAGAACACTACCTCATACACCAAGTTTAGGAGATTGAATTGTGTGGACCTGCACACACTAGGTCAATGTGGATGGTTGAGAGGCACTTGAAATCTTTGAAGGCTTTGGTTCGACAAAGAGCACATCCCGAGGGTTCTATGGTAGAGGGATACATGGTATACCAGACTATGGTGTACATTACTGAATATCTTCCTAAGTTTGCTTCAAATATCCATGTAGATCGCATTTGGGATCTCGACCCTTTTAAAAAATTCAAAGGGGAGTACTTGATGGGGAAAGGTAGATTGAGGAAAGTGACAGGTAATAAATTATAAGATGTTATTGTAATAAATTATTTCTTAATCTTCAAAATAAATCAATTGTAAGTCGTCTATTTTTTTTTTGTACAGTTGCTCGAGAGTGGGATGCACTACATTTGTATATTGCAAACAATCTTGATTGGATGACGGTATGGATTGAACGATGTCAACATTATGGTCACACATTAACATGGGAACGTGTATCTTCATTGGTTAAAGAAGCTCATCGTAATGGAGATTCTAATGTTACGCAAAGGGAAATAGATTTAGCATATGGTTTAAGAGATTTCCAAGTACGTACAAAATTATTAATCACCCGTATGTTTATCAACTCATGATATAATAATTTTGACATGTTTCACATATTATTGCAGGTTAAACACCACAAGGGTATGTTCTGTAATGGTCAAAAATTTCACGTCAAAGTGTTGGATGACACGAAGAAAACTTGTGATTCTGGAATAACTACAGTCTTTCAAGTGACTAATATTTCATCTAGAAATGACTTAGATCCTCAAGAGTCTAAAAATCAATACTATGGCATTTTGGATGATATACTTGAGTGTGATTTTAGTTCCTTCAAATTAGTACTCTTCATTGTCAAATGGTACAGGCTACGACTTAATCCAAATGATCCTAATAGAACTGTTATTGAACATGATAATGGATTTACAATGGTTAATACAAGGTTGTTTGAGTCAGTTGGGGATGAGCCCTATGTTCTTCCAAGCCAATGTGAGCAGGTATTTTACTCAGAGGTTTCACATAAACCGGGTTGGTCATTTGTTGTTAGACATGAACCGAGAGGAAGGTCGATAAAGTATAATGCGATGGAAGAAGAAGATACCGAAGAAGTAGAAGATGATGTAGATGATGATCACGATCGACAATTATTGGATGATGTTCCTGAGACAAATTTTCATGAAGAAGAAGAAGAAGATGATGACGATGATGCTGCTACTGATGATGATGATGAAGATGATGTTGATTTTGATGATGATGATGTTGATGATGACGACAACGACGACAACGACGATGACGACGATGATGATGATGACGACGACGACGACGACGATGATGATGATGAGGATGATGATGATGAAATTTAAAGGTATGCCATCAATCCTTAATGTATTTAATATTCATTTCTTGATAGAAATATATTTGTCTTAAATGGTTACATAGTTTATTCATTATCTATTTAAAAGCTACAAGTTTCAACTACAAACGAGGCTACTATCATGGGGGTGGTACATACTATTAAACCAACTTCTAATCAATGACTCCAACATACCATTTAGTTATTAAATTTTTGGCTAACATTTTTATACTTGATCTTTGACACAGGGGCACAATATGGAGCAACCGCCCGAAGGTGATGGTGACAATATTCCTAGCTCATCTACACATGAGCAGGTAAAACTCATTGTAATTGTGCAAACTAGATAGAAGAAAAATGTTATTTTTTTTAATGTTATTTTCTTCATTATTTTGGAGTAATTTTGATAATACTAATACTATTGTTGTCACAGAGGGCCGGTGGTTGGAGAGAGGGAAAGCAACCTGTAGTCCCTCAGGAGTCCCCCCTTGTGGACCCTTTTTTTATTGATTTAGCAGAGACCGATGACCCGATCGGTTCCATTAAAAAGCTGCTAAAGAAAATTGGGAAAGAACTTCTACGTTTGGTATCCATACATCCTCAGACTCAGGAAATAAAAGACAGGGCAGCTGAGTTGTTGCGCACTTCTGAAAACTTTAAAGTAAGTATTAATGAAATTTTTAATTATTACAAGAGTTCAATAATGGTTTTTATGTTATGCTCTTTTATGACATTAATTAAAATATGGATGCATTGTCTTTACAGAGTTATTTGCGTAATTTTGAACCCCATTCCCATGATGAGGCCGGTACTGCAAGTGGTTCAGGTAGATCACATGTTCCATTCCCCACTTGTGTTTTCCACTGAATATATATAGGAATGATCATAATCATTGACAATACATGCTCGAACAATCTTTTTTTTTAATGCTCTAACAATCTTGTCCATGCTAGTCCACGTGTTCTATATTTATGCATGCTCTAACAATTTTATCTTCAGCTCCTTTCCATGATGATATGACAATGCCGCCTCCATCCAGGACAACCACAAATGTCTTGCCGACTGCCATGTCAATAACACACAGCCTAAATGCACCAACTGTTGCACCATCTACTAGTACACAAATCCCTCTTTTTCTCTCTTTTGTTATGTGTTTAAGTGTTATGTGTTTACGATGTAGATCCCTTGATTGTGTTTGTGCCATGGGTGCTCTGCACCAATTTATTTCCCTTGAAGTATTATTTCTTGGAGGCATTTGATAATGGTTTTCATTTTTTGCAATAGGAGATGCAACAACTCCCGATGCAACATCATTTCCTGGATGTTCCCGTGTTCCTAGTACGGGAACGGTGAAGGATTGCGTATTGATCATCAGCGACGATGAAGGCATTCCCTTAAAAGTAGCCAAAGTTCTAGGTACTTTAAAGTTATTATTATTCTATAGTGATATAATAGTAATTTAGTTTTTGATCACTCTTCATTGACTAATGATCCCATGATTATTTTGTAGGGAATGATATTTTTTGGCGAAAACTTGGTGACGAGTGTTTGCGGATATTCGGGCCCACCCTACGTACATGGTGGAACATCATATCCTAACTAAAACCCCAAACCACTATTTTGATTTCATATCATTGCTAGAATAGTTTTCCTTTTCATCAATTTCTTGAACTATATTAAAGGTAGCTTCTCTTCATTTATGAGTCTAACATGTTTTTTTTTACTTAAAAGGTGGAATAACCAAGATAAAAAGTTGAAGGATGATCTTGTACATAGTATGACCCAGCTATTTGGACCTTGTGCATTCGAGAGAAACAAGCTCCTTGAAAAAGCTGGTTTATGTTTGAAGTATATTAGGGACCAGTACAGGAAATATTTAGAGGTTAACCCAAGGCACGAGCGTCCATCCTATGTTCTTGAGGCTGAGTGGCAGGCTTTGATTTTGGATGGAAAGTATAAAGCTGACATGAAAAAAGGAATTACGCCAGTAGAGAGTAGAGCAAGGTATGTGATACTTTTGAGAATGTAATTATGTACTAATTAACCTCTAAATTTTTCCTGTAATTATGTACTAATTAACCTCTAAATTTTTCCTGTACTAGTCTCTAACATATTTCAAACTTTTCATAGATTGCCTGACACATCAAAGGCAACAAAGGCAAGATTAGAAAAGCATGGGACACACAAGCTCGGCTCTGGTGGTTTTTCCAAACTTCAAGCACGAGTTGTAAGTATTAGTAAATCAAAACTTGTATCAATTTTTTTATATATTGCAAGGAAATTTTTTTTGATCAAACAATGCAAGTAAAATTCACCATACCAAGCAAAAATGTAGGGGTCAGAGTTCAATAGATGCCTCACAGAAGAGGACAAGAGAATTGGCTTCCAACAAGGCTATAGAGCCATGGCTGAACGGCTACGAGCTGAAATCAGTGTGCAAGGTTCAAATAATGATGCATCTGAGCCATAGGTAAATAAGCTAAATGAAATTTATTTCAAATTGAATACTTTACCAATTAGTCTATTTGATGTTAAGTTCTAATATAAAGTGAGTATATCTATTTTAAGAAAGCAATGATAACAATGTGTAGGATATTGGAATGCAGCCTGACAATCCTTCTACACAATCTATGCATAATGAAGGTTCGCATGATGTGCATCCTAGTGGTGGAGGTATACATTTGTTATTAAAATTTTTATATGTAATTACAATTGGTGTTTGGATTAATGTAACATTTTGTATAGCAACTGTAGAGGATCGAGGGGTCGATGCTCATGAGCATGTTGAGGTTGAGTCTAGACAAAATGATGTGGCCAGATCAGGTAATTAAAGAGTGCCACAGTTATGTTCTTTAAAATAATTAAATACTTGTAACAATTATAATTAAATATTTTAAATTTAACTCTTTTATTTGTTATTGTAGAGGACCCCCCTTTGCAGCAGCATAGGAATTTGAGATCATCAAGAACAGAGAACAAAACAACTGATGAAGGGGGTATTGATGATAACACTGATGCTCCTCTTAGAGCTTACATAGAAAAAAATATTAGAAAGAGAAAAAAGAAATGATTGTCATCTAAATACCTTAATTGATAATGACTGAATTTTATGTCTCAATGAATTTAATTATGTGCTAATGAATGTTCATGAATTATGTGTTTATTTTCATATTGATGAATGTTGCGTGTTAACGAATCTAATGTGTTAATGAATGTTATCATTTGATATTGATTGAATGTTACATTTTATTAATAATTGAAAGAATGAATGAATGTTAGATGTTAACGGGGAATGTAGAGTGATGTTAGGGGGAGGGGGGTGGGGCCAAATGAGCTTCCACCTTCACGTGGTTGGCCCTATTTAGTAGAGAATATTAAACTATATTCTTGAAACAAAGTGAAGCTCAATAAGATACTAAATGAGTCAAAATGGTTATCAAGGTCCTCTATCCATAAGATACTTGTAGTCAAAATGGTTATTAATAAGATACTTGTAGTCAAAATGGTTATCTAGGTCCTCTATCCATTCCATAAGTTCTTCACCATTCAAACTTCCTCCATAACAAGGAATGTGCTCTAGGTTAGTCATGAAGCCTAGTATGGACTCTCTGTCAGATAGAGCCACTATTTCAAAGCCGTTTCTGTGCATTTCCTTCAAGCACTGTACAGTGTACGGATGTGAAAGGGAGGGCAGACCAGTGTGGACGTTAGAGTATTTATATCTTATGCTTTGAGAGTTTATTTGGTAGATTCAAGACACCTTATATCAAAGTTATTCCTTTTTCTTATCTGTTGTTCTATCAAACCCTCATTTTTTGGGTTATTGCATTCAAATGGCCTTAACTTGCAAATAAACCATAGGATATCCTCTGTTCTTTGTAAAATGCAAGTTAAGGGGGTTTATTTTCATATTTTAAAAGCTTTGGAACAGGAGACTAAGCCAGAGAATTTCGAGAGCAAGCCCTAGGTCAAGAATCTCAATGTTCTTGACTAGGAGTTGATGGATTATGCAAGATCAGAGGGTAGCGGCAAGTAAAGGACCTCAAACCTTGTTGAATCTAGATCTTTAGAGCATGGTGGACATCTTCAAACTCTGATCTTGGTTTCATGCACCCATTTTCAATGCCTTGTTTTGGAACCCACACCCAAAGGCATGCATTACGTCTGCGGACTCAATAAGGACATTGATATGCTAGAGTGGAGTCAGGGTCTGGGAGTTGGAGGATTGTTAGAACATCAAAAAGGGTACTCAAAAAACATATAGGTTCATAAGGTCCTTTGTCAAATTGAAGAGTTATTTCTGTAGAACAGGTTTTGGAGACCTACTAGAGTCACTAGGTCTATTTGGACCCGTTTGGACCACGACACATAGTAGCATCTACAGAGAAGAAGTTTGGTATGCAATGGTCTTGAAACCTCCTGAGAAATTCTTGGTATGCATTTGTGTGGTGCAAAAGCTTTGTTGAAAGAGAAAAAGAAGAAAAGAATAGAAATGATTTTTTTTCTTTTTATGTCATATACTGTAACCAGCTACTTATAACTTGCAAAAATTATTATAACCATTTGAAATTGAAACTTAGTTTAATGTGAAACTGAGAACTGCTTTATTAGAGCTTTCTATGATTTAGATTCAGACATCAAGAACATTGTTTGCCTAATATTGTGATTAATGTTTATTTATTAATATCTCATACTGACAAACAATTGATAATTGTAGGGAAAACATCATTGGGGGTCTTTGAGGATCCACCAGAAGCCAAGGAGAAAATGTATTCAAATGCTAAAGATGGTGTAACAGTCCTTACAGCTGTTGAACCTTGCTGTGTAGATCATCTCTGATTCTCCAAGTTCAACAGTACTGTGGTATTCCTTTGGATACTTCTAATGGTAAATTTCAGACATCAAGTTCTTTTCGTATGAAACTACTACATTTGTAATCTGTAGTTTTAAACTTTTAGTTTATAAATGTTCATCAGCTTTAGTTCGTATGCTGCCATTTCAAGTATGATTAATGAAGTTACCTTTATCACAGGATGAAAGTGAGCAGTCAGCATACTGGTACGGAGCTAGCAGCATTGATACGGTGACTAGGGCATCGTTTAATGGTGGTATTGTGTTTTCCCGTATTTAGGGCATCGGCCTTTTGAAGCATTGCCTTCATCTTTCTTAAGTCTGAGTTTTAAGTTTGTTTATCTCTCTCGGCGCTGTTGAAAATACAAATGACAATGTTCTTGTTTGTTTTGCCCTTATATCCCGATGTGATTTCGCGGAGGGTTACGGCGCTGTTGAAAACACAAATGAAAACACAAATCCCTTGTGTAATTGCCACTTGAAGGAGGGCAGTCATTGTAAAGACAACATGATAATGTACACTTACAGTGAGTGTACATTATCATGTTGTCTTTAGAGTGACTATCCTCATTTGTTGAAGAAGAAAAGCATTAATGTGGTTGAATAGCAATACATTCAAGTGGCAATCACACAAGGGATAGTCACTGTGAGATGTCCTCATTTGTAACTGTCCTTACAGTCAGTGTACATTATCATGTTGTCTTTAGAGTGACTATCCTCATTTGTTGAAGAAGAAAAGCATTAATGTGGTTCAATAGCAATACATTCAAGTGACAATTACACAAGGGACAATCGATCACTGTGAGATGTCCTCATGTGTGACTATCCTTGTCACAAATGAGGACATCTCACAATGACTGTCCCTTCTATAATTGCCACTTGAATGAGGACAGTCACTGTAAAGACAACATGATAATGTACACATACAATGAGTGTACATTATCATGTTGTCTTTACAGTGGCTGCCCTCATGTTGTATATTCTTCTCTGTAGATGCTACTACGTGCTAGGGAACTTCTTAGAACTGTTGGTATATTCTTACAACTTGTTACACCTGGGATATTCTTCTCTGTAGATGCTACTGTGTGCTGTGGTCCAAACGGGCCCATAAATGTGGTTGAATAGCAATACATTCAAGTGGCAATTACACAAGGGATAGTCACTATGAGATGTCCTCATGTGTGACTGTCCTTGTCACAAATGAGGACATATCACGGTGACTGTCCCATTGTGTAATTGCCACTTGAATGAGGATAGTCACTGTAAAGACAACATGATAATGTACACAAGTACCGTGAAGGTAGTTGCAAGTTACGGCTATTTCATTGCATACCCGAAACAATGAAGATGTTACGGTCCACAAAACGTTTGTGCTTGAAAGATGAACAAATAAAATTAAACTTCTAAATAACCAAAGCCGCTAACAATAAATTCAACACAGATATGTCCTCATTTCTAGGTATTTTAGCTCTGTAACAGCTGAATACCAGATTACATAATAATGACAAAAGAAAAATAAACCCAACGTACTTAGAAATTGTAGCTATGATTTCACGGAGGGAATCTGTCTCGGCACTGTCGAAAATACAAATGACAACGTTTCTCTACATTATCATGTTGCCTTTACAGTGACTATCCCTTGTGTAATTGCCACTTGAAGGAGGACAGTCACTGTAAAGACAACATGATAATGTACACTTACAGCCCATGTACATTATCATGTTGTCTTTAGAGTGACTATCCTCATTTGTTGAAGAAGAAAAGCATTAATGTGGCTGAATAGCAATACATTCAAGTGGCAATCACACAAGGGACAGTCACTGTGAGATGTCTTTATTTGTGACTATCCTTACAGTGAGTGTACATTATCATGTTGTCTTTAGAGTGACTGTCCTCATTTGTTGAAGAAGAAAAGCATTAATGTGGTTCAATAGCAATACATTCAAGTGGCAATTACACAAGAGACAATCGATCACTGTGAGATGTCCTCATGTGTGACTATCCTTGTCACAAATGAGGACATCTCACAATGACTGTCCCTTCTGTAATTGCCACTTGAATGAGGATAGTCACTGTAAAGACAACATGATAATGTACACATACAATGAGTGTACATTATCATGTTGTCTTTACAGTGGCTGCTCTCATGTTGTATATTCTTCTCTGTAGATGCTACTATGTGCTAGGGAACTTCTTAGAACTGTTGGTATATTCTTACAACTTGTTACACCTGGGATATTCTTCTCTGTAGATGCTATTGTGTGCCATGGTCCAAACAGGCCCATAAATGTGGTTGAATAGAAATACATTCAAGTGGCAATTACACAAGGGACAGTCACTGTGAGATGTCCTCATGTGTGACTGTCCTTGTCACAAATGAGGACATCTCACAGTGACTGTCCCTTGTGTAATTGCCACTTGAAGGAAAAAAGCATTAATGTGGTTCAATAGCAATGTATTCAAGCGGCAATTACACAAGGGATAATCACTCTGAGATTTCCTCATTTGTGACTATCCTTACAGTGAGTGTACATTATCATGTTGTCTTTACAGTGACTGTCCTCATTTGTTGAAGGAAAAAAGCATTAATGTGGTTCAATAGTGATGCAGAGTAGGCAGGGCTTTTAAAATATACAAATATACATCCTTAACTCTCATTCCACCAAGGAAGAATGAATTCCAATGGTTGAAATGTGAGTTAAGGTCTTTACATCAGTCAAACCCTAAAAATGAGGGTTTGTAAACAATGCACAGAAAATTTGAAATAACTTAGATATAAAACAAAGAGAATCAATCAAACCAACTTCCAAAGCATCAGATGTCACTATTACAACTTTCAGGCAAATTTTATCATCCAACCACCATCCGTACAGCCGTACAGAGTTTGTTTTTCACCAGAAATGCACTAAAATAGGGTTATTTTTATTTTTTATGAAAGAAAAATGATTACAATACTGGTTCTCTGTCTGTCTTCGACCATTTGAAGCCTAAAATAGGCTCTCCAAATGTTGGTTCAACCATCTAGGTGGTTAGAACAGTTTATCCAACAAATGTCAACTTTGCTAAGCAACTTTTAAAGTTGCATTACAACTTTGCAAACAACTTTGCCGAGAAGGTTAAAAATGTGTTGTGAAACTTTAGGAACCTTATTAAAGTTATTTTGGACCTTCAAACTTCTTAACAACATCTAAAAGACACCTAATAAACACTTACTATGCTCATTTCATCCAAGGACTCAAAAGATGCCCAAGGTTTATAAGTCACCAAGGGGTCTTGTGTCCAACAAGTGGATGTTTATAAGGAGATAAAATCAATCCTTAATATTTATTACAAACCAAGAAAACATCTAAAACTCCTATTCTAATTTATTGTCATTCAAAAAGACTCTGATTTGTCATTCAAAAAGACTCTGATTTGTCAATCAAAAGGACCTTTCACCAGTCAATCCTTCAAAGCTCCAAGGTGAAAATCTTATGTTCCAATTGATAGGATTTGACTCCTTGGCTTCATGGCAACTTCCTTCAATCATGGTGTCTTTGGCTTGCATTAGGGATGCCCCTGCATCAAATAGCAATGCATTCAAGTGGCAATTACACAAGGGACAGTACATGCCCATTAAAGTTGGTGTTTTGTTATCCAGCATGACAATGGAGACAACATACTCTGTGTCAATTTTACTGATCAAATTTCCCTCCGCCAGGCAAAGCAACAATCTGGGTATGATAAGGTGAAATTTTGTAGTCCTTTTGGGTATGATAATAGTTCCAGTTTCCAATAAGATGGTTCATTTTTATAATCTAGCTTCAATTTCTCTTGTGAAAATCTTTTTTTCATTTTATGGGTGGTAAAATATAATTATTATGCTAGAGGTGTGTACTTATGGATGATAATGAAACAAAATGATAAGATTTAAGACTCTTGTTTTTTTTTAAAATAGCAATTTAAGTTTCCTTCTATTATAAATTACTATTTTTCTATTTTTTAATGTATCTTTCCAGATCTTTTATATCAATTTTATTTATGAAATATAAATATATTAATAATGTTTTAGTGTTTTTAGGATTAGTTTATATCAATTCTATGTATCATCATTCGTCATTCAATTGTCAGTATTATTAATTTAGACTGTGCAATTGTAGAACTACTCGAATATGGGTTGGATGGATACTCAAGCAGGGGAACCCTCCTCAAATATCTCAAGTAGTGAACTTGGAAAAATGTGTCCTGAAGGAACCCTTTCCATCAGAGAGATAAAAGTACAAACAAGTAAAAGAAGCAGGCTCTGCAAATATGTTTTTGAGAAGAAAAATGATAGATTATTCGAGTATGGTTCATGAGGTATATCTAAAAAGACATTTTTTTTCTTATTATAATAAAAGAGGAAGTTGTGAATGTCAAAGTTGAGTGAAACAAAAATTATTTTCATCAAATTTTGTTAGGCTTGCTTTTGGGAATAGTTTCTTACAATATTGCTATTAAGATTTTTATTGTGTAGTTTTTAGATTAGGTTTATAAAATTATATTTCATGAGTAGTGATTCATATTAATCAATTAACGATACTTTTGGAAGGTACTTTAAATGTGTCAAATTTTGATATTTTTACAAGAATTAGATTGTGTAATTTTTTTAATTAAAGTCATTGACTCATATTTCATAAATAATAGTTCTCATGAATCCATCTCTTATAAGATTGAATAGTCTATTTAGGAAGTATTTCTGATAGTATGTCAAATTATGATATTAATATTACCATTAGATTGCATGGCTTTGAAGTCAACCTCGTTGACCCATATTCTTCTCTGTAGATGCTACTGTGTGCTAGGGAACTTCTTAGAACTGTTGGTATATTCTTACAACTTGTTACACCTGGGATATTCTTCTCTGTAGATGCTACTATGTGCCGCGGTCCAAACGGGCCCATAAATGTGGTTGAATAGCAATACATTCAAGTGGCAATTACACAAGGGACAGTCACTGTGAGATGTCCTCATGTGTGACTGTCCTTGTCACAAATGAGGACATCTCACAGTGACTGTCCCTTGTGTAATTTCCACTTGAATGAGGACAGTCACTGTAAAGACAACATGATAATGTACACATACAATGAGTGTACATTATCATGTTGTCTTTATAGTGGCTACCCTCATGTTGTATATTCTTCTCTGTAGATGCTACTATGTGCTAGGGAACTTCTTAGAACTGTTGGTATATTCTTACAACTTTTTACACCTGGGATATTCTTCTCTGTAGATGCTACTATGTGCTGTGGTCCAAATGGGCCCATAAATGTGGTTGAATAGCAATACATTCAAGTGGAAATTACACAAGGGATAGTCACTGTGAGATGTCCTCATGTGTGACTGTCCTTGTCACAAATGAGGACATCTCACAGTGACTGTCCCTTGTGTAATTGCCACTTGAATGAGGACAGTCACTGTAAAGACAACATGATAATGTACACAAGTACCGTGAAGGTAGTTGCAAGTTACGGCTGTTTCATTGCATACTCGAAACAATGAAGATGTTACGGTCCACAAAATGTTTGTGCTTGAAAGATGAACAAATAAAATTAAACTTCTAAATAACCAAAGCCACTAACAATAAATTCAACACAGATATGTCCTCATTTCTGGGTATTTTAGCTCTGTAACAGCTGAATACCATATTACATAATAATGACAAAAGAAAAATAAACCCAACGTACTCAAAAATTGTAGCTGTGATTTCGCTGAGGGAATCTCTCTCGGCACTGTTGAAAATACAAATGACAACGTTTCTCTACATTATCATGTTGCCTTTACAGTGACTGTCCCTTGTGTAATTTCCACTTGAAGGAGGACAGTCACTGTAAAGACAACATGATAATGTACACTTACAGCCCGTGTACATTATCATGTTGTCTTTAGAGTGACTATCCTCATTTGTTGAAGAAGAAAAGCATTAATGTGGCTGAATAGCAATACATTCAAGTGGCAATTACACAAGGGATAGTCACTATGAGATGTCCTCATTTGTGACTATCCTTACAGTGAGTGTACATTATCATGTTGTCTTTATAGTGACTGTCCTCATTTGTTGAAGGAAAAAAGCATTAATGTGGTTCATTAGCAATGTATTCCCAGCATCTGTACCTGCATCTCTCTTATATACTATAAGTTGCTTGCCATCAGAAATTGCAGTTCCCTCACGTGACATTGATGGTGAAGTGTTCTTTTCAAAACCATCATCTGTGGTTACCAATGCTCCTATTTTAGGCAATAAGTTTGTTGCATTCCATGAGCCATTGGTCAAGTTTCTTCTACGAGCTTCTGATGCCTCAAAATCTAAGCAGCGCCTACGCATGCCTCGTTGTGGTTGATTATCATTCTGTACATAAATTATAATGAGTAATCAGTTTTGGGCCTTGGAATCTTGTATGTAACATGCACAGGCATTTCATGGCTAAATGAATCTATTTTAAAAGCATCAACTTTTCTTACATGATGCTGGATACATAAGTAGAACAAGCGTATATCAAATTGGAAGCAATCAGAACTCCACAATGACATATTATTTAGAGTACTCTTCAGTTTAAGTAATAATGCATATATTGACACTGTAAAGACAACATGATAATGTACACTCACTGTAAAGACAACATGATAATGTACAATCACTGTAAGGATAGTCACAAATGAGGACATCTCACAGTGACTGTCCCTAGTGTAATTGCCACTTGAATGTATTGCTATTCAGCCACATTAATGCTTTTCTTCTTCAACAAATGAGGATAGTCACTGTAAAGACAACATGATAATGTACACTCACTGTGAGTGTACATTATCATGTTGTCTTTAGAGTGACTATCCTCATTTGTTGAAGAATAAAAGCATTAATGTGGCTGAATAGCAATACATTCAAGTGGCAATTACACAAGGGACAGTCACTGTGAGATGTCCTCATTTGTGACTATCCTTACAGTGAGTGTACATTATCATGTTGTCTTTACAGTGGCTGTCCTCATTTGTTGAAAGAAAAAAGCATTAATGTGGTTCATTAGCAATGTATTAAATAATTTTTTTTTTTTAAATCCACCCACGGGCGTCGCAATTGCAACGACAACCTGTCGTAATGCGATGCAGGCACCCATTGCAATTGCTTGGGAGGCCCGTCGTGATTGCGATGTCCCTCCGAAGCCATGCGACAGGATATGTGTCGCAATTGCGACGGCTACCCATAGACGTCACAATTTGCGACTAAAAAATAGCGACGTCTATGGGTGTTGCTATTGCGACACATAGCCGTCACAATTGTGACACATAGCCATCGCAAAATGCCCCCAAATGTATTAGTGACCTAAGCTGAATCCAACTCAAATTATGTAATCCACGAACGGTCTTCAATTGGTCTGTTCTTCCAATTTACCAGATACTCCTTGTACTCCTTTCCTCTTGTGCTTCTACCAACTCTTTGTTCCAAAATCTTCTCAACTTCTTATGTCTTCCTTTTAGGATAATCATTTGGTACTGTCATTTCTTCATCAGGTTCATGATATTCATACAAGTTTGCAATGTTGAATATAGTTGATATATCATGTCATCAGGTAATTAAATCTCATAAGAATTTACACTATCAAACTTCTTCAATACCTTGCATGGACCAAATTTATTCATCTTCAATTTTCCATAGGTTCCAACAGGAAATATACCTTTCTTCAAATAAACCATTACTACATCCCCAACTACAAAATTCTTATGTCTTATTGATCTATCTACTTTGTCCTTGTATTTCTGATTACTAGGTTCCAACTTATGTTTTACTTCCTCATGCAATGTTTTCATGAACTCAGAAAATTCTTCTCCTTCAGCACTTCTCTTTTCTTCACCAATAATTTTCTTCAAATCTGATATACCTCTTGGTGGTGTGCCATTCACAATCTCAAAACATGTTTTCCCAGTACTCCTATTCACTGAATTATTATATGCAAACTCTACTTGTGCCAACATAGAATCCCAATTACTCAGTTTATCTCCAACTAAGCATCTTAGAAGATTACCCAAACTTCTATTTACAACCTTTATCTATCCATCAGTCTATGGGTGAAATTTAGAACTATAACTCAACTCGGTACCCAACTTCTTCCAAAGAGTCTTCCAGAAATAACCAGAAAACTTACTGTCTCAGTCAGAGATGATACTCTTTGATAATCCATGCAATTTGACAATTTCCTTAAAGAAAAGATCTGCTATATGCACTACATCTGATGTTTTTCTATAGGGTATGAAATATGCCATTTTGGAAAATATATCCACAATAATAAATATAGAATCATTACCTCTTACTATCTTCAGTAAGCCAAGAACAAAATCCATACTGATATCTATTCAAAGTTTCTCAGGAATAGAAATTGGTGTATACAATCCAGTATTCTAACTTACTCCCTTTCCAACTTGACAAACTCCACAAATTTTCACAAATTTCTAAATATCTTTGTACAACTGTGGCCAAAAGTACCTCTCCTTAAGCGGATTCAATGTTTTTTTAATACCAAAATGTCCAGCCAAACCACTACTATGTTTCTCCTTTATCAAATTAGTCATCATTAATCCTCTTAGTATACACAACTGAATACCTTTAAACAACATACCTTATTGAATGAAATAGTCTTCCCATTTAGTTCTCGCTTGATCTTTAACAGGTGCTCTGCACTTTCTCCATGGCTCAAAAAAATCAGGGTTAGTTTCATATAAATCTTTCATGTCATCAAAACCAAGAACTTTAATTCTCATTTTAGTCATCAAAGATCTTCTTCTACTCAATGCATCAACAACTTGTTTGGTGACTCTGGACACTCTTATGTTTCATCGTAAATGTATAACTCTACAAATATTCAACCCATTTCATATGTCTCTAATTCAACTTATTCTGACTACCCAAATACTGTAAATACTTATGATCAGTATACAACACAAATTCACTCGGTATAAAATAATATCTCAATTTATTTAGGGCTTGAAAAATAGCATAAAACTCTTGATCATACAAAAAATATTTCCTTTTTACATCATTCAATTTTTCACTAAAGAAAGAAACAAATTTACCTTCTTGACTCAACACGGCTCCTATTGCACTACCACTTGCATCACATTCAACTTGAAATAGCTTATTGAAATTAGGTAAAGCTAACACAATAAATTCAACAACCTTCTATGTCAAAGTCTCAAAACTTTTATCAGTTGCATGTGTCCACATGAATTCTCTTTTATCTCCTCTCAGAGTCTCAATCATAGCATTACAAATTGAACTGAAATATATGGTGAACTTTCAGTAAAAACCTACTAAACCATGAAATGATCTTACCTCACTATCATTTTTAGGTGTAGGCCAATTCAAAATAGCTTCAACCTTCTCAGGATCCATTTTCAACCATCATCTGAAATCACAAATCACAAATATACAATCTCTTCTCTCATGAAAGAACACTTTTTCAAATTAATTAGCAACTTTTCTTCTTTCAATATCTACAATACTTTTTTACTGTGCAACAAGTGCTCTTATCTGGTCTTATTGAATATCAGAATGTCATCTAGGTATACAATCACAAATTTACCCAAGAATTTCTTCAAAACCTCATTCATCAATCTCATAAAAGTACTCATTGCATTAGTTAAACCAAAAGGCATAACCAACCACTCATACAAACCTTCTCTTGTCTTGAAAGAAGTATTCCATTCATCACCTTCTCTAATTCTTATCTAATGATATCCACTTTTCAAATCAATTTTGGTAAAATATTTTTCTCCAGTCAAACTATCCATTATGGCATCCATTCTCAGTATAGGAAACCTCTATTTCACTATTATCTTGTTGATTTCTCTAGAATAGGTACACATTCTCCATTCTCCATTCTTCTTAGGTGTCAATACAACTAGTACTATGCATGGACTTAAACTTTCTCAGATCAAACATTTCTACAATATTTCTTGGATTTGTCGATTGAGTTCCTCATTCTCATTAGGTGTTAACCAATGTGGTGCTTTGTTTGATAAACTAGCTCCAAGAATAAGATCCATACAATGATCAATGCTTTATTTTGGTGGTAAACCATCAGGTACATTATAAAAAATGATCTCTTTGTAATCGATTAGTATCTTATCAACCTCTTCAAGGATACTATCCACTATTTTCTCACTCAGTTTGTTAGGAATCACAAAAAAACATACATAATTCTTCTTTAAATCCTTAACAAAATTTCTTCCTTCCATCAAACAAACTTTCATAGATGTACAAACATTACCAACATATTCTTCATTCAAAGGTAACAAGATTTGTCTTCTCCCATCAGCCCAAATAGTATATTTATGTAATCTCCCATCATGCATAGCATGTCTATCATATTTCCAAGGTCTACCCAACAAAATATGACAACAATCCATAGGCATGATATCACATAACACCTTATCATAGTACTTTCCAATTTTCAAATTCACATAACATTGTTTACTTACCAATAGTGTATGCTCATCCTTGATCCATGAAATTTAATAGGGCTTCAGGTGTTTCAACCTTTCCAAATGAAAATTTGCAACCATTTCCTCAGATGAAAAATTATCCAAGTTTCCACTGTAAATGATTACCTTCCACACTTTATCATAACCTCTGCATTTGGTCTTGAACAAACTTTTCCTTACTAGATCTTCCTTATTAATTTCACTCCATAGTGCTCTTCTAGCCATAAAGTTCTTTTCCTTTTCTGGTTCATTTGGTGAGTCTTCTTGCACCAAAGCATTTCTACTGTTACCAATCTTCTTGCTTGCATGTGTACACTCAAATGACCTATGTCCTTCTTCTCCACAATTGTAACAAGTTCCTTGGAATCCACCTCTATTATAACCACCTTAGTAGTTACCACCTCTTCCTCTAGAAGAAATTTCACTTTTCCACTTGATCTTGCATTTATCTAATTTGTTTTGTCTTGATCAAATCTATTTTTTTTAGCGTATGATCTACCTCTTCCTCTAGGGAATCTACCACCTCTTCCTCTTTGTCTTTTCTCTTGTCTTTTGTTCAATTTATCCTTAGCTTTTAGTACAAACTGATAGGATTCTTCAATACTATCCAACTTAACTAAACTAATTTCCTCTTGAATAGAAAATCTTAACTCATTCAGGTACCTATAAATTCTTTCTACCTCATCCTCAATATGTCCAAATCTAATGTTTGGTCTATAGAATTGCTCACTATAGTCTTTTACCTCAATATCTTTCTGCCTTAAACTTTGTATTCTCCTAACTAGGTTTATCTGATAATCATAGAGTAAGAGTTTTCCTTTCAATTTATTCACCATCTTGTTCCATAACTTGATTTCATCCTTTCCTTTCCTTTTACTATCCAATTATAGATTCTCCCACCATACAAATGCATGACTTTTCAATTATGTACTTGCAATTTTCACCTTCTTTTCCTCAGGGACATTTTCATATTCAAAATACTTCTCCATCTCAGTTATCCAATTCATCAGCTCATCTGAATCCATCCTATCACTATATTTAGGAGGATTGAAATGTGGTGTAGACTTTAAATTTGTCAATACCTTCAAAAGTCTTTCTTCACCTTGATCCATCACAGGTGCAGGTTGTACTTCACCTTGTTCATCTTCAACTTTTTCATCACTAAAATCCTCAAGATGAATTCCTTACCCCTGGGTTGTCTCAACAGATTCTAATCTAGAAGCAATTTGTCTTAGTATATCTACCAAGCCTGAATCTGCATCTCACCTCTCATGAACCATCTTTAAACCCTCTGTAATTGTAGGTCGGATCACAATCTGTCACCCCATAACAAATACCAACTAGGGCTTACAAGAAGGAACCCTCAACCAAAGACCTAAATTTGCAAATCTAGATCAAGATCTCAACCTCACTCTGATACCACCTAATGCAAGGGAGATCAAGAAGAGGGGCAAAATGCACACCCAACTTACCAACCTCCTTGCAGAATATCACATAGAAGAAATAATGTGCAAGAAGGGAGAGAGAGAATGTAGATACTTCATATATTATTCATTATAACCTCATACATGCTAGGTTGTAAGGCCTTGATAGTTACAGCCAAATATCATAAAAATTCAATTACAACAGTCCTCCAATATGCGAGGATCCAACTTTTAGAACCTATCTTCTATCTTCTTAAAAAATGATCCTAAAACTACAAAAAACTACTTTATTTATACAAGAGGCTACCAAAACAAGTCGGCCTTTAGATCCATCATTGGAGAAGGAAATGACCAGATCTAGGTCTACATGCTTCCCAATGATCGATGTAACCATTAACTTAGTGACCAAAATTAAATGCATGAGTCAGCTTCAACAAAATCCCAAATAAACCACTCAGTGAGAAGGATTACCGAGCAACATGAAATTAACTCGGTGAATGAAGAAACTGAGTAGCAACCAAGCCTCGTTGGTGGAAATAGGAAAACATCACCTAGAGCCCAAAAGTAGCTACTGAGAACAACTAACAACTCCAACTTGTTTTTGGTGATACATGATTTCTAAGAACGTGAGATGCTCCTACATCAGGTTACCACAAGACATCATAAATTATTTACTAGAGTTTCAACCCTAAAATAAGAGATTGTGTGTACAGGATCTCATCCTATGAGGTGTAGAGGTCACTTATTCTAGTGTGTGCACTATGATTCATTTTCTTTCTTTTGAAAGATGGAATAAATAATAAATCACCTCCTCAATAAGTTGTGTAAGCTATGTAATTGGACTCGTCCCCTCATATTCAACAAGATAAAGCTTTGTTTCTAGCTATACATTTATAACCCCAAAAAATATATTTCTTCAGTTTCCACAAACCATACCTCTACTACCGACCACACATCCATAGCCCTAATATGGTTACTTGCATCACCTAGACATTAATTCCCATTTTTATTTTTTATTTTTTATTTTCTCCTTTTCAATTTTTTTGATAATGAAAACAAAATATCTACCATTTCCCAATTCATGAAAGTAATTAATATGTATTTATTATTGAATATTATAGAGGCTACGACTTGCATGTGAAAATATATTCTTTAATACACAATATTATATTAGAGTGTAAAAATATCTATGAAATCAAACCAAATCTTACACTATAAAATGTAGTATTTAATGTATTAATTCCTCACTTAACTTGAGAGAGAGACAATTACCTTATATAATCCGTGTTGTCATGCAAAAGAATTTTTGAATAAAATGTCAAGTAGGAAAAATAATAAAATGAGGAAGCTACTCTAGTATGTTAGGAGTTTCCTTGGTAATTATTGATTACCAAAATAAATGATTTCTCACATGTGTGAAGGTCCTCAAGTAGCTATAAAACCAGACATCTCTACAAAATTTTAAAACAATAATTAAAATTTAGAATTTTAGTGTACTATTTTAATTTATATTAGTGTATCAAATAAGAATTTAGGAATGATGGAAACCGCCATCAGGTTGATAAATATAAAATATAAATTAATATTTCTTAGGTTTATTTATATTTAGGAGGCTTTAGTATTTTCTTAATACTAACAATGACTTGAACAACAATGTTGTGAAGTGGATTTTAGGTACTAATTTTTTAGCAAGAAAGGATTGCTATAGGATGAACATTAGCGTTGTGTTCTATTTTTGAGGGTATCTACTAGACTTAGTTTATCCCAAGCCTAAAATAGCAGTATTATTATAGGGTTATTTAGGGAAGAGTGTGTATAGGTAGGTTGGATTAAACTTTGGAGGAGGCTTAGTAAAGAATTGGTATTCATGAGATCATATACTTAAATTTTTATGTAGAGAGGGATTTCATGATTCCATAAGTTCCTTTTACATCCAATTTCAAAATAATTTCCATTGCCAAACATCAGAACCATTATTCTCCTACCTGCAAGTTCTTAGGAAACACTACTAATGAGGACCTCGAATTTGAAATGGGGTGGATAAAAAAGTTTAGAGTCATATTTTTTGGCAAGGACCTAGATATTGAGGACAAAAGGATAGATGAAAATGAGGTTTTGATGACAAAATAAAGATGATTAAGATGAATCAATGATCTCTTAGATTGATCTAGTCCCTTCTACTACCACTCAATTTTCTCTTCCACTCATATAAAGAATCTAGACATTTTTTCTTTAAAGATATTTGATATAAAAGAAGACATATTAATATACTTATAAAAATTATGGATGTAAATATGTGTGTGTGTGTGTGTGTGTGTGTGTGGGTGGGTGTGTATACATACATACTTTTATCTCTATTTGAGCATTAATGGATTGTCATTAGTATCAACAAGTTATTGAGTCGGTAAAGGTTGATATAAGGAGACAACAAGTCAATTGGTCAAGTAGACAAAGCCTTCACACTAAGAAAAGACAAGGAAGAACTTCAAGATCACCGAATACATGTTTGACTAAGCACACTTACCAAAGCATCAAGAAATTACTAAGTACCGAGCCAGTGATCATCGAGCATGCATACACACTGAGCATTAGTAATTTATCAAATAGAAAATGCAGTGATTATCGAGTAAAATAGGAAATGGCATAGTAATCAGGAATGGCACATATATCTATGCAAATGGTTTACACCAATCATATAAATAGTTTATCAAGATCGAGACATATTTAATATGGATGTAATCATTAACTTTTGTGATGATTCCAATGTAATGGTAGATCTAGATTATTTTTGTATATCATTTATCTTAGGTTTTCTAAGATGAGGTAAACCCTAATTAGGTCAAGTCAATTTGATATAGAATTATAAAGATGTCATTATGATCATTTATCATGTATCATGAAGTAGAAGCCACACTAAGGATATCACAAGATCAGACATAGGGTTTTATGATAGAGGTTTACAATAGGTAGAATCAATTTTTCAGAACAACATACAAGGCTACTGAGTAGAAAAAAAGAGCACATACATCACATTGAGGTGATATCTATTTAGTAATTCATAGATCTGAATTAGACAAGTATAATTTTTTATTTTACAGATACTTTATTGTTATCAATTTACCCATTGTACCAGATCAAAATCTCTTAACAAAGTGAACTTAACAGTTCTTGTTTAAATCTCTTAACCAAGTATGCACATACTTTATGTTGTTTAAATCCTCTAACCAGGTAGATCTAGTTGATCTTTTTTTTAATCCTTATAGGGTAAGATCATCAGAAGTGATCAACAATTGTAGCCTTAACTAGTATACTTTATTTACTGCAATAGTAAAGAATTTGTGGGTGTCATACCTACCGCATTTTTTACCTTCTAACAAGGGTTTCTGCATAACCAAAATATCTATGTCATGAGTTAATATTTTCATGTATGATTTATTGTTTTGTTTACATGCACTTTATATTTTCAGTTATATGAATGTATGTTACAAATAATGGAATCAGTCGGTTAATAAACATCTACTATTGCATAGTGTTAAGTGTTAAAAAAAATTGAGGGTATTGATTCACGCCTCCCCTCTCAGTACTTTATCATTCCAATCCCAATAATTGGTATCAAAGCTAGATCTCTTGTTAAGGAAGTTTAACCACTAAAGAGGTAAAGATCTAAGGATGGAAAGATATAGATTGGACAAGACTATTGAGAATCAAAGGATAGATATGCAAATATTCACTGAACAATTCAAGCAAGCCAAAGATGAACTGAAGAAGTTATTGATTCAAAGGAAGGATATGGAAATTCAATACAGTGAAATTGATTATCATGAAGAAGAGATAGATGACCCATTTGAAACATCCAGATCTGGATCTGGCAATATATTTGATGCATCTGAAGGAGAAATATTTAATTTATCTAAAAAAGAACCTACATCATATTGAATAAGTCAAAGCTTTGCAGATCGGTCAAGAGACACAAATGGTTAGGATGATTGATGTCATGAACAATGCTAGGCAAGCAGAACAAGAAAGAAATTTGGCTATTGAAGATAGGATACAAATGACTGAGAAGCTTCAAGAGAAGGAATTTGAGATACTGAGACTCACCGAGTATCACTTTGAAATATCTGATTAGATGGTTATCATAAGTCAGGAAGTCAACTGAGTAAATAGTGAGCTTACAAGGAAACTAGAAGACATCGGTGAACTATGAGAAGAAAATAAAAGATTGAAGAATGAAGTCAAAATAAAACAACAACATAATGAAATGATAAAAAAGGCTAAAGAAAGTTCTAAGAAAATAGATGAATTTATGATTAGTGAAAAAGGACTTGGCAACGTGACTGGTTTAGGCTACACCGAGTAGGGAGAGTCATCAAGACAAGCTGAACAAAATAACAATGCCTACACTAACCAAAGGACAAATAAGATATCATGTTATCATTGTGGAAAATTGGGCCACACATATAATGTGTACAAGAGTAAAGAAAAAGGTATTCCTAAATTCACTCTTAGGTTTAATGGTTATTTCTATAATTGTAAAAAGTTTGGACATCAGGAACATAAGTGCATATCTAAGTTGAATAGGACTCCTAAGAAACCCTACATAGAGAAACATTGTTGCATTTGCAATATGCATGGACACATATCAAAAGAATGAAGGACAAAGATGAAGCAAGTTTTGACACCAAAAGAACATAACAAAATCTATCAACCGAGAAGGAAAGGTAATGCATATACTTGGAATTACAATACATGGGTTAATTGCACACCATGTGGAAGGTATGGACATATAGCAAAAAATTACATGAGAAAGAATTGGAGAGGTAGATCTCGCAATTGGACAAGCACTGGTATGGAATGTTAACATTGTCACAAATTTGGTCACTTAAGTAAGGATTGTAGAGACCGAGCAACAGAAACAAAAACATATGAAAATAGCAATACAATTGAGGAAATCATAAGGATAAGAAACACAATGTGGAGAAAAGCATCAAGTGATAATGTTGGATCAAGCAATATAGTCGGTGACACCTCACCCATTGGATTGGGTGACATCACCACCTCCATCTAAGTCATAAAGGTATGTATGGAGCTGAATTTCAAATCGGTTATATCTAAAAAATAGTTCCTTATATCTAGTGTTTGCATACCAAATCTTCATGAAACAAGATAAACTATGGTTTTATATGTTTTGAGTTTTAAATATGAATAGTCGGTATAAGTAAGACTGAGTATATATTTGCTAGTCGGTAACTATTGGCAAGGTTAACCGAGTTATGGTACTAACTGAGTGATATCTAAGTGTTAACCAAGCTTATGATTTTTGAAGTATTCACCGAGTGCAACTACTCTTACCAAGCTATGTTAGGTCAAGCATTTAATGTAGAAATTTTGAGTGGAAATTTGAAATTTTTCTATAAATACATGGTGGACATAGTTATTTTTTCACATTTGCGAAGAGAAAGAATAGAGAGATTTTGAGCAAGAATTGAGTAGAAAGATTCAAGTGCGATGTGAGAAAAAATTTGAAGGTTTCCGAGTAGATTATTCACGGTTGAACTAACTGTTAGGAATAATATCCCACAATACAACTAAGAGGGGGGGTGAATCAATCGTATGAAATATTGTTAAACTTTAAACTCTGAGTAGCAGCAATATCAGATCTAATGAATACAATGAATGCCGATACAGCAACACAATATTTTGGTCTTGAGAAAATCTTGTTAAAGGTAAAAAACCTAGTGGGAATTAGCACCCACAAATGATGTACTAAGAGTATAGAATCCTTGTTAGAAGATTTATCCATGTTAGGAGCTTATTGAAACATTATAGTACATAGTCCTTGTTAGAGGACAAACCCTGTTATGAGTCAATAAAGAAGGTTTGGCTCACTTCCCAGGCTCACTTCCTAAAGAAGGTCAAATTCACCTTTAGAACTTACTGTTCACAACAAGTGTATATGAAGAAATACACAATCTTTTGAATGGTCCAAAAACAACTATATTTTTTTGATTAGTTCCAATGAAGTTCACCAGTAATCCTCTACTCTACATCTAGCAAACACAAGCTCATAGGTCTTCTAATTCCTTTCACCTCACATATATTCTCTCCATATATTTTCAAAAGAAAAGATCATGGATATATACCCTATTACATTCTACATGATCAAGTCGGCCCATTAGGCTTTCCTAATTACATAAACTCTTGCTAAGATACAAACGGTACCTAAAACAAGTATACAATGATTCTATTACAACAATTATAAATTGACATCCTTAATTTACGTTTGCCAAAACAAAATCCATGCTACACCTCTGAAGTCAGCTCCCAAATAAGTCTTCTCCATATTACTGTTGTAAATTTAGTTGGGAAATGTGATACTAAGAGGGGGATGAATCAGATATCACCTATTAATCCATTTTGCATTACTAAAACTTTGCATAGCTTAAACAGAAACTACATCAATGTAATTAAGATAATACACTAAACAACATTCAAGAAAGTACTCATAACACAATAAATTTGGTTACCCAGAAACCCTTGAAAGGTAAAAATGGGGTGGGGATGACACCCACAAATTTTAACTACTGTAGTATAAAGTTTTCCTATTAGGGCTACAAATTTGATCACAAAATATAATCTACCCTATGAAGGGTCTACCCTATTAAGAGCTAAAAGACTTATACAATCTACCTTGCAAAAGGATTTAGAACTTACAACAAAGTAAGCACTCAGTTAAGAGATTACAATAGGTCTGTTAAAAATACTTTGTTAAGAGATTTACTGTGACACACTTGTTAGAATATCTTAGTACCTGATCCTTCGATCTGCACTGTATGCTGATTACAGATCTTCTCCTTCTAGTATTGACTTGATCTCATAGATCAAGTTTTTCTCTACTCTGTCCTTCACTCCTTTACTCAGTCACTAAACTCTATCAGAATGCTTCACTAGTCTGAATGTACTCTCTTCTCATTCCTTTATTCCCTTTGCATTTTCTCTCTCTCATATTAGGGTTCAGATCTTATCCTTATATAGGTAGCTAAACTTCTTCAAGATTCAAGATCTACAATCCAGATTTACTCTTTTTTCCACTTAAGATTTACTAATTATGATTAGCTCCAAGTATGCATTGAGATCAATCATTGTAAAATAGGAGCATAATTACCTCTGTAATTTCCTCAACAAACAAAATTCAAAATATGAATGTTGTCCAAAATATTTTACCTCGATGACTATGCCATAACAAACTCATATGTCAATTCTGGCTAACTTGGCAATTGATGTCTCTGGTACTCGACATTCACTGATATCACTATTATTTGATATAGATTACTTTACATAGCTTGAAAAAAACTTAACTCAGCTAATACAGAAATAAATAGTGATCATTGGTTTACTCGGTAGTTACTACTGCTCGATAAATATATATTACATGACTAGGCCTATACATGATGACTTGGTCACAGTGATGACTAACCATCATTGCCTAGAAAATGACTAAGTGTAAGTCACTAATAGTCAACAAAACTATAGAGATCTACAATCCCCCCCTTTGACATTAGTGGCAAAAACACTTTGTCATGAAATTACAATTGTATTTAAAAAAGTACTTAGTATTAGCAGAATACTTCCCCTAAGATATATATACAAAATTTTGTTACCTTCCTTTGTGCCTGAATATGTCATGTCATTTAATTTCCCCCTTGTTTTTGGCACGTCTGATTTCTTCAAGAGTAGGAATCATGAAGTATTTCTCTATAAATGGTTTATGAAGCATCATTACCATATGTAATGCAGTTTTCCATCCTGATGTAGCAACTTTCAAAACTTCTGATTGCACTTCTAGCTCGTCAACGATATTGACTAGGCTCTCTACTGTACAAAGATGAGGATCTTTCTGTGTTAAGTCCTTAACCTTGGCTGGCTCTCTTTGAATGGCCTCCAGATGAGGTGTCAATATTATTTTTATAGAGAGTAGATGAGTCCTTATCTTACCATCATTAGCCATCAACTCGGCTATCCTTCCTTGTGTATGCATAAGCTTGGCATAATGTTTTGAACTAGAATTTACATCCAAGGTCAAGGATTGACTAGTAGACTTGATTTCTTGTTGTAGTTTGTCTACTAGCCTCTGGTTATCCTTTGTGAATTCTTCTATAGCACATAGTTTGATAAACAAAGATTGTGCATTCACTACCACTACTTCTAAATCAGTTAGTAGAGTAGAAAGCTCTACTTGTTTTACTACAATCTCAACAAATACCTTGTTTATTACCTTCATTTCAAACTTTTTTTCTGACCACTGCAACTTTTCACTTGCATCGCTTCTTCCATTAGTTACTGTCTTGATAATATGGACAAGTTGTTCCAATATGGGAGCAAAATTATTTACATTAGACATTTCAAAAGCATCAATAAAGATTTCTTTGATATCCTATAACACTTTCTTTTGCTGATGTTCTCTTCTTAATTCTTCTTGCCTACTTTTCCTCTTCAGTAGGTCTTGAAATATTTGCATCTGCTCATATGATAAATTATTAGAATCCCATTTCAAAATTATAATAAATTTTTCAATAGTTACCTCCGATGAAGAAAATTTATCTTTGTTTTTAAGTTCCTTCTTTGGTGTACTCCCACTCGTCATCTGTATAAGAGCTTGTATTGCCTCTTGCTCCTTTGGCTCTTGACTATCAATAACTTTTTCCTCCTCTTCTTTTCTCGTATCATCCACATGAGAACTTACAACTTTAGATTTAGTGAGGGTTGTGTTGATAGTTGGTGTATGATCAATTTTTGGATAATCTATAACTTGTAAAAGCACAATATTACTGCCTGGAAAAGATGAATCTTCTTCCTTGGCTTGTATCTCCTCCTCTGTCAATACCTAAGTTTTTGCTGGGTATCCTCTTTGATGTCAACAATACTTACTCCAGATAACTTTTGACATATTTCTTCCTTGCGAGCTTCTATCTCCTGAGTAGGTGGCTCAATTGCATCTTGTACATTGTCTAGCTCAGAACCTTTAGATGTGCTTGTGTCTTGATGTGCATCCTTATCAATTAACAAACCAAAAATTATCTTCCAAGTCTTGACACTTTCCTGTACAACATCCTCAACCTTTTGTTGAAGGATAGAGTAAGCTCTTTGTTTGGGAACAAATTTGTTCCTTTATTGTTCCACAACTTCTTGAATACTAGCAGAGGGCATATCTGGTACAACTTGGGCTAGAGTGCTCTCCCTTATCTTCTTTTCGGTCATGAGAGAAAACTCTCATTTCTGTGCAACTCTATTGCTTAACTCATTAGGGACTAGTTTCCCCAACTTTATAGGTAACATTTTGAAAGTGCAGAGCATCTCAAGAATAGCTTCTTCTACTTTTTCCTTATCCCCTATACTTATGCTCTGAAACCTTAATTTCTTCAAACCTTCAAGTCTAGCAAAGTTCTTGATAGTGTGGAATATTTCATCCACATTTGGTGTTATACTCTATAATGCAACCTTCTTCTTTATCTCTTCATCACTTTTTGTCTCCTCATCATCTTTCTCTAAAATAAGTTTCCTCCTAGGCTCTTTTCTTGTCTTTCTCGGCACTTCCTTGGGGTGAACAACTTTTATTTTCCTGAAGTAGGGGTTTTCTTTTGTATCTCAGTAGTATAAGAGATTGTCCTTGTTTTAGGCCTAAGCACAGGTGATGATGTAACCTTAGGTTTTTGTATATTTTTGGTTATGGACTCGGCAAGTACTATCTTCTTGCCTTTATTCTTTTCTGCTTCTACCTCTTCAACTTCATCACTCTCACTAGGATCACTTGCTTCATCTTCTCCCAGTCCTTGTGTCAATTCAAGAAATACATTCTCCTATGTTTCTCCCATCAATTTTTCCAAATTCTTCACAATTTTATTCCTTTTTCTTTCTACAGTTGCAACCTTCAATCCCATAGTTATTTTGGATTTGGCTTCTACATATGTTCCGAAATAAGGAGCTTTTTTATCAATTTCTTCAGCTAATAGGGCTGTTATAGAAGTTGTGGTTTCATCAATGTTTACCTCATAAGGTAATGACATTAGCCATGAAACCCTCGGTAAAACTACTTGTGCATAAGTGAAATCTGTGTCGACTAAGAAACAGATGTCTTGACTATAATTTTCAACTAGAGACACAAGAATTCTACTCCTCTTCCTCATTTTCTTTTTGAGCTCAATGAAATAATTCTCCATTACTCCTTCAAAACTTCCTCCTATCTAGCTTATAAACTCATTAATTTGGACTATGATTGGCTTCTTCTTATCGCATATTACTCCTCCAACAGTAGGAAGACACTTCTTATAAAAGAATAGATAGATGATTAGAGAACTAAACTTACACATGGAATTCTTTTCTTTACAGATTGAAGTTAGCTTCTCAGCAAGTTGAGTCAGTTGGAGCTTGGTGCTTGGCAAGATCGTAAGTGTGTCCCTTCTTGATAATTTTCCATGCTTGGTCCACTACCATGCATGGGACGCTATCCAACCGACTAGATTGGTAGAATTTTTGTGTAATAACCCTTACTGCAAAATCAATCTCCAGATCGGTGATAGTTGAAATAGTCATTCCGTGCTTGTTCCAAACTACCTATGTATTCACCTGAATTTCATCCTTGCTTGAACATTTCATTGTTCTCTTACCATAAATTATAGGGTACATCCAGTTACCTGGTGAATCATGTCCTTTGTTATCTTAACTGGTCCATCTTCCAGCCATAATTGCATGTCATGCATTCTACTTAAAATGATTTTGATCCACTCCACTTAAAAATTTTGTAGAAAATCTAGGGCATGAACTAACCCTTGTTCGACAACCATTTTGTGTTCTGGTTTCAACACCCCATTGTTGCACAATTTTTCATATGCCTCCCTGGTCTCATAATCTCTGATTTCTCCAATTTTACACATGTAACATGACCTAATATCATTCATTATCAATACATTTTCCAGAATTGAAGACAAAGCACCATTAAGATTTCCCTTGATCGTGCTATCTGGAATGGCCTGAAACTTTTGAGGCTTACATACTTCATTCCTTACTAACTATGCATTGAGAACCATCATCTCTTGTTTCTTCATTGTAGAAGATGAAGATGATGTCATTGATTTTAAGTTTAAAAAAAAATTGAAAAGATTTTTCTCTATAGGGTACCTTTGTGAAAGTGTTATGTAGATGATTCACCGACGACATGCTGAAGAAATTTGAAATCACCCTTGAACAAGCAAGTTACACGCTCTTTGAATCACTCAAAGAAATCTCAATTCATTGGTGAAATGAAATGAATGGTAACATTCCACTTTATAGACTTAAAACAGTTGAATTAAGGCTTCATAAATGTTTCCTATGTATTCTAGGTGGAATATAGTTGTCTCGACATTCTTATGTTCAGCTTGGCTAACACAAGCTCGATCACTATAACCGTTTAGACATAGCTCGGTGTACATTACATCTCATCTAGCACAAGTGCTCGACATACATTGATAACTCGGTCAAAACACTAACGCTTGGCATAAAAAAAATGAATTGCTTCACATGGTACAAATATGTCCTAATGCATTTTTATTTATGTAGATATGGACTTTTACTCTACTTATGTTAGGAATTGATGTAAGATAAAACTTTTTAAGACCCAACTCCAAACATACCTTATTTGCTTAGTTCAAAGAAGTGTGATCACCTAATCCACTGGATTGGGTGACTGAAAATGTACTAGCTTCACTTGTGCTTTCTTCTTCTTTCTTCTTCCATGTTTTATTGATATGATTCCTCAATTTCTCATGGATATCTTCATTCTAATTTTGATCATTGCTTAGTATGGGTGATCTATAGTCTTTCTTTAGGTGGCCTATCTTGTTACACTTATAGCACACCATACTTTCGTTCATCCAACTTTTAGATTTACCTTTGAAATGAGTCTTCAAGCAATTTTCTCCAATGTGTCCATAGTTTCCACATTAGTGACAACTGTACCAAGTGTTATAATCCCAATTGTATGATTTGTTCTTCATAGATGACTTAGTCTATTCATTTCATGACCATTTAGGTTTAGATCTACATTCAAAAGCTCTATGTCCATACTTTTGATAGTTGAAATAGTGTCCTTGAAATTTTGGTCAAATAGGTGGACTATTGACCTTAGACCTGCATTCTTGTGCATGATGTCCATGTTTCTTATAGTTAAATCAATGTCCATTAAACTTAGGTTTAAGATCAAACTTACCATGTTTTCTTCTACATATGTTGGTTGTATGTCCTGGCTTTCCACAGTGATGGCATGTGGGTTTGTTATTCTTTGGTTTTGCATTCTTTTTCTCTCCACTCTTTGATGATTCTCCTTCCTTAGTAGATGATGAATGCTCATTTAATCCAAGTCTAGATTTATCACTAGATTTTCTAGGTGACCTTAACAACTCTTCAAAGTATTTTGCAACTTCATTTGGTTTGTTCATCCTTTCATTGATTTCCTTTACAGATCTTAGTTCATTTCTTAGTTGATCATTTTTAGATCTTAGATTGTTGATTTCCATATCTTTCCTACCCAATTCTTGATTAACCAGCAACAGTTGATTTACCATGTCTAGTTGATTGTTGGTCAACCTTTTCATATCACTTGTCCTTTCATCAAGTCTCATTGATATTTTTATTTTGTCTTCTTCAACCATTGTCTTGTCTTCTTCAGTTTTCTTTTTCTGTTCAACTACTTCATAGAGTCTGACAGATTGAACTTCTTTTTCTCTCTTTAGATTTCTGATGTAATCACTTAGTATGCTATTTTTCCCCAGTAGCTCTTTTATGGCTTTGTCACTTTTTTTAGAGTTCCCATTATCAAATAGTCCAGTAGTATTTTTTTCTTGATATTGTGAATCATTTTGCTAAATAGAAATTTCTCTTTTTCTACTTAAGGATTTCTTCAGTTCACCTCTGGTTGCTTCCAGTTGTTGTAATGCCAGTTTTACATCAATCTTTTGATTCTCTATAACCTTTCCTAGCTTGTAAACTTCCATCTCAAGATCTTTATCTTCAAGTGGTTATACTTCTTATAAGAAACCCTAGTGCTCTGATACCAATTTTTGGAAATTTAGTTGGGAAATGTGATACTAAGAGGGGGGGTGAATCAAATATCACCTATTAATCCATTTTGCATTACTAAATATTTTCATAGCTTAAACATAAACTACATCAATGTAATGAAGCTAATACACTAAACAAAATTCAATAAAGTACTCATAACATAATAACTTTGGTTACCTAGAAACCCTTGAAAGGTAAAACTAGGGTGGGGATGACAACCACAAATCTTCACTACTATAGTACAAATTTTTCTTGTTAGGGCTACAAATTTCATCACAAAATATGATCTACCATATGAATGGTCTACCCTGTTAAGAGCTAAAAGACTTATATAGTCTACCTTGCAAAAGGATTTAGAACTTACAACAAAGTAATCACTCGGTTAAGAGATCACAATAGGTTTGTTAAAAGCACTCTGTTAAGAGATTTACCATGACACACTTGTTAGAATGTCTCAGTACCTGATCCTTTGGTCTGCATTACATGTTGATTATAGATCTTCTCCTTCCAGTATTGATTTGATCTCATATATCATGTTTGTCTATGTTTTTTCCTTCACTACTTTCCTCAGTCACTGAAATCTATCAGAATGATTCACTAGTCTGAATGTACTCTCTACTCATTCCTTCATTCCCTTCACATTTTCTCTCTCTCATATTAGGGTTCAGATCTTATCCTTATATAGGCAACTAAACTTCTTCAAGATTCAATATCTACAATCCAAATTTACTCTTTTTGCTTCTTAAGCTTTACTAATTCTGATTGGCTCCAAGTATGCATTGGGATCAATGATTGTAAAATAGGAGCGTAATTACATATGTAATTTCCTCAACAAAAAAAATTCAAAATATGAATGTTGACCAAAATGTTTTACATCGATGATTGTGCCATAACAAACTCATATGTCAATTTTTGCTTACTCGGCAATTGATGTCTCTGGTAGTCAACATTTGCTGATATCATTGTTGTTTGGTATACATTACTTTACATAGCTCAACAAAAACTTAACTCGGCTAATACAGAAATACATAGTGACCATTGGTTTACTCAAAAGTTACTACTGCTTGGTAAATATACATTACATGACTCAGCCTATACATGATGACTCGGTCGTAGTGATGACCGACCATCATTTCCTAGAAAATGACTAAGTGTAAGTCACTAATAGTCAAAAAAATTAGAGGGATCTACAATTACATGCCACAACTAATGTCATCCATCATTCTGTACCTTGTGTTGATCAGTTAACATTCTTCAGTGCCTTGTCTTTCATCTCCTAATCTTGCATATACTCACTCCATATCATCTGTAAGATATACTAAAAACATAGAGACTCACTCTATCAACTTCCACTATCACTGTCCAAGAACTAGTCCTCACCAAAACATATGTAACTCATTCAATATGAAACTTTATATGATGCGATCTTGGATATAAGATTACAACATCTTCCTAATCTCTCATCTATCTTTGTACATTCTGAATCATCTGTATGGTATTTGTACACTATCATGATCAGCCAGTACTCTTCATAGAAACATATGTTGACATCAATGACAAACCACAAATGAAAACAATATGAATGCCCATTCAATAACATAGTGATTAAACATATTAAATGTATCAATCACCACCCCATGCATTAGAAATATCCAACAATCTCCCCCTTTGGCATTGATGTCAACATATGGAAAAATCCATCATCCCAAAGTTATATCAATCCAAAGCTCCACAACCAAATAGTACTACATACAATCTCCCCATACAGTAGGGATTTTCTCATAGAAACACTCCCCCTTTGACAACAATGGAAAAATGGTGCCACGAGTCAACAACTGTTCTTTAACACCTTCCTTCTATGATCACTCCCCTTGAGGAGTAGATCCCTACATCCAATCCATAATATGATAAGGCTCTAAAAACATCTGGACTGATGAATCCCTGCATCATTTAATTTTGATGAGGAGGGGCCTGAACCCCAAGCATACCTCTGAGATATTCAATGGTATCTTTTGGCAATGGTTTTGTAAAGATATCTACAATTTATTCCTTTGTATCGATATACTCTAATTTTATTTCCTTCTCTACCACCTTGTCTCTCAAGAAGTGATACTTGATAGAAATATGTTTAGTTTTAGAGTGCATCATCAGATTCTTTGACATATTTACTATACTAGTGTTATCACAATGGATAACTATAGGCTCATCAAAATGTATTCCAATGTATGTCAGCATCTATTTCATCAAAACAATTTGAGTACAATTTATAGCAGCATCAACATACTCTAATTTTGCAGTAGATTGAGCCATACAATCTTTGCTTCTTTCATAGCCATGAAACCAACTTTTTCCCAAGGAAAAATGCACCACCAATAGTACTTTTTATGTCATCAATGTTTCCTGCCCAATTAGCATCAGTATAAGCATGAAGTTCAAAGCTATCATTTCTATCATACCAAAATCCATAGTCTATTGTTCCTTCTAGATATCTCAGTATCCTTTTCACGGCAGCTAGGTGTGTTTCTTTGGGTTTTGCCTAATATCTAGCCACAATTCCAACAGAATTAGCAATATCTAGTTTGGTGTAGTCTAATATTGTAATCCTCCAACCATTGATTTGTACTTGGTCTGAAAAACACATTTTGACTCATCATCAACTATTAGCTTATTACTAGTTACCAATCATGGACATCTCAAATTCATTTTCCATTTCTTTAGAAAATTTCTCACATAGATCATCATTACCTCTAAAGATAATATCATCAACAAAGACTTCTATTATCAAAACTCCATCTTCACTAGTTCTTAAATACAAATTACTATCAACATTACCTTTTCTAAATCCAAGTTGAACTAGGTATCTATCTAACCTTGCATACCAAGCCCTTGGATCTTTCTTCAAACCATATAGTGCTTTCTTCAACTTACATACCATGTCTCCATCTTCGCATAAAGGAATTCCATCAGGTTGTTCTATATATACTTCTTCTTCAAGATCCCCATTCAAGAATGCACATTTCACATCCATCTAATACACTTTGAAGTTTTTGTGTATAGGATAAGCCAAGAATAATCTCACAGCTTCTATTCTAGCAACAAGAGAAAATGTTTCTTCAAAGTCTATACCTTCTTGTTGTGAGTAGCCTTTACATACCAGTCTTGATTTTTTTCTTACTAAACCTCCATTTATTTTATTTCTGAAAACCCATTTACTTCCTATCACATTTTTGTTCTTAGGTCTAGGAACCAATTCCCAAGTGTTATTCTTCTTTATTTGATCTAACTCTTCTTTCATAGCATTTATCCAAGATTCATCTCTGCAAGCTTCATCTGTATTCTTTGGTTCAACTTGAGAAATCAAATAGATTTCTTCTCTAACCTTTGATCTAGTTAATAGTCCTTGATTAGTATTGTCGAGGATGAAGGGTCTTTACATAAATTGGAGTTTTAGGAACCTCAGTAGCCTCATCTATGTCATTATCACAAATCTCTTTTTTGCATTCAGTCTCAACAATTTCTTCTTCTTCTGTAGCAGCAGCATCTTTGATTTATGTAACCTAATTATAGTCATACATTCTCTCTTGTATTTGAAACCTTTCATCTATCTTCACATTGTTACTTTCAATCATTTTTCTTAATCTCATATTGAAACATCTATAAGCCTTTCTCTTAGTAGACTAACCAAGGAAACCTCCTTCATCACTTCTAGCATCAAACTTCCCTATCTCATCATCTCTCTTGATATAGCACTTACTACCAAATATTCTGAAATATTTTACAGTAGGAGTATGATTAAACCATAATTCAGAATGGATCTTTTTTGTACCTTCTCTAATTTGAACTTTGTTCAATGTGTACACCGATGTCCCAACAACCTCTCTCCAATGCACATGAGATACGTTTCCTTCAAGAAACATTTTCCTAGCAGCATCAAGTATAGTCTTGTTTCTTTGCTTAGCTATCCCATTCTATTGTGGAGTCCTAGGAGCAGATGTTTGTCTTTGTATTCCATACTCTTTGCAGTGTGAATTGAATAAATATGAAGTAAACTCTCCACCTCTTTCTGATAATAAACATTTTATCTTTAAGCCTGATTCATTCTCTACTTTTTCCTTGAATATCTTTAATTTATCAAATGCTTCTGATTTTTCTTTTAAGTAAGTAACCCACATCATTCTAGAAAATTCATCAACAAAAAGTATGAAATACCTTTCACCACAGTATTATTTTGTCCTTGTAGGTCCACATAGGTCTGTATGTACCAGCTCCAACTTTTCTTTTGATGTATATGCTTTTCTTTTGTAACTGCTTCTAGTCTGTTTTCCCATAACACATTCTCTACATACAGTGTTAGATGGTTTCACAATCTTCAGTAGATCTCTTACTACTTTAGCCAAACTTGCCTTCACAATATTGTCAAATTTAACATGAAAAAACCTTATGTGCCATAACCAACTATCATCTACTTTTGCAACAAAACAAGAGGATCCATATGTATTTAATTCAAATACATTACCTCTAGATTTAGTACCAGTAGCAATCAACTTTCCATCCTTACTTTTGATAAAACATTTACCATCATTGAATTGTAACTGAAACTCTTTGTCCATCAACTGTCCAACACTCAATAAGTTATGCTTGAGTCCATCAACAAGTAGTACATTATCAGTATTAGTTTTTCCATTCAAAGTAATAGATCCTACTCCCATGATAGGTTTAGGAAGATTGTTTCCAAACATCACAACACCACCATCATACTTTACTAATTTAACAAACTTGTTTTTATCTCTAGTCATATGATGTGAACAACCACTATCTATTATCCATTCATATTTCTTATCAACATGAGATACTAAATCTTTTTCCTCATGTACTAGTTCATCTCTAATAGCAACAAATCCAATCTCCTCATAATCTAATTCATCATCATCAGAAATTCCTTCACTAGCATAATAACATTCCTTGTCCTTTGAATACTTAGATTTGAAAAACTTAGGCTTGTACTTAGGAACTCTTGTAGGACATCTAGATACAAAATGACCTACCTTATTGCATGAAAAACATTTCAAAGCTAATTTTCCTTCAAATTTACCCTTACCTCTCTTTTCTCTTCTAGCAATCAGTACAACAAGTTCATCCATCTTTCTTTCCTCTACATGTATTTATTCCCATTCCTCAGGATATTCACCGAGTTCTTCTTTTAGGTTCTCACTACTAGTGCTTAGAAGTTCATACATTATCTTCTTGTGTATAGATGCTTTAAATGAAGATTCAACTTTAGGTACAGAATCTCCCAATTCAGCATCTTCAAAGGTAGTTAGCTTTGCAATCAATATTTCTCTATTAAAGTTCAGAGTCAAAGGTATAATCTCTTGAATAGACATAGCCTTAAACTTGTAAGCATGTGTCAATGATCTAAGGATCTTTGTAACAATTTCTTCTTCATCATAAGTGCCTCCATAGTTTCTGATTCCAACTACAACTTCTATAGCCCTTTGAACATAATCCCTAATGCTTTCATCCTCATTCATTTGTAACTTCTCCATCTTTGTTTTCCAGTTTTGTAACTTCGCTTGCTTGGTATTCTTGTCTCCTTCATATAGTGCTTATAATATTTCCCAAAATATGGTATGCCAAATCCAAGTCTTTAACTTTAGTAAATTCTCCTTCAGAGAGTGCGTTGATCAATGCTTCCCTTGCAATCATCTTAAGTGAAAATATTTTCTTTTCATCTTCAGCAGCTGATGGTAAGTAATTCTCAAACTTTATAGCCACCTTAATCTTTTTGATCAACCAGTAGTCAATGCCTAAATAGAACAAATAATTTTGCATCTTGTTCTTCCAACTATCAAAGTTCTCAGGATCAAATTTTAGACTATCCTTCCTATAGAACACCATCTCCAAGATCACCTCAAGTTGTTAAGCTTTCTCTCTAAGGACCAGTAGCTCTAATACCAATTGTTTGGAATAACAGTCCACAATACAACTGAGAGGGGGGAGAATCAGTTGTATGAAAGAATGTTAAACTTTAAATTTTGAGTAGTAGCAATATCAAATTTAATGAATACAATGAATACCAACACAACAACATAATATTTTGGTCTCGGGGAAACCCTATTAAAGGTAAAAACCACAGTGGGAATTAGCACCCACAAATGATGTTCTAAGAGTATAGTATCCTTGTTAGAAGATTTAGGCATATTAGGAGCTTATTGAAACATTATAGTACATATTCCTTGTTAGAGGACAAACTTTGTTAGGAGTCAATAAAGAAGGTTGGGCTCATTGCCCAGTCTCACTACCTAAAGAAGGTTAAATCCACCTTCAAAACTCACTATTCGCAACAAGTGTATATAAAGAAATACATAATATTTTGAACTGTTTGATAGCAACTATCTTTGCTTGATCAGTTCTAATGAAGTTCAACAATAATCCTCTTATCTACATCCAACAGAGACAAGCTCACAGCTCTTCTAATTCCTTTCACATCACATATATTCTCTCCATATCTTTTCCAAAGAAAAGATCTTACATATATACCCTATTACATTCTACATGATCAAGTCAGCCCATTAGGCTTTCCTAATTACATAAACTCTTGCTAAGATACACACGATACCTAAAACAAGTATACAATGATTCTATTACAACAATTAAGGAGCAACATCCTTAATTTATATTTTCCAAAACAAAATCCATGCTACACCTTTGAAGTCGACTCCCAAATAAGTCTTCTCCAGATTACATGCCACAACTGATGTCATCCAACATTTCATACCTTGCACTGATCAATTAACATCCTTCAGTGCCTTGTCTTTTATCTCCTAAGAATGCATACACTTCCTCCATTTCATCTATAAGATATACCAAAAATACAAAGACTCACTCTGTTAGCTTCCACTGTCACTGTCCAGGAACTAGTCCTCACTAAAACATCTATAACTCATTCAATATGAAACTTTATATGATGCAGTCTTGGATATAAGATCACAACATCTTCCTATTCTCTCATCTATCTACGCATGTTTTGAATCATTTGTATGGTGTCCGTACACTGTCATGATCAGCCAGTACTCTTCATAGAAATAGATGTTGACATCAGTGACAAACCACAAATGACAAAATTATGAATGCCCATTTAGTAACATAGTGATTAAACATATTAAATGTATCAATCACCACCCCATGCATTAGCAATACCCAACAATAACTTTCATTTTCACCAAGCTATTTCGTTGTTATTTCTCAAAGCCCTAATTTGAAGAACAATGGCATCCTCATGAAAAGTTAAGGAATCTAAGACTGGAATTGATAAGAATGTTAACTTAATGAAGTCTACAACTTGTAATGAACCGAAGTATAAACTAGATCTCGAGGTTGCATCACAAACTAATAAAACCTAAGCATTTTCAAGCATACCACCTAGGGTTTTTCTGGTCAAAGATATTCATGCATACATTCATTGTAAAAATGGTGAGATGGAAAGCTCAAGGATGAGCACACACATTTGGAGGTGAAAGGTTTGATTAATACCATGTATTTTCTGAGGGTTTTCAAGAACAAATGGATCAAGATCATATTGAGCCGTGTGCATGAGGGTAAATTATGGTTGGATGAACCTGTGAAAATCACCAGGGATATAATACATGTAGTCACTGGTTACCCCATAATTGACAAGTCCAAAGCACTGAGGAGTGCACCAAGAATCAAGATTGAAAAAGCAACAAGAGACAAAAGGGATCGTAGAGGAATGCGAATCAACACCATTTTTTATCCCAAGACAAGGTTCGGTGCATACACAATTGGTTAAAAAATATTTCAATCTAGAAGACATAACATCATGCCATGTGGAGCTATGGACATCACTTATAAAATGGTGAAGAAAGGTTTTCAATTGGACCTCATCAAGATCTCATTGAAGTAGTTAGAAGAAAACATGAGAACCATCAGGTTGACAAAGTCTAACACATGTAAGTTTGGTTCATTAATACTTTGTATATTTTTCTATGTACAAATTTTTTTCCCCTTAGTTGGTTATGTTGATTGGAACACTGACTGACTAGTTACTTTACAAATAAATAATTATTCAAAGTTTGGGACAAGATTTTTTCATCATCATGGATGTATATTTTAAGCAATTCAAGGACTTAATGAATCAAAGAAGAAGAATACTAGGACAACTGGTTGAGTAGTACAAAGATGATATATGTTTCTTAGTGGACACTGAAAACAATTTGATAAAGGTTATTGAACTAAGAACAACATGGTTGGCACTGTTGGGCTATAAAATTAACATTGACTGAGATTCTAGGTTAATAAAGGCTTTACTAGCTGAGCTAAAAGATCCACAGGAAACTAGGTTTGGAACCTATGAAGAGGCCAAATAAAGAATTAAAATGGATCTATTTGGATTCAAGGTGACTAAGAAGTCTAAGAAAATGTTGGATACATTGCTAAAGCAATTTGGAGATGATGCATAAGAAGACAAGGTATCTGAGGATATTCTGGTTGAAGTGGAAACTGAAGAATAGTTACTACTAGGTAATAGTGAGCATGATGAAGAGGCATCTGAGTTAGATAAAAACATATAGTCTACATCAGTCAAGGACACATGAAAGAGGAAGCAAGCAAAAGTACAAACAAGAGCAAGAACAAGGTCTACAATAGACACTTCTCTGCCTCTAAAGAAAGGAGTTGTGAAAAATATCTAGGCCCACTCCTACAAAGACATATCAAAAAAAAAAGAGAGGTGCACAAGCCACCTCCGAGATACCTAAGAAGAGGAGAAATTTAATAAGGGAAAAGGATGACATTGATGAAGAAGATGAAGAGGAAGACCAAGATAAATTTAAAGTAGTTGTAAATAAAAATCAATCTGTTGATGAATTAGCTAAGGCAATAAAGGAAACTGACAGTCTTAGCAACCCCAAGATGAGTTGGTATGTACATATGTCTATCGAGGATCAAAAAAAGATAGAAGAAGCAATCATACAAATGATGATCAAGTTTTAAAAGGTATGAGTTGAATTTGAAAAATATGTACCTAAAATTTTGTATGATAAAGTGTCTACAAGATAGACTTATGTCTTGCACACTGAGAAAAAGATGAGGAAACATTCACTGATATTGGCTATGCCTACATTATAACTTCTCAAGATTTAATAATTGATGGTATAGTATTAAAAGAGATTTCTAGTGAAAAATAGAGCACTAAACATTCTGGCAAGAAAACTTAAGGATGTTGATGAAAATAGTCAACTCTTATGGACTACAATTCTTACTACCTGAGCATAAGCTGATAAGCTAGCATTGGTAGTCATCCCCTAGAAGAAAAAAAAAGAAGAAAGGAAAATACATACACTCGGATGATGTAGATCTAGCTACTAAGGAACCGATTGATCTATCTGACACCGAGGTACCTGATACTACCATTTCTATTGAGTTTTATCTAGCAAGCTATAGAGAAGAGTATAAGGATCCTCCCGAGAAATTAGTAATAACAAGGACAGATGATGTACTTATTAAAGACATCATAAATGGAGATCCTGATGATATCAAGGATGATGAAGATGTGAACACTACTACATATACAACTAAAGAAAATTCACCCACTGAGGCAGCAACAAGTGAGATGCTGGTTGACTTACCGATTCTAGTACAAGCTTTTGATATTCTATCATAGAAGGAACCTAAAGGATTAACCCCCAAGAAAAAAAAAGATACAATGAGTGAACAAGGGACAATAGAATAGGGAACAATAGAGAAGGATACTTAGCATTAGCTTGAGAAAATAGAGGCAGCATCACAAGCACTAGAAGAAAGTAAATTGGTAGAATCTACAACAGACATAACCACCGATGCCCAAGGACAAACCACTGAGACACCAGTCATAGGAAAACTTAAGGAAGAAAGTGTGTCTACCCAGCCTGAGAAGAAAAAATTAGAGACTAAAGCTCTAGTTCTATTTATCAAATCATCACCACCAGAGAAGAAGAACAAAAAGAAGCACGCTAAAGGCCCAGTTACACTAGATGAAGTAATTGAGATACTAGAATGTGGCCCTAGAACTTTAGACCCCGAGGAACTTACAAAATATGGGGAATTGTGCACTAGAAAGGCTACATAAGAAAAGATAAAGAAGGAGAGAAAAAGTAAGAAAATGCTATAAGACGTTAGACACATCCTACAATAAGTAGTTCCTAAGATCAATGTCAATGAGGATATTCTCATACTTGATCAACTTGCTTCTCTAACTAGTCACATAAATGCCCCGAACATTGATACAGAAAAGAGAATAGAGGAAAGGGAAGAGGAAAAGATACAATTGAAGCTAACAGAGAGAATCAGCCAAGAAGTGGAAATTAACAAGGTTATGTTATCTGAGGTAATATCTGAGCTAGAATCTATAATTCAGAAAATTATTCAAATTTTGTTCAAATTATGCACTGTTGACCAATTCACTGTCGAGGTCAGTGAAAACATAAAGAAGTTGGATGTAGAAATAAAGGCCATTGCAAATTGTTCTCTAACCAAGCCAAATAATTTTCACAAGAATATATTAAAATTTCAAGAACTTATGTAGAAATAGTGTGTCCCACTTTTTGGCCAACTTTGACACAAAGATCAACATTCTGAGAAAAAACTTCACATTTAAACACTCGTTGCTGTAAAACTATTAGGACTATGAAGATGATGTAAACTAGAGTCTTTTAGAATTTTCTTTCTAGTTTCTAAATATATTTTTATAAAAAAAATTTAAATTCATTTAAATTCATTTTTCCTTCTCCTTCAAAAAGTGGTTTGTGTGAAAAACCGTGTTTTTAAGGAGTTACTGTCACTTGGATCAACATAATTTTTTTAAAAATATGATAACGATGTAATTCTTTTGAGATCATATTTGTAACTTCAATATTTAAAGGATGCAATTGGTTTCATTCATTTTGGGTCAATATTTCATAGTTTATTAAGTTCTAAAGTGACAGTAACTATAATTTAGACATAATGTCACTTGGATCGCTCTAACTTGATCTGTGTATATCAAAATTCATTTTTTATTTTTGGTAGAGAAAGGTAACACAAATACTCTTTTCCTACATATTTTTCATAATTTTTTTTTGTAATTTACTATTTTTCCCAAAGTCTTGAAGAGACAGGTTGTTGAATGACCAAACAACCTATATTTAGTTAAAGTAATATTTAAAAGTGATAATGAACTCAATATGTATTAAAATTATATTCATTAGAAAACTTGTTCTGAATAGCATCATACTACATAGATTGTTTTTCAAATGGATTCATTTGATATTCCAAAACATAAAGTTGAAGTGATTTTTTGTCAGCATTTTAATAGGTGCGAAGGAGACTCCATTGTAGGTATGAATGAGGAGTATAGATGTTATATCAATATTTTTTTAATCTAAGATGATTTGAACTAACCATTTGTAATTAATTCCTTCAAATGGAATCTATCAAGGCTTAAATCATCATATTTTATTAAAAATGTGTCATTTCAGCAAAAATCAGCATGTCTAAAAAAGTGGGACACACTATTGTCACCATAACTGACCAGGTCACCAAGCTACAAGCCGAGTTGCTTCCACACCTAAAAATAATGGAGAGACATGTAGAGAAGGAAAAAGCTTTAGTTTCCACCTTTGAGATCTATGTACTAGAAATTTTTTTGATATGCATGCACAAGTTGGTCTTGAGCACATTACTCTTGACAACTTGAAAGAGGAATGGGAAAACCTCTTCCCATCACTGTAGAAAACCCACAAGCACATTTTTGATAAGTTGTAAGTACATCTTTCTATTTTTGGCATTAATTTCAAAGGGGGGGGAATCATGTATATGCCACTATGAACTTCACACCACAACGAGCATGCACAAAGGGGGAGTTTGTAAAAAAAAGAGTCTATGTATATATAGTTTAAATGTATATAGTGAGTTAGTATATTCTTGAGTTAATTAGTACATATACATAAGGTTTTGATAATAATGCCAAAGGGGGAGATTATTATCTCTATTTGAGAATTAATGGATTGTCATTAGTATCAATAAGTTATTTAGTCGGCAAAGGTTGGTATAAGGAGACAAGTCAGTCGGTCACGTAGACAAAGCTTTCACACCAAGAAAAGACAAGGTAGAACTTCAAGATTACCAAATACAGGTTTGACCAAGTACACTTACCGAAGCATCAGGACATTATCGAGTAGTGAGCCAATGATCATCGGGTATTCATACACATCGAGCATCAGTAATTTACCAAATAGCGAATGTAGTGATTACCGAGTAAAATAGGAAATGACATAGTAATCAAGAATGGCACATATATCTATGCAAATGGTTTACACCGATCATATAAATTGTTTACCAAGATCAAGACATATTTAATATGGATGTAATCATTAACTTTTGTGATGGTTCCAATGTAATGGTAGATCTAGGTTATTTTTATATACCATTGATCTTAGGTTTTCTAAGATGATGTAAACCCTAATTAGGTCAACTTAGTTTGATATATAATTATAAAGATGTAATTATGATCATGTATCATTAAGCAGTAGCTGCACTAAGGACATCAGGAGATCAAACACAAGGTTTTATGACAGAAGGTTTATGAGAGGCAGAAACAGCTTTTTAGAACAACATACAAGTCTACCAAGTAGAACAAAAGAGCACATACATCACGTTAAGTTGATATCTATTTAGTAATTCACATATCTGAATCAGACAAGTATAAGTTTTCATTTTAAACAAATACTTTACTGTTATCAATTTAACCATTGTAGCAGATCAAAATCTCTTAACAGAGTGAACTTAATAGTTCTTGTTTAAATCTCTTAACCGAATACACACATACTATGTGTTGTTTAAATCCTCTAACTAGGTAGATCTAGTCAATCTTTTTGGCACTCCTTATAGGTTAAGATCATCACGTGTGATCAATAATTGTAGCCTTAACCAACATACTTTATTTACTACAGTAGTGAAGAATTTGTGGGTGACATCCCCACTGCAGTTTTTACCTTCTAACAAGGGTTTCTACGTAACCAAAATATATGTGTCATGAGTTAAGATTTTCATGTATGATTTTTTTTTTGTTTACATGCACTCTACATTTTTAGTTATATGAATGTATGTTACAAACAATAGAATCAATCGGTTAATAAACATCTACTATTGCAAAGTGTTAAGTGTTAAAAGTTTTGAAGGGTATTGATTCACCCATCCCCTCTCTGTACTTTATCTTTCCAATCCCAACAACATACATGTGTATACACACACACACATACACACACACACACACACATATATATATATATACATATATATACACAGAGATGTATATATATACATATATATACATATATATATATATATATATATATATATATATATATATATATATATATATATATATAGACACACACACACACATATACATATACATATATCTGTATATATATATTTATATATATACAAATATATGTATATGTATATGTGTGTGTGTGTGTCTATATATATATATATATATATATATATATATATATATATATATATATATATATATATATATATATAAGACAATATTTCTATAGAGTATTATCTTGTGGATTTCATCCTCGCCATAGTTTTTTCCCTAACAAGATTTCCATGCAAAAGTCCTTGTGTTGTGGTGTTATGGTTTTCTTCTTTATGTTCTTGCATATTACTTTCATTTTATGTGTTAAGTGGTTTGTGGATCAAAATATTAAAATTATAATTTGTTGAACATTGGTTCATCGCCCCCGCCCCCCCCCATCTCAATGTTCCCTCATTCTGATATTCACACACACATAAATATGTATTTATATATATATGTGTATATATGTATGTATATATATATATATATATATATATATATATATATATATATATATATATATATATATATATATATATATATATATATATATATGTATGTATGTATGTATGTATGTATGTATGTATATATATGTGTATATGTATGCATATATATGTATGTGTGTATATACACACACACACACACATATATATCATGATTCCTTCCTCTATTTCCTATCAGGAGTCCATCACCTTCCCAAAAAAGTCAAAAAGTAAAAAAAGTAAAAAAAATCAAAAGAAATTATTGCCTTGATGAAAACTTAGCAAACAAGCATCTTGGTAACACAAAAAAATTAAGAGAAATAATTTTGGTCAATATTGAAAACTTGGAAAATAGACACTTTGGACAAGTACCATGATGAAAACTTGGAAAATAGGTGTCATGTATAAGTTATGAACTTCTTGCATTCCATACTTGGGGTCGGGTTCCATCCATGATATCCCATCACATCATATCCCTTTAATTTCCTCTATTATATTATGTCCCTAATATCCCTTATCAGTACATCCATATTTCATTTTTCCCAACTTTGATCTTGACAAAGATAGAGATCTCCCTAGAAGTATCAACATCCCTTTCCTCCATCTTCATTATCCTATCCACATCCCTTTGGTCTATATCCCATATCCTATCCACATCACTTTGGTCTATATTGCCTGTCTTATTGCAACCTTTAGTCCATCTCCCTCATCTTGTCCATTATTGACCTTGCTTGTCCTATCATTATCTTATCTAAATCCCTCTCTTGGTATTGATATAAAATAAAGACATAAAATGAAAAATGTGTTTTCAACGTCCTCTTGACATGTCCACTCCTATAAACCACATGTCATTCAATGCACCATTTCATTACCCTAGCTTGTCATGTCCAATCCCTAAACTTGGTAAAAAAAAAATCTCATCTCATGGATAGTCCTTGGCATCCAAATAGCTTCAAGACATACCAAGAGACCTTTGGCCTTCATCCTTCTACTAGTTCATCCATCAATCCATAATTTCCTTGCCTTGCTAGATACCGAGAGAAGTCTTAATGTTCTAAAAAAATTCCAAAAACATTCAAATAATGTCCTTAAAAATATTTTTAAAAATCAAATAATGTCCAAAAATCTTCTTTAAAAAATCAAATAACATCCTAAAAAAATCTCTAAAAATTTCAAAATATCTTGAATAATGATAAAAAAAACATCATAAAGATCCTGGAATAATCCTAAAAATTTTTAAATATTTTTATCTAAGGAAACAATATTTAGGGTGTCTATGATAAGGGCCTTCACCTATGTGATACACTACACATACCTCGACTTCAAACATATTAAACATTTGATGGACCAAGAATATCAGAAAATGTCCTAAAGAAATCAACCAAAAAAATTAAAATATGTCAAAATCTTGCAATAAAATCATCTTTGTCACAACAAGAAGAAAGTGTTAAACAAACATCTATACTTAAATCAAAATAATGAGCTTCATAAATCAGTAATGGACTCATGAGACCTATCTTTATCAAAAATCCAATGTGTTATCTTTAGATCAAACCAAATCAATCAACCAATTAATTTTCTTATATAATGACAGATTTCTCTAAACTAGGTAGAGATCAATCTTATATGGGTATTCCATTCCTGAAATTAAACACAATAAATTATATTAAACATTAAAATTAAACCAATCAACGATTAGTAATGTTGTTGAAAAAGTTAGTATCGAGTCAGTCTATTATTGATTTACCTTTCATGATTGTGTCCCTAAATTGTTATACTACAGCTGATTGATTACTTGGAGAACAGAATGTGAAGATGATCACTGAGCTACAAAGGTATATGTGAGACATTAAATTAGTTATTATATTGTCATTGATGTTAACTATTTTTTACTATACTTATCATGATAGTTACAAACATCTCAAGAAGGTAATAATGGTGAAGGAATGAGATATTGACATGAAAATGAGATGTATGAGTAAGTTATGAAAATGGTATTCATTGGGTAACTTATTGATGAGTCTATGATAGTTTGATAGTGATTTGATTGTATTACATGATTATGTTAAGATTGAAAATCAAGAATGTAAAATTTTATGTGGTTGGTATATGAAGAACTTAGTATACACCGAGTAGAAATAGTGTACACCGAGAAAGTGTATTGTATATCGATTGTTGTATTAATCAAGTTAGAAGTTACTGACACATCACAATATTGACCGAGTGAAAGAAATGATATGTAACATGTGATTTCCAACTTGAGATGATGATATGGATGAATTGGGATGATTCCAAGGACAAAGATAGAGTTTTTTATGAAGATCTACGGCTAAAAAAATTCAAGGATGATCGGATGATGAAGATTGAAATGTGTTGAAGGCACAAGTTCCAAGGAAGGTTAAAGCAACAAAATAAACAATGGAAATTAAGTGGAAAAATATATGGATGGGAATAAAATGGTTTATCATATCTATTTAAGGAGACAAAGATTCATAATGAGGAATGTGTGTGAGGAGAAGATTGTATTCATGAGAAGCTGGTCAGACGGGTTGAAGTAAGAACCAAGCAATTATGCAGACTACATCGAGTGTCAAAAAAAGGAGATTAACTGAGCATAACAAAGTTGGAGGATATAAAGAAATTGAAGAGATTATGATGGCCATAGGTATATGAGCATAGCATAGATCTTAATGTCTATAAAGGAAGTTTTATTTCAATCAGATCATTTACTGTTGCATTCTAACCATTGCCATAGATAAAATCTCTTAACCAAGTGGAACTTAACAGTCTTTATTTATTTATTTATGACATTCAATGAATATTGATTATTTTCTTGTTGACCCAAGTGAATGTATGGTCATGAAAAACTATTAGTGATAAGTCCTCTAACAAGGTGTCACCTTACAGTGTGTTTTGTAACCTTTAATAGGGTTGGCTCTTAACAAAGCTCACTTCAGAAGAGAGATTATTTTTGGTACCGGTCCCAAGTGGTTTTTCCTTTAATAGGGTTTCCACATTAAAAATCAAGTGTTATATGTGTATGAATGTGATGATTTATTAATTTACTTTACACATTACAATTACTGGCTTGATCAATATATACTTTATGATTTAATTGACATTTGATAAATGAATCAAAAAGAAATGGTCAAGTGTTACCAGGCTATTTAAGTTTATTTGTTGAATTGGTTTATACATCTGAGTGTATTTGGGACTATAGGATAACTAGACTTAACTGATTCACCCCACTCCCCCACCTCTCAATTATCTAACAATTGGTATTAGAGAAAGAGTACTTTAAGGAAGAAGTTTGAAGGACTTAAGTTAAAGATCTAAAGATGTATAAGAGATAGGTGTCGAAGCTAAACAAAGCTAATTTCTCAACATGGAAAAGTGGGATGAATTTTTATCTATCATACATTGGAGATTCTATAGTATACTATTTGGAAAATGAGTTTACAACTCCTACTAGTCCTTTGAATGTCACATACATGAAAGAGAGACAAGAACATAATGCCATGATGATTGAGATTGCCTCTTCTCTATTAGATGTTGAATTTGAAGACATTAAGACTTGTAGAAATTGATGAAATATCAGATTCGACTCCAAGATCCAGTTGCATGCAATAAACCTGTTACAAAGAATGAAGCTAAAAACTGGAAAAAGAAAAACCCTCTTGTGCTAAAAAATGTTAGAGGTCAAAATGTATTAAGAGAGAATGATAGAAATAATTACAAAAGTGACTTATAAGGACAGAAACCCTAAAGCCCAAAAAAGCTAGGTTGTGCAATAATAATTAATATAAATATTAATTATTATGCACCTAAAAGAGATAGCTTAAGTGAAAAAGAATAATAGAGGACTTAAGTAATTAAACCAAAATGATTTAATTATAAATTAAAATATAACTATTATTCTAACACCCCCCCTTAAGTGTAGCTCAGGAGGAACTAACCTAGCATAGCTAAGAAAGCAAGAAATGGGTCCCAGTAACAAGGCCTGATCAGGTACCCAGTACAAGGAAATCGCTATAAACCAGAGTAAAGGATAAAACCCAATGGAAAAAACTCCTCTCCAAAAAGAGATGTAAAAGAAAGCAAAGATAAAAAGAATTACTTCAAGAGACTCTCTCAAAGTCATAAGTACAGTGAGTTCTGCCAACCCCCCCGTGAGAGAGGGTCGAGGCTCCAAAGCCCCCTCCAGAATGAAAGAACCCCTAGATCAATGAACAAACCACTGTGACTCCAATGTAGAGGAGTGAAAGTCAGTGGGCATTGAAAAGGTAACCTTGAAAGATGAGGCGTCACTGGAAAGCCAAGCTGATGCGCAAAGGAGTACACATGAGGATCTTGAAAGGGAATCCCCAATGTAGGTGGTATGACAGGTGTGCTGACACTGCCATCAGGGAGGAGATGAATGTCCTCTGTAGAATCCTCAACAACTGTACTTGGTGGCTCGAAGAATGGAGCTGGAGGTTCAAGAAGTGCTGAAGAAGAATCCAGCTAAAGAGAAAAGTACGCCTCAGGATGTGGTGTGGCAGTCACAACACTGGTCTCAAGAATAATACAAAGGTTCAAGCAACCTGACTGCACCACATGATGCTCTCTCAAAGGAGGAGAGTCATGCTTTGAAAAAGGTGGACCAAAGTGTGAAAAGGAGTAGAGACGGGTGGAATGATCAACTATCCCTGTAGCAACAATACCTCCTATCATACTATCCCAGATGAGAATTGAATCTGGAGTGAACTCAACTGTCTTCTCTGACCCACTATGAGTAATTTGATAAACTAAAAGAAGGTTTGTAGACAGAGATGGAACATACAACACATCATTGAATGTGCCATCCTGAATGCATATAGTGCCTTTCCCATAGATAGTCATAATAGTTTTATTCCCAATGATAATATGGGGAATAGGAGAATCTTCAAAAGAAGAGATCTCTCGAGAAGATTCCATATGGTGAGAAGCACCTGAATCTAGTATCCAAGGGACTTGTGAAGGGGATGCAATAGAAGCCTGTAATGCATGACCCTTTCCAAGATCTTGTCCAGATGTCAAAGATGAGGCAAAAGACTGAAAAGCAGACCCCTATGAGGTGGAAGAGGATGGAGAGGAAATAGTGCTCTTCTGAAGGAGAGCTTGCAAATCTACAATCTATTTCTCATAGCCATCAAATATCTTCTGAAAACAATGTGACTCATCATGAGGTCCCTTCTGACAATAGGAACAGGTAGGGCTCTCAATCTTCTGTTTCTCCTTCTTAGAAGAAGATGGTGGGCTAGTAGAGTGCTGAGAGGAAGAATCAGATATCTGCTTCAACTTCTACTTCTATGAATCCTGAGGTGTCTTGGAAAGCAATGCATGCGACTATGAACCTACAAGAGAATCCATCTGAATGAGCTTGGACTGCTCACGAGTCAACCTGTCACAGAAAGTCTCAAAAGAGGGCATAACATGTCTGGTACCCAACGCATCCATGGTGGAGTAGAAAGTGGAAGAAAAGATCTGATACTATCCTCACAACTTTGAGAGTATCAAATAGATACACTCATCATCTGTTTTGATTTTCCCACATCCCTGCAAAACTATATGCAGAGACTTGAACTTCATCAAGAAGTCCTCTATAGTGGGGAAATTAGAAGGAGTCAAAGATGTTAACTCTACATCAAGCTGAAGCTTCCAGAATTCATTCACTATACCAAACAAGGTTGAAAACTTGCCCCAAATAGCCCTAGGAGTGGTCAAACCTTCCAAGTGAAACAGGAGACTGTCAGAGATGTTTAGTGTAATCAAACCCATGGCTTCATCCATTTTGTTTCTGTGCTGAAGAATCTCAAAAGGATGTTGTAGTGCAGGTTGGTGTTCATCTAGACATGACCATAAACCTCATGACATGAGGAGTCTGGTCATCTGAGCTTTCCATGTATGATATTTGTGCGGGGTCAGACCCATAATTGAAGGGTCTAGCATTGAGAGAAGAAGACAAAAGTAGAAGGGTCTCTCTGAAATTGAAAGTATAGAAAGAAAGATGCACCCCCCAAAAAAATATCAATCAAACCCCCGTACACCCCAAATATATGAGAAAACACAAAGAACAAGTACAAAACCTGATGTCCAAGTGTTGAGAGGATGAAAAAGAAGCCTCAACTTTGACTCTAGTAAAGGGGGCATAAATGGCTAAATCAGAAAATCAAACTAGCACCATCGCATCTGGCTCGGAAAGACCTTTCCGACGATATATCATATGTCAATTTCCAAGTCCGTATGAGCCCTATAGAAGCAAAAATGCCCAGGTACCCCCAAAATGCAAGCTCTCTGGAAAAAACCAGTGATGGCAAAAAATTTGATGGTCGTATGACCGTCACTAGGTCGTTGCTGACATCAACATGACGTCAGAACTGTATGGTCACCGAAAAAATCTTTGCCACCGTAAAAATTTGAAATTTGCCGAAATTTTTTTGAAAAATATCAGAAAACTCTTTCTGGCGGGTGATGTCACCTTTGTGCAGGTGGGCGGTGCAGAGGTGGTTACTAGGCGGTGGCTCACGGGCAGAGGTGTCCGATGAGTGGCACTGTGGCAGCCGGCGGGTGACCAGCCGGTAGCGGGTGGTGGCTGCTGGTGGTGCGGAGGCCACGGGCGGCGCACGGGCTGGGCTGTGGTGGCGCCAGGGTGGCACGTGGGTGACGCATTGGCGGGGCTTCTGTAAGCACCAAAAAAACACCTTTTTAAAAAAAAATTTCTCAAAAATCATGTCCGTACAGCCTTAATAGGCTGATAAATCCACCCAGAAGCTTCAGAGGTCAAATAGGTCAAATTTTATATGGAAATAGGGGTTTTTGGGCGTTCTGGACACAATCGTGAGATTGATTTTTTCCCAAAGTGCTCCAAAAAAAGTAGGCCCCCAAATCCAATAAAAATAACTGAAAAACCCTAGAAAGGAAGGGTTGGATCCACAGCTTTAGTAAACTTTGAACAAGCTATAGTAGCGTGGCTCTGATACCATGTAGAAACTGATGAAATATCATATTCAACTCCAAGATCCAGTTGCATGCAATAAACCTGTTACAAAGAATGAAGCTAAAAACTGGAAAAAGCAAAACCCTCTTGTGCTCAAAAATGTTAGAGCTCAAAATGTATTATGAGAGAATGATAGAAATAATTACAAAAGTGGCTTATAAGGACAGAAACCCTAAAGCCCAAAAAAGCTAGGTTGTGCAATAATAATTAATAGAAATATTAATTATTATGCACCTTAAAGAGATAGCTTAAGTGAAAAAGAATAATAGAGGACTTAAGTAATTAAACCAAAATGATTTAATTATAAAGTCAAATATAACTATTATTCTAACAAGACTTGTACAACTACAAAATATATGTGGGACAAATTGACTTTAGTTCATGGAGGAGATGTGAATGTGCTCAGAGAAAAAGAAGAAAGCCTAAGAGGTAAGTTTGATGATATGAAAATGAAAGAAGGTGAAAACATCACACAATATAGCAACCAAATCAAGGAAGTGGTGAATGTTATCCGAGGAGCAAGTGGAATTATTGAAGAAGACATTGTGGTATGTGTAGACACCTAAAAATCTATTAGAAAATAAAAATATTTTTATTTTTTGAAAACCCTTGATGACATCATCATTTATTAATTAATTAATTATTTTATTTATTTATTTATTTTTATGCCATTAAATCCTCCTATTTTAATTAAACATCTAAAATTAAAGAATCCATTCCAAAATGTTTAAATCTCATTTAAACATTATTCCCCTATTTATTAATTATTAATTGATAAATTGACCAAACAACCTTTAAATAAATAAAATATTTATTTCAATCTTAAAACCTTGGAAATATCCAAGAAACCCCTAAGCTCTTCTAGAATTTCTTAATCTCACTTTAATCTTAATTAAAAAGTGATTCCTACATTTCTTAAGCCTAAACCCTCAACCTTTGACTTTGGGTCAAACCCCTCATAAATGTTTCTTACATCCTCATTAATGACTCTTACAAGCCATTAATGAAGCTCATGTCTCCTCTTATCCTTTGGTCTCCCTTGCACACTTCCCTAGTGTTGCTCACACATGTGTGAGCAACCTTGACCATGATAATCCTTCCTATTTATTAAATTCATTTGATAAATAAAGTCCTCAACCAACCCATTTTGGGTATGTGCAAGATCATGAGAGGCCAAAAAGTGGCGATGACAGTTCAAAACTTTGACAATGTAGCTGACGACTTTTTTTTCACCCGAATTTGATAAAATGAAAAGGGTATCTTAAGGAGATTATAAGCTTTCTATTGATATAATTGCTATCAAATTTTGAATTCGGTAAGTAATTATTAGTTATTTTCTAATTGAGCTACCTCTAAAGTGCTAATTTATATATTGATTGAAAAATGACTATAACTTTCAGACGGTATAACATTTTTGAAATCCAAAAAATGTGTCAAATTCTATGCTTCACCTACTATAAGGGAAAAAAAATAATTTGAATTTTGTAAAGTTTTGAATGAGTTAAGGTGGTCAGACATGGGAGTTTTTTTATTCTGAAAATGTTGTAGAAAAAAATTCATAATTAATTTTTTTTTGGAATAAAATTACAAAAAAATATGCATCACATCCAGGCATGAGTCTGTTACTTATATAGAAAATCTTATAATAAAATATTATCAGTTGATTATGATTAAGGTGATTAGACATACACTTCTTATTTTCTTCCTAAAATTTTTGTACTGTTGCATTGAAATCTATAATTTTCACCAATGATACTAAATTTTTCTCAAAAAAGGCCTAGTAGTTTAGAAACTACATTCAATTTTCTATAGATTCTATTCTTACAACTTTTTGATATTAGGTTCATAGCTAGTTGAAATTTTCACGTCAAGTTGACTAACCCTAATTTGCTGATTTTTCATTGCCACTTAAGGGCATAGTTTGGCCCCTCATCATCTTACAGATACCCTTTTAATAGATTTAACATTTATTTAAATCCTACAATCCTAGATATTCTCTAGAAAACCCTAGAACCTCTAGACTCTTCTAGAAAATTCTAAATTTGACCTTTGAGCCATTCAACCTTTAAAAGTATATCCTTATCCCTTTGACTCAACCCCTAACCAAACCCCAAACTCTACCCCAAACCTTAACCCAAGTCCTTCCTCAAATCCTATAAATACCCTCCTCTTCCAAGATAAATTCACCAATTCACATAATCATACTAAGTAGAGTTATAATGTTAGATTCTTGCTAGATCATAAGCTTTTTAGTATATTTGTTAGATTTCATGTTTTTTTCTAAATCATCATAGAATAGCTTAATGGAATGAATCTTAGTTTCATTTATGTTTTTCTAATCATTTATGCATCATACCAAATCATCCCTAGAATGCATTAGAAACAAGCTCCAAGTGCTTAGAGAGCACACCCACATCCCTCATAATTAGAGAAAATCAAACAATGCTTGAAGCATTCATTTTGGCTCAATATGAGGTGGCTTGGTTTTTTGTGTTTATGCTTTGAATTGATATAATGTTTAGATTAGTCTAATGTTTTCTTTTTTATGCCTTTCAAGATAGATATAGATTAAACCGTGGTCCACAAAAAGTAAAATTCTAAGAACGTTGCTACCCACCTATGCTATTAGAGTCTCGGCAATACATTAAATGAAAGAAGTTCCTGATAATAATATTTCTCTTGATAGTTTAATCAGTAGATGAACTACATTTGAGTTTAATAACTATGATAACACTATTTTACCTAAGGTAAAATCTGCATTTATGTCATCTCTGAGTATTGGAAGATCAAGCAGTAGACATAAGATAAGAAATGAAAGTAATAGTGAAGCTGAAGAAGATGTTCTTTATGAATTTGAAGCATTAATGGCTAGAAGAATACAAAAAGGCAAGAAGATATAGAGGTAAAATACCCTTGGTATGTTTTAAATGTAAAGAGATTCGTCATATTGCTGCAAGATGTCCTAACAGGAAAGAGGATGAGAAAAAAATGAAAGATCGAATGAAAGGAAGAATGATAGAATACATTAACGAGATCACAAACGTAACCGATAGTATGGCAACAGAGACAACCGAGATTATAGACATAAAGATAAGAAGGCATGCTACCTAGTTGAAGATGAAGATGATGATACCGAGACTGAAACTGATGAAGATATAGAAGTGGTATTTGTTGCATTGAAGGATGATTTTGAAGAAGAAGAAAGGTATGTTGAAAAAGAAATTATTTCTAAAGTTAGAAAAATGATACTTGGATTATTGATAGTGGTTTCACACATCATAGGATTGGAGATGAAGAAAAATTTAAATATCTTGAATATTATAATGGAGGATCTATGAAAATGGGAAATGATACACCTTGTCAAGTGAAAGGTAAAGGATCAATATTGGTGAATAATAAGATCAGATGTGAAAATACATATTGGGTGAAAGGACTCAACTATAATCTATTGAGTGTAGCACAACTGAATAACACAGGTCACTGAGTCATATTTGAGAAAAGAAAAGTAAAAATCTATGATGAGGCGAGAAAACTAATTGGTATTGGTGAACAATCAAAAGGTAACTTATTCTATCTAGACAATGCTGAAACTTCTTGTTTGTTTGCTAAAAATGAAAATGTTTGGTTATGGCACAAGAGGTTATGTCATGTGAACTTTGATAGGATGGATAAGATCAGTAAGAAAAGGAAAGTTAGAGGCTTATTGGGCATATCTAAACCTAACCATGTAATGTGTAAACAATATCAAATGGGTAAGATGTCAAAGTCTAGTTTCAAGAGAAAATATTACTCATCTAATGTTATTCTAGAGTTAGTTCATACTGACTTATGTGATCCAATGAGAAATCAAAGTTATTATGGAGATGGATATTTTATCTCATTTTTTGATGATTTCTCTAGAATGATGATTGTCATGTTCTTAAAAGAAAAATTAGAAGCTTTCAAAATATTTAGGTGGTACAAAGAAAAAGTGGAAAGAGAAAGTGGTAAGGAATTGAAATGCTTAAGGTCAGATAGAGGTGGTGAATTCATTTCTTATGAGTTTACTAATTTTTTTAATGAACATGGAATAAATAGATAGGTATATTGCACAAATGTAATGGAGAGAAGTTATTAGAACTGTTGTTTATACACTGAACCAATTTTAACCGAAGACAAAATCAAATAACACACCTTATGAACTGTGGTATGGTTATACACCTAATGTTAGCAATTTCAGAATATTTGGAGGTAGATGTTACATTCTACAAGATGATAAAAATGTAAACTTTGATTCAAAAGGAGATGAAGAAATATTTCTAGGTTATTCTACTAGAAGTAAGGCTTATAAATATTTAAATAATGCTACTAACAAGATGATTGAAAGTGCAACTGCGAGAGTTGATGAGTTTACAGAAAAGAATGATGAAGAAAGTAAGAAAGAACTAGAAGACTATGGTAGATTTATTTATATTGAAGAACCTAAAACTCTACCCAACAAACAGCTTGACATTATTGGGCAACAGAACATTGCTACCGAGAAATAATCTTTACAGACCGAGCAACAACAAAAAGTTACTAATGGAAACAATGCTCATGCACTAAGTGGAGAAAATATTCAAGAATAGAGATCTGAACCTATACTAGCTAATTATGTGAGAAGACACCATCGACAAGATCAAATAATTGGAGATAAAGGAGAAGAAATGATGACTAGAAGTAAGTTAAGGAATAAAACATGTTTGGTTTGTGAATCTAAGCCTAAAACTATTAAAGATGCATTGGCAAATGATGAATGGATAAAGGCAATGAATGAAGAGATTGAGAAAATATAGAAGAAAAAGATATGGACATTAGTACAAAGACCTAAGAAAAAAATTGTGATTGGCTCTAAATGGATTTTTTTTTAAAATTGTATGAGAATGGAGATGTACCAAGAAACAAAGAAAGAGTAGTTTAAAAATGTTATGCACAAGAAGGAATTGACTATGGAGAAACTTTTGCACATGTTGCTAGACTTGAAGGAGTAAGAATACTACTTACATATGCTTCTTATAAAGGATTTAAGGTATATCAGATGGATGTGAAATATGCATTTCTAAATGGGATACTTGAAGAAGAGGTATACATTGAACAACCTGAAGGTTTTGTTGATCCTAATCAAAAGAATATGGTATGTAAGTTGAACAAGGAATTATATGGACTAAAGCAAGCACTGAGAGCATGGTATGAAAGACTGCATTCTTATATCATAAGAATTAGATTTGTTAGAACAAGTGATAACAATAATTTTTATTTGAAATGTGAAACTGGTGATAAGATTCTTATTGCTAAAATATTTGTTGATGATATCATATTTGGAGGTCATGATAACTTATGCAAGTCTTTTGCTAATGAAATGAGAAAAGAGTTTGAAATTTCAATGTTTGGAGAGATCAAATTCTTTCTTAGTTTTCAAATACTACAACAGAAGGAAAGCCTATACATAACACAATCTAAGTACATCAAATAAGTCTTGAAGACATTTGGTATGGAAGATTCAAAACCAGTCGGTACATCTATGGTAACCAGATGCAAGCTAACCAAGGATGACAAGAAAATAGACATAAATTAGACCTTATACAGATCTATGATTGGAAAGTTGATGTATGTTGTGCATAGTATACCAGATATTGCACATGTGGTTGACATTGTAGATAGAAAAAGAACTATAGGTGGATCATTCTTTTTAAGAAAAATATTAGTAACATGGATAAGTAAGAAAAAAAGATGCATTTCTCAATCCACTGCTGAAGCTAAATATGTAGCCGATGCTACTAATTGTTCAAATATTGCATTGATAAAGAAATTGTTGGAAGCTATGAATGAGGAAATCACTGATCCAGTGATAATATATTGTGATAATACAAGTGTTATCAATATTTAAAATAATCTAGTGATGCATGAAAATAAAAATCACATATCCATTAAGTATCACTACTTGAGGGAGAAAGTTCAAGAAAAACAAGTCAAATTGGAATATGTGAAGTCACAAGAGCAACTTGTTGATATATTTACAAAACCCTTACCGAAGGATACTTTTGAATACTTGAGAAGTAGACTAGGGGGCCATCCCTTGTCTAACAGTCACTAAGGTGATATGGGTATTGGGATAGGAAAGATAAAGTACTGAGAGGGGAGGGGAGAATCAGTACCCTCTAAAACTTTTACTGAATAAACAATCTGCAATAGTAGTGACTAACTATCCAACTGAATTCATTGTTTGCAACATTCATTCAAATAAATTTTCAAATGAAAAGTGTGGGGAAAAAAACAATAAATCAATCATGAAATGTAACACTTGACACAAGTATTTTGGTTATGCAGAAACCCTTGTTAGAAGGTAAAAACTGTGGTGGGGATGACACCCACAAATTCTTCACTGCTGCAGTAAATAAAGTATGACAATTAAGGCTACAAGTTTGATCACTTCTAGTGATCTTACCTTGTTAGTCCAATAACAATAAGATCGATTAGATCTACCTTGTGAAAGGATTTAAGAAACACTAATTAAGTGTGCACTTGGTTAAGAGATTTACAATCAGACTGTTAAGTCTACTCTGTTAAGAGATTTATAACTCTGCTATAATGATTAGATAATAACAAAAAGTATTTGCAAATGAAAAATATACTTTGTCTAAATCAGATCTATGACATACTAAATAGATATCACCTTTGTGTTTAGTAAACTATTCTTTGTTCGGCTTAGTAGCCCTGAATGTTTCTGAATAAATTGATCTCTATTTCTGATAACTTCTCTTTCATGCAAACCTTGTCTGAATTATGATGTCCTGATAAGCAGCTACTGCTTCATGATCTTCTTCTCATGTCTTATCGATACTTCTCAAAATGACATCAATTACAATTATATAGAAAATAGCTATGATTGCTAAGACCTAATTAGGTTTACAATATCTTAGAAAACCTAAGATCTACGGTGTATAAAATTAACCTAGATCTAACTATTACATAGGAATCATCACAACATTTAATGATTACATCCATAATAAATAACCCTTGATCTCAAAAAAATATTTTATGGATCCGTGTAAACCATTTGCATAGATATATGTGTCATTACTGATTACTATGTCATTTCCTGAATAACTCGGTAAACACAACCTTCTATTCGGTGAATATAATGGTGCTCGGTGTGTAGACTTCTTGGTGCTTAATGTGTAAACTGCTTGGTGCTTGGTATACTAGATGATGATCAATAAACATACTCTGGTGCTTGGTTAACCCTATTTCCTTTTAGCTCTCAGTTCTTCCTTATGATTTTTTTGGTATGAAGACTTGTTTGTTCAACCAACTAGCATACTAAAGCTTCTTACTCCATCCTTTACCGATTGATCTAATTTGATACTAATGATAACATCTAATGCTCAAATAGAGATAAAAATCTCCCCCTTTGGCATTAGTATCAAAACTGTAATGTATATAAGCCAAAATTTCTTAAAATATCTGACTCTCCTTATATACATAACTGACTCTTCTACAAAACTCCCCCTTTGTGCATGCTCTCGGTATGTGTGTAGTACACTTGGCATATACATTATATTTCCCCCTTTTTGAGTTTAATGCCAAAAGAAAAATTTGTACTTATAGCTTATCAAAAATGTGCTTATGGGTTTTCATCAAAGAATCTAAGAGGTTTTCCCATCCCTCTTTCAAGTTGGTGAGAGAAATGTTCTCAAGACCAACTTGTGCATACATATCAAAGATGTTCTCCAACACTGATATCTCTGGCGTTGCAACTAAGGCTTGTTCCTTCACAATATGTCTTTCTATTATCTTAAGGTGTGGAAGTAGCTTAGCTTGCACCTCAGTGACTTGGTCACTTAGTTTATCTTCATGCTTCCTCAAATCAGCTCTCAACCCTCTTAATTCTTAAACTTTTAGAATATGCTTGTGAAAAGAATTTGGCTCGGTTAGAGATGTATTGGCAATAGCTAGGATGTCAATGTTGGCAATTTGGCTAAGGTATGTACATAGACGTTGTCATTATGGAAACATATGTTCCCTATGAAGATCGCATATGCTGGAAAGCAAGTATGGAAGATCACAGACTAAAATTGTCTAAGTATGAAATAGTGATTTTGACAGAGCACCTGAGATAGTTTGTTTTGGCAATGTTCACTGGAGCATGATTAGAGTTTGCGCAGTAGAACATAGACTCTATGGTGTCTAAGGATACTCCATCTCAGTGCACAAAAGGTTTCAGATAGTAAAGACAAAGTTATGAAGGTTTTACCGATCACAGTGTATAAGCTGACAGAGCAGTTTTGAAGACAGAACTTGTAAATGAATTAAGGGATTATTTTGCTTGTCAAAATAATGACTTAATATTATAGAGAGCCAACATTTTAAGATGTTTACTCTTGGATTATTATGTGCAAGCTGACAAAAGGAAGATTTTATGTTTGTACCTTGTATAAAGATGTGAAGTTGTAATGACCGAAAGATGATGTAGTACATACTTGAAATGTAACTTGCGATAGTTGTATATTGTGATAGCAGTGAAAGTTGTCAATGTGAAGTTATAAGCAGTACCATATTGTAATCAGTAATCAATTGTATTACTTGTTTGGGCAGTGGGCTCATCTGGTAATCAGGTTTTGTATCTACAACTCCTAACAGGGTTGAGGTTTCTAATAAGGCCTATAGTCCCTTAACCATGACTGATACACTATATGATTGTAATTGGCTCCTAACAGGGTCAACATCCTTAATAGGATATCTTTTGATTAGTGGATCTTTGTGGGTTCCATCCCTACCAGGGTTTTCCCTTGGCCAGGGTTTCCTCGAGAACATATCATGTGTTATGAGTTCTTTACATTTACTGTTATGTATGCTATTTAGTTTCTTATGCTTTGTATGCACTAAAGTAATCTATTATATCCATAAGTGGGAAAAAGTAAAATTTTTTGAAATACTGATTCACCCCCCCTCTTAGTATTTCCTATTTCTAAAAATTGGTATTAGAGCTTAGTTACTCGGAGAAGGAACATTCAAGGAAAGCCTAGCAGCTTGAGTAAGATCTCTATGGATATGGATCAGTTACAGAAGAATCTTGAAGAAGCTCTTGAACAGATTGATATGCTTACTGATGAAAGAAACACTCTGAAAAGAAGGTATGATGAAGCAAAGAATACTGTTGACAAATTGAAAGGTAAGATAGAAGATTTGAAGTCTGAAAAGGAATCTAAAATTCTTATTGAAGATTGTGATGATTTAGAAAAAGAAGATGTAATCCTTAAACATGAATTGAAGATAGAAAATTTGAAGCTTAGCTTGAAAGATGGAAATGACAATCTAAGATCTGAGAATGAAAGTTTAAAGAATGAGAATGAAGATCTTAAATCTAAACTTGGCAAGGTAACATCTAAATTTGATAAAGTAAAATTGTAGTATGATGAACTTGAGAAATACAACAAGATAGTGAAAGGTAAATTGACTCAATCTAAACAACAACTTGAGAGACTATTTTCAAATAGTGAGAAGATTGATGAACAAGTATCTTATGGGAAACCATTCTATGAAAAAACTGGTCTTGGATTCACCACATTGAAGACAGATAATGAAAGCAAGAAACTAGATCTGAATGTATGTGAAAGCAGTGAAGAAATGAAGTCAGATGAGAACAAATCAGAAGAATCACCGAAAGAAGAAGAATCACTGAAAATAGAAGAATCACCGAAAGAAGAAGAACCACCTAAAGGTATGCAAAGAGATTTCAAAGGTAGATGTTTTTCTTGTAATACAATTGGTCATATGAAAAGAGATTGTACAGGTAAGCAATTGAAACCTCTTAATGGATATTGTTATAATTGTCATGGTTTTGGACATAGATCTATTGAATGTAGAAGACCTAGAATTATTGAGAATAATTATAATAGTAGAATGCCTAGGAATACTAACAATGCAGATCTGAAATCAACTTAAGACATGAAAAGAGGAAATGGAATAATATGTTACAAATGCAACAAGATTGGACATATTGCTAGAAATTGCAGGACTCAAATTAATCAGCAAACACCTAGATATGGAACAAATGGAATCATATGTCAGATATGCAACAAAATTGGACACACAACAAGATTTTTCAGAATGAACAATGGAGGTTATCATCATAACCCTAACCCTAGAAACTATGCAAGAAGGAATGAGAATTCAGGAAACAAAGAGAAAAGATGTTGTAGCAATGAAGATGAAGTAAAGTTTGTTAAAGGCACAGATCAAGGAGACATATTCAGCACTACAAGTAATCAGGAAGGTAATGTATTTGATGGTAAGAATGAATCTTTACCTAACCCTTCTTTAAGTACTTAAATTAAGTGAATTTATGTAGTTTAGGAACTTAGAATTAGTGTAGGATTAGATTTTGGAAAAGTTAAGTTTTACGTAGTTTGATGAAGGTTTGTTATGTTATACTAATGCTATGGTTAAGTGTGCAAAAAAGAAATATTGTGTTTTGCGAGGTTGCAAGAAGATTTATGATTGTAGGTTTACAGAAATAGCTTTTTGGCATTTTAGAGGCAAAAGAATTTAATACGATGTCAGATCAAGAAAATGTTAAGTGTTAAAAGATTAAAATTGAAGTTATTGTGATTATCAAGTGATTAGAAGTGATTTGGAAAGCGAAGGAAGAAGTTTGGAAGTGATTTGCAGAAGTTTGAAGCGTCGATCAAGAAAAAGCCCTAATTTTGTGAATCTAAGGTATTTATCCGATCAAGATCTTAAATCAGTATTTGGAATCAATTGTAATCATGGATGTGTCATTGGTTCATAACATTAAGGATAAGAATAGACCTAGAATCAAGAAAGATCCAGTTGAACCCTTGGAAAGAGATGCTAGTTTAGCTTTTTCATCAGTACCAAGCGGAGTTCTTTATATTGAGAATGTTAAGAGTTATCTTGGATGCAAATATGAAACCCTAAGGGATAGTGAATTTAATGAAGAATATCATATATTGTTCAACAAAGATATGTTAGTAAAACAAGGTTATGAGCACTTAGAAAACAATGAAATCATTAACTACTCTATGAAATATGAATTTAATGATGAGGAGTGTACAAAGATCATTTTGAGTAGAATCCATAATGGTACATTTTGGCTAGAAGATAGAGTCATAGATGTTACTGTAGACCTTATTCATGATGTGACTGGACTATCAAAAGCTGGTGCAATTCCACTTAATGAGAAAAATATGAGAAAGATTGTGATTGACAACACCAGTTCAGTATATAATGGAAGAGGTATAGTCATTAGTAAAATCAAGCAACGTGATGTAAGATACCTATGTAAGATTTTGACAACAAAATTCTATGGAAGCTCTAGAGAAGATGATATGGCAGCTGGTATGGTACACATTGCCTATTTGATGTGTGTGGAGAAGAAACCAGTAGACTTGTGTGAGATTTTGAGGATACAGTTGTTTGAAAACCCTGAGAAGATAAAGAAGGCTAAATATACTCACTTTAGATTTTCATCACTGATCACTTATATGTTTTTCCACTTGTTAAGAAGATTTCCTTACACTGTTGATTGGAATGATGGTGAGAACACTATGGAAAGAATCAATAAATTTTACATGAAACATCTTTATGAGAAGGTTAATGACAGTGTGAAGCTTGTATTGAAAACTTTTCAGAACATTGTGGTAAATAGATCAAGGATCCTTCCTTCCCTAGTTGAAAAGTATAAGGAAGATATTTGTTTTATGGTTGATACCAATTTCACCTATATTGAAGCAGTAGAACCTAGACATGAATTCATAGACCCTCTTGGATATGAAATCTCTGAAGTTGAAACAGAAGGATATGTCGGTAGATTGTTGAAAAGTAAAGTTGATGCTCATAGTAGTAGATTTGGAACATTTGAAGAAAAATTTGATTCAGCTAAGACTTTTAAGGATGAGAAATAGTCTAAGAAGAGAGTGGAGTCTACAATTAAGAGAATTCTAAAGGATGATAGATTGAGTGAGCAAGAATATGATATTGCAAAGAAAACTGCAGAGGCAATTAGACAAAGTGAAGTTCAATCAGTCCCTCATGTGGCATCTAGTGCAAACCCTGTAGAACTGTCTCAAGTTAAAGTTAAAGTTGAAGAACCTGAGAAGAAGCAAGAGAAACCTAGAAAAAGGATGAAAGCAAGTGCTTCATGACCAGGTAAGAGACAGAAAGTAATTTTTCAACTAGTACCTAGAGAAGTTATAGAAGCAAAAATGATGAAGTTACAGTAAAGAAGAAATCATGGAAACCAAGAATAGAAAGAGTTAATCAAGACATTATGCAGCATGGAGACTTTACCAAGATGAATAAATACTATGGTTTATACGGATCTTCTAACAGATTAAATATAGAGAATGCAATGGTTACACATATGATTTTGGCAAATAAGAAATTTGATACCATTCATGGAAAGATACTAGAAGACTTGTACAACAGACTTGTGAATAGAAAGATGAGAGCACAAGATGAAGATAACAAAATGAGAGAAAAAGTGATTAGACAATTTTGTGACATTAGAGATAATGATCATCTTAAATAGATCCTTAAGCCACTTGGAACTCTTTTGAGAACCAAAAGGAGGACAATACAAATCATGGGAGGTAAATATGAGCAAGTGAAAACTGAAACTGAACAAGTAGTAGTGAAAGTGCTAGCAGACTTGGTAGCAGGAAAAGATCAATCAGTTGCAGCAGAGGAACAGAGGAAAGAACAATTAGAGGCAGCAACAGAAGAATTTGTAGTTGAAGAAATACCCTTTTCTTCACCTATCAATATTGGTACAGAATCTATGGACGTTGAAGGAACCAAAGTCACCCTTGATTCAGATGATGCAGTATTCAATGATTTAGACAAAATTGTTGATAATTTGGCTTTGGGAGAGCAGGAAAAGAATATTGAAACAGAGACTTCACATGTAGAAGAGCAAATGGAAATAGAAATAGAGGCCCCTTCACCTAATGTACCACAAGAAGACATCAGTCTTACTCCTAAGACTAGAAAGGAGAAAGGAATAGGAACATTGATTGAGGATTTGAGAAAGGAAGTTGATGATGATGATCAATTAGAATTGATCACCTCTCTAAATAAGATAATTGGTAAGAACAAAAAGGCTAAGAATCTGGAAGGCAATTTGAAAGATTTGATTGAAAAACTACAAAGTGTGATATCTACAAATGTATTTGATTCAGATCCACTTGAAAGAGAAAAGATGGTAATAAAATCTTTTGATGATGAGTTTACAAATTTGGTAGATATAGCTAAGGTTAAGGCTCAGGTAGCTTTTGAAGCTGAGATGTTGCAGAACATTAGTTAGAATATCAAGAATGACATTGGCAGCCTTGATAGACATATTAAGAATTTGAGAAAACATCTTGAGACTGGAAAATTTTTGTACATTCAGTGTACAAAATCTGAGATTATATCAGTTGAGGAAGAAAAGAAGATTAAGGAGAAGCAAGATGAAATTACAGCAGAGACAAATTCTTTGTCTAGCCCTAATGTAAAGATAAGTTCAATTGAAAAGAAAATTAGAAATTTGTATGATGAGATAAGGACTTTGAAAGATGAAAAGAACAGGAAAATTAATAGGATAAACATCTTGAGAGAGCATGTCTCGATCAAGATAGCTATTATTGAAGAGCAACTAGAAGAATGTCTTTCTGCTAAGACATCATTTTAGAAGTTTACTTTTGAATCTCTTCAAGCCTGTCAGATTGTAGCATATGGATTGAGTACTTTACTCAATGTAGCAGAATCGATTAAGAAGACTTAGGAGAATGATTTTGAGGCTTGGAAATCTGATTTTGTAGATTGTGTTGCACACCTATCAGCTTTGCAATAAGATAGTAAGGTAAAAAGTTTTGGCACAATTTTGTATACACCTTTCCACCCTTTATTTTTGTCATTGTTGTCAAGGGGGAGAGATACTTAGTAGAAAATTGTCTATATATTGAGGAAGGATACTCATAGGGGGAGTTCTATGGAGTATTATGAAGTTGTATAGTATATTGTGAGATATTCTTTGGCCACAATTTTCATATACAATTTTTTGAGATTTTGACTTGTACACTTAGCCAATTTTCTCATATGTTGCCACCAATGACAAAGGGGGAGATTGTTGGCAATTTGGCTGAGGTATGTACATAGATGTTGTCATTATCGCAACATATGTTCCCTATGAAGATTGCATATGCTAGAAAGTAATTATGGAAGATCGCAGACTAAAATTGTCTAAGTATGAAACAGTGATTTTGACAGAGCACCCGAGATAGTTTGTTTTGGCGACGTTCACTAGAGCATGATCAGAGTTTGCGTAGTTGAACATAGACTCTATGGTGTCTAAGGATACTCCATCTCAGTGTGCAAAAGGTTTTAGACTGTAAAGAAAAAGTTATGAAGGTTTTACCGATGATAGTGTATAAGCTGACAGAGCAGTTTTGAAGACAGAACTTCTAAATGAATTAAGGGATTATTTTGCTTGTCAAAATAATGACTTAATATTATAGAGAGCCAACATTTTAAGATGTTTACTCTTGTATTATTATGTGCAAGCCGAAAAAAGGAAGATTTTATGTTTGTACCTTGTATAAAGATGTGAAGTTGTAATGACCGAAAGATGATGTAGTACATACTTGAAATGTAACTTGCGATAGTTGTATATTGTGATAGGAGAAAAATTTGTCGATGCAAAGTTATAAGTAGTACCATATTGTAATCAGTAATCAATTTTATTACTTCTTTAGGTAGTGGGCTCATCTGGTAATCAGGTTTTGTATCTACAACTCCTAACAGGGTTGAGGCTTCTAATAAGGCCTATAGTCCCTTAACCAGGACTGATACACTATATGATTTTAATTGGCTCCTAACAGGGTCAACATCCTTAATAGGATATCTTTTGATTAGTGGATCTTTGTGGGTTCCATCCCCATTGGGGTTTTCCCTTGGCCAGGGTTTCCTTGAGAACATATCATGTGTTATGAGTTCTTTACATTTATTGCTATGTATGCTATTTAGTTTCTTATGCTTTGTATGCACTAAAGTAATCTGTTATATCCATAAGTGGGAAAAAGTAAAAGTTTGTGAAATAATGATTCACCCCCCCCTCTTAGTATTTCCTATTTCTAACAGTCAGCATCTAGCTTCTTTATCTTCTCACTGACCTTAGTAGTGAAAGTCTCCACAGTGCATAACTTGAACAAAATTTGAATTATTTTATGAGTAATAGATTGTAACTCGACCATTACCTCAGAAAGATTGACTTTGCTAATTACCACTTCTTGGATAATTTTCTCTGTTGATTTGTTTTGTATTTTGGCTTCTTCCCTTTCTTCAATCCTCTTCTCAACATCTATGTTCGGGGCATTTATTTGATTTACAATAGTTGCAAGTTGGTCCAAAATGGGTGTTTCCTCATTGATTTGGACATGTGGTACAACTTGCTACAAGATATCTCTCACATCCTCTAGAATTTGCTTACTCTTTCTTTCTATCCTCAGCTTCTCTTGTGCTGCTTTCTTGGTATAGAATTCCCAATACTTCCTTGATTCCTTAGGGTCCAAAGTCATTGGGTCACAGTTAGGAATTTCAATGAATTTTTCAAGAGTGACTTACCCTTTTCCATGCTTCTTCTTTTTCTTCTTGGACTCTTGAGGCGATGACTTGACAAATGGAACTATTTCCTTGACCTCAACATTTGGCTTTTCTAGCTTGGTGGATATAGTTTCTTCCTTCTTCTACCCCTTAGTGACCTGTGTGTCAGTCGATTGAGATGGAGCTTCTGATGTAGTGTCAGTTTGTGTGGTCTCGATAGGCTTTGGGTCATCTTGTGCCTGTGTATCTGCCTCTTTTTCCTGAGGTGTATATGTCTCTGTAGTGTTTTTAGTACTTGTACCTTGTTCTCCTATTGTATCTTTTGGTTTCTCAAGGATTGAGCCTTTGGGTTCCTCTTGTGAAATTATTTCAACTGCTTGCACTAAAATTGGAAGATCACTTGGTATGATACTTAATATTGGCTTGGTAGGGGCTTTCTCTTCTTGTTGAGCTCTAGCAATTGTGACATCCTCATCATTCTTGATGTTGTCAAGATCACCATTTGTAATGTCCTCAATGAGTACATCATTTGAATCATCAGTGATTCCTTGCATTTGTACCTGCTCACGTGCATCCTAGATTAAATCTTGGATCTCGGTGGCATCAGTAGTAGTATTAGGTACCTCGGTATTTGATAGCTCAATGGGGTCCTTTTCTAGATCTACATCATCTTCATGGATGCCTTTCCCTTTTCTTTGAGATTTCTTCTTGGGTATAATAGCTAGAGCCAACTTATCTCCTTCAGCTTGTGCTTGGAGAATAGTAGTCCATAGAAACTAAATATTTTCATCAACTTCTGCCATATTTTCATCAAGTATCTATAGAGCTCTGCTCTTCACTAGAAATCTTTTAGAATTTTTTTCATCAACTCATCAATCTCGAGGCTTGTTAATGTTGACATCACCAATACTAGGATTTGTTCCCTCATTTTCTTTTCTATGCTCAATGCATAGGTCCATCTTTCTAAAATTCTATCATATAATGCCTTAGGTACATATTTATAAAATTCAATAGGTACCTTCTTGAACTTAATCATCATCTGAATTAGAGCTTCTTCAATTTTATTCTAATCCTCAGTTGATAGGTGTTCAAACCGATAGATTTTTGGACCACTTAGACCTCCATTGTCTATTATATCTTTAGGAACTTCATCAATTGAATGGTTCTTGTTCACAATAACCTTGAATTTCTCAATATCATCTTCATCATCATCAAAATCATCCTTGCCTCTGATTAACTTTCTTCTTTTCTTAGGGGCCTTGGTAGTAGCTTTTGTACCTCTTTTCTTATAATTCTTTATCGGTGTAGTTGTAGTTGGCCTAGAGATTTTCACAACTCCTTTCTTTAGTGGAGGTGAAGCTACAGTTGTTGACCTTGTGCATACCTTAGTTTTCACTTCAGACTGCATCTTCTTTGGAGTGGGAGTAGGCGAAACAGGTGTATAGTCTACATCTTTATCAGACCTGGTTTCCTCATCATCATGTAGTTTTTCAAAAAGAAGTAGCTAACCTTCGATTTCTACTTCAACTGGTATGCTCTCATATGCTTTAGCATTATCTCCAAATTTCTTTACTAAATTGCTCATCATTTTTCTTGACTTCTTTGTTATTTTCCCAATGACTAGGTATGTCTTTATCCTTGTCTTGGCTTCTTCATATGTGCCAAACCTAGCAGCTTTTGGGTCCTTAGGCTCAACCAATAAAGTCTTTATTGATCTAGATGCATGATCAATATCTAATTCATAACCCATAGGGGCTAGCCATTTTGTCCTTGGTTCTACTACCTTTATCAAAGTATGATATGTATCAACTAGAAAGAAAATATCATGTTCATATTCTTCTACTAGTTGTCTCATTATTCTGCTTCTTGAATTCATCCTTTCCTTAAACTGTTCAAAATAACTGTCTACCATACTAACAAAATTGTCTCCCAAATTGTTAATCAAATCAGTGATCTGGAGTGTGACAAGTTTGTCAGTTGTCCAATCTACATTACCGACTAAAGGGAAAATGTTTTGCACATAAAAGAATATGCAAAGTAATAAAGCTCCAAACTTACAAGTATTGGACTTAGCCAACCGAATAGTCTTCATATTCTCATGTACTTGCTTTAGTAGCAACTTACCAAGGTCCAAATGGAATCCCTTTTTCACTATTTTGTACACAATGTCAACTGCACCACACGGTACACTGTTTGGTCTACTTGATTGAAATATCTTGTACCCTGTGACATATGCTCCAAATTTTGTCTCAGGATTAGTGATTGTGCTAACTGTCATTTCTTTGTCATCCCATTTGGCTCCTGTATTCTTTTCTGGATCTCTTCCCTCAGTGCACTCCTTAGTTCCTTGACTTTATCAGTAATTGGGTATTTGGTTACTACATGTATGGTGTTCTTTGTAATCTTTATGGGCTCATCCAACCATAGTTTCTCATCATGATACCAACTTAGAATGATTCTTCTCCATTCATTTTTTAAAACCTTAAGAAAATTTAGGGCATTTGTCAAACCTTTGACTTCTAAATGCTCATGATCAATCTTTAGCTTTCCATCAACACTACACAACTTTTGATATGTAGCAATCAACTCAAAATCTCTAATTTCTCTGATTTTGCAGTGTATGTATGAATGGACATCTTCTACTGCAAAACCCTAGGTGGTATGCTTCAAAAATTCCCATTTTATCAATTTGTGACACCACTTCAAGATGAAGTTTACACTTAGGCTCATCGCAAGTAGCAAAAACAATTAAGTTCACTTCCTCCTCCTCTACATACTTGTATTTGTTCACTTTTTATGCGGACGCCATTGTTTCTCATTTAGGGTTTCTATGAATAAAAAGTAGATAGCTTGGTGATGATAGTACTTACTCGTAATGACAATGAAATTGCTCAGAATCCTTCAAATCTATGCTCAAATGCTCTAAAAATTCTTTTCTTGAAATAGCTCTATAGTCTTTTAGCTCTTCGTGATCGTAGTGTGAAAAATGAACTAAGTTCACCATGTATTTATAGCATTTTTAGATTCCCTCTCAAACCATTTTTCAATAAATTCTCGACCTAACACAACTCAACAATAATTGTCAATCTCAATGTATACCACAAAATAATATAAGCTCGGTTAACATGTAAAGTTCCATTCGATTAATATTGACACTCGGTTAACCTTGCATAATAGTTATCGACTGGCAACTTCTCACTCGATCTAACATATACCAATTGTAAACACTTAAAGCTCAAAACATGTAAAACCATAATGCTTCTCAATTCATGCATATTTTGTATGTGAACATTTAGTATAAGGAACTTTATGATAGATATAACCAATTTGAATTATCAGTTCCATACATACCTTTTCAACTTAGGTAGGTGGTGATGTCACCCAATCCAATGGATGAGGTTTCACCACCTACATTACTTGACTCAACATTATCATTTGATGCTTTTCTCCACATAGTATTTCTTATCCTCATGATATCTTCAATAGTATTTCCATTCTCAAAGATTTGTGTTTATGGTGCTCAGTCTCTACAATCTTTACTTAGATGACCAAATTTGTGACAGTATAAGCATGCCATACCAGTACTTGTCCAGCTACAAGATCTATTTCTTAAATTATTTCTCATGCAATTAGCTGCAATATGTCCATATCTTCCACATGTTGTGTAGTTAACCCATGTGTTATAATTCCAAGTATAAGCATTACCTTGTCTTCTTGATTAATAGGTCTTGTGTTGTCCTTTCGGTGTCTAGACTTGTTTCATCTTTGTTCTGCATTCTTGTGAAGTGTGTCTATGCATATTACAAGTGTGATAGTGTTTCTCCATGTAGGGTTTGTCAGGATTCCTATCCAACTTAGATCTACATTCATGTGATAGATGTCCATATTTTTTAGAACAAATAACAATGACCATTGAACTTAGGAGTGGTTTTGGGATTACCTTGTGCTTTACTCCTACAAAAATTTGAAGTGTGGCCCAGTTTACCACAGTGATAGCATGATAACTTCTTAGGTCTTTGATTTTTGTAGGTATTCATCTATTTAGCTTTCTTAGATGATTCTCCTTTCTTGGTATAGTCTAATCTAGTAGTGCTTCCAAGCCCTCTTTGACTAATCCATCAATTTTCTTGGAACTATCTTTAGCCTTTTTTATCATCTCATTATGTTGTTACTGCATCTTCACTTCATTTCTTAGTTTTTCATTTTCTTCTCCGATTTCATGAATGTCTTCAAGTTTCCTTGTTAACTCATTATTTACTCGGTTGATCTCCTGGCAACCATATGATTGGATATCTCAAAGTGATGCTCGGTAAGTCTCATTATCTCATATTCCTTCACTTGTAACTCTTCAGTAATTTTTCTTTTGTCTTCAACAACCAAATTTCTCTCTTGTTCAACTTGTCTAGCATTATTCATTACATCAATCATTCTTACCATTTGTGCTTCTTGACTGATCTGTGAGAATTTAACTTGTTCAGTCAAATGAAGTTTTTTCTCAAATAAATCAGAAATTGCACTTTCAGATATGTTAGATATACTGCCTAAACTAGATCCAGAAATCTCAAATGGATCATCAATGTCTTCTTCATGATAATCAGTCTAACACTACCTGATAGCCATATCTTTTCTCTGAACTAGTAACTTCTTCAATTCATCCTTTGCTTGCTTGTATTGCTCAATGAAGATTTGCATCTAAATATTTTGATTCTCAATAGTCTTGTCCAACTTGTATCTTTCCATCCTAAGATCTTTCCTCTTCAATGGTTAGACTTCCAAATAAGAGATCTAGCTCTAATACCAATTGTTGGGATAGAAAAGATAAAGTACTGAGAGGGGAGGGGTGAATCAGTACCCTCTAAAAATTTTACTGACTAAAAAATCTGTAATATTAGTGACTAACTATCCAACTAAATTTATTGTTTGCAACATTCATTCAAATAAATTTGCAAATGTAAAGTGCATGAAAACAAACAATAAATTAATCATGAAATGTAACACTTGACACAAGTATTTTGACTACGTAGAAACCAGGTTGTTAGAAGGTAAAAACTGCAGTGGGGATGACACCCACAAATTCTTCACTGTTGTAGTAAATAAAGTATGCCAGTTAAGGCTACAAGTTTGATCACTTCTGGTGATCTTACCCAGATAGGAGAAACAATAAGATCGATTAGATCTACCTTGTGAAAGGATTTAAGTAATACTATAAAGTGTGCACTCAGCTAACAGGTTTACAATGAGACTATTAAGTCTACTCTGTTAAGAGATTTATAACTCTGCTATAATGATTAGAGAATAAAAGAAAGTATCTGTAAATAACAATTATACTTTTTCTGAATCAGATCTATGATATACTGAATAGATATCACCTTTATGTGTAGTAAATTGTTCTTTGTCCTGCTCGGTGGCCTTGAATGTTTCTAAATAAATTGATCTCTATTTAAGATAACTCCTCTTTCATGCAAACCTTGTCTGAATTCTGATGTCCTGATAAGAAGCTACTACTTCATGATATTCTTGTCATGTTTGATCGATACTTGTCAAAATCACATTAATTACAATTATATAGCAAACTGCTATGATTGCTATGAGCTAATTAGGTTTACAATATCTTAGAAAACCCAAGATCTACAGTGTACAAAATTAGCCTAGATTTAACTATTACATAGGACTCATCACAACATTTAATGATTACATCCATAATAAATAACCCTCGATCTTGGTAAAATGTTTTATGGATCCATGTAAACCATTTGCATAGATAGATGTGCCATTACTAATTACTATGTCATTTCCTGAATAACTCGGTAAACACAACCTTTTGTTCTATGAATACACTGGTGCTCGGTGTGTAGATTGCTAGGTGCTTGGTATATTTTGATGCTCGGTAAACATACTTCGGTGCTTAGTTAAACCTATTTTCTTTTAGCTCTCGGTTCTTCCTTGAGATTTTTTGGTATGAAGGCTTGTTTGTTCAACCGACTAGCATACTAAATAATCTTATTATATCCTTTACTGACTGATCAACTTAGATAACTAACTGATCTAATTTGATACTAATAACAACAGCTAATGCTCAAATAGAGATAACAATCAGGTTTATCAACCTATACTTTATTAGAAGATCTAATGATATTGATGCATCAAGTTCACACTTTGGGATTCCTGAGGTTGTGAAGATGGAAGACAAGTTGAAACATAAAATATTTATACATGCAAGGTACAAAAATCTGCACATGAGCTTAAAATATGCTTATTTGGCTATGAAAGAGCTGATTTCTTTTGGCATTATTGTCAAAGGGAGAGATAATGATCATGAAATATTCAAGAATGATTTGCAGGGAGAGATGATCAGGAGAAATTGGAGAGAAAATACATGAAATATTAGTTAGAAATGAAGCTAACTGAAAGGGGAAGATAGCTATGGTGTGTAGTGATTAAACATATTAAATGCATAAGCTAAGAGAGAGAGCTTACTGAGTCACATCATATAGATAGAGTTGTAGACACTTACTTGATGTTTGGTATTCTATAGCATATTTCATATTGTGTTGCCATCAATACCAAAGGGAGAGATTGTTATACTACAACTAATTGATTACTTGGAGAACATAATGTAAAGATGATCATTGAGCTACAAAGGTATATGTGAAATATTAAATTAGTTATTATATTGTCCTTGATGTCAAATAATTTTAACTATACTTATCATGATAGTTGCAAATATGTAAAGAAGATAATAATAGTGAAGGAATGAGATATTGACATGAAAATGAGATGTATGAGTAATTTATGAATATTTTATTCATTGGGTAACTTATTGATTAGTCTATGACAGTTTGACAGTGATTTGATTGTATTACATGATTCTATTAAGATTGAAGATTAAGAATGTAAAAGTTTATGTGGTCGGTATATGAAGAACTTAGTATACACCAAGTAGAAATAGTGTACACTGAGCAAGTGTAGTGTATACCAAGTATAGTATTAACTAAGGTAGAAGTCATTGAAATATCACGGTACTGAACGAGTGAAAGAAATGATATGGAACATGTGATTGTCGACTTGAGATGATGAGCTAGATGGATTGAGATGATTCCAAAGACAAAGATAAAATTTGTTATGAAGATCTATGACTGACAAAATTCAAGGATGATCGAATGATGAAGCTTGAAACGTGTTTAAGGCACAATTTTCGAGGAAGGTTAAAGTGGTAAAATCAATGATGGAGATTAAGTGGAAAAATCTATGGATGAGAAGAAAATAGTTTATCATGTCTATTTAAGGAGACAAGAGATTCATAATGAGGAATGTGCATGAGAAAAAGATTATATTCATGTCAAGATGGTCACACAAGTTGAAGTAAGAACCGAGCAATTTTGTAGACTACACCGAATGTAAAAAAAAAGAGATTAACCGAGCATAACAGAGTTGTGAATGTGATGCTTTGTTTTTTATTACATAAAATAGGTTTTACAAGGTTCCTGAAACCCACAACATCTTAAAATAAAGAATTCAAGAGAACAAGTCTTAAGGAAGAAAAAAGTAAAGATGAAACAAGCCACTAGCAGGCCAAGAGACTAATTATCACAGAGACAGAATAGCCAAAACAGAGAAAAAAAGAGACAAGATGAAAGCACCAAGAGGAAAGGTCAGGAGAGATTCCTGAACATCATGACAGCATTAGTTTTGAGAAGTTCCATCTTCTATGTTGCCTGCTTGATCTTCTGGATGTCATTGGAGTCTTCTTCGCCCTTGTTCTTCTTGGACCTAGGCCTTGTTCTCTTACCTGGGCCTTCATTGGGCTTCTCCTTTTTTTCCTCTTTGATAATCTGCACTTCCTTGCCATCCAACTTTTCTTCCATTTTGTCTATGAGCAATTTGATATGCTCATTTGAGGCCTTCAAAATGTTGAAGTTCTGCTCAACAATACCTTTGAGGGTTTCCTCAAGGCTTTTCATCTTATCCTCCATCTGGTTAGTCCTTGAGTTCAGGCAACAAAAATCCTCAGTGGCATTTTGGTCCTTGTTGCTTTTGATTCCCTGAATATACTAGATGATTTAACTTTACACATTACAATTACTAGTTTGATCGGTATATACTAGATGATTTAACTAGCATTCGGTAAATGAATCAGAAGACACAGTCAAGTGTTACCAAGCTATTTAAGTTTATTTGGTGAATTGGTTTATACATCTAAGAGTATTTGAGACTTTAGGATAACTAGACTTAACTTATTCACCTCCTTCTTAGTTATCTAATACCTATGCTTCTGAAGGATACCACAAAGTGGTGAGAGTGGCTATGATGGTTCATAATCTTGTTTTTTTTTTGTGTGTGGAGTGTTTGATAAAATTCTAGCCCCTGGGCAAGGATGATGTAGGATGAATGTGATAAGTATTGTTATGCATTTGGGAACCACACACATTCATGATCTGAGAAAACCCTATGATGATGTCAAAACATTCCTTGTTTGTTTTCTTCTTACTTCAACAAAGAATGTAGCGGTATCCAGATGGTTAATATTCGGATGCATTTAATTCTCTTCCTTTTTAAATAAAAGATAATGATGAAAAATAGTGAAATATTTCTAACAACTCAGTACATCATCATGAATAGCATAAATTCAATTTTTCTAGTTCATTTATCAGTCAAATTGGTCAATACATCAATTTGTCAAATTTTTCAAATCATTTCTATCAATCAAACAATCAATCAATGATCACATGTCTTATATAGGATGTATCTTTCCTGAAACCGGACGTTGTTGCTTCTCTTATATAGGGTATGTCTTCCTTGAAACTAGACATTTTTGCTAGTCTTATACATGATGGATCCTTCTTCAAACCAAACATGATTCTTGTTAATAATCTAATGTCGATCAACCAACCATCATCATCTACTACGTCTTCACTTCTTACTAACTATTCTTCTCTTTCATTATTTTATCTAACATTTTTCATCTTCTTATTTTGAGAGATCATTTGTTGCACAAACAATCTCTCGAGGGAGCATAAATCCACCTGCTACCACTAGGGCAAGATCCAAATTAGATATTTTTTGACACAACGCTTAAAATCACATTGTATCAAAGAGGGGCAAATGTAGACACCTAAAATTAGACATAATTACTAGCAAATATTAAGTTGCTAATTATTCTTCTATTAGTTAATGGCTATTTAATCATTAATTAATCTCAAGACTCAAGAGCTTCGATAAATCATTTATTCAATCACCTGTGAGTGCTACATCCCAACAACACCAAAGAGAAGCAACAAAAGCCATTGAAAAGTCAATGATGATCAACAACAATCTGATGTGCAGAACTATTATTAGAATGTTCACTATAAGTGGGAAATTTGAAAAATGGGCAAAGAAGAATGGACCAAAGAATAGAGATGAAGACAAGAAGAAAGTGAAGACAAGATGGTTGAAGACTAGGACTCTATCTTTAAAATTGTTCATTATTATATTATTTTTTAAAATTTTGTTGTTTCAATTATGTTTTCCTCCTTAGACTTCACGTAAATAATTTTTTTTTGTATTTACTCATTATCAACTTTATTCTATATGTACTGCTTGTAAACTTTGCATATTCTAAACATTTTAATATTTGATCAGCATATTTAAAACTCCTCGTACAAAACAATTTTAAACATTTTAAATGTTTACACAACACAACTATGTAAAACTACTTTTTCGTTGCCCCAAGAATTCTACGTTATTGATAGCATATTATGGGTCCAGCACATTTTTTATTCAATGAACCAGAGTCACTTTGCTAAGAGATCGGATAGTTGTAATGCATGAGATTGTGGATGACAGAACAGCGGCCGAACTTTGTACTCCAAGGTAGTCGTACGTAATAATGGGCATCCATGTAAATATTTCATTTTTATTTTCATTTGCTGATTTTTTCAATGGGGGACGGATTGAATAAAATTGTATTCTTACATCTGGCTTTATAAATTATTTTTAATTTTACCTGTCTGTTGTTGCTTATTGGTATTCTCAACACATCTTTATCTGTAATAAAATAAAATGACATCAATTGGAAACTATCGCACTGCCCAAAGGCATCAGCAAGTGGGAAGAAAAGTAGAAAAGCAATGGAGGGAAAAAGAATAAACAAAAAATAATTTTGTTTCTTTTAAGACTTCACTACTCAAGTCTCTTAATGAGTAAAATAATTTAACACTTATCATAACCATTATTAAACGCTAAAAATTAATTTGAGTTCTGTATTCAAAGTAAAATATATAGACTTTTAATTAATGTTACTATATTAAAATAATAAAAAAGTGAAGAATTAAGCATTGTTATTGATTAAATTATCATTTCAAAATTTTAAATATAATTTACAGTGGACTCAAATTTTATCTTAGAGATTCAAAAATTGAAACGGAAATAAATTATAAATTACCATATTTTTTTAAGATTCTAAAATTTTCATCCAAACTATTCGTAAACTGTCAATATCACCGACACCATTTCATAATTAAAAAACATAATTATAAATTTATTTGTCATTATCAAAATATTATTGAAAAAACAAAGTTACTAGAACTTGTCACTATATTCTTTGATTGTATGTCCTTTGTATAGTCTTGTAGTTTCCTTTAGCTAGCTGTTGGTTCTTATACATTTTCTTAATCATGTATTCACATTTATTTACTGGAAATAAAGTTAGAATAGAATTTCTGTATTTCAAGCTTTATTGAAATTAAATGAAATAACATGAAAATCACGTTGCTCAAACTCTAAATTCAATGTATGAGAATGCAATTGTAATAATAATTTTATATTTTTATTTACTTTTTAAACTGTTATTTGACAATTACTATATGAATGGTACCACAACTACAGTTGTACTAAACCATGTGCTACTGGTAAATTTCAATTTCAATTATAACATGATCCTTAAATTAGAATTCGGTTTCTAATTTCCAATTGAAATATTTGAATCAGTAAATATCTAAATTATTAACTAGATAACTTAAAAGTTTTTATCATAATAACAAAAATGATAATTGAATTTAACTATAAATATCTAAATTATTAACTGAATAACTTTAAAAAATTTATCAAAATAACAAAAGTGATAATTGAATTTAACTATAAATATCTAAATTTTTAACTCGATAACTTGAAATTTTTTATCATAATAACAAAAGTGATAATTGAATTTAACTATATATTTGAGGCAAATTTACTGACTGATATTATAATTCATATAAATTGATCTTTTGGAAAGATGGTCCATTTACAATTTCTAATAGGACATCATTGAAAACATTACCCCTAAATTGTCTGGCCCACAATTGAAAATATCAAACTGGAGAACATGGCTGCTAATTTCGCGTGACTAAATCCTGAAAAGATCTTTTCGTGCAAGAGGATAATTAGTATGAAGGTCCACCGTATGTTGAAAACATTTAAAAACTTACCAATGCAATCGCTATCACACTCTATAAAACATTAGAAGTCGACATTATTGTGACATGGCTTCAACCATGTGATTTCTACCATAAGAAAATCGAAAGTTGAGACATGATGGACCTGTTAATCCATTAGTCACAACATTTCGAATTTTGTGTAATTAACATATTAAAAAGAAACGATATTTGTTGCGTGTTTCCCGTTGGACCATGTGCTCTTTAGTATTACCTTGAACCACTTTGTTAATGTTTTTGCTATCTATTTATACCACCTAAGCAACCAGACTTCACACGCTAAGATTTAGTTTGAGCTCCATATTGAAAGAGTTTGAGCTTCATTTGTATTTTTTTTGAGGTCTTTGTAATACATTAATGATGTCAAAATGTTACTCAGTGAGGTTTATGGTAGTGCTGTTTACATTCATTGCCTTATTTGATTCTCTGGCAAGGGCAAACCTGCACACCTACAAATTTGTTGTAAGTAGATTTTTATATGATTGTGTTTTTTCATTAATTAAAAATCGATTATAATCTTTTGAAAAAAAATGATAATTTCTTGTACTTAATGCTGTTAGCGATAATTACACATTTTGCACATCCATAACAAGTATTTCGTGGTTGTTTGCTATTCAGCGGCTGTGTTGGATTGAATTTTGCTTTTATGTTTTTGATAGAGGTAGAAGCTATGTGTGCTTATCTGCTACTTATGCTGCTTTCTATGTTAGATTAATATTCTGTTAATTCACTTAGTTAGCCTCCTATGTTCCACGGGTCAGCACCCTTTTGCTGCTGCTTATTTCAAAAACAAGTATTTCTATTTAAGAATTATAACAATTTTTTTTGTTTTTTCATTTGCACAGCTTGAAGCGACAAATATTACTCGGCTGTGCAAGAATTATACGATTGTCACAGTTAATGGACAGCTTCCAGGTCCAACTCTGCATGTCCGAAATGGGGACACACTTAATGTTACAGTTCATAACAAAGCCAAGCACAATGCTACAATCCACTGGTAAATATAGCTCTTTTAGACTGTCAATTGAATTGATGATTGAAGACTCATTAACAAGAATTTGATTTTCAAGCATGGAGTGAAATATGAATGTTTTGGTGTATCCTAGAAGTTTGGGATAGTCATTTTCCTTGTAGACTGTATTCTATTGATGATGATTCAAAACCCATTAACAATAAATAATTTGATTTTTCAGGCATGGAATAAGACAGATTCGCACAGGGTGGGCAGATGGACCTGGGTACATTACACAGTGCCCTATCCAACCAGGGGGGGAATTTACATACACATTCACCATTATTGATCAGGAAGGAACATTGTGGTGGCATGCCCATGTGTCATGGCTTCGTGCAACAGTTCATGGAGCAATGGTCATCTATCCAAAGAGGGGGAGCCCTTATCCATTTACCCACCCACATGCTGAGTTTCCTATAGTGCTAGGTAATGAAAAAGTAGAACTTTATATAAGTATATTATATACTCATCATACTAGTTTTAGTCCGAATGGTTATTTAGTCTTTAGGGTTATTTAGTCTTTAGGGTGCATCAATATAGATTATTTTTATACATCATAACTTATAAATTGGTGCAATCTAAAGGCTAAGTAGCAGTTTAAACAATCTAAAGGCTGAGTAGCAGTTTTTGTTTAAATGGATCTCTTCTTGAGCTATTAAGATTTCATTATTAAAATATTAAGAACAAAAATATTTTATTGATGTGCTAAATTAAGATTATTTACTGCAAAATCATCATCAATATGCTTCACTAAAATCTCTTTAATTTTTTTAAAATATTCTCCATCATATTTTTAAATATAAAAACAATTTAAAATTCTATTCCTCCATCACTCTCAAACCTAATCACCTTTATTCTTTCCACATCTAATTTCCAGTCAATATTACAGCACTATCACTCCAATAGCTAGTGGAATAACTAATGTGGGTTCCTATGCATTCCACTTCAGTGTGTTATGATTACACGATGTAGAACTGCTTTAGAAAAGATTTTTCATTACTATTATTCTTAAAAAAAATCATGCTTAATGCTTTACCTAGCGGAATCTTTATATATGTGACGTTAACTAAATATCTAAGATTGAAATAACAGTGATTTCAGTTGTACTTAGAATTGCTTATCTGTAAAACGCGGGCGATTTTGGATAGGAAATGTTATCATTATGATTCAGAGTTTTCTATCTTTTAGACTTTTCCTTTATGCGTTCATACAGGAGTTTTCTTGCATTTTGTAATGACTCTAATTGTTTGAGTGAAACAACAAAATTGAGCAGGGGAGTGGTGGAACAGTGATCCCGTCGACGTGGAAGAGGAAATTAAACTGAGTGGAGGTCCACCGAATGTTTCAGACGCTTTCACTGTAAATGGACAGCCAGGAGACCTCTATAACTGCTCAAGTTCAGGTACCAATTTTTCTTTTGATTCAGTTTGGTACAACTATTCTATTCTGAGTGGATGGGCAGCCCACTAATAAGACTCAATTAAAAATGAATAATTCTATACAGTTAAAACTAGAACAGACATTATAAATATAATAATTGTTTATCTAATTTTATTTCTTATTAGGAGAGATGATCTAGTAGTTGAGTACCTTTCAAGAATTGTTATGATACTTGTTGATTTAGTTTTCATATTTTTTATATTTTTGTATTCAATAATTGTGACTTTAAAGTTGTTAGTGATGATAATGATTATTCGTAATCAATGAAAGCTATTCCTTAGACTTAAAGAGCACCAAATCATGCAATGTCACATCAACTCATCAATAAAACATGACTTAGTGCACCAAGTATCAATCTCACTTTTCTTTAACCTTTTTAGACAACTTAGCAGAAAGCATGCTTATATAATATCATATTTGGTTTTGCAACCCTCAAAAATTGATTATAAAAATTGTAAAAATTAAGAAGGATTCTAAATTTCTATATAAGATTTTGAAAAATGTTCGATTAAAATGCTCAACTACAAACCCCTCTCTTAATCAAATTATCTTTAATAAAATTCTGTGTCCAGGAACAAAAAAGTTCGCTGTGCACCGTGGAAAAACCTATCTTCTTCGAATCGTCAATGCTGCAGTCAATAATCACATCTTTTTCAAGATTGCATCACACAATCTCACAGTGGTAGCCGTGGATGCCTCCTACACAAAGCCATACACAACAGACATTCTTGTGATAACATCTGGTCAGACTGCAGATGTTCTTCTCACAGCCAATCAAGCGAAAGCCAAATACTATATGGCCGCCAAATTATACACTACTCAATCTTTAGCAAGTATTGATAACACCACAACCACCGCCATTATAAGCTACGTGGGTTCTAATGCATCTGCCACTCCGATCCTTCCAGAGCTTCCAGAATACAACGACACTGCAACTGTGGCCAATTTTACCCAATCCTTACGAAGCTTGGCTTCACAGGAACATCCTGTAGACGTTCCCCAGACCATAGATGACAGTAGCTTCATAACCGTAGGACTCGGTTTAGTTCCCTGTCCAACCGGATTCTCATCCAGTAACTGTAGTGGCCCTAACAGCACCAGAGTAGGTGCCAGTATGAATAACATATCTTTTGTGCTCCCAGATGTGGCCGTTCTGCAAGCTTATTACTTCAACATATCAGATGTCTATACCACTGACTTTCCATCCAATCCACTCGTTGAGTATAATTATAACGGCGTTGTAGACAATATTCTGTGGGCGCCGATCTCTGGCACAAGAGTGAAAGTGATTGAATATAATGCCACAGTTCAGATTGTGTTTCAGGGAACCAATATCTTCCAAGCAGACAACCATCCAATGCATATTCATGGCTATGACTTTTATGTGGTAGGAGAGGGTTCTGGTAATTATGATAATGAAACACATCCGAGCTCTTTCAATCTGGTCGATCCTCCTCAGCGGAATACTGTAGGGGTTCCTGTCAATGGATGGGCTGCAGTCAGATTCAAAGCTGACAATCCAGGTAATAAACAGAGTGACAATTCTCTCATTGATTGAACATATGAAAGATGGCTTGGAATTGAAGATTTGAGGAATATTTATAGAGTAGTGAAGGATTGTTTGATTTGTGCAGGTGTTTGGTTCGTGCATTGCCACTTTGATGATCATGTAACATGGGGGTTGAGCATGGTGTTTCTAGTGAAGAACGGTCCCACTGAGAAGGAAAGTTTGAAGGCTCCTCCTAATAATCTCCCAGTATGCTAGAGCAAATTATAGTATCAGAAATTTAATTTTGGTGTTGTTCACCATAATTTACTATGGATTTCCTTTAGAGACAATGCGTTAAGGGCCTGATGCATTTGTTTCTTTTATGTATATCCGGGGAAATAAGTCCATCCTTAGGGTTTAGTGAGTGATGATGAAGTTATATTGTTGCTCTTATCATTAAGGTTTGAATTCTATTGTAATGTTAATGTTGAATGTTTGTTTTGGAGATGATGTCCTCTTTTCATAATTTGAGATTAAGAATGTTTATCTTTCAAAAAGTTAAAAAATTAATTATAAATTTTAATATAATTTAAAGATAATATAACAGTAATAATGAGTTATTATCTAGACAAAATATAATATCTCAAAAGATGTTTTGAAAATTGATTAAAGATGTAATTAATAATTGTATACCTTAAAGAAAGTGGGAATTTCCATAGAGGTTTAAGTTACTATAGTAAGCTTTATAACATATCATAAAGAGGTCATGATGAATACAATATTTCTATAAGATTAATGATAAATAATTGACCATATCATAATGTAAAGGATATATATAATATTTAATTTTCATGGGTAAACCTCTTATAATGAATTGATACAACAATCGATTCACTTAGACATACAACAAACTACTCAACTATATCATTGATTTTAACAATTTCTATTCACTTAAAGGTACAACAAACTACTCAACTATATCACTACTTTTAACAATTTCTATTCACTTAAAGGTATAATTTTAGCAGTAGATTTTTCCTTCTTTTTACTAGCTATGTTGATATGTGGCTTATCTTCTCATTTTTCCAAGAGGGACAAGGAAATAGAATTTAATTAGATTTTTAAGGCTTCCTATCTATCTCATCTACCTTTCTCATGGAGTTTTCTATTGAACCAATTTATAATGATTCTTAGAGTTTCTAAATGATATTGGTTTCCAGATTATTACTTTATTGAGAATACTTCTCCTCTCTGAATATTTCTAAATATTATTAATATCAATTCATTTCTTAGATCTTATTATTTGCATCACAATTGATGTGTATTGAAAATTAAAACTTATATGTAAACCTTAGTCGACCCAACCATTAGTCTAGATCTACAAATCAAATCTAATAAACAATCAATGGAGCTCTAAATCATAATACACAAAAAAATAAACAAATTTATACCTCACATCCATGATTTTATTAGCTTCATTATTCTTCTATACTCCATGATCTTGTAAAAATGGATGTTTGCTATCATCTATTTAGCACTAGCACAAGATGGCAAGAAAGGGGAAAGGGATGGAATGTAGTTACTTGATGGTGATGTAATGCTATGATGGAATGATGATCATGATAAAATCTCTAGATAATTATAGCATAATGAAAGTACACTAGTATACTAATTATTGATTAACCATTAGTGGGCCAAATGAGAAGGAAGGAAAATTTTATAGACATAATTGATTAATCATTATGTTGATTGATTGATTAGTAAAACTTGAAGTGAGTAGGAGTTGAGATGTAGAGGGATTGGATTTAATTATTGAATTGAACTTTATAATTGATTGAGTGAATCAATTACATAGTTATTTGATTTTCTTGTATTTAATTAATCTAAATGGCTTGTTTTTAATCAATTGTTAGCTTTGAATTGGCTTGACTATTTTTGGATGTATACAATAAGTGATATGCATCTTTGGTCTGGAACTTTGCTAGCACTAGCCTCTCTATTTATAACTGAGATTCCTACTGAGCAATTAGAGTAAGAAAGCTTACCTATTGCACCTACCCAACCAAACTTGATCCAAGAAACTAATGCTCCAAAGTAGGCTGATGTAATTCCTCCATTCCTACAAAGGTTAGAAGTTGAAGTGACCAAACAAAAAGAGGAATCGAGATTTGATATTCTAGACTAGTTGAAACATATATGTGTTAAGGTACCTCTCTTCCAAGCTATAAAAGGTGTTCCTATCTATGGGTAAAAACACAAAGTTGTATCATGTTTCAGGCTAACTTATTAGCACAACTAAATTTGAGAATTTATAATTAAAAATTATCTTTAATCATACATATGATCTAGCTAGATTCATTAGATAAGTGTTTCAACTTTTTCAATTGGAAATACCTATTAAATACATATTTTATACCAATTTGGATCCAATTACCAAAGAAATAAAATTATTTCATAAAAGTGACGAATCAATAACTCCTCTTTTTCATGATATTTTTAAAAAAAATTATAAATACCCTTTTGTAGAGCTCAAATTCAAGATTATTGTCATATAAGTTTTGTAGTATTAACATTTGAGAAGATGTTCTTCAAATAAAGAAAAAAATAGTAAATCATATCAAAAAAATTTAAAATTTATATTTAACACTAGAGGAGAGAGTTGTCTTCAAGAAGATGTAATTTTGTTTCTAAATTGTGTAGATTTGATAGGGTAAATTTGACAAGAGATGAAAACTGTTGATTTCAGATAAGTTCGACTTCGAGTAGTTATATCAGAGAAAATATACATAAAAGACCAATCTTTCTTCTTTTATGCACTAGATATACATGTCATCTATAACATATTTTGAAATTAGAGGAAAAATAGATTATTTGTATATACTTGTTTGGTGGGAACTAGACCCTAGATTTTCAGCATTTTTCAGCAACTGAAAGATGGACTTCAAAAATATAAAAACTATGTCAATCCTTGTTCAAATTTATTTTTTTAAATTATAGGCATAAGCTTTATCCAATGTTACACATTTCATTAGTTTACATCATCTTCAAATTCTAAACACAAATGTAATATTTATGTCTAAAGAAACTAGTTAGAAAGAAGAAAGATCCATAAAAAGTGCATGTCATTGATTAATTAGCAAGCATTATGCTTGGAAAGGTGGTAGACCCTAGATATTCTAACCCAGTAGTCTTGCAGTTGGAGTCATCATTAATGATTTTCAATTTTAAAATGCTTTAATAGACTTGGGAGAACCCATTAATGTGATTACAAAAGACACCATGTAGCATCTTCAAATTATTAACCTTAGGACTACACCTACTATCTTGCAACTAGCTAATAGTTCTACTATCAATCCTGATGGGATGGTAGAGGCACTAGTAAATTTTAGGCTATTTTTTGATGAGGATTAGTCAATTATTAGACGCCCATTGGTCGGCTAATCGACTATAACAACCGTTGGAGTTTTTTAGTCGATATTACGACACATCAAGTGTCCGTCAAAATTGGGATGTCAAAAGTGGTTGAATTATTAGCAGAGATGATGTCGAAATCATTGCTTCAACTTGGAAGAATTGCCTGTTATATCGTTATAATGTTGGTTGAAAGTGTGACGTACAATCATCATAATAAATGTCGATTGTATAGCTTTCTCATCGATCCACCTATTCTTTGTTGGTCGAAAAAGCAACAGACAATTTAATTTTATAAAAAATAAATATATTGATTATCAAATTAAGCACAACAATATTATGTCATTGTTGTTTACTGTTTGGGAAAGGCTTTCTCGGACTGCCACTCTCCACCACCTGCCATTTCCACCTTAGCATTCCCATTTCTTGGGGATACTTCTCACCGCGTATGACAAGGTAGAGCTCTTTTATAGACATAGGGTATTGAATCATTATCTCTGTACTAGTACTCAATCTGGAAACCCTTGTATGTATATAGCCACTCTAGAAAATCTCCACATCTAGAAAATCTCCACAAAAATCCCTTGTAGCCTCCACTGCATATACGTCTTCTCAAAATCTAAAAACTTCAGCCCATCATTGATTCTCATCAATGTACCAATTTGGATAGTAAGTATAATTTAATTTATCTGTGGACTAAGACCTTAAATTATTGAGCTTCTCTTTGTTTTGAGAAGAGTATAAAATTCTCTACTTAACAGGGCCAACCACGTGAAGGTGGAAGCTCATCTGGGCCCTCCTAGGAGCCTCTTATGACCTTTTACGACATTTTAAGACTTCTAAGATGTATTCTTAGGGATCGTAAAGGGTCATAAGGGGTCTTGGGACACAACAACTAAGAAACATAATTGTAGGCATCGTGGTCACAATTTTTTGGAGACAACGTAATTGAGTTGTATACCTAGACGATGGAGAGAAACTCCTACACCTCTGATTCCAAGTTGACTACATCTATTGCTCATGAATACAATGTCCTCCAATAGATGTATTCAACTTGGAATCGGGGGTCCAAAAATCACTCTCCATCGCTTGGGTACACAACTCAATTATGTTGTCTCCAAAAGATTGTGACTATGATGCCTACAATTATGTTTCTCAGCTATTGTGAAATCTACATTTATGTTTCTTAGCTATCGTGTTTATGTGCATGATTTTTATGTGTTTTGGATAGTAAGTCTAATTTAATTTGTCCATGGACTAAGACCTTAAATCATGTAATGAGGAGACTTAGAACACTGGTATATGCAAATTTTATTATTTAATAATAAAAATCTATTAAAATGTTTATACCTTCTCTCATTTGTTGGTGTAATTCCTTTTTGAGTATCCCCTTTCTCCTTTGCATCCAAAATGAACTCATTCCAATCCCTCACTGGAATAAAGGGAGGACACTCAAACTTTAGTGAGACTTCATACCACACAATGTTTGTAGATTACGTTCAATGCGTTATTTACATTCGTAAATCAATGTTGCATACAAATCTACAGATGGTGCATGGTACGAAGCCTCGCTCAAGCTTGAAAATGATAGTCAAACACTATACATTAAATCATGTGATTGATAATAGATTGGGGCTCACCTGAGCCATAAACATGAAGAATTATTCTAAAAAAATATGTAAACCATATATATGCATACTTGAGGCAAAGAGAAGTTACGTCATATCCATATTAAAATATTAGTTACAATATGAAAATACTAAACTAACTAATTCCTGAGTTCATCTCTGCATATGGTCGCAACAAAGATATACGATTACAATACAGAGAAGGCACTGTAAAAATATAATTTCAGAATTTGCCCTAGCATGACACGTTTTGCACTCAAATCCTTCATTGCGAATAAGTGGAGATGGGCAAATAGATGCAGATGATTTTTCATCAACCCAACTAAAGTATTCGCAGCCATTATTTCCCTGTGATGCCCAGTCTACATTAGTTCTTATATTATAATGAATAGTATTTACATTAGAAACATTAAATATATACACATTAGCAACCTTTTTCTATTTGGGCAGCACCAAAATGGTCATCCAAGGTTGTTCGGTGTTCGTGAAGTCTTCAACACACACTGCCCACCACCACATTGATAGTTTGGAACATTGGCAAGAGTCATCGAACCTATATCAATATAGCACCACACCATCATTACTACATTTATTATTTTTATATGATTATTTTTACATGAAATATGTATGGTAGAAAAATGACCACACTTCTATGAACCATTACATGCAAGGTTTCTCAACAATGAGGCCTCACAAAGCGGCTCATAGCTCTCTATTCATGGAGTTGCAAGATACTATGATGGATTTTCTCTCAGCTAGAGCTACAAGCTTGTGACCTTGCTAGTCAACCACACAATGAGAGATTCAATTGAAGACAAGGGCAAGAGTGCCAATATCTCCAAGAATCACTATGAAAATGCAATGCAATGCAAGCTGGCCTATGGAAATGAAAATGCAATGCAACTAAGCTGATGAAATGGAAAGAACAAGTGTTGCAAATCCTTCCTATTTAGACTATGTGAGGTTAATCTATTGCATAAAAGGAAATCTAAGCTAGTATGTCATGATAATGCAACTAAGAAAGGAAATATGCAACTACAATGAAATGCAATAACAAGTCTTTAAAGCTTGGATGTAGAATGTCTTCAAAGAGCTCCAAATGCACCTAGAAAACCTGCAGCATAACATTAGCATGAAATATGGATATGCAAATGAAGGAGAGAGCTCTCCTTTTATAAGAAATGAAGTGAAATGGACCATTGAGATTAAGAGGCAAAAGACTTAATCAACAGTGGAGCTTGAAAGAGGAGGAATCCATGTGCACAAGTATCCTCCAATGGGAAAATAGGAGTTGACTTTATGTCCATGTGAGACAAAAAGTGCTTTTTCCCTTTTTATAAAATAAGAATAGTGCTTTATTTGTGCAACTTAGAATAAGAGGAAAAGGTGGGGCTTTTATTTATTAAGAGGGGAGGAAATATTCCTTTTAAATAAATAAAGACTTAGGATAAAATGGTTAGCCCAAGGATAAAAATCCAATATATGATCAAAATTAAGTCTTGATCAAGAAATTGATAATGTTGAAAATATTGATTATTGATAAAAACTGATTCAGGATTGATAAATCAAATAAATGGGGCCCAAAGTCTAGGTGACCATTTTTGGGTGCATACATTTGCCCCTCTTTGACTAATGTGTGATCGATTTGGGAACACATGCAGTCAAAGAATGAAATTGAAATGTGAGATCGATCTAGGATCATAAAACAACTCAGATATGAGGTCAATTCGGGATCACACCTGGACAAAGTATAAACAAAGGCCTTTGAACATGAGGTCGATTCGGGATCACATTCAAAGTAAGAGATAAGAATCTCAAACTTGAGCAAAAGCTCATAAAAGATGTCTGAATCAAGAAAATCAAGGAAATCAGGGATGAAAATCCCATAAGTACTACCCCCTCGGAGTCGAAATTGAAGTCAGGTAGAGGAGAGACAGCGAATTGAGAAAGATTTGATCAAATCATAATCGAAGGTAAAGGTCAAATAGGTTAACCATTTAGGCAATGAAACATGCCCCAGTGAGGGAATAGAAGAATAGAAATATAAGACTAGAAATAGAGCGAATGAAAGACTAGAAAAAGTGAGAGACATGGAAGGAAGAAATTCCACCAAAATTGAATTATGCCTCAAAAAGTCAATCAATTGCGCAGAAGAAAGAGAAAATTTTGAAATGCAATTTTGACTATTAAGATGACCTCAAATTTTGATTTCGAGTCTGAAAATAGATCCAGGACGTCGAAATTAGGTAGGGGTGCAATTTTTGCGCAATTCTGAGGTGTTTTGAAAATCGGCTGAAAAAGTCAAAAGGCTATAAGAGGGGTCAAAAATGTCATTTTCAAAATCATTTGACTTTTAGCAATTTGAGAATCTTAAGAGCTTTAGAGAGAGAAAATGGCCCAGCAAGCAGGAGTTCCCATCCACAGGCATCGATTCGAGTGCACTCGATTGCACAACTGACCACCACACTATCTTGCCCCAGTATGTTTTTGAAAAACTTGAACTGGTTGAGTCATTTTCCGCATTTAATACTATTTTGGCACATTTTTCAAAATTTTAAAATTTCAAAATTTTGAGTTGAGTGAAATATCGCGCGATACTTTAGAAGTATCACACCCTTTGGGGAGAAGTGTCGCGTGATACTTCGTGGATCCCCAAAGTATTACATGGCTATAGGCACCAGTATCGCATGATACTGGGTGAAATATCACGCGATACCGGGTGAAGTATTGCGCGGCCCAAGGTATATCACACTGTTATAGGGAGAAGCATCGCTTGATACTTCTCCAAAAAATAGTATTGCCCAAGTGTGAAATTTGATATTTTAAGCATTTTTGAGAAAAAATGACATGGGTCCAGACAATTTGACGTTTTAAAGATGTTTTATATTGATTTTTAGATATCCATCATGATGTGTGCTAATAACTGACTTGGTTTATTGGCTTCTAGGAGGTCTTTCCAGCGCTGATCATCAAAGCACCGAAGGTGACTAGGTTGCGGTGTGTCCGAGATTTGGATGATCTGGGCAATGCCGACATCAGGGCCATGGGATTCAGGTACTTATTAAGATTCTCATACATCAGAGCTGACCATGGGTTGTTGACTACTCTTGCTGAGAGATGGCATAGTGAGCACAACACCTTTCATCTGCCCACAGGCGAGGCATCCATCACATTAGAGGATGTCTACAGGATCCTACGAGTGCCCTGCCATGGCGAGCCTGTGAGTATAATCATGTTTTGAGATATAATAATAAATGTAATGTTTCCATATGATGAAAAATGACATGATTTGTTGGTTGGCACAGGTGTACTATGATCAGGATGCCACTAAGGGGCGCCGACTGATCCAGGAGATGTTCCATGATGTTACGATTCTGGACAGGCATGTCAGCTAGGAGAGGCTGATAGATGACTTTGGCAGAGACTATCCAGTGCCATGCATAGTGGCATCTATTATTTCATAGATCCTGATGACTGATCACAGTCAAAAGGGATTCCCACTCGGATGGGCCAGATTACTGGTGGATTTGGTAGGCAGGCCTCATCGGATGGCATGGGGTCCTGCCATATTGGCAGAGATGTATCACGAGCTGCACGAGATCATATACAGGGACGGTCAGACTTAGGCTTGCAGTGCCATCCTGGCACAGGTGTGGGCTTGGGAGCACATCGCTGTGGTGCGCCCTAGAGTTCAGCCGAGGGAGAGGAGGTACCCTTTCATATACAGGTACCTAGGATTCATATCACATGCCCATACTGGGGATGTGACATATTACAGGAGGATCCTAGATGAGATAGCCTCCTTCACATGGAGGCCATATAGGGAGGTGGAGGTATGGGGAGACGCAGCTGATGAGATGAGTTATATGATGTGCACTCGGCCACTGGTAGGTCGATATGCTGAGATAGTTGAGAGATTCTGTATCACTCAGGTGTGGCGGCAGTTTGGGAGGCAGCAGCAGGTCTCGACAGAGACTACTACATATGCGAGGGCTAGGGATGAGGAGGGACATGGGTGGCTACCCATGTTAGACTACCAGCAGGCTATCGCAGAGACATCGAGTATCAGGAGTGAGCCCTAAGAGTATTTTTTGGATGTGGCAGATGCAGGGGTTGATGCGGCCTACAAGGCAGAGAGGTGCAGGGTACCATTCCCAAGATTTACTATCCCTGATGCATAGGTACCAGCACCGGGTGGAGATGAGGGTGGAGATGGAGGGGATGGAGGAGATGGAGGAGATAGAGGAGATGGAGGAGATGGAGGGAGAGGGAGAGGGAGGGGGATGGAGAGAGGGGAGGGATCCAGATCAAGTGGCCGAAAATGGTCACGGGGACAGAGATCGATGACCCCAGATGATGAGGTGAGACCAGCTCGTCGGCAGGCAGAGGCACAGCAGGAGCAGCCTGCAGGAGGGGAGGATCTGAGAGCGTGCATACAAACTCTGGAGATAGAGATGCAGTAGTTGAGGATGACGATAGCTATGAGGGATCAGTAGCTAGTAGATTTGAGGGTAGAGAGAGATCAACAAATAGCTGATCTCAGGGTAGAGATAGCACGCCGCGAGGTGTTGGCGCAGGCAGATGCACTAGAGATCCAGTGAGAGACAGCCAGAGCGGCTTATTATCACGGACTCTATCTTCAGGCAGTGCCAGAGGAGCAGAGAGCACTCTCATACTCTCAAAGGGTAGGGGCATCGAATATGGTACTAGACAGGAGAGCCATGTCCCCTCCACCATCACGAGCTCCTCGCGAGGGTGGTAGCGAGTCCTAGATTTACGGCTTAGGTGTTTAGATGTGTAGACATATTTTGAGACATTGATCTAGATTTTGGGATCCCATATTGTATTGTATCATGATAGTGATGTATATATGAGATTACTGGAGTGTTGATATATCATGTGTTTATGTCTCACTTGTGATGGATGTATCAGTTTATGTATATTGTCTTGTCATTTTGCTCAAAATGTTTATGTATGTGCTCATGTATGTTCTCTCTCATAGATGTATGTTTGATTCTCATGTGTATGATATAGACTCATGTTTCTGAAAATGACATCTCTTAGGATATAGATATGATGATATGATTAACCCCTTTTGATGAGCATGAACAAGTTCGAGATGAGAAAGACAAGAAGCGAAAGACATGATCGAGAATAAAGGAACGTGAGTGCAGTCGACTGATAGGTCCATGTAAGATGAAAAGGAGAGCTCTCTCCATATGCAAGATGCAAAACTAAACTAAAATGAACCTAAAGATGCAAGCTACTATGAAAAGTGGTTCACTTGCAAGGTCACAATGCTTATAGACATCTAATTATCATCATCGAGCGTTAGGTAGCATCGTAAGATCATACAATGCACACTAGTATAACTATGTGGATCTGAATATGATCTATATCAGATAGAAATGTGGAAATCTCACCTAGGCATCAAGACATGTAGGTCAAGATGATTAATGCAGTGAGATCACCTAAATTTGTTATGGCAAGATTATGCTTGTATCAAGACACATGAAAGTCAAGATAACTAGAAGCATGCACTCGCAAAATAGTCAAGGATAATACCTTGTCAATCCATATTGTCAAGTAAGACCAGCCTAAATGCTCATGACAGTTAGGATTAACAAAATATACCCACAAGAAGATAAAGAAATAAAACATGTTCTCATACCCTCAGTCTTCTAGCTATGCATCATCGAAAACTTCTTAGGGAGAGACCACTCATCAAAGAAATCCTCATAGACAACACACAAAGAAAAGTAAAGTCAACATATCTCAATCGAGTTGATTGTTTAAGTGCGTGTGTGTTGGTCATAGAGTCAAACTCTGGTTATCACATCTGCTAATGAGAAATATCACATCATACTAGACTGGTGGGAAAGACATTTGATAAGTGTTAAGAAACACTCAATGCTAAGGTAGTGTTGAAAAACACTGTTTGGGGTGGTGTTGAAAAACACCTGTTGTGAAATGCCCCAAGAGACAAACACACCTAAAAGACCTATGCTAATAGGTATGCCCCCTAGACAAAGACAAAGACCAATTCCAGACCAAGGCAAATAAGGTCAAGGCATGATGGAGAAAGGCTAAGTGTTGAGGACGCATGCTAACAAATAGGAGTGCAAAGGCCTCAAGTAGCATCTGTTTCCAGGTTTTCACCAAGGCACTTTTCCTATTTTTCTGTATTTTTTGAATTTTTTGATTTTTTTGGTGAGACATCAAAGCACCTATTGCTAGGTTTTCACTAGGATGCTCTGTGTTTCAGGACATTTTATGCTTTTTAGGATTTTTTTCAGCATCATATATCAATTTTTTTGGTATTTTTTTCAGGATCAATAAAATATGTACAAAGGATGCCCCCAGAGTGAAATGGGCATCAAGGATAGAACTTCTTGAGGTGCAAAATGTTGATGGGATTAGGGAGTTGTTCTCCATCTGGATCTGACAATAAATAGGCACCTGTACCAAAAGCAGCTATGATGACATATGGTCCAAGCCAATTAGGTTCAAACTTACCCGTTTGTTCTCTGTTCTGTTGGTTCTTAGGGTTCTCGTGCAAAACAAGATCACCGATTTGAAACTCTCTAGGGTGAACCTTCTTGTTAAATATCTTGGACATACGCTTCTGGTATACTCTCATATGATCAAAGGAAGCCTTATGCTTCTCATCTAGAAGTTCTAGTTCTTGTAACCTCATGGCACGGTAATCCTCATCTGTAACCAAACCTTTGAGTGAGACTCTAAGTGAAGGTATCTCTACTTCTAAAGGTAGTACTGCTTCAGCGCCATAGGTAAGAGCAAAAGGAGTAGCTCCTGTAGGTGTATGAATGCTAGTTCTATAAGCCCATAGCATGGGATTGATTTGTAAGTTCCAATCTTTACCATTCTTGTGCACTGTCCTATGAAGAATCTTAAGAATGGTTTTATTGGAGGCTTCTGCTTGTCCATTTCCCTGTGGAAAGTAAATGGAGGACCAATGCTACTTGATTTTAAACTTTTTGCATAAATACTTAAGGTCCTTATTCTTGAATTGTCCTCCATTATCAGTAATGATCTCAGAAGGTACCCCAAATTGACAAATAATATGATTCAAGATGAACAAAGAGATAGCCTTCCTTGAAGCAACAGAAAGTGGCACAGCTTCTACCCATTTTGTGAAGTATTTAGTAGCAGTAATAATGAACTTATGTCCACCGGATGAGTTGGGATGAATCTTCCCAACTAGATCAAAGGCCCAGTGCTGAAACGGCCAATGAGAAACAGAAGGAATCAACTCCCTACTTGGAGCATGAATCAAGTTTCCATGTTTCTGACATTTTTCACAAGATTTAGCAAAGGCTATTGCATCTATCTACATTGTAGGCCAATAATACCTCACCCTAAGCAACCTTCGGGCCATGGCAAGACCGTTGGAATGTCCACCACAAATGCCCTCATGGATGTCAGCTAACGCTTGGTTGGATTCCTCATTTTCCAAGCACCTAAGAAGCGTCCCATCTAAACCCCTCCTATATAAATCACTAGAGATAAGGGTGTGTCGAGAGGCATTGCGGACAAGGTTTCGGCATTCAGAATAGTTGAATGTGTCGGGGATGATACCATCACGAAGATATAAATAGAGAGCACCATATCAGGAAGACTCATGCTTGACAAGGGTACAAATGATATGGCTTTCAGATGAGTCAAATATGGGATGGTGCAGCTCTTCCACCAGGAATTCAAACCTTGATTCATGTTGTTCCAACTGAAGAAGTGAAGCTAATGTGGCCATAGCATCTGCAGCTTTGTTTTCTGTCCTAGGGATCTGTTGAAATGTCACAAATGTAAAGTAACATCTCAATGATTCAACCATCTTTTTGTAAGGTATCAATTTATCATCCTTGGTTTGATACTCTTCATTGACTTGGTTGATAATTAACTGGGAATCCCCAAAGACATGTAACTCTGTTATGTTCCATTCTATAGCCAATTTCAATCCATTGGTTAAAGCTTCATATTCTGCAATATTATTTGTACATGGGAATAAAAGTTTGTAGGACTTTGGAATATTGTACCCATGTGGAGAGACAAATAATCTGCCAGCACCTAATCCATTTTGCATGTGAGAACCATCAAAGAACATTTTCCAAGTGTGAGTGGTCATATACAAAATGTGTTCATCTGGGAACTCTATCTGAACAGGCATACTATCCTGAACTGGAAAATTAGCTAACTGGTCAGCAATAGCCTGCCCCTTGATGGCTTTTCTCTCAATGTACTCTATGTCAAATTCAGTCAAAACCATCATCCACTTAGCAAGTCTACCCGTGAGAGTAGCTTTACTAAGCAAGTACTTAAGAGGATCAATTTTTGCGACCAAATGTATAGTATGAGCAAGCATATAGTGTCGCAACTTTTGGGAAGCAAACACTACTGCAAGACAAGACTTTTCAATGTTATTATAATTGATCTCATATGATATTAGAGTATGACTTATGTAATAGATGGCCCTTTCTTTCCCATTTTCATCTAACTAAGCCAATAATGCCCCCAAGGAAGTGTTTGTAGCTGAAATGTATAGAATCAAAGGCTTCCCTAGAATAGGAGGCATCAAAACTGGAGGATTAGCCAAGTACTGTTTAATTTGATCGAGGCTCTTTTGACAATCCTCATTCCATACACATGTGGCTCCCTTATGCAATGTCTTATTGAATGGTTGTGCCCTATCTGCAAGTTGAGAAATAAACCTCCTAATTGATTGAAGACATCCTTGAAGACTTCTCATCTAACTAATGTTTCTTGGAGGTGGCATATCGAAAATTGCCTGGACCTTTTCGGGATCAACCTCTATACCTTTTGCTAATATTATGAATCCTAAAAGTTTGCCTAAGGTGACACCAAATGCACACTTTTTTGGATTCAATCTAAGTTGAAACTGTTCCATGCAATCTAGAATTACTTCCAAATCGGTAAGGTGTGTATCCCTTTTTCTTGATTTTGCCAGGGTATCATCCACATAATATTTCATGTTCTTGTGCATCATATCATGAAAAATAGTGGTCATAGCTCTTTGGTATGTAGCCCCTGCATTCTTTAACCCAAATGGCATGACCTTCCAACAATAGGTTCCCCATGCACATGTGAATGCTATTTTCTCTTGGTCTTTAGGAGCTATTTTAATTTGATTGTACCCTGAGAAACCATCCATCAGAGAGTATATTTCATAACCTGCTGTCATGTCCACTATCATGTCAATATTTGGGAGTGGAAAATCATCCTTTGGGCATGCTTTGTTTAAATCTCTAAAATCTGTGCATACACGAATGGAGCCATCATGTTTAGAAACTGGTACTATGTTTGAGCTCCATTCTGCATAATCGATGGCTCTGATAAATCCAGCTCTCAAAAGTTTTTCTAGTTCCTCTTTGACAAGGAGAGCTACATGTGGATGAATTTTTCTGAGTTTCTGTTTCACTAGTTTGACTCCTGGAGCTATGGATAAGTGATGCATTATAAGATTTGTGTCAAGCCCTGGCATGTCTGAATATGTCCATGCAAAATTGATCTTCTTCTTTTGTAAGAATTGTATATATGCCTTGGTTTCTTCTTCTGATAAAGACTGAGCAAGATGAACTATCTGAGGAGCTTCTTCTGTGTTCAAATTAACTGGTTTTGTTAGTTCAATCAATACTGATGATCTGTCCTGAAAATAACTCGGCAAGTTATTAACTACCCCATCCTTGGGTGCCTCAAAGAGGTTTTCACCCTCAAATGCGTCATTTCTTTTTACCATTTTTGGTTCTGATATAGCCACAAAGTGGTTTTCACCATCAGACCTATTTTTCTTTTTTCCTTTTATTTTTAGACTAAGGTACTTAATATCAGGCTCCGTCATACTCATTGTTGGTTCACTGGTGGAAGAAGCCACGGGTTCAAGAGCATTCAGATAGCAGGCAATTTCGTAATCATTTTGAAAAGTGAGGAATCTAGGCTCTTGATGGCGCTGAGACCAGTCAATTAGGTCATAGTGAACAAGGGATAGGTCAATGACGGGTTCAACGTGATTTACGTGAAAGGTGTTATCTCTGGTGACCATACAATTGGAATTCATCAAGTCCTCCCCTAAGATACCTAAATTAGGATTTATCCTAGAAAGCGAAGCGTTGTCTACTAAGGCAATTCGAGGAGTCCAATCCTCTAGTCTTACACTAGGCTCATTGGTCACATTGGGTTGAGTACTATAAGCATGGATAACATCCATGTCCAAATCAATTGTTGCATCTGAAAGTGAATCCCATTCAAACTCATATGAGTCTGTTTCTGAATCATCATTTGGGCCTCGTGATGTAGAAGCCTCAAGGTTGGGGAAGGTTTCCCCTTCTCTAACACTAGCGTCGTTACTACCTGTCGCAGCTAAGGTAGCAACACTTTCCATTGTCAGTCGAGCAGTCATATATTCACTATCTATCGCAGCTAGGATAGGAGGACTATCAATGGCCAAATATTTTGAATTTCCCCAAAGGAGATTTGTTGAAGGGACCCAATCATCTATCATGTCTTGCTGATTAGAGAGATCTGGTGTGTATTCAGAATTTGACTCACTGTCTGTTGCAACTAGGAAAGCGGCCTCTTTTGGTTGATTATTTTCAAAGCCTAAACCCTTTGTTGATTTATCCTATCGTGCAAAAAGTGCATGATCCAAGGGCTCGACCCTGGCATCCAATCTGTGACTAAGGGGACCATGCCCTGGATATCCCATGTCTTTCACTAGTGTGTACCCTCTCCCATAAACTTTAGGTGAAGGGGAAAAATTCTCATTATGTTGGTACTTTTCTTCATGATAGATCCAATCTCTTACGACAACTTCCTCTTTCTCTTCCTGAATAGGAACTGAAGACTCAACAAATTTCTCAAATAATGTCATTGCCGATGATGAAGGTTTCATATCTAGTGATGGTTTCCCATAAGACCTAGGAGAGATTGGCATTTTTGTAAAAGAATCAATCTTATAATCTCCCATCCCAAGATCTATGGTCTTAAACTTCTCCTTGCATTGTTCAAGTGAAATACTAGAACTATCAGCTTCCCTATTCAAAGGTACATGGGACCCAGTAGAAATTTTATTAACTGACAAAGCACTATCTCCTGGTATGCAAATTTCTACACCATTATGAGAAAATTTAACACACTGGTGATATGTTGACGGGACTGCTTGCATCTCATGAATCCAAGGCCTACCTAGCAAAATGTTGTAGGCTAAAGGTCCAACATCGACAATTTGGAATAAAATGTCCTTTTCTACTGGACCAATATGAATAGGCAAAATGGCCAATCCCTTAGAACTTCTTTCTGCTTCATCATATGCCTTGATTGTGATCTTTTTCCTTGTGTTAATGACTTCTTCAGAATATCCTAGAGCCTTCAACAAACTCATGGTACAAATATTGAGCCCTGCACCCCCATCTATCAATACACGCCTGACACGGGTTTTGTGAATCATGACTTCTATGTGTAAAGCCAAGTTATGTGGGTGACTGATGGATTTGTCGACTTCTTTTGAGAAAGTGAGGTAATGAGGGCTAGCCAAATGGTTGACCATATTCTGGAATTGATCAATATCTAAGTTGTTAGGGACACTGGCTGCTTGCAAAGCATCCTCAAGGATATGCTTATGTTTAGGGGACAATTCCAAAAGCTCAAAAATTGAAATCTGCACTGGTGTTCATTGTAATTGGTCAATGAGATTATAGTTCGAATCAGAACCAACGACAGTTTTGGGAAGGACACCCTTTGACATTGGTTGCTTAGACTTGCTAGAGCGAGGACCTCTAATAATAATGGGAGCTTGTGGTTGACTCCTAGTGACAGCATTGAGGGGTTGGGACATCGTTTATGAGTGAGGACCTCTTAGTACCACAACGGGTCCTTCATCAAGCATAGGGGTTGAATCCCCATCATATCCATAAGGGTCCTTTCCCTTCACCATGTTGACATTATCATGAGCAACTTCAAGCATGTTAATAACATTTTCAGCATTGGTGTAAGTGTAGTTAATAGCAGCCTTGCCACTCTTGTTGTTAGAATTCTCTCCTTTCTCATACTTGGGCAAGGGTTCCTTAAAAGCTTTGTGATCCTCATTAGTAGTTAACCCATCAACTTGTAATCATCCACTTTCAATGAGGTCTTGGACAAGATGTTTAAGTCAAAAAAATTTTTTTATGTCATGTCCAATTCCATTGTGAAAGACACAAAAGGCTTTCTCATCCCACCAATGAGGTTTAGGGTCTGGTATGTGGTGCTTGGCAGGATCCTGAGGTTGCACCAAATTATGGGTGATTAATGTCTTGAAAATGTCGGCATATGAATCTCCAAGTTTGGTAAATTTCCTTTTTTCCTTCTTAGGTCTCCCTTGATACTTGGGTTTATTGTCTTGTGGTCCTGAAGATGTTTGAAGTTTCATGGCTTGGACCGCGTTGGAGAGATTGAGAACTCCTTCATTCTTAGGTTGGGATGAGTCAAAAATTCTATCATTGACCACCTGTTTATTCTTGTTCCAATAAGAGTTCTTTTTGTCCTTATGTCCATTATTGTTATTGTTTTGGCCATTGTTGTTATTAGTTGATTTAGCCAAAATTCCTTGTTCTTTTAGGACATCCTCTATGCGACACGCCACTTCTACCATGTTATCAAAAGAATTAAATAGGATCTTCCTTACCTCATACCTTAATTCTAGTACTAAGTTACTCACGATAATGTCTATTCTTTCCTCCTCAGGAATTGTCCTGGAATATTTCGAGCATAGACATCTCCATCTTTGTAGGAAGGTAACAAAGGATTCCCCTTGATTCTGCTTGAGTTTGCACAAATCAAGCATGGTGACCGACCTTGATAAGTTGTAAGAAAAATGTTGAACAAATCTTTCCACAAGCTCTCTGAATGTCTTAACTGGAGGAGTAAGGTTAGTAAACCACTCCATGGCTTGACCTTTGAGACTTCTTGGAAATAATCTCATCAAGTAAGAGTCTTCATGGTGAAAAAAAAAGCTCATTATGTAGAATTGTCTAACATGGTCGTGGGCGTCACCAACGCCATCATATTTGTCATAGGTTGGGAACTCAACTTTCTTAGGAAACTCAACCAACACCACACTCTTGTCAATTGGATTGGGACATATGGAGTCCAAATTAAATGTGTTCTTAGGAGCCCTCATTCTTTCAATGTCCTTTTGAAGTTTCTTGATCACCTCAATAGTTGATGGATCTTTCTTCTGTACCTTTCGATCCACATCGACATTATATGGGACTTTAGCACCTTTGTTGATAAGGCTCTCTAGAAATTGATCCTTGTTTTGTTCCACATACCTTTCGACATATGCTTGAAAGGATGGTTCTTGTTGCATAGTCATAAAATCTATATGATCAAATTTAGCATAACTTCCTCCATGTTGTGAGCCATGATGTGCTCATTGGGAGGGTTGCTTTGAATGTCCATGAGGTGATTGTCTCCTATGATGACCATATCTTGAAATCCTTCATCCCCTAGGGCTTGGGGATCATGAGGGCGTCCTTGACCTTCTTCTAGGACTGGGTGAGGGAGTAGATGGGGGTGAGTTGGTCCCACTATTGGTACCCCTCCCATTGAATCGGTTGTGAAGTTGTTGTGCATAGAGCCTATCTTCTTCTTCTTGGGCAGCTCATTTTCTCATATCCAATAATGCACGTTCCTCTTCCTCCAATTGTCTAAATTTTTCCCTTTTGGCAGCTTGTTCATCTAAATAGGCTTGTTTCTCCCTTTCAATGCTTTTCAACCTTGTACTTGCATATCTAGAGGTATCATTAAGTGGAGAAGGTTACCTTGAATGCCTCACTGTGTTAGCTGTGTTGATATGGTGATCACTAAACTTGTTGTTCTGGTCCTCGTGTTGTGACCCTGAATCTGAATGAGTTTTTTGGTAGTGTCTTGCAGCTTGTTGGTGAGCATCAACATATCTTGTGTTGTTGGGGGGTGACCCAGGTGGACTAGCATGAGAAGAACCAACATATTCTCTGGTATTCCTATGTCATTGGAAAATATCCTCAAGAGTTTGATTCATGGCTTCCCTTTGTTGTTAGGTGAAAGTGTGACTCATATCCATACTTGATGAAAGTGGTACAAAAGAGGTACTATTTTCACTAGGATTACCCTTTGGTTTGAAACAAACCTCAGATTCAATCTTAGGAGATTGATAAAAAAGGGGTCCCTTTCCCTTGTGCTATTGACGAGTCTTGACTAGTGGTAACTGGTTAAACACAACAGGGGGTCGCTTTCCTTGATTGACTTGGTACATTGTTGTAACTGACATGAAAGAAATAGACTCTTAATGATAAGATGACCTTTTGAAATGTCAACACCAAACTAGGATAATCAAAGTCCTCTATTTTTCGAAGAGAAATGAAAAGATAGAAAAAGGGGCTTTACCAACACTGTCAAAGAGGTGCTTCAAATCAAAGGGTGACTACCCTTGCACTTTGAACCTGGAGGTTGGACTAGGCCAAAATATAATTGAGATAAAAATGAAAGCAATTTGGACAATAAGAGTACTAGAATTTTCCAAGAATGTAGCTAACAATCCTAAAGATGAACCTTGTCACCAAGAATGGCCTTCTAACTTGACAACTGTTCCCAAAGTGACCTTGTAAATCAATTGATGCTATCCTTGGAGAGCAAAAACCAAAAATTTAGAGCAAAGACAGGTCTCTAATGACAGAGCAAGAAACCTACTCAAAGACCTAATCTGCCTAACAGCAATTGAAACTAACCAAACTGAAAGCACAATAGAAATTAACCAGGCGATATACTCTAGACTACTAGGGTGATAAACCTATAATCGGGTGATACTTCACCTTATACCAGGCGATAGACCTCACAATAGCCAGGCGATATACTCTAGGTAGGTCAGGCAATAGTCTAGCAGGGGCGAACTATCATGCGATATTTATTCTCAAAGTAGGTGATACTTCTATCAGGTGCAAAGTATCACACGATACTTCATCTTATAGAGTGTGACACTGTTACAGAATTTTTCAACTTTTGACCAGAATTGTGTAAAGTTTGCATTTTTGGGTCTGTTTGATCAAAATTTCCGGTCTGAGGGTTGATTTCTTGAATGTAATTACAATGACAGTAGTAAAATGACAGGTTTGCAAATAGTATGGGATCAAACGTGTCTTCAAGCACTTGAAACAAGGGCAAAAGCAACCTTGCCAAGACAATCAATTGTGATATCAAAATGAAAAGGCACCCTATGAATGCTACCAATTGTTTGTATGTTGAGAATGTTTACACTGGTATCACACAATCGAGAATAATTCAAGCAAGTCTATCCTAAAAAGACAAGGCTCAATACTTACCAACTTAGCTCACAACTTGATGCCCCCTTGCCTCACACCAAGTGGTTGCCCACAAGAGATATTGGCTTTGTCGTGGAAGTGTCAAACAACACAACCAAAGGGACACATATGGTGAGTATCTTAAGGTGATCCAGGTAAACCACTTGGATCAATCCTTGCACTAAGAAGATAAGCGGCTAAAATAAGGTGGCTTCTATCTATGGTTCTTAATAAGGATTTTCGTTCATAACACCCCTCTTGCTCCTCATAGAGGACTCGGACCTTGCGGCCTCAAGAGTACCTTAAGCATTCTTGTTCAATGTTTTCCCCATGGTCACAATCCCATGAGCTACTCACATCAAATGAAGACAAGTGTTACGTCTACCAAGGTTTTTGGTGTCCTTGATAGCCTTGAGATTATAGTGAGTTGGAATCACTTGCCACCAAGGAAAATGATGACAAGGTTGTCCCCACTTGAGTCGTTCCTCTTGATTGCTCAAGAGCAGGCCCGCTAATAGATTCCTAAACTACACAAAAATGGATAATTTTTTGAGGTTCAAGGTTTTTGATTCACCACAAGGGTGAAGAGCATACTCCCCTATCTCAAAAACTTCTCCCAAACACATCAAGCAAAGTTCAATTACCCCCTTGCTTCCAAAACCTTAAGATGGGTCAAGATTTTCTAATTCACCTAAAGGTGAAGAGCATACTTCTCCTACCACCCCAAGATTCCTTTCACAAAGTATTAAGTGCCTATGAAATGAAACAACTAGTATATGCCGCACTCAATAAAGAAAGCAATTAAACAAGCACTTGATTTGGTTTTTATGCTTAGGGCAACCCTGCAAAAACCATTAGTAGCCCTCTTTGACATGTAATTTTAGCAAAATGCTCAAGCAAGAAGCACCTACAACCACAACTCGTTAGACCAACAAGGTTAACTAAATCAAAATCTAAATGAAATAACATAAGAAACTGATTTATCAAAGCTAAAAGATGCAGGTTAGATCTATCTAAATGCAGTAAAGTAAACCAGCAAGCCAAATATGATCAAATTCGGATGATAACACTCAAAATGTAGGTCTCTGTCAGATCAGGTGATATACCTCAGACTTCAGTAGTATCGCGCGATATAGTTTCCTGTAGTCGGGCGATATACCTCAGTCTGGGTGATATACTGCACTATGGGCGGGCGATACTTCACGCGACACTAGGTGATATACCTCAATACTGCTGTGCGATTATTTTCTGGCATGAAGTGTCACACGTGTATAGTAAGGTATATCGCACGATATACTTGAGAAGTATCACGTGATATTCTGAGACAGAATACCAGAACCTGCAAAATTTCTGAAAAATATTCTGAAAAATGATGAAAATGCAAGAATCTAAAGGACAAAGCTATCTACTCTGCCCCACGGTGGGTGCCAAAAATGTATGGTAGAAAAATGACCACACTTCTATGAACCATTACATGCAAGGTTGCTCAACAATGAGGCTTCACAAAGCGGCTCATAGCTCTCTCTGCATGGAGTTGCAAGATACTATGATGGATTTGCTCTCAGCAAGAGCTACAAGCTTGTGACCTTGCTAGTCAACCACACAATGAGAGATTCAAGTGAAGGCAAGGGCAAGAGTGCCAATATCTCCAAGAATCACTATGAAAATGCAATACAATGCAAGCTAGCCTATGGAAATGAAAATGCAATGCAACTAAGCTTATGAAATGGAAAGAACAAGTGTTGCAAATCCTTCCTATTTAGACTATGTGAGGTTAATCTATTGCATAAAAGGAAATCTAACTTAGTATGTCATGATAATGCAACTAAGAAAGGAAATATGCAACTACAATGAAATGCAATAACAAGTCTTCAAAGCTTGGATGTAGAATGTCTTCAAAGAGCTCCAAATGCACCTAGAAAACCTGCAGCATAACATTAGCATGAAAGATGGATATGCAAATGAAGGAGAGAGCTCTCCTTTTATAAGAAATGAGGTGAAATGGACCATTGAGATTAAGAGGCAAAAGACTTAATCAACGGTGGAGCTTGAAAGAGGAGCAATCCATGTGCACAAGTATCCTCCAATGGGAAAATAGGAGTTGACTTTATGTCCATGTGAGACAAAAAGTACTTTTCCCCTTTTTATAAAATAAGAATAGTGCTTTATTTGTGCAACTTAGGATAAGAGGAAAAGGTGGGGCTTTTATTTATTAAGAGGGGAGGAAATATTCCTTTTAAATAAATAAAGACTTAGGATAAAATGGTTAGCCCAAGGATAAAAATCCAATATATGATCGAAATTAAGTCTTGATCAAGAAATTGATAATGTTGAAAATATTGATAATTGATAAAAACTGATTAAGGATTGATAAATCAAATAAATGGGGCCCAAAGTCTAAGCGACCATTTTTGGGTGCATATAAAATACACCAAGGAGTACCATCAGAAATATTAACCATTTACAATAATGAAAGGTATACCTAAATCAAATAGCTCATTTTTTATCAACATGTGTAGTCTCTGTGTATATGAAAAATGAAAGAAATATGACGCTGAAATAAAATAGTGAACAAAATAGTATTCCATATATAGAGTGATTGAAATATACCATCAAAAGAAGGTGACAAAATCCTCATGAAGCCCAAACATAGGAAATCAAAAAGGGACAAAAGACAAGAAATAAGAAAAATCATTACGACTATAGAAAAATCATTTATACTATAATAAAAAAAAAGAAACACTCTTTGTCAACAATTTTCAATATCATTAGGACTATAGAAAAATAATTAAGACTATACAAAATCAAATTTTAGAAATGGACGGTTCTAATGCTTTTCCATTACAACAATTGAGCATTCATCATTTGGTATTGTGTATTCCATTTAAGTATGTCAACAATGTTCAAAATCTTGTCACCAAGCATAGACAAGAAATAAGAAAAATCATTAGGACTATAGAAAAATTGAGTTCTAGAAATGGACGGTTCTGATATTGCTTTTCCATTACAACAATTGAGCATTCATCATTTGGTACTTCTTGGTGTATTCCATTTAAGTTTTTCAATTGTCGTGTTTATATGCATGTTCTTTATGTGTTTGGCTTCTCTCCCTCGCAAGGGATATGTCAATAGGTAATTGATTTGAAAACATAATGATTTGACAGTCTTTTTTTAGGATATGTATAATCATCTTGCCAACCTTAATTAGCAATATTTGTGATATATGTCAAGTACTTATAATCAGTATGCCCAACAAATAGAGACTTAGTAGTAACAGCATGTCCTTTGGTTTACTAGTTTACTTATAATCAGTATGTGCTTTGGTTTACTAGTTTAATTTGGTTTAAGAATGGTTTGTTTCATGTTTGAATGTACCATTGAATGATGCTTGGCTCTATTAAGTACAATCTTAAGACTCGTAACTCTTCAAATTCTCTTGTTTCCTTCAGACCTCCAAACATGTATACTTTGAGTAGCCCTCCAAAAAATGGACTTGTGATGATTTTCACAATAGTACATGTGTAGGAGGACTACTCAAAGTACTACTTAGGTAGGTGATATAGGTTGGTATGGGCAGCAAGCATACAAACATGGATTGACTAGGAAAATGCTAAATAGTCCTAGAAATGCAGACTTTTGAGATTTGAACTATGTTCAAATAGGTACAGTCAAGTGTCCTATTGAAGGGCAGGCAGTAAACAACCATGTCCAGATGTGGATGGACAATGCCCTTGATAAGAATCACTTTACCTGAAGATTGTGCCATGTTCATAATTTCTGAGCTGTGTCCATTTAATTAATTCTCCAAATTTTGGTTGCACTCCTTGCATTGGTTGACATTTTCCTAATTATAGGGTTTGAATTTCACAAGAGAAGGAAATCAATACTAAGATGAAATTTTGGTATGTAGGATCTGCATTGCCTATATACATTTGTGACCAAAGATATGGACTAATCTACAGTGCCTCCAAAGCTTCTACTCAAAAGAATCTTCTCACCACTCGTGACTCTTCAAATTCTCTTGTTTCCTTCCGACCTCCAAACATGTGTACTATGAATTTCCCTCTAATAAATGGACTTGTGATGATTTTTACAATAGTACATGTGTTGGAGGAAATTTCATAGTACTGCTTAGATAAATCTGAATGATAAGTTAAAAATATAATATGTATGAGAAGGACAATTCATGATGGCTACTCTAATACATATATTGTTCACAAAGGCAAAGAGAAATTTTAGTTAATACCACTGACTTGCAGGGATAAAGACAAGATAGTAATGTGTTTTGGTGATACTATTCCTCTTCATAAGAAAGGAAACATTGTAGGTGATACAGGTTGGTATGGGTAGCAAGCATACAAACATGGATTGACTAGGACAATGTTGAACAGTCCTAGAAATGTAGACTTTTGGGATTTGAAATATGTTCAAATAGGTATAGTCAAGTGTCCTATTGAAGGGCAGCCAATAAACAACCATGTTCAGATGTGGATGAATAGTGCCCCTGATAAGAATCACTTTACTTGAAGATTGTTCCATGTTCATAATTTCCAAGCTGTGTCCATTTGATTAATTCTCCAAATTTTGGTTGCACTCCTTGCATTGGTTGACATTTTCCTAATTATAGGGATTGAGTTTCACAATAGAAGGAAATCAATACTAAGATGAAATTTTGGTATGTAGGATTTGCATTGCCTATATACATTTGTGACCAAAGATATGGACTGATCTGCAGTGCCTCCAAAGCTTCTACTCAAAAGAATCTTCTCATCACTCATGACTCTTCAAATTCTCTTGTTTCCTTTAGACCTCCAAACATGTGTACTATGAATTTCCCTCCAAAAAATGGACTTGTGATGATTTTCACAATAGTCCATGTGTTGGAGGAAAGTTCACAGTACTGCTTAGGAAAATCTAAATGCTAAGTAAAAAATATAATATGTATGAGAAGGACAATTCATGATGGCTACTCTAATACATATATTGTTCACAAAGGAAAAGAGAAATTTTAGTTAATACCACTGACTTTCAGGGATAAAGACAAGATAATAATGTGTTTTGGTGATACTATTCCTCTTCATAAGCAAGGAAACATTGCAGGTGATACAGGTTGGTATGGGCAGCAAGCATACACACATGGATTGACTAGGACAATGCTGAACAGTCCTAGAAATGCAAACTTTTGGGATTTGAACTATGTTCAAAAAGGTACAGTCAAGTGTCCTATTGAAGGGCAGCCAGTAAACAACCATCTTCAGGTAAAGTGATACCTATTCTAAAACTAAGAATTTCACCTCTTACCCCTCACTTATAGTTGTTCCTTTAAGGGAAGATTGTAGGGCCCAAATGATAGCCTTCAATTATATGTACTAAGTGTTACAATGGAAATGTAGGTCTATATGGATGAGGTGTGTATCCTTGAACACAACCTCTTCCTTGCTTGATAGTGTATGTCTACTATAAAAAAATCTGTTAGAAAAATTTAAAGATAAGAAGAAACTAAAACAAAAATCTGCGGGTGAGCCAATAGAACAAGGGACGCAAGCATAAAAGTTCCTACCTTATAAAATGTGTTTGGGGTAAGCTTTGGTAAAATGATAATATGGTTAAGTAGCATAGATTTTATGAAGATGTCTTTTGGTAGGGTGAAATTTTTTGACTATTGTATAGCATAAAGATTGCATTGAATTCAAGTACTTTCTAAGTTATGCTCTCTAATATCCTAGGTAAGTCTATAAATAGATTCACTCTCATAAAGATAGAAGATTGTGAGGATAATGACAAAATATCCAGTTAGCAACTTTTGTACTATACCTAAACCTCACCTTGCCAACACAATTAGAAATCCATGGGTAGTGGTGATCAAATTTCTCAACACAATGGTTGCAAGAAGAGCAATGCTTGGAACGTATAGGCCTGATCTAAAGAAATCAACAAATAAAAACTAACATGCAAAATGTTAAATTAAATGACATTTTATTATAGAGATAAATATGTTGTCTAGGTTACTCCACTCTACATTTATGTTTTCATTATCTTGTATTCAAGGAACCATGAGAGGCTATACATTTGGAAAAAGGGTTTTACAGTCATGACTTCATGTTGTGTGCATCTAGAATGGATATTTAACTAACAATGCATGGTCTAATGATTTATTACTTCTCCCATCAATGATCTTTCATTCACTATGTTGAAACATATATTCACACTTCTGATAGAGGCATCAATTGTTTAGTGTTATGCTTTTCTTTAAGATATTGCATATGTTGTCTTCAAGGGATTATTCATGGTTTTGAGGTTCATAGGGAGATACATCTTTGTTTTTGCAAAAATTAAATCTCTACTATTTTGAGGAGGGTTTCTAAGAGTTTTGAATTCTTAGATCTCTGGTAGTCATGGTAAGTGACAAAAGCACTCTTTTGAAGAATAGTGACAGTCACTGTAAAAGAGAAGAGCAGGAAATGATACTATGTAGAACACATGATCCACCACATTCAAAGTAACTTCCAAGAATGTATGTCAAATAAAAGAGTAGAAATAGATGATAAGGCAAAGAATGGAATTGTCTACAAAAGTAGGGGTAAAAGCACAATAAGTTGTCACCCTTTTACAAAGGAAGAGGCTAACAACACAAAAATTGAAAAACTTCAAGGGCATAAAAGTCACATTTCTGTTGAGAATTTGAAGATGATGTAAACTGATGAAATGTGTAAAATAAGATGAATTTTATGCCTATAATTTTTAAAAATTAATTTGAGCAAAAATTAATATATTTTTTTAATTTTTTGGGTCTATTTTTCATATCCTAAAAATACTACAAATAAGCGAGTTCACTTCCCATCAAATCATTATAAGTAAAATATTTTTTTTTCCTCCAATTTCATAATATGTTTTAGATGACATGTATATCTAGTGCAAGAAAAAAGAAAGAAGTTTTTTCTATCTATAGTTTACCCGTTATAAGTATTGAAAGTCGACCTTACCTGAAATCAATAGTTTTTGTCTCCCGTCACTTTTACCCTATAAAAAATATACCAAAAACCAAATAAATTATATATTCTTGAAGAGGACTCTCTCCTCTAGTGCCCTATATAATTTTAAATTTTTTTTTAATTGATTTAGTATTTTTCTATATTTTCTGAATCAATGTCTTCTCAAAGTTTAATATACCTACATGTAGTTTTTAGCAAATTTATTTAACGTTTTGTAGATGAAACAATATAAAATTTATATGTCCAAAATTGTACTTTTGAGATCTAGAAAAGGGTACTTTTAGTTTTTTAACATTTTCTATTTTGATCTAAGAAAGGAACAACAGAAGTGCAAAATTCTAGTTTTTTTTAATTTTTGGTGGTTTGGCTGCCAACATGGCATGCCACCTAAGTAGACTGGGCCGAGTCCAACTGGGCCGAGTTTGACTGGGCCGAGTCTGACTCGGCCGAGTCCCCCTAGGGGTCGGCCCCACTCAAATAGCCTAATACTGTGCAAATGAGTGGTTTGTGATATTTTTTTATATTAAAAATATTATTTTGACTCGGCCGAGTCCTACTCGGCCAAGTACCACTCGGCCTAGTCTAATGGGCCACGTAGATGCCATTCAGCACCATGTGGCACCCACGTGTACTCGGCCGTGTTAGACTCGGCTGAGTATAACTCGGCCGAGTCTAACTGGGCCGAGTGATTTGAGTTAGCCCAAAAGGTGACACTCGATTGTGCTTTTACCCGTAGAGAGAAAAGGCCAAAATTCAAAGATGACTATTAGAGGAGACACTAGCTAAATAGGAGGGCATTCAACATGCATCAAAAGCAGTGGTGTACACTGCAAATGGAAAAGACAATGTTGATAAAGTTGGAATGGCACTTTTAGAGTTTCATAGAGTTCCTCATGATAGTGAGAACAAAAGATGATCAGTCATGTGAAGGAATAGTAAGAACAAAAGAAAAAAATGCATCCAAGAGTCTTGAGAAGTGACTATCAAAAGGATGTCAATAAATGGTGGTCAAATTTGTAAGCAAAGACTAGTCCCAATGACAAAAAACACTTTTGAGTTCTTAGTTATAGACAAGGTTGACTATCAAATAGGCTTGATGAGGTGATGATAAGTGTAACAATTCATGATTTAAAAAGATGCCAAAACAATGTGGATAAGAAATGTTTAAAGAAAGTTCTTTTGCAATGCTTATCCACTGTCACAGTGGTATAAAGTGATAAAAAATAATGATTCATATGGTTTATGATAAGTCACAAAGACACTCTTATAATAGTCATCAAGAGATAATAGAGGTCACGCATGCATGATTGCAAAGCACAATGAATAAAGAATAGGCATTGTTATGAAGGCTCATAGCCACAGTAAGGAATGATGTCATAAAAATCAAAAGAGGGACAGTTTCTAAAAGGCAGTGATATTCAAAGATTGAAACGAGGGTACTATATCATGACAAAGATGCAAGTATTAATAGATTTTCATGAATGTGAAGGTGTGGTGATCAACAATGCCATAAAGAGAGTATTGTTAGTGTTTCTACAAAATAGAATGACAGTGTTGTGAAAGAAAAGATTCACGTTCAAGAAGAGTGCCTCAAAATAATGTTATTCAATGCTTGAGGGATGATATTTACTACTTTCATAATGACTACATGATGAAAAGATGGTCATATTAAAAGATGTAAATCTTACCCACTGATATGACAGTCATCTATAGGGTCACAGTGTATGTAACAAGAGGTGTCATATTGTCTTTCAAAGAGCAGAGTAAAAGTTGGCAGTAGCATCAAGAGGTGCATGTTTTGTACAAAGTTTTAGACCATGGAATGAAGAGCACGAGGCTATCATCACATCAATCCTTATGAGTTGTGAGATAAAAAAATATTGAAGGCATTAGATCTTACAAGGAAGCAATGTCCAGTGTAATGAAAGAAATGGAAAACCATACCAAGCATGAGGAATCATGGTGACTATGTATAAAGGAGTAGCAGTGGTAAAGGGAACAATTAGAGCAGTGATTTAATGGTCAATATAAGATATAGAGATTTTTTCAAGAGGAGAGGTAATGATATGTATTTTGTTTCTGATGATGTGTTCACTACCACAAGACAATTTTGCAATCATGGATAATAGAACTCTGGTGCAATATACACCAACAGTCTTGTAGGGAAGATATAAGTCATGAAAGGACCTCACTATGATGGATAAGAGAATAGGACAACACTGTGATTGAGTCTCAGTGAAAGAGATCATCCAATAACTAGTAGCAGTAGTCAAGATGTGCTCAAGATGTGAAATCAGTAACTATGAGGAGAGGCGATGTTATATCCACTATTATAAAGTAAGGGCAAGGATTAGAAATAATGATTTTGGACTCCATAAAATATTACAATTTGAACTATACAAATATAGACAAAATCCTTAGAAATCCCTTAAGGGAACATTACAAAAGTACCCGAGCATTGAAATTTGATACCTATATTACATAGTCCTAACATGAGACATTACAAAAACCCTTTAATTTGGTCATTTCCAGTGTAGAATGCAATGTATGGATTCTTCGTGCATACAATCATTGAACCAGAGACAAAAATAGGGCTTGGAGATATGGATGTCAATGTAGTACAAAGAGATTAATAAAATACATTTGATATTTTCATATGATTTCCCTCTATGACTATTTGGTTTTTCTAAATGTTTCCATTCACTGATTTTCAATTTATTTTGTTTAGACTTTCTTGTTTGTTATTACAATCTACTACACAAATGGTTTTTGGGAATGAGCACATTCTTTAATATGTGAACGGTGGTGGAACTTGATAGTTATTTCTTGGCTTTGATTCTTTGATGATAGAATACCTATAGTGAAATGGGGCTAATAGATGTATCGGGTTCTTAAGTTTTAATAGAGAATATATCTTGTTTATGTGTTCAAGTTTGCCTAGTCTCGATTGGAAAATGATGACAATCATATTCAAAGGAGACCAAGTTGGAACACTGGAAGAACCATTCAGAATGGTCTCTGAATGACAGTTTCTATTGTTGTCGGCATTTGGAGGTAGGAAGAGGTGACTATCACATATATTTATGTTCGTATAGCATCAACAGACCCATGTCATGTATCAACAGTGATGTTGAAAGAAAATTGAGAAGGGGATATTTGTATTTATAGATTCAGGTGATATCGAAGACTTTTATGACTGTACTCGACCTTTGAAAATAGAAACGGGAAAATGCATAATAAATGTGTGTATATAGCGACAGTCCTGCAAGTTAAAATAATTCTAACTAGGTCAAGGAAGACCTACAAGGCACGAACAAACAGTGACTATAAATTTTTGAGCCCTAGAAATGCTACAAATTGAATGCAAAAAAATATAAATGCAGCACAAGAACTTTGTCAAAGATTAAAAAACCAAAGATGAGTGTGTTTCTTATAGATGAAGAGTGGTTCTTATAGGTGGAGTCGAGGCTAGGTGATGCATAGGCGGTGGATCGACATAAAATCCCTTTTCTTTCACCTCTGCTTAGCCGCACACGGAATATAAAATGAAATCCCTATGTTTTTTTTAGGTTATATTCTCGTGTTGGTCGGAATTTTGACAACCTATCATGGTTGTCGAAATTCCAACCAACACAGGAATGGATTAAAAAAAAATCAAATTTTTCCTTCTATAAACTGACCAAGGAAAACCATTTTAATGCTTGGTCAGAAATGTTAGACTAAAAAGTGGGTCTAATGTACTAGTGAGGATCTAGTGGTTATCTTGGGTTCTTGGGAGTACGCATCTAATTTAATGATACTCTCTCCTAAATCCACATTAGGAGGATATCCTATTATTCTAGAGAGGCCTTGGTTAACTATAGTTGATTCATATATAGGACGTTGATTAGGAGATATGACTACCATAGATGGTATAACCACAAAGAAACTTTCTCTTTATCCACTAGCACAACCTCAGTTTGATTTAGTACAACTGGTATGGCCATACCTAGGAGAAGAAGCAGAGATATTTTAATTCAATTTTCTAACTCATGATCTTGAAAGAGATCCATTTTTACAGCTTCGAGAGGATGAGATACTTAGCAACATTATTTAGAACCATTATGGAGAAAATGAACATCCTTTTGGTTGTTCATCCCATTAGACATATTCATTGCAATAGCTTGTCAAATTTTATTGCAACTGAGGACATTCTTCATACATTTTTTCCTCATGAAATCCAAATTTAATCTCTCACTAAGGCATCCATGATTGAGTTAACAAAATATATAGAGGTCTCACTGGGTTAGTTTTTGAACATTAATAGGAAAATCCCTCAAGAGTAGTAGAATTATTTCATAACATTACTTCAATCTTACAAGAAGGATTTTTCTTTGGATCAATTATAGTGACATGAAATGTTTAGATCCTAAGTTATGCACTCATAGAATTTATACCAAAGAAGATATTATGCCATTGAGATAGTCCCAAAGAAGAATTAATCTTGCACTAAGGGAGATTGTCAAAGGGGATTTGTAGAGATTGTTATATGTCAGGTTTATCTATTCTATCTCTGACAACAAATGGGGTTCACCCCTTGTCATTAATCCTAAGAAAGGAGGTAAGTGGAGAGTTTGTGTAGATTATAGGGGATTGAATACTACAACCAAAAAGCCTCATTTCTATCTTCCCTTCATAAATAAAGTCTTCAACTCTCTGGTAGGAAATAAGTACTTCTCATTTTTGGATGGTTTTAGTGGTGAAAATCAAATTAAAATTGCACCAAAAGATTAGGACAAAACCACCTTTTTATTCCCATGAGGAAATTATGCTTATTATGTTCTTCCATTTGGTTTATGTAATGCTCCTGCAACCTTCTTGAGGGCAATCATTAGCATATTTTTTGATATATCACATGACTGTATGAAAATATACATGGATGATTTCACAATATAAGGTATAACATTTTAGGAAGGTTTAATAAATTTAGGAAAAGTGCTACAAAGATGTGAAGATCACAATCTGTCCCTAAACAATGAGTAGTGTTTTATGATGATGTAAGAGGGAGTAGTGCTAGGGCGCTATGTTTTACAAGCTAGTATTCAAGTTGATCTAAAAAAAATTGAGGTTATCCTTAACATCCCTATTCCTACAATGAAAAAGGATGTCAGGAGCTTCTTAGGTCACACAGGATATTATAAGAGGTTTATCAAGGATTTTAGTAAAATAGAAGGACCTCTATATACTCTATTGATTAAGGATGTAGAATTTAATTGGAAAAAACCATGTGAAGAAGATTTCATGTATAGCTAAAGTTAATTCTTAATCATGCAATAGTCCTTAAGGGGCCTCACAGGTCTACCTTTTCACATCGATACTGATGCCTCAGACTATGCAATTGGAGCAATTTTAGGCCAAAAAGAAGGTACAGTTGAGAATGCAATTTGTTTCATAAGAAAAAATTTGTAGGGCCAAAGTTAAATTATACTGTCATAGAAAATGAATTATCAGCATTCATTTATGCTCTTAACAAATTTAGGCACTATATCACTGGTTATCAGAATTTTGTACATACAAATGATGTAGAGATTAAGTATCTTGTGAATAAACCTACCATAATATGTAGACTAGCTAAATGGTTTCTTTTGGTGCAATAATGTGATATCACTATAATAGAAAAGCTAGGTAAAGCCAATGTAGTGGAATATTTTCTATCTAGATTGCAAACAAAGGACCACTGTGCAATTATTGATGATTCTTTTCTAGATGAACATTTATTTTCTATTACAACTTATATAGCCTACTATGTGAATATAGCTAACTACTTAGCTTCTAATAGGATCCCTACTCATTTCTTGCCAAAAGAGAAATGGTTATTTGTTAAGAAAAGTTTCAACTTTTCTTGCATAGCTAATTATTTATCCTATATAGAGCTAGATCAAGTTATGAGAAGGTGTGTTAGGGAAGATGAGATGTGTGAAATTCTATATGTATGTCATGATGAATCTAATGGAGGTCATTTTGTAGCTAAGAGGATAGCAATGAAAATTTTGACCACAAGTTACTATTGGCCTACTTTATAAACATAAGGATCTAGCAAAGTACACTAGGAAATGTGATAGATGCTAAAGGATGGGTAGACCCTACCAAATCAGATGAAATTACACTTTACCCTCAAGTTATTAATAGACCATTTGATAAATGGGGATTGGAATTTATTAGACCCATTGATCCTCCCTCAAATGGTAAGTCATATATTTTGGTGTGCACTGACTATGTCACAAAGTGGATTGAGGTCAAACCTATGAAGCATGCTAGAGATAAAAAAAAGTTGTAGAATTCTTTTATGAGGAAATCTTTACCAGGTATGGAGTAGCAAGGGAGATGTGGCATATCAAGGGACACAATTCACTTCAACCTTGATCACAACATTGGTAAATGAATACAACATTAGGCACATAAAATCAAGTCCTTACCACCCGCAAGCCAATGGCTGGGCTAAAATAATAATTAAAAATAGGGAAATTGAATCTATATTAGCCAAAACAATGCAAGTGCATAAAAAAGATTGGGCAAATAGATTATTTGAGGCAGTTTGGGTCTACAGGACCACATGGAAAATAACCACTAGTTTTACTCAATTTAAAATGTTCTATGGGAAAGCAATTGTGATACCTATTGAATTTGAACATAAGGCCCTCAAAACTACATTACAACTTGAGATGGATTTATCTATAGCCCAAAAGGACAAAACCAAGCAACTCAATACCTTAAATGAACTTGGGAAATTATCCCTAAAAAAAAAAAGTTAGTACAAAATCAAAGAATGAAGTGGCATGACAAGAACATGAAAGAGAAGAAATTTCACCTTAGTGATTGGTCATTGTTATATGATTCAAGATACAAGGATATCATGGTCAAATTATAAACTTGTTTGTTAGGCCTATATGAGATAGTACAAGTCTTTGACAATGGTGTTGTTCAACTTTCCACAATTGACCCTATCAAATTCAAGCTATTGGTGAATGGTCACAGATTGAGGTTATATCATAAACCAACTACAAAGATAGAGTTCCTACAATAATCTCAAACTCTTCAAGGCTTCAATGATCATGCAGCTAAAGAAGAGGATCTTCATGATCCATCTCATCTTTAAGAATTTATTTGCATGTGTCATAATAAATATGTTCACGTCTAGTGGGTGTACTTTTTCTCTATACTCATTCCACCTTCATCTCACTCTCTTTATTTGGCACATCATCTGCACTCCACTTCATTAATTTATTCCATGGTACTATAAGCCAAGTATGATGTAAACTTATGGTTATTACTTGGTATAGCTATCACTTCTTGTAGTTATTACTATAGTTACATCTACAAAAGGTATGCATGTGATGCAAGGGTAGAATAGGGAGAGGGGCCAAAGGCACACCCTAACTAGATCCACCTTGCAGAGATCACATGCAGAAGTAGAAAACACACAAGTGAGAGAGAGAATGCAGATATATTTCATATATTAACTTTAATGGATTCATACATGCCAGGTTGTAAGGCCTTCCTAGTTTAGGCAAGATATTACAATCAAGTACAAAAGTCCTCCAACATGTCAGGATCTAAAACAATCTTTGAAACTTCTAGCTTCTATCTCCTGACTAGACTGACTCGCTAAATTACAATGAAAGATTACATTATATACAAGAGGCTACTGAACAAGTCAGCCTTTAGATCCACCATCAATGGAAGGAATGACTAGATCTAGGTCCACATGCTTCCCAATGATAGATACCATCATTAAATCCATGACCAAAAATAATTGCAAGAGTCGGTCTCAATAAGAAACTAAAATAAACAACTCAATAAGCAAGGATAACTGAGTGCCATACAAGCATCACCGAGTGCCAGGGAAATTCACTGAGTGCCAGAGAGATAACTGATCAACACCCATAAATAAAGGAAACTGAACAACACCGAACCAACTCAGTCAAAGAAGGAACCAAGCCACACAGGAAAACAAAAACATGTTTTTGGTGACACAAGATTGCCAAGGACCCAAGATCCTCCTGCATTAGACACTTGGGGTTATTTGAAATGATTTTCCATATCATGAAACATGTATGATTCGAGCTTAATCCAACTCAAATTGTGAAATCCATGAACTGTCTTCAACTGGTGTATTCTTCCACTTTACCAAATATTCCATATACTTTTTTCCTCTTGTACTTCTGCCAATTCTTTGCTCCAAAATCTGCTCAACTTCTTCTATTGGTTTCTTAGGATAATCATTCGGTAATATCATTTCTTCATCTGACTCATGATACTCATACAAATCAGTAATGTTGAAAATAGGTGATATACCCATGTCATCAAATAACTTAATCTCATAAGCATTTCCACTATCAAATCTCTTCAAAATCTTGCAAGGTCCAAACTTCTTCATTTTTAGCTTCCCATATGTTCCAACAAGAAATCTACCTTTCTTCAAATGAACCATTACTTCATCACTGACTGCAAAAGTCTTGTGTCTTCTTGATCTATCAGCTCTATCTTTGTATTTCTGATTACTTTTCTCCAACTTATATTTCACATCTTCATGCAATGTCTTCATGTACTCATCAAACTTTACTCCTTTAACACTTTTCTTTCTTTCATCATCAATATCCCTAAAATCTAATATACCTCTCGGTTATATGCCATTTACAATCTCAAAAGGTGTTTTTCCAGTACTCATATTCACTAAATTATCGTATGCAAACTCTGCTTGTGCCAACATAGAATCCCAATTACTTGGTGTGTCTCCAACTAAACATCTAAAAAGATTTCCCAAACTTCTTTTTACAACTTATGTCTTTCTATTGGTTTGTGGGTGAAATGTCAAACTATACTTCAACTTGGTGCCAAACTTTCAACAAAGGGTCTTTCAAAAGTATCCAACAAATTTATTGTCTTAGTTAGAGATAATACTCCTCGATAATCCATGCAATCTAAAAATTTCCTTAAATAAAAGATCTGCTATATGTATTGCATCTGATTTCTTTCTACAAGGTATAAAATGTGCCATTTTAGAAAATCTATCCACAACAACAAATATAGAATCATTACCTCTTACTATCTTAGATAAGCCAAGAATAAAATCCATACTGATATCAATCCAAGGTTTCTCAAGAATAGAAATTGGTGTATACAATCTAGTATTCTGACTTACTCCTTTTGCAACTTGATAAATTCCACAACTTTTCACAAATTTCTAAACATCTTTATACAATTGTTGCCAAAAGTATTTCTCCTTAAGCAAATTCAATGTCTTATCAACACCAAAGTGTCTAGCCAAACTACTACTATGTCTCTCCTTTATCAGATTAGTTCTCATTTGTCCTCTTGGTATACACAACTGAATACCTTTAAACAAACTACCTTCTTGAATGAAATATTCTTCCCATTTAGTACTCGGTTGATCTTGAATAGGTGCTCTACACTTTCTCCATGACTCAAAAAAATCATGATCAAATTCATAAGAATCTCTCATGTCATCAAATCCAAGAACTTCAATGTTCATCTTGGTCATCAAAGATCTCCTTCTACTCAATGCATCAGCAACTCAGTTAGTGACTCCACTCTTATGCTTTATCACAAATGTATTTAACTCTACAAATACTCAACCCATTTCATATGTCTTTAATTCAACTTATTTTGACGACCTAGATATTGTAAAGCTTTATGATCAGTATACAACACAAATTCACTTGCTATAAAATAATGTCTCCATTTCTTCAATGCTTGAACAATAGCATAGAATTCTTGATCATACACAGAGTATTTCCTTTTTGCATTATTCAACTTTTCACTAAAGAAAGCAACAAGTTTACCTTCTTGACTCAACACAACCCCTATTGCACTTCCACTTGCATCACATTCCACTTGAAATACCTTATTGAAATCAAGCAATGCCAAAATGGGCAATTCAAAAACCTTCTTCTTGAGAGTCTCAAAACTTTTATCAGCTCCATGTGTCCACTTGAATTCTCTTTTATCTCCTCTCATAGTCTCAGTCATAGCATTACAAATTGAACTAAAATTCCTAATAAAATTTCAGTAAAAACTTACCAACCCACAAAATGATCTTACCTCACTAGCATTCTCAAGTGTAGGCCAATTCAAAATAGCTTCAACCTTTTCAGGATCCATCTTCAAACCATCAGTTGAAATCACAAATCCCAAATACACAATCTCCTCTTTCATGAATGAACACTTCTTCAGGTTTGTCAGCAACTTTTCTTCTTTCAACCTCTGCAATACTTGTTTAACATGCAACAAATTTTCTTCTCTGGTCTTACTGAATATTAGAATATCATCTAGGTATACAATCACAAATTTAGCCAAGAATTTCTACAAAAATTCATTCACCAACCTCATAAAAGTACTTGGTACATTAGTTAAACCAAAAGTCATAACCAACCCCTCATACAAACCTTCTTTTGTCTTGAAAGAAATCTTCCATTCATCACCTTCTCTAATTCTGATCTAATGATACCTACTTTTCAAATCAATTTTGGTAAAATACTTTGCTCCAGTCAAACTATCCATTATATCATCCATTCTTGGTATAGGAAACCTATATTTCACTATTATCTTGTTGATTTCTCTGGAATCAATACACATTCTCCATTCTCCATTCTTCTTAGGTGCCAATACAACAAGTACTGTACAAGGAATCAAACTTTCCTAGATCAAATCTTTCTGCAACAATTCTTGAATCTGTTGATTCAATTCCTGATTCTTGGTACCTGTGTCAACCGATGTGGTGCCTTATCTAGTAAACTAGCTCCAAGGATTATATCCATGCAATGATCAATGCTTCTCTTTAGTAGATAACCATCAAATACATTATCATCTAAATGATTTCACTATACTGGGTGAGTAACTTATCTATCTCCTCAGGGATACTATCCTCTATTTTCTTACTTGGTTTATTAGGAATCACATCAAAACATATATCATTCTTCTTCAAATCCTTAACAAACTTTCTTCCTTTCATCAAGAAAACTTTCACAGAGGTGCAAACATTACTAATAGGTTCTTCAATCAAAGGTAACAAGATTTGTCTTCTTCCATCAGCCTAAATAGTATATTTATGCAATCTCCCATCATATATAGCATGTCTATCATATTCCCAAGGTCTACCCAACAAAATATGACAACAATCCATAGGTATGATATCACATAACACCTTATCATAGTACTTTCCAATTTTTTAATTTACATAACATTGTTCACTTACCAAGAGTGTATGCTCATCTTTTATCCATGAAATTTGATAGGGCTTCAAATGGTCCAACCTTTTCAACTACAACTTTGTAACCATTTCCTCAAATGCTAGATTCTCTAAGCTACCATTGTCAATGATTACCTTCCAAACTTCTTCAGAAACTCTACATCTAGTCTTGAACAAACTTTTCCTTACCGGATCTTCCTTATTACTTTCACTCCAAAATGCTTTCCTTACCATCAAGTTATTTTCCTTCTTAGGTTCATTCAATGACTCTTCTTGCACCAAAGCATTTCTATTGCTACTGACCTTCTTACTTCCATGTGTACACTCAAATGATCTATGTCCTTATTCTCCATAATTGTAACAAGTTCCTCAGAAACCACCTCTGTTATAACCACCTTAGTAGTTATTACCTCTTCCTCTAGATGAACTTTCACCTTTCCACTCAGTCTTGCCTTTATCTAGATTCGGCTTTTCGGGTTTAGATCTAGACTATTTTCACCATTAGATCTACCTCTTACTCTAGGGAATCTACCACCTCTACCTCTTTGTCTTTTCTCGTGTCTCTTGTTCAATTTCTCCTCGGCTTTCAATGCAAATTGATAAGCTTCTTCAATGTTCTCTGATTTGGCCAAACTGATTTCTTCTTGGATGGAGACTCTCAAACCATTCAAGAACCTAAAAATTCTTTCCACATCATCTTCATCATGTCCAGATCTGGTATCTAATCTATAGAATTCCTCAGTATATTCTTTTACCAAGCTATCTTTCTACCTCAAACTTTGCATTCGCCTAACTAGGTTAATCTGATAATCACAAGGTAAAAAATTCCCTTTCAATTTATTCACCATTTTCTTCCATACATTAATTTTGTCTTTTTCTTTCCTCTTTCTGTCCAACTGTAGATGTTTCCACCACAAGGATGCATGACTTTTCAACTTTGTGCTTGCAATTTTCACCTTCTTTTGCTTAGGTACATTTTCATATTCAAAATACTTTTCTATCTCAGTGACCTAGTTCACCAATTTATCAGAATCCAATTTTCCACTATGCTCGTGAGGATTAACGTGTGGTGTAGACTTTAGATTTTTCAAAGCCTTCAAAAATATTTCCTAACCTTGATCCATCACCTGTGTAGGTTCTACATCACCTTATTCTTCCTAAATTTCATCATCACTAACACCTTCAAGATGTCTTCCTCTTCTCTGAGCTATTTCAACAGCTTCTAATCTAGCAGCAAGTTGTCTCAACATGTTTGCCAATCTTGGATCTGCATCTTGCCTCCCATGAACCATCTTGAAACCCTCTGCAATTGCAGGCTAGATCACAATTTGCTACCCCACAACTAATCAACTAGGGTTTGACAAGAAGGAACCCTCAAACCTAGATTTGCAAACCTAGATCTAGATCTCACCTCGCTCTGATACCACCTAACATAAAGGTAGAATAGGAAGAGGGGCCAAAGGCACACCCTATCTAGATCCACCTTACAGAGATCACACATGGAAGCAAAAAACACACAAGTGAGAGAGAGAATGCAGATATTTTTCATATATTAACTTCAATGGATTCATACATGTCAGGTTTGTAAGGTCTTCCCAGTTTAGGCCAAATATTACAATCAAGTACAAAATTCCTCCAACATGTGAGGATCTAAAATAATCTTTGAAACTTCTAGCTTCTATCTTCTAACTAGATTGAATCCCTAAACTACAACAAAAGATTACATTATATAAAAGAGGCTACTAAACAAGTGGGCCTTTAGATCCACCATCAATGGAAGGAATGACCAGATCTAGGTCCACATGCTTCCCAATGATAGATACCATCATTAAATCTGTGACCAAGATTAATTGCAAGAGTCAGTTTCAATAGGAAACTAAAATAAACAACTTGGTAAGCAAGGATAACCGAGTGCCAGACAAGCATCATCAAGTTCCAAGGAAATTCATTGAGCACCAGAGAGATAACTGACCAACATGAGTAAACAAAAGAAACCGAGAAACACCAAACCAACTTGGTCAAAGAAGGAACCAAGCCACATAGGAAAACACAAACATGTTTTTGGTGACATGGGATTTCCAAGGACCCGAGATGCTCCTACATCAGCATGTGTATTAAATTCATTATTAGATATATTTATTTCTCCATGATTTATTTAATATATGTAAATTACATAGTGATCAATTCATAGTCATCCTCTTGGCTCCACATGTGTTGACACATGTCATTACTTAAGTTGGGAGGTAGGGTATGTTTATGCTATATCAACTCCATGTCAGGTTTTAGGCCACATCAACCCATGTTTGCATGAAAATATGTCCTTTCATAATATTAAATTGTAGCTCTTTTAAATTTTGAAAGGATTAATGTGATGGTTGAAGGCATATGAAATCATTTTAAATATGTTTTCATATGTACTACCTTATTTACTCCTTCTACCACCATATATATTTTCTTGAAATGACTATCTTTTATAATTGTGTATGCTCATGAGTTATAATTTGAGTCTACATTTAGATATCACAAAAGGATTTGTTGTGAACTTGAGACATAAGTGGTATAATTTGTAGAAGGAAGATTCTTTGGAGATAAATTTAGGTAGTTGCAGATTATCTAAGCTTTTGGAGAGGTTCTAGCATCTGTTTCAGAGTGACTAAAGGGGGTTTCTTAGTAGAATTTTTAGAAAAACATTAGTGCAACCATGGGAGGACTACTTGTACATCATGAATACGTTGCTTCACAACCTAGTATGTGAACCCAATTCAAGAATTATGGTCGGTTGAGAGATTTTATGAGGTTAAATAGGTTCAATAATGATATTGCAATGAAATTTTCTCACACATTCTCTAATGGGGAAGCTAAGGTGAAAGGATTAAGGGTTATTGTGATGGAATAATGAATATTAGAGATTATCAGGATTCTAGATATAAGAGAGCATTTTCTAGACACCAAGGATGTAAGGAATACTAGGGCTCGATTCACTCACCCTATGGATCAGCCTCTTGTTGTTGATAAACAAGGGACTAGAAGGCTTTCTCTGCCACCTATCTAGCTTGAGGTAGGAGTCAAGTCATTATAAATTATTTAACTTGTGAGGGAAGATACTCATTCATACACTCCATTCATTTCAATTTTCTTAGTCACATGTGGCGTAACAGACCAATGATGAATGTGCCCAACATTCTCTACAATTTACTCTGCATCAATGCAGCTGGAATACAAAAAGGTAGGACACATTTTGTTTCCATTGTCTCATCAAATTGCTAGGAAAAACCATTTCTTCACCAAATTAATATTTCACAAAGGGTTGTAAAAATTACATTAGGAGCCTCTTCATCTAGTGCTTCCCCTATAACTAATCTTCCTACAGCCATAAAATCAACTAAGAAAGACTTTCCTGAACTCTCATCTACCAATATTGAAGTAAACTCTTCACCAAACCCTAACATTAGTAAACTCCCATTAGTACTAGGGATGTTGTAAGGATGGAAAAAGGAAAAGAAAAAGTAGATGAGGGTAGTGTAGGTTCCCAAATCAACAGATTGGAAATCTCTATGAGTATACCTAAATCAATGCTCAAATCTTCCAAGTGATTTGGCCAACTAATGAGATCAATCAAATTATGGTTAGATTCCCCTATTCTTCAGGCTCTGTAGGACCTAGGTGGGTAGACCTTATCACCAACCAGTTTTCCAAGTTGATGCATTTTATAGCAGATTGCACTATGTTTATATGTGACTATTATATGATCTATCAAGATGGCATTAATGTCTTGAATTAGATCCAATTGCGTATTTCTTCACAACTATTGTTTATTATCATTAATGACTTGATTTGATATATTTGGTTGATTATTTTAGATTTGATTTCTTTTGTGAATAATACTTTCTAACAAAAACTTCAATATAATTATAGATGAATATTTTCTTCCTATTAGGAAGCAGATTTAATCTTCTCCTTGACCCTACGTATAGCCCTTAGAAGACAATTTATGCATTCACCACTTGGATGAATATGTCAACTAATCTGACCTTTAGTGTCTTCAATTATTTGATAATCAAATTATAGTGTAATGGAAATAACTTCTTCACATGATGACTCTAGATAGCTTCCATTTTCTTTGAAACAAAAATCTATTACATTGTGTTATGAAAATATATCATATTTCCCTTTATAAGAATTAGGGAGCACTTCAGACTATATGTCTTTTAGTTACAAATTTTATTTATTTTATTATTTCCCTAACTAAAAGACATGGAATAATCATATATTTTATAAATAAACAATTATTATCCCTAACTTCTAAACGTTTCAAGTTTTTCCTCCCCGAAAGTCTTCTTGATGAAAATATTTTCATTTTGGTACTTGGGTTTTCCTTGAATAAATTTCTCCCTTTTACCCTATAAAAACTCCCCATATAATATTTCACCCTATCACTCCTTTAATAAAAACCCTTTCACCCTACCTCTTTTTAATAGTAACAATATTTGATGTGGCATGGTCATCTCTAGAGGTAGAATTAATGATATTCCACATTTCCATCAAATACATATTTTTATTTCTTATTTCCTTTCCCCAATTTCTATTTTTCTCAAATATTCTCCCCCTTTATTTATTTTCACTTTAAAAAAAAAAAAAAACCTTATCAATCCTCAAATCAATAGAAATATTTCTATGAATATTCACTTTCTGAATAATCACACCATTCTACATGCAATTCTTGTGTTGTGAATCCCTCATTCTTGAAACATGATTTTCACTTAGAGTAAATGTGATTCACTTTGCTTAGACCTTTTTCTTTAATGGTTATCTACACAATTACTCAAACACTTCCGACATATTGATGAGATAAGGTTTTTATTCATTCAATATGAGTATATTGGTAGAGCTTGGCCCTTCTGCTGAGACCATTTTGGCTTTGTTCGATGACTATTGTTTCATCCATATTGATTTTCTTGATGAGATTCTTTAAATATTTTGTCGATAGAACATTTCGATCTAATTTTCATTTCGTTGAAATCTCCTTTATGGTTGCTCAATGCTTGATATTTCTTTGACATTATATGAGGTCCACTGGATTCTTACATAAAGCATTAGGTTTATTGTGCCAATCAAATTTACTTAGGGGACAGTCAAATCTTTTAAAATTTAACTTTGAAATATTCCACTTTTCTTCATAATTGATGGCCCATCTGTATGCTGGAAAAGCTGGTAGAATACCTGCAAATTTAGAATGACAAATTTTGTACAAATCTTTGAATCATTGTATCCATGGGATTATATTTTTTTGTTCATGATTTCATGTTTCTTGAGCCTTTCTTCATTTCATTTAGTTGTTGTTTGAATTCATTTATTGGTGATTTTACTTCTACCCTTTAAAGCTCCCCTTGGAATGTGCCATCACTGCTCATACTCCAGTTGATACTTCAGCTTTGCTATTTAATTTTGTAACTCAAGCTGCTATACAAAATTTCTTGTGGTTCCCTTAATCAGTGTTCCTCGTACTTATAAATATTTTCCACACCCACTAACTAGAAAATTGCATAAATATTGTCCACCGTTTTATTAATTATGTTCTCAATCTTCAGCATGTTTGCGCTTCTATGAATGTTTTGGAGCTTCCATGTTGTCACTGGTGACTATTGATTTTATTTTTATATATTTTTTAATCTCCAAATGAATTCACTTGAAATCTCTTTGTGGGTCATTTTTTGAGATGTCTGAGCATTTTTGGTCTTGCAAACATAGACATATAAAACTATAAAAAATTGGTCTCTCTCATATATGGAAAAGGTTTGGGAACCATTCTAGAGTCATTTACAGCTCAAAAATGACTTCAAATCTTTGCCCGAATAAGAAAAACTTGATTCATTTTATCAACAACACTTTATAAAAATTTATTTTCTTGCCTTTCGAATTGCTTCACCATTCTATTTTCTTGCCTTTCGAATTGCTTCACCATTCTATTTTCTTGGAGTCATTGTAGATTTTCCATCATTTTGGTAGCATATCAATGCTTTGATCATGCTTATATATTTTTGTGTGTCCATGGTAGTTGCATTTGTTAATTAAATTTTCTCAAAGATTTCCATAGCCATTTAAACAAATCCACCTAGAGGATTATGTTCAATTTGTCAAACTGTTCTTGCTTTCAATTTTATCTGTGTGAGTACGAATGCTACCAAACAATTTTAAAAGTGGATGCCCCAACATATTCTGAAACTCCTTCATAAGCCACTCCGTTAGCACTGGAAACTATAGCTTGCAATTTTATGTGCTGATGAATATTCATTTACTATTCAATTGCTCCAATTTTGGTATGAGTTGAGGGGTATCGGCAAATAATTTGTAATTTGTATTTAAATCCATCTTGTGCTGTAAAGAATTTAGAGAAATACAAAATTTTAGAAATGCATAGGAAGAATGCTCTATTTCAGCAATGAAGAAATTCAAAATTCCCAAAACAGGGTAGACACAAGAGCTAGAGAAATATGCAAGATTCTTCTTGCTTCTATTCAAACTAAAAACAATTCTACGATAAGAAATAAAATTGCAACTACTATGGCTGCATACAAACATCTACGAGCTTCTCAATGCTCTTACAAGATCATTTGAAGCAATCACTACTTGACAAAATAATCATTCACTTCTCTGATAAAAATAGAGTATTTCAAAAAACATTACTTGCTGCTACATACAAAAAGAAATTACATCCATGCTTGTGGAAGAATAAAGATATTCATTCCCTTTATATAAAACTTGCTGTCCAAAAAAGAAGAAATTGGAAGTCTAAGGAAGAAAGAAGAAGTTTGAAGAAGAAATCAGATTTCCCTCAAATCTGATTTGAACTTATCTTTCAAAGTCCATTCAAAATATCAGACTTAAAACTTTATCATAAATAAAGTCAAATAAAGAAGCTAAAGACAATCAGATTTGATTATGAAAATCCAACACTCCCCCATTGTCTTGCACTGACAAACAAGATCATGCTTGATCCAAACTGACTACACCCAGATTTCTCCTTAGGCACTCAAAACTTGCAATGCCCAATGGCTTGGTGAAAATTTTTGCTAGTTGCTGCTCTTACCTGTAAAACTCCATTTTTATTTCACCATTCTCAACTAATTCTTTGATAACATGATATCTGATTTCAATGTGCTTGCTTCTTCCATGAAACACTAGATTCTTTGACAAAGCTATTGAGGAAATATTGTCACAAAATATTGTGGTTCCATCCTCTTGTTCTTGCTTCAAATCTGCCAAGATTCTTCTCAACCAAATAGCTTGACATAATGCTACATTTTGCTGCTATGTATTCAGCCTCTGCTGTAGATTGAGCAACTATGGGTTGCTTCTTAGAAGCCCATGAGATTACACCTGAACCCATGTGAAATACATATCTGGAAGTTCTCTTCCTATGATCCAAACTTCCTGCCCAATCACTATCTGTGTAGCCAATAAGATCAAAAATATTTGTTGTAGTATACAAAATACAATATCCTTGGGTACCTTTCACATATCTTAGGATTCTCTTTCCCGATTGCCAACGGGAGTCCTTTGGAGTTTCCATAAATCTGGAAATCAAACTTACTGCATGCATAGTGTCTAGCCTAGTAGCTATTAAATACATCAAACATCCAACTAAACTTTTATATAAAGTTGGATCCACATTGTTTCTGCAATCTTGCTTTCTTAGCTTCAAACCTACTGAAGTTGGAGTTGGGGTAGGCTTTCTATTTTGCATTTTAAATCTCTCTAATATCTAATTTGTATATATTTCTTGAGAGATAAAAATACCATCATGCATTTGTTTTACTTCTATGCCTAGAAAATATCTCAAGAGACCTAAGTCTGACATTTCAAACTCACTTTTCATGGCCTCTTTAAAATTAGCAATGAGAAAATTATTATCCCCAGTAAAGATTAAATCATCAACATACAAGACAACAATTAAAATGTTACTATTAGTTTCCTTGATGTAAAGACTAGGCTCACCATAGCTTTTGCAAAAGTCATTGTTCATCAAATATGAGTCAATTCTACTATACCATGCCCATGGAGCTTGTTTAATCTCATCAGGAGCCTTCTTTAACCTATACACTTTACTTTCATGACCCAGAACTTCATAACTAGGTGGTTGCTCCACATAAACCTCTTCTTTCAATACTCCATTCAAGAAGGTGGACTTCACATCCATTTGATAAACCTTCCATTTGTGTTGGGCTACAATTTCTATGACAGCATGCACGGTTTCCATTCTAGCAACAGGGGCATAGGTCTTATCATAATCTCTACCAAACTGCTATTTGTACCCCTTGACCACCAATCGAGCCTTATGCCTATCTATTTTTCCTTCAGCATTACTCTTGGTCTTGTAAACCCACTTAACTCCAATAATTTTCTTGTTTGGAGGTAGATTAGTGAACTCCCAAGTTTCATTTCTTTTTATTGCATCAATTTCCTCATCCATGGCCTTACACCATTTTTCTTCATTTTCAACATCCTCAAAATAAATTGGATCACTATGAGAAAATAATGCAAAATTGATATTTTTATCAAATTCATTTTCATAACTTTCATCTTGGTATATCTCTCTTAGACTCTTGGTCTTTCTTAGCACTAGGGAGGCGAGAGTGGGATCATAGCTCTCAGTATTCCTGCTGCTACTCTCTATGGGGCCAATTTATAGCCTTTTGGAGCCTTCTATATCTATTGTTATATTATTTTGTTAATCATTATCTTCACCATCTTCATCAATAACAGGCACTTTACTTGAAGTGCTTGAAGATGTGTCCACCGAGCCATCCCATGAATCTTTCTCAATGAACTCCACGTCTCTTGAAGTGATCATCTTCTTACCAACTAGATCATACAATCTATATGTTTTGGATTCTGGACTATAACCAGTAAAGACACACTTCACTCCTTTGTCATCCAACTTTTTCCTTTGCTCCTTTGGCACATGATCATATGCTACACACCCAAACACTCTCAAGTGTTCAACCGTCCATCTATGCTTTGTCCATGCTTCCATTAGAATTTTGTCATGGACTGATTTTTTAGGACTTCTATTTATTAAATAGACTATTTTTGCTATAGCTTCTCCCCAATATTCAATTGGGAGTCATTTTCCTTTCATCGTGCTTCTTGCCATCTCAATGATGGTTCTAGGTTTTCTTTTAGCCACTCCATTTTGCTGCAGAGTATAACTGACTGTAAGCTCCTTCTTTAAGCCATTTTGCTTACAAAAATTTACCAAAATATTAGAGGTATATTCCCCCCCTCTATCTGATCTTAGGACTTTAAGAGTGTGTCCACTTTCATTTTCAGTCTGGGCTTTAAATTCTAAAAACTTATCAAAAGCTTCAAATTTATTTTTCATAAAGTAAACCCATGTTCTACGACTAAAATCATCTATGAAGGTCATAAAATAAGTACTCCCCCCAATGGAAGTGATTTGCATAGGGCCAACTAAATTAGTATGCACTAGCTCCAATGGCATTCTTGCCCTTTTAGAGTTTCCAGAATTAAAGGGCAGCCTATGTTGCTCACCCAAAATACAAGCCTCACACTTGCTAATAAACTTTTTAATACATGGAAAATCATCTACCATTCTTTTCTTGGACAATAAATTTAAACCAACATAGCCAAGATGTCCATACCTTAAATGTCATAGCTTGGAGGGGTCTTCAATCACACTCTCGAAGGCTGATTGTTGTACTACTGTACATTCTTTCTTGGGAGGTGGAGTTGCTGATTGTGAAGAGAAACACATCTCTACCTTCAATGGAAACATTCAATTCTTTATCATTTGAACTGCTGTAACAATTTTCTTACTCCCATCCTTCTCATAAATGACACATTGGTCATTCTCCATCAGCACTTTGTAACCATTTTGAGTGAGTTGTCCAACACTCATCAAATTGTTCTTTATTCCTAGGTCAAAGTAAACATTCTGAATTTCTTGTTTCTCACCATTTCTTGGTGTGGATCATAATAGATCCTTTGCCCACAACTGGAACAATTCCATTGTTCCCCATTCTAATTTCAAACTTCACATTTTTATTAATGAAAGAAAAAAGACTTTCATTACTACTCATGTGGTTACTACAACCATTGTCTAAATACTAGACTTTGGGGTTGCCTTCTTCACCAATGTTGTACATGATGAAGGTTGTGGGATTGTTTCCATCACCCACTTTCATATCAGCAACATTTTCTCTTGGCTTTGACTAATTACATTTGTTTTTCCAGCATTCATTGGCATAATGCCCAAATTTATGACAATAATAACATTCAACATTACTCTTGTCAGAGGTATATTTCTTCTTACCTCCTTTGGAATTATTCTAAGAGCTGCTAGCTCCCTCATTTGCGGTTGCTCATTCTGAGCTTTCTCCTCTAGCATTTTTTTGTTTGGAGTTACCACGACCTCTACCTCTTGAACCTCTTCCAGAATTGTTTCTTCCTCTTCTTCTGCCTCTTGCACTGGCTTGAGCTCTGAAAGCTTGTTCTTGAGAAGAATTTGCAGACCTATTAATGCGATGCTCATGGGTTTGCAAAGAACCTATTAACTCATCAATAGTCATAACTAAGAGATCCTTTGCCTCTTCAATGGCAATTACAAGATTATCAAATTTTGAGGGAAGACTTCTCAAAACTTTCTCTACTATTCTTTGCTCTTCCATGGTTTCTCCATTGGTTCTCAACTAGTTTATCAAACTAGAGAGTCTTGAGCTAAAATATGAGATGGACTCATTGTCCTTCATAAGAAGAGTCTCAAACTCTCTTCAAAGCATTTGGAGCTTCACCAAATGAACTTTCTCAGTCCCTTTAAAACTTGTGTGAAGAATATCCCAAACTTATTTGGAATAATTAGCTGCTGCTATTCTAGGAAAGATTGCCTCTATCAAGGTAGTTTCTATCAAGCTCAAAGCTTTTGCATCTTTCCTCCTTGACTCCTTCAACTAAGTCTTTTGATTATTTGTGAGGCCATAAAATTGAGATGGGTCAGTTACATCTATGAATCCATTGACCACAAGCTCCCACAAATCATTTGCCATCATAATAGTCCTCATCTTCTTTGTCCAAACATCATAATTTTGTCCATTGAAAGATGGTGACTACTGCCAACTCTTTCCTACATCTCCAGCCATGTCTCCTATGCAAGATAAAAAAATATCCAAAAAAACAAATGCCCAAACTCAGAAGGATTGAAGGCCAATCAGCTCTAATACCATGTAAAGAATTTAGAGAAATACTAAATTCTGGAAATGCATAGGAAGAATGCTCTGTTTCAGCAATGAAGAAATTCAAAATTCTCAAAATAGGGTAGACACAAGAGCTAGAGAAATATGCAAGATTCTTCCTACTTCTATTCAAACTAAAAACACTTCTACAATAAGAAATAAACTTACAACTACTATGGCTGCATACAAACATCTACGAGTTTCTCAATGCTCTTACAAGATCATCTGAAGCAATCACTACTTGATAGAATAATCATTCACTTCTCTGATAAAAATAGAGTATTTTTAAAAACATTACTTGTTGTTTCATACAAAAAGAAATTGCATTCATGCTTGTGGAAGAATAAAGATATTCATTCCCTTTATATAAAACTTGTTGTCCAAAAAAGAAGAAATTGGAAGTCCAAAGAAGAAAGAAGAAGTCTGAAGAAGAAATCAGATTTCCCCCAAATCTGATTTGAACTTATCTTTCAAAATCCATTCAAAATATCAGACTTAAAACTTTATCAAAAATAAAGTCAAATAAAGAAGCTAAAGACAATCAAATTTGATTATGAAAATCCAACATGTGCATATGGTATACTTCATCACAGCCTATGAAATATGCAATTATAGCATCAAGCAAAAATCTCTCTCTTCATTATTTCTTCTGCAACTTCATATGGGTTTCTTAGTACAGACAATTCTTTCAATATTCTAATATATTATTGAATGCTTCATGAACTTTTAATAGCTTTGAGAAATCTTGTTGTAAAGTTCATTCTGGGTATTTTCACTGAACACTCACTGTTAGAAGATCATCACCAGTTTTTCTCTTGGTGCATTTGAAGCTATGGTATTTTTTATGAGACCATTAATCTGAAAGGCTTATTGTGATACAATCCACATGCTCTGTTAATGCTTCCATTTTTATATGTATGTGTACCAGTGCCTTAGCAGTTTCAAGATTTAATAAAAATTTCTATGCTTCATTATTATGTACTATTCACAAGGCTTTTAATAATACAATCCCTAATTTCATTTCTCCAAAAACTGAATTAGGGAAACTATTTTGTTTTGATTAAAATTTGGCTTTCCATGAAACTATTTTTCTCTTTCTTAGAACCCAAATGTTTCGTCAATATCTCCTTTCTTTGTGAAATTTGAAAAGGGAGGGACCCACTATCATTTCTTTTCTCTTGCCAAGAAATTCTATTTTGAGTCATTAAGAATGATTTTAGAATAAAATTCTCCCTTTCAAATGTCACATATTGATAAGTCAACTTTGATTTACTTGGCATATTTTCTAAACTCAACTTTCCCTACGAAGCCCATTGCTGGATCATGTTGACAATAAATTTATGTATTCACCCTCTTTAGTTATTTAAATGGAATGACTTAAATATTATAAATTTTGATATTCCTTCCAAACTGAATAAAATGCATTTGAAAACAGCTTTGGAAGCTGACAGAATTTTTTTTATAAAATTTTGAGGATGGGCATATTTGTAGATATTTGACCAAGGACTACAATACATCATACAGTTCTGATGGATTCATCTGGAGATACAAGATATTCACTATTAAAGTTGGCCTACAAATAGAAACTTCACTAGTAAACATTTTCAAGTCAGCTTTGCTTTTGATTTTGAAAACACATCAATCTGACTAATGGAGCTCTGAAATTTGGTATGAGAGTACACTTCCATATAAGGAATCACCAGGGCCAATCCATCCAATATGATACTCATCCAACTAAGAAATATAAAATTTCAAAGTGGGCTTATCACTAACTTCATCATTCTGTGAATAACAAATCTGCATAAATTGTAAATGATTTTGGTTTGGAAGAAAATAAAAATACTAAACGAATAGCAGAGGGTGTGAAACTTTTCACACTAGTTCTTTATAGTATAGAGAGTTGTAATGACCATTTGGTTAGGTGTAGGGATGATTTGAGTTTAAAATATTAATTTATAAAAAGGCTACCTAGATTGATTTCACAATGCGCAGGAAAGATTTTAAATAAATAACAAATGAAAAGGGCATGGGAAAATAAGCAAATGAGGTCATGGGATTCTGTAAATGGGCATGTGGACTCTCTAGTAGGCTTAAAATAGAGAGGAACACTCCTTATGTTATTATAATGAATAAGATGAAAATTATAAATTTCAAAGTAGGCAACCTCATTAAACTTTGCAAATCTTAGATGATAATTTTAAGAAATTCTATTTAACAACTGGTAAGCTAAGGCTATGAAAATGGGAAAGGTGTACATATTTATATGAAAAATGCATGGGTATGGTGGGTTTATTCATATGTCTTATATGCAATGAGATATTTAGTTTGGAAAATGGCCCATCTGAAATATTTTAAATATAGGAACTGTAAAACTACTATAGCACCCTAAAACTTGATATTTGGAAAACACGTAGTTGTGATTTTGGAGGTTGAAAGTATATATACAAGCTTATTTTTAAGGGATAAACATGATCACAAAATGAACTCATGAGACTATTAGGATATGCAAGCATATTATTTGACATTTTGGTGACTTCTATGCTTACATGGAGCTCTAAATTTTACAAAAAAATAGAGCTCTAATAGGTATTCACTAGTACATTTGAGTCATTTTTCCAATGGCTATTCATCACAATTCTAACACCATTTCGTTGACCAAGCGACACTAACCACGGTTGTAGTTTTGGCATTGATAGCATTGATGACTAGGATGTCCATCGTAATTGTGACAACATGCACCATCGCAATATGCAAGGTAAAAGGGCTTGCTAACATGGTCAGAAGTGGTCAAAATATCATCGAGACTTATTATGGGTGTCCCAATTACAACGGTTGTGCAACAAAAATATTATACAAGTGACGGCTGCCTGTCAAAGCATTTTGACAGATAGCTGTCGTGTCTAGTGCTCTATTGTTGGTCATCCTCTAATGATCGTCATAATTGTGATGATATGTTATGTTTTTAAAATGTATATATATATATATCGTGCATGGAGTGAGACCTTAAAATATTGACCTTGTCTTTGTTTCAAGAATAGTTTAAAATTCTATACTTAATAGTGCCAACCACGTGAAGCTGGAAGCTCATCTAGCCCCTCCTAGGAGCATCTTATGACCCCTTATGACACTTTAAGACCTCTAAGATGTATTCTTAAGGATCGTAAAGGATCATAAGTGGTCATGGGACACAACAGTTGAGAAACATAAATGTAGGCATCACACATGGTCACAATTCTTTAGAAATACAACATAATTGAGTGTAGACCCAGACAATGCAATGTAACCACTACTCCTCTAGTTCTAAGTTCACACTTTAGGGTCCAAAAACCTATTAAGATGGGGTCCAAAATCCATCGTTATCTATTGTTTTTGGATCCTATAGTGTCAACTTAGAACCAGAGGAGTATTGTTTGTGTTGCATCGTCTGGGTATACCCCTCAATTATGTTGTATCTTCGAAGAATTGTGACCATGATGCCTACATTTATGTTTCTCAGCTATTGTGAGATTAAAAGTCTTCTAAGGAACATGTCATGTCTATGTGGAACTGCGTAGGATCATCACCAAATGGTTGATGGTGATTAATGAAGAAGACTTGAAAATGATGATTGATCCAATTTAGATTGGTGCAACATTTTCAAAGCTTCTTCATAATCATCATCAACATGGCAATTTAGATTGGCATAATAATTGAGCATTCATCATTTGGTACTTCTTGGTGCATTCCATTTAAGTATGTTAGGAACAAAGTATTTCATTTAGATATGTTCAAAAAATTTCTAGTAATGATTTGGGGAATGCAATCATGCAAAGTATTCTCTAATCACACAACCAATGAGTAAAAATTCAAATGCCAATTTCTTTAATAATTGAAATGTCTCAAGTAGACAAGATTCTCAATGGAACTTCTGTGATAACATATAGATAAAAATAGGAGATTAGAGTTGATCAACCTTCACCTGTGCATATAGAGTTAACCAGAGAATGTATATGCATAGGTGAAAAATGTGCACATTTGACCAAGCATTACTAGGAGCTAGACCCTGCAACAAATGGACTTGTGATGATTAGCACAATAGTACATGTGTTGCAGGAAATCTCATAGTACTGCCTAGGAAAATTTGAATGTTCATCACATGTGCATATAAGAGTTGATCAGATAAGGTATATGCACATGTGACAACCATGCAGATTTGACCAAGCAATACTAAGAGATAGACCCAACAACAAATGGACTTGTGATGATTTTCACAATAGTACATGTGTTGCAGGGTAAGCTCCCAATAGTGCTTAGGCAAATCTACATGTTCATCACATGTTCATATAAGAGTTGATCAAAGAAGGTATATGCACAGGTGAAAAAAAATGTAGATTTGACCAAGCAATACTGGGAGCTAGACCCAGTAGGAAATAGACTTGTGATAATTTTCACAATAGTACATGTGTTGTTGGGTAAGCTCCCAGTAGTGCTTAGGTAAATCTTCATGTTCATCACCTGTGCATGTGAAGTATCTCTAATGGTAGATAAAGTCACTGAACAACCATTGTGATAACTTGTTGTAATGTCCCCAAGTAAATTTAACTAGTTTATGCATAAAAGGACCTATAAATAGCAGAAGGATGATAAGTGTTGAAGAACTTACACTGTAACCACACAACCTCCAATAGTGTAAAGAATATGTGTGGCTCTAGTAAAGTAAAGAACTAGTCTAGTTGGTGCAGAGTGTTTTACATCTTCAACCTATTTATTTGGAACATAGTTAGATATTCACAAATTCAAAAGAAAGTAAGTTTAGGAATGTGAAGATATGGAAAGAATACTTCACCATGAAACAATTATACAATCACCCTATTCGGTCAGTCATACTCATACATATGATCCATTAAACAAGATAGTACTAGGAGCATTTATCCTCATGAAGCATATGTCTAAATATGGTTGACCAGCTAAGATACTTGCACACATTCAAGGCCATTTCTATTTTGTTATGATGTTTTTCATGTTCATGTTTTATGAAGCCATATGAATTATCGCATACAATGAGAATTCACCATAACATACCACAAAAATGGGTCAACCCTGGGGTATCATGAATTATCCACACAAGCATTGCATGCAATTGAAATTGTCTTTGTCCAATTGGTCTAGAGATGTCATACATAGTGAAACCATTCCATAACACCAACAACTCATTGATAAGAGGTGCAATATATACATTCATATCTTTCACTTGGTTCTTACCTAGTTGAATTAACAACAACATCAGATAATTATTGTGGACATTTCACTCCAAGACATATAATTACATGTAGATAACTATAAAATAATAAAATACCTGGAACAATCATTGGCAACATAATTTTATCCCTCTTTAATGACATCCATGGAGGAAGTTTATTGTTGATAACAAAAATAGGCCTCATCGAGTAAGCAAATCTCATCTCTCCAAATGGATTGACACTGTCTTTTGCCAGAGAAAGCATGAGATTTTGAGGTTCTTCTTTAAAGTGTGGCCACTTTTCCTCTATGTCCATAAATGATGAACCATCCATGGGCATTCAAATAATGTCATCTCGACTCATGTTACATGCATGGTAATCCATAAATTGTGTCAAGCTATTGCACTTGAATAATCATTTTAGACATGGAATAATGGGGATGTAATGAAGAACCTTGTGAGGCACATTTTTTGTCATTTGATCATCTCAATATCTTCTCGTATAACATTCAAGGCATTCTATTGCATATTCCTATTCTTTATGATAAATAACATGATCTTTGGGACAAGCATATATTGCTTGATACTCCATTCCAACATGTTTCATAGTAGCACATAATTCTCAGTATGAGCGAGGGAGAACATTCAATGGTGGTAACAGAAACTCACCTATCAATCTATAGAAAAAAATTATAAGTCATTACTATAAACAATCTTAATGGTACATGTTTCACCTTTTATAGACTATAATGACGTCTATGACAAACCTTAGCATACGTGACATTGCTATGTTGGATAAACCATTCATAACCCTCAAAATCACCAACAATAATACGACAGAGAGAAGAGTAGATTGGGAGCCTTCGTAAAGGGTCATGTTCACCTTCTCAAGTAGAGGTATATCATGGATGACATCAATGTCATCCTCCTCATAATCATCATCATCATTAGCACCACCACCACCAATACCAAATGTGTCAAGGATCAATGCATTTATACTATCATCTTCAAAAGTTTTTTCTAGTGCATGATCGTCATCTTCCATGGGATCATGATCTTTAGCTTCAATACTCACACCTCCATGTTCCTCTATATTTACACCCTCATGTTCCTCTGAGATGTGGTGGTCTATATCACGTACTACAATGGGGAGATCAGCCTATATAAAAATGATGATAATCAAACCCCCCTTCAATGTGATAATCAAACCTCCTTCCATGGTTTATATGTATATTAATTATGAAAACAATATAACAAAAAAATTACCAATGGATAATAATCAAACCCCCCTTCAATGTGACCATTCTCCCTACAATGTCTCTTTGTTGTTTTGATTTTTATTCTTCTTTTCTTTAATCCATTACAACTCTTGCATGGACAATAACATTTGTCATCACCTTCTCTTTGAAAGTTAGACAACAATCTAGCGATTGTCTCCCTATTTTGATTGAATTCCCTTGTATTATCTAACATGATCCTTAATGTGTATATCTACAAAATTACTAGAAAGGTAAAGGAGTTAAGAAGTTTGATAGCACCGAGCTTTGTGGATGGATCTTTGATGATGGAAAGTGTACAAAGGAAGAGGTAGGTGTTTATTTGGCTCTTTGATTATTCCATTTGCTTCATATTAATGTTGAATACAATTATATCTTCATGGAAAACACAACATCCCAATAATTGATAATATAATGAGAAGGATAGTTATCGATAACCAAACAAGTGTAGTAGTTGATATTGTTATATAACAAATACTAATCGACTTCTTATTTGGCACAATAATGAAAAATTATGATAAGTCAATGGCATAATGAATATGTTTGGTTAGAATGTAATCCCAAATGGGATAATGAAGCGAAGTGTCTCACAAATGCTAAAGGATGCCAAACTTTTAGTTTTGGCAATATAAGAATAAGAAATTTTTCACTTTGTTGGGCATCGACCACCATACAATCATATTTATATAATCATTGGAAATAGACAATGAATGACAGAACAAGAAAAAAGGACACAGAGAACTAATTATGATCCTAAATATAAAATTATGGTAGAATCCCTTACTTCAGCATAGACAGGAGGGTTGAGTAAGGAATTTGACATCTCATTGTAGTTGTAAGTACGATCCAGCCACTTTGAATTCAAATTATCATCAATTTTATTATGCTGATTAGTGTAGATTAATAAGGCCAAATTTAAATACATAACTGGTGAATATATTAATGAATTATAATGTAAGCTTAGCTTCATTATGACATAAATTAATATATATTTGTATCTTTATATAAGAATGGTCTATAATCATTGTTAATGAATCAATTACATTAGGCAATCGAAACACACTAATTATGGAGGTGGTGTCAAGAATCCTATGATAGTAAAATTTTCACATTCTCTATTAGAGATTAGTAAAGAAGTAAGGACTTGGTTCAATATAGAATTCACCCTTGTATTAAGAATAAATCAACTACCCTTAATGTAACTTAGATACAAATTACACAATAATTTATAATTATACATGTTAAACATGCAATCATTAGTAGGGGACACTATAATATTTAATCACATGTGGCCTTTCCTTCCAACACTATAGACTTAGATCTATGAGCATCATATAAGTATGCTATACAAATGAGACAATTAAATTGTTGTTGACTATTCTTTTTTAGCCCAATAACTTATTGCTCACTTTGTGGTTTATTGTTTTAATCTTAGTTGTAAACTCTCTCGATAATTGTCTTATTTTACATGGGCGTATTATGTGCCATGCTAATAAGGCGTACATTATTTTGATGTTGTTCAAGTCAAAACTAAGTGAAATTGCCTTCACAAGGTGACTTCCTTTCAATTGTGGATGCAGAATAGTAGTAAACAAATGGATAAAGAAGGTGGAGAAATTTTAGAAATGGTTAATCTTCTTTTTTATTAAGTACATGTAGCTATGTAAGAGGTAGAAGTAGAAGGCATTTATGGTGAAAAAGTTAGGTGGGTTGGAGGTTACCTCTGGGCCCATTATTCAAGATACAATGGAGAAAGTGTATAGGTGCCATAATTGTGTTATATCTCCTTGCCTTGTGTCTGATCTTCTAGTTTTCAAGATTCTATTATTGATTGGAGTGCAACCATGCAAGCCTCTATGAACATTGAGCACACCTTATAATTCTTGATAATTCATGTGCTCTTCTCCTAGCACATGCAACACTTGGTGCCATTATGTATCAACACACATGATCCCATGCTAGTCTTTGTTTCATCATGTGCCACCGTGCATGACTTTGTAAAAATCCCTCATGTGTGCCTCACAACATTAGAAAATCCATACACATGGACTTCTTTGGCCATGGAATGAAATGTCTAATGTTAGGACATGCAGTTAGTTGTTAGATAAATGGTTTAGGACATGAATCGTACACCTTCATCTTCTTCTTTTATAACTATTATGTAATATACATACTCTTTCATCTCTTCACATTGAAAGAGGGCTGATAATTGAATAGTTGTAGAAAATCAGTTTGATGTGTTCACTGGCAACCTCACCCATTCTTCTCATAGGAATCTTCATTCCTTGCCACATTATCTGTAACATCTTTTGCATCCTATTCAGTTCTGATTGTGAATAGAAGTAGCATAAATATTTGCTAAAATCTTATGCTCAAGTATAATTTGATTGTGTTAGGAAATCAACCTTCTGTTTATTATTAATGAGTTCATTTAAGACATCCTCTCTGAACAAGTCATGCTAACGAATTAAGTTATTCCCTTTAAACAAGTCACATCTATGAATTGTAGCTGGTAACTGAAAACCCTCTTAGAACTCATTTCTAATATAATTTGTAATTAAATTCTCTATTAATGCTTGTTCTTGAACCGATTCTATATTTTTTTATGAACACTGATACTACTTGAGAGGGTGAAATTAGCTTTAGACAGTGTGGCACTACAACATCTTCAGCAGTGACCACCCAAATGTCCTTTGTTCTTGTCAATCATCCTAAGAAAAAAATATTAATCACTAAGAGTTGAGAAAAGGGCCATAGATTCATCATTCCAAACCTTCTATAGGCACTCAAATCATATTGTTTAGTGGAGAGTTTTCCATGAATGCAAGTCCAAGAAGAAGAGGATGTATCAATAATGCCCAAAAACACAAAGTGGTGCAGGAGCACCAAGGTCAACTCCAGAGCAAGGGAAGTACACCAGGGTCACTAAAGATCCTTGGGTGATGGAGCAAGACCATCTAAGGTCACTTTGCATTGTACTGGACCATGATTGGTCATTTTATGTTATTTTATCATGTTTTTATTTTGAATCATTTGATAAACAAAAGATGCAATGTAAGCCATTGAATGGCATAAGGGGTAGTGATGTAACCTGTTGATGTTTATAGCCTCAATTAGATAAACTATAGTGGAAATTAATGTTATAAGAATAGATCAATTATATATATATATATATATATATATATATATATATATATATATATATATATATATATATATATATATATAAAGTATTATTAAATTATATATGCATTCATCTATATACATATTCTGAATATTACACATTTCTTATAATAATAATGATTTGATTGAATTAACATCAAATTGAATCAACTTAAATAATATTATTCACATTAATATTACTGATTTGTATTTGCTAATATTAATAAAATTGTTCACCTTTATTAATACCATTGGTATCAATCATTTATGTGTTGCACACAATATATTATAAGTGTTGCGCAGAGTATATTATGTGATGCACACAGTATATTATGTGTGAAGCACATAATACTATTATGTGCGTAGCATGTAATATATTGTGTGCAATGTGCAATATGGAATATGTAAATGGCATTTATATTATGTGCAATATTTAATCTGCAATATAAATTTACTTACTGATAGTTATGAATCAGTTCTATACTTTTTTATGATATTAAAAGAACACGTCTTATTGATTTCTGTGTATTTCAAATGCAGCCCAATAATGAATATAAATATCAACAATGAGACATTTCTCATGTAGAGACATGTCTCTACATATGTAGAGGCATGTCTCTACATGAGAAATGTCTCATTGTTGATATTTATATTCATTATTGGGCTGCATTTGAAATACACAGAAATCAATAAGGGCAAGTAAAAGTGCAATACCTCCATTGTGATAAATATAAAGAACATTCAATTCAAGTCACATTCATAAAACCAACATAATATTGACATTAGTATATTTATATATATCTTTTATTATATCAATAATAAATATATATTTACATATTGTGATTAAACGCATTTCATATATCGAGGTCATATAAGAAAATTTAAAAGCCATATATTTTGATCTAAAAATTGAACATAACCTTGGGGTCACTTGAGTGATCCAAGGACTTATGTAAAGGTTAATAACCTATAAGGCCATCTAGGGTTTTGATATGGCCATTTATGTCATTAAACTATGCAATTGCACTTAAATGTGCAAAAGATGCTAAAAGTTGTGAAGTTGCATTTTAATGCAACTATGGCCTATAAGGCGCATAAGAGTTAAAGGGTGAGTAAAGACTGTAAAGGTTATTTTTTAAACCTTTAGACAAGTCTTGAAAGGGATTTTAAGTTCATGTTGTTGAATTGACAACATTGGTTGTCAACTTGAAAATAGATATTAGTCATGTCTTATTGAAATAGTCAGTTTGGGGACTGTTAACAAATAGTTTCAAGTTAGTTGTTAGAGGTTGCAGTCAGATTTTGGGAGTTAGAGTCTTTATAAATTTGTGGATCCACAAGTTTGGGGATGAGATGTGGAGTGAGGCATGTAAAGGAGCACTATAATGTTTTCAATCAATAAACAATAATTTCTCTACATATTGTTAAACTATCTCATGGGTACAGTCAACCCTGGTAGTGCCTTCAAAAAAATTTGGTGATGTCTTTATGATTAGACTCTGATGTGAGATCATCTACCTTGGTGTTATTTACATGTTCATTAATTTATTTAGTTATTTTAATTATTAACAAGGCAAGGTAATTGAATGGTATCACTGACCGTGCCTGGGTTTCTAGTTGTGATAGTGTTTGGATTTGAAGTCCCTTTAAAATGAACTAACTCTCCCACCCCTATGGTGACTATGATTGGTGGGAGAGGTATAATGTTGTATTATATCCTTGTACATGATTGTTGTAATGCAGGGATATGAAAGAGTCATGTTTGAAGATCAATGGTTGATGGAGTTTGCTAATTGATGGAGAGTCTGTCTTGGCACCAGTCACTTGAGAAGTATTTTTCCTTAAGATTAGATTCATTGGATGATGTAATATGGATTTTTGTGTCTATAATGTTTTTTTATAACCCTTGGATTGATATGGAGATGGTTGTGAAGTTTATTTTGAGTAGACCCTAGTTGTGTGACCCTTGAAACAAGGGTTTGGTGGCTAGATGAATGGATAGATGGTGAATCCTTATAAACTTGGAAATATTGTGTTTTAAAACCTTATAAAAAATAAATTCATGCTTTGGGGTGTAGGGAGTAAGTGCATTTACAAGATGATTTGTAAATTTGGTTCAATTAGGCCTATTTGGTGACTACTAGGTTGTTGTATCTACTAGATGGTCAAAGGAGTATACTTTGAGACTTGGAGAGGATTTAGATAATCCAAAAAGGTATCTAAAACACTAATTAGTTTCTATATTTTTTTGGGAAGATTGGGATAAAAAGGTAGATTGGTGACTAGTGAAGGCTACAAGCCTAAAGGGCTAGTAATGTGAGTTGTGTGGGAGATCAATTAACCAGACTTGGTGGGTTAATGAAATATGGTATATGGACCATGATAAGATGTTATATGGATTTATAGAAAAGGTAGATGACCTATTTGAATATTTTATGACTTGGAGGCTCTAGGTGCATTGGGAGAAGGCATAGATTGGGATCCTTGAATGGATGTATGGTGTCAAGAGAAGTTGGGACAAGAGGTTAGAGGAAGTGAGTTTGTTCAAAATTTATAAGGTGTTGGTTGTCTAAAGTTAGAGAACTCTATTTGACCCTTGAGTTGAGACTAACTCCTTGAGTGAGTTCCAAGACACTTTTAGAATCCTCAAGTTGAGTTGGGTTCCCTTAGGGGATAGTAGAGGGCTCTACATCACAAAGCTCTTAAATATACTACTAATAGCCACCTAAAATATGTGCAATATAGATGCCACATTTGAAATTTGAAAGCACTTTTACATGAAAAAATATCATAAGGATGACTCACTAATGTAATGAAAATATCTTCCTGGTACATGTCATTAAAAATCTACAAGAAAAAATCCTTGCAAACACTTTTAATTCTAAAAATAAATCAGAGTTTTGTTTCACTCATGTGGAAGTGAAAAATGAGATGGAATTCCTAGAGCAAAGCCCCAAAACTTATTTACATTTGAATAATATATTAGATGTGAGATGTGTTGAGAGTGGTTGCACATTCATACCTTAAATGTGCCAAGATCTGAATAATAAAATGTGTACGATATAATACTATGAACTTAGGGGAAGGAATAGTTTCATAAATCACATCTCATTAAAAAATTAGGTGACATAATAAGAGGATGATGTCAGTGGTAGAAAAACCCTTCAAATATAAAATCTGACATGGGAGTGATGAGTTGTAACCTTCATTTATATGTGACAAAATAAATATTTATTCCATGTCACCAATAATTGCCATCAATGTTTATTTGAATATGTATATACCTATCAACTAGCTTGTTTTCCTAGGAGTGGGTTAAAGCATTGATTCTAATAAGGATGAAACCATGAGAGCTTAGGATGAAGATATGGTAAATGAACATGGTTACGCCACATACCCAAAAAATATCAAGTAATAAGAAGAAAATACTTGTGGGTTAGTGGGGCATGAAGGAAATAATCAAATAAATCCATGTGGTCCCACATGGATAAAGGCTCAAGAGGACTCTTTATTTCTAGTATTTGGGATGTTGAAGAACAAAATAAGATGGTTACCCTATGATTTTGAAAGGGTGAAAGCCAATGTGAAATTTAAATCGTGGAAGCTCAAGTGTTCATGTCACCCAGTAAAAAATGGTTAGATCAATCATGGTTGTCCAATAAATAAAGATCAATGGTGATGATTTAAGGTTGTTCACGACTATGTAATCCAAATTAATTTTCATGGTATGAATTAATAGTGATATAACTTGTAGCCCCATAAATGTTAAATTAAAAATTATGTGATATATTCTATCATTCTATATCCATGAAACTAATTGAAGGATCTCTACACATTGTAAATATGTGTGTACATAGCCAACTAGGGTCTAAACTTTGGTTTAACAAGTAAGTTTCTCTCTATCAATTGGTAGAAGCATTTTCTCTATAATTTCCTCTATTTACAAGATTGCAATGCAAAAATTCAGTGATTTCTTGAAAGCCCTAGGTGTTTTTTTCTTGTTAATAATGCCTAAGAAGGGTGAGTCTCTCTAAGAAGGGTGAGTCTTTTAGTGATTTCTTGAAAGCTCCCAGCTGATTATAGAGGAGAGGGCACTCTTGGTCGAGTGCCTTCATAATATGAAAGATGGGTGCTCTTCTAATACTAGAACCCTTTCCCACCTATTGTGAGCCCACTTTATCTATGGAAAATGGGTGCTAGGACCTCTTTGTTCTTTTCTCAAGACATTTCCCGGCTTGACAATAGCTAGCTTTCTACTCTATTCCATCCCTCTCTTGGTTTGATTTATGGTCTGATCAGATTACTATCCATCACAGGTGACAACTTTCTCATACAGAAAAGCAACCCTCGAGTAGTAGAGATATAGTGAAATGCACATATTTTTGTGTAATTTTCTAGGTTATTAACAACATTCAAGAGAATACAAAAATTGACACACAAACAAAGCTCAAGCAAGGAATTTTTAACTCTAAAATAAATACCAAGTGTAGAGTTAGAACCAAATTTAAGCTCGAGTAGAAAAAATGAGAACATACCTATGATTTGCATAGAGTCTCCATGGACTATTACATTTGAGGCCCTGATGGCTTCCCAAGAATGGGGTGGGCTTCTGCAGAGCAGTGGCTTCTTTCGCATGATAAACTTAAAATTAATTTGATCTATCTTTTTTATTTTTTTAATCATGAGGGTGTCAAAATAATGACAGTGCCATTGTTATTATGATGGCGTCAAGGGTACTTGCAAAAAAAATACCAAAAACACACATAAATGGTAGAGTCATCGCAAATTGGCATCAGAATTTGACCCCAAATATTGTAGTGATTGAAGGAGGTGTGCAAGAACAAGTCACTAAACTAGATATTCCTAATTCTAAGTAATGGAAAAATAAAGAAACACACCCTCTTGCAGCTTCTATAAATGTAGCTAAACCCACTAGGAAAACAAGTAAAGATAGAACTCCTAAGGCCACCCAAGAGACACCTGAATCAAGAAGCACCAGGCTTAGAGGAAGATCTAGTGGGGTAGAATGAGCTGAGGAACCAAGTGTTAGTATTTGTATAGAATCATTTGAGTCTTTTAATGATACCCCTCAGGAGGAAACACATATTATCAACATTTTAGAAGAGAAGGAACCACTATCCACATTCACCATGCATATAGATGATCCTATTGAGGGAAGTGAGATGTAGGAGATAGAGATAAGAGAAGAGTATTCTCTTGAAGCACCTACTGAGCATCCCAACATACCTAGAGAATGGTGTGGCTTGCATGAAGAGGAAATAAGAGAGAAAGTCCCTCAGGATCAACAAGATGTGTACATAGAAGAAGAAGAACTCGCAGAAGGTCAAGGATTGTAGAGACTTGATGAGCTCATTGTTGATGTAGAATGGTTAGGAGAACCTCCATTCCAGTTAGTATAATCAATTTCAAGCACTAGTAACCTAGGTAAAAGGAAAATGATACATGAGCGTAACCCACCTTCTTCTCTTACAGTTCATGCTATGTCTTTGAATTTTTATTAGGATATGTTATATAGGAAAACTGAATAGGATATTATATTGAGAAGGAAAAATTGTAAAAGATACTTGATGATGAAAAGAAAGAAATTTATTTCCTAAAACATAAGGTGGATACTATAGTTAATATGGTACCTCAGTTGGTGGAATGTAGGGCACGACCTAGAATCTATGCTTTGTGTCTAAAAGAACAACGTATTTTATTTCAATTAATGAGGATTATCATATTTTTGAATCCCTCTATAGGTACCACATAGGAATTTTATCAAGTTTACCAATCATCTCCTACATCCATTTAGAATTTTCTTTGTGAGTTATACCTGCATAATTATGTTGTCCCATTAGACACTAAATGGAATCTTTTTCCTTACATTGGGGATATACACCTAAGGGCTCATATGTCTTGGATAAATAATGAAATCAATATGGGTGAGAATTCTAGAGCATATATGGAAAGAGAACTCAATGCCCCATTGTTATTAACTAGAAAAAACTACTATTATCCCCTACCATATGAGAGCCATAGGAACAAGATCTTATCTTTAAGGGAAGAGGCCTAGAGGGAGTATGAATGGATAGCTAGAGTTGAGGTGTAGACTATGATTGGACACTTAGTGAAAAGGTGGAATAATCTACTTGATGAGCTTAAGAAAGAATAACCCCATTCATTACCTAATTACTATGTATCATAAAAAGGACACCTAAGTATATCAATCTGGGTAGAAAAAGGAAGCATAATTGGTTTCCCTTAATCTTTAAGCCACCTATACTCTTGTGGTCATTGTTAAGTTGCAGGGACAATAAAGGTACCTATGATGAGAAGGAAGAGCATTCCATATGGGCCAGGTTGGAAAACAAGAAACGATTCTACTAGAGTCTTCAATCAGGAGGAGTCAGGAGGAGTAGGACAAAGCAAGATTGGTGACTTCACAATACATGCCAAGATCAAAAACTTTCCCATTGCTAGAGGACTACAAAGAGATTAGTTGGGGGGTAAATGATGAGTCTAGATAATGATTCAATGTTTATCAATTACTATTATATTTTATCTATTTTGATCATGGGTTTATGTTATATTCAATATCTTGGGCTTAGTTTCTAGATGTCTTTCATTATTTTTATGAACTTGGCATCATGAAGGTAAACTTATATTTTGATAACCTTTTGGATGACAAAAACTCTTATATATTTATAAATATTTAATTTATATATTTATCCTAATTATGATCTAATAAATGGTTACTCTAATGATGAATGGATATATGCATTGTATGTATTTGTTCATTCTAATATCATGATGCAGGATAGTTTATGGAGAAACATAATTAGAATTGGCACTTAAGAAGGTCATGCTTTGCGGACTGAGTCAATATAGTTTAGTAAGAATCAACATTTGAAGTAGTCCAATGATGAATTGATTGAAGCTCATTGGAGCAAGTCAAATGGTCACTCTTAATGTGAAATCTATCTAGGAAGTAGTGGAAGCTATATTTACTCCTTATGTAATTGAACAACTAGATGTTCCTTATTTAGCAAATGGGTTTTCCTTCTTCCTAGTTCTATAATAATTTTGATCTACCTATTCTTTTGGGCATTGTTTGTTTAGTGGTTATTTAGTTAGTAGTTATTTTTATAAATAAAGAGATAAACTTCTTCAAAGGTTATCTAGACATTAGTTACTCTATACATAATTTAGCATTCCAATTTTTAATACAATTTTAGTTAGCTTTTAGCTATGATTTATAAACAATAGTTTTTGCATGGATGAATAAAGTGATGAAGTTTTGAGTTTATAATGTGAAATTGAATTTTGTATATACTCATCCAAGGAGGCCCACTTGGTTAGTAATCTCTTTCTATTTTAGCACTAGTTTCCCTTTAATTATAGTTACAATTCTAGAGTTTGACTGTTCCTATGGCCAATGGAAACAATTTCATGTGACTACTCCTGTAGCCAAAGTAAATAGAAGTTTCCTATTTGTTTGTCCTGAAATTTGTTCTAGTTATTTGTATAAGTTTAGCTTTAGCATTATATTATGTTGAGCACTTGAACTACCGCATTTTCAAGCATTATTTCCTTCCAAGCTGTAGGATAGCATGGCTTTAATTGGAAGTTAGTATACATACGATGCTAACCCATTTCAAATACATGTTCCTAGGTTGAGAAGTAAATGAGCCTTCACTTCATGAGGAAGATAGTTACTTAAATTAGATGTCCAATTCGTGAGTCTTAATGTATAGCCTAGTTATTGATCTAATTGGGAAGTCAAACAAATTTCACAAGGATAGTGGGGTATTCCTTTGAAGTAAAAATTGACATGATGAATTTTGTCCACAAGTTCAGTGGCAACAATGCAAAGATGGGAGAAATCCATGTAAGGTCTTTTTAGAATACCATGGATAACTTTGATGTCAGAGATGAAGAAGTATACATGGTACTTTTCATGCAATCCATGATAGATGATGTGAGGGAATGGTATAAAGGACTACCTAATGCATTAATTAAAGGTTGGTTAGAATTCAAAAGCCTATTTTTAGAAGAATATGGAGATCACAATGATCCTACTTTCATCTTGCATTAATTGAAAAGTGTGAAAAAGGGATATAATAAATCAGTAGCAATTTTCAATAAGAGATTCAACAAATTTTTAAATAGGGTTCCCAAACATATGAAACTAGTTGATCAATTTTGTTTAGTATTCTATATGGATGCCTTTGAGAGTAAAACAAACTATGAAATTAGATCAAGGAACCCAACCACATTGCATGATTCATGTAAAGTAGCATTAACAATAGAAAATATACTAGAGAAAATTTGGAAGATGCGATGATGGAAAATTATTCAATCCTAAGGTGCCTATGAAAAACAAAGAAGAAGAAAAGATGGACAAGGTTATGAATTCTCTAAATTATTTTTCTCAAAAGGTTTCCAGGTTAGAGAGACCGCAATTTCACAACAATGACAGACCTAGACTTCAATACATGTTGTATAATATTACGTGGAAGGATGTAAAACCAATTGATCATGGAAATAGACAAAATATAAAATTGAGACCCACCTAATACCTTAAAAAGATAAGGAAATCACATGGTAGAAGAGAATCCATGGTGCTTATCCTATAACTTGCCTCATTCTCCCTCACAATGTGTTGTAGTCCAAATCTTGCAAGAAGACATATCTAATTATAATGAATACAATCACAATCATACAATCAAGACCTTATTAGTTATACCATTTGGTGTTGATGATGACTATGATTCTTTAGAATAGGGTTATGAGTATGATGTTATCTCCCAGAGAGATAAATCATATCAATCTCAGGAAATCTTTTTTTACTATAAATATGAGAGCTACAAAAATTAATATAGTATACCTAAGTTGAGAAGACCTATAGAGGAGGAAATAAAAGCTCGTATTGTTGCAACTATAGCCTAGGATAGAAGTAATTGCAATCTATGAAATAAGGTTATAAATTTAGAAAAAGGAAAGCCTACAAGAGTATTTATAAAAGAATGAAATCATCAGTAGAAGGAACCTATCACTACAAACAATGAGAAGTCCAATACTGATACAACTAAGCTGAAATCTAATAACATTAAGATACCAGGCCTAAAGGGAATGCAACAATTGATAAAATTAAATTGGTTAAACCAATACAAGTTTCAAACACACCATCTTTTGACATTACAAGCTCTTTATCAAAAATGAAATTCTATGTCTCATTTCTTGAAATGATGAAGTTCCTGAAGTATAGGGAGAGTGTCATAATACTCCTATCTAGTGTCCCAAAGAAGCCAGAAGGGAGACAAGATCATGAAACACAAAAAATAGATGGTGAGGAAGGTGGACCAATAAAAAAGGTCTATACTTAGAAACTAAATTGACCAAAAATTCATCACAAGTTGATCCTTTTTATATGACCTTGCTGATTAACAATAGGCTTGTGAAGAACTACATGATAGATTTTGGAGCAACCATAAACATAATACCTTTTGAAGTTGTAGTACCTCCCTCGTTTACCCCTTGTACGAACATCCTTATGGCATGGTGTTGACTATCATTCTCGAAGGGTTAGGTCATTTTTGTTCCTTGTGAGGGAGAATCCGCTAGGAGGATTGTTTTGGAGCGTGTATCGATGTTCAACAAGTACTAGGAGACATTGGATATGGTCTTGAATCACATTCTGGAGACCCCTAGAGTGGGGATGATTCATTCATATGGATATAGTGATTGTTACCCACTTTGTGGTCGATGGCATCATGAGATGCTCTTTTCCTAGATTTTCCTTATGTCTATTAAGAGCTTATCTTTGGAAGTCATGTCAGGTGTTTTAAGAGATTCTACCTTGATATTATCTTTGTGCATAATAGACTCAGTAATTTGAAAATTATGTCATAATGATTTGTGTCCTGGTGGATAGATATTTGATTACCATTGAGATGCACCCTTTTCATGTTACTTATACACTCAAATCTTAGGATGCTCTATGTTTAAAATAAGATTAATTGAATTCAACTGATCCTTGTGATAATACTATCAAGTGCATGCTTTATAGAATTGTATTGGAATAAGGTAGTTTAAATAATTAAAGGGTGAAATATATATAATCTAATGTAGTTAAATATTGTTTCCCGTGTGTATGTAATCTCTATAAGAAATATAGTAGGAAGGGTGTGAGTGTACCTCTATTGAATGTTGAAGTGTTTCTATTTGGACATGAATGTCTACATAAAAGACTATTTGAATTTATTTCATGTTGAGACATGTATTAATAAAAAAATAATTATTAGGTCTTGATGTTGGGTGGGAGATTTTACATAGAATGCTTTGATATTATAATAATGCAAGAAAAGAAAATCATTTGAAATATAGCTTGTAAATAATTTAGGACTTATTTTCACGCTAGATTATTAGTCTTGACTTATGGTATTAATGAATTATTTAATTTAGAATACTATGCCATAACTCATGTCTGTGCAAGAAGAGTTTAAGTGAGATAATCATGGTTAATAAATTAGGTCAATTCATTTATATATTTATGTTCTTGGGATATCTTGATTTGAAATTTAGAAATGTATTATTGGAAGTAGGTGACTGTCTTGTGGTAAAGTGTGGAATGCAATTGGACTATATGATATCCTAGAGTTTGTTTATGTGATGGTGATATAGGACCTTCACTTTGATGCTAATTATTAGGTCTTGAGCAAAGTAATTGATAAATCTTTGATTTAAGTATGATACTTTGATTTTATATACATGCTAGGAAAATTTATGTAATGGATCATGGCTATTATGTTGGATGGAATATTATGTATTGTTTAATCCTGACTTTATGACCTTTAAAGTTGCTATATTGATGTTGAAATATTATGAGATATTGTGAAATATAATTAGAAATTGTGATGAATTAGAATGTGACTTTGATGCATTTTTAATTTCATGTATATGTATATGATATTTAACTTTTCATGAGCTACTGATGCTTTGTCAAGTGTGCAGGTAAGGCCATGGAAATACCGGAGAAAATAAAGATGGATAAATTGTGAAAAAAACCTGTTAAGCCAAGGTTATCTCCAAGGGGAGAAATTAACCTCGTTGTGAAGTGTTAATTTTGTAAAGTGATGTATGAATGTTAATTGTAGTATTATGTTTACTTTTACTTCATTATTAGTCTACTAGGCATGCCATGTGTATTGTTTGTCATGTGAGTTATTTGTGGTGTCAATTGACACATGTCTTGTGGGTTGGCATGACCAAGTATTTAATGTGGTAGTGGTCTCTAATTTTAGGATGCCATGAATGGATTCTCTTTCATTTTCAGATTATGCTTTGAGTGGTCTTTGGAGTGGGTTTTAATGGTCATTTATGTTAGTGGAGGTTAAAAATAGACTACCCCGTAGTGGTGTCATATGTTGGGGGTCAAATTTTGACTATTGTTTTGAATTTTGACTATTTTTGCCATTCCAAAAGATTCCCTTTTGAATAGTGACGAAAAATGGAAGAGCCACTCTTTATTTTTGAATTTGAATTTTGAATTTTCCCCTCCTATGTTTTGTTTGTCTTCTTAAAGGGGTGGAGAGAAAATTGTTGGGCAATTGCCCACTCTCCAACTTTTGGAGACTTGTGAGTTTCATGAAGTTTGTGTAGTATTGAATTTTTTGGAGTTTCTTGAGTTCTTGGAGTTGGGATTTGCAAGAGGGATTGTTGGATTGCTCACTTCTTCTTCAAGCCAAGAAGCTAGGACTAAGGTTGGGTCTTGAAACTCTTACCATTTACCTTGTGGTTATGTAATTTACTTTGCTCATGAAGAATTGTATATGTTATGTTATGTGTGTGTCTTCATGTTTATGTATTGTGATTTTCTTTTGTGCAATGTTTCTTGGGGATTATGCAAGGCCAAGCTCACCCTTGGGAGGGAAGAGAGCCTTGATGGGTGAAGGGAACAAGTTGGGACTGCCTTCTAGTGGAGAGTCCTTCCTCTGCGCGGGAAGGGGAGAAAGCATGGTTGTATGGGCAGCCATGTGCCTCCATGTGCAATTTGTTTGGAGGTATAAGGGTGTGTTTTAGTATGTGTATGATACATGGCCTTGTGAAGGCATGTATATTTTAAGCCTTGACGAAGGCTATATTTGTATTGTTGCACTGGGGCCATCTCCTAGATTGTATGTTCCACCTTCACCCCCACAGGAGACCAGTGAGGTTCATGTTGTGACAGCCTCGGGTAGGGAATTTGGTGTTGTAACATAATGATGTACTCTATTTGTATGTGTGTAATGTGTATGCATGGTGTTGTGCCCCTTATCCATCCAAGTTTTCCCCTAGCTCGGGGGTGGCCATGTAATGGCCTATGGTTGGGGGGTGAGCCTCCATGGCCAGTTGTTGTTTTGCAAATTTTCTTGACAATGGAGCATCTTGTTGGTTTCAAGAAATTCAAGAGACATGTTGGAGATTTGTTTCTATTTCATATTTCTTGTTGAATGGTTACGAGCCTCATGAATGTTGTCTTATACAAGGCTATGTAATAAGCCTAGCATAACATATGTTTTTAATAGTTATAATGTTGAACTATTTCCTTTATTATTATTTCAAAAAAAGGAATTGCAAGCTTCTGTTATGCCCTCAATGATGTGTTAATTTTAATAGTATTGATTAAAGTGAGAATAGATACTTCATTTATTAGATTAATTAGTTGGATGTTTTAATTTCATGCAATACATAAGTTATGTTCACTCTAAAATAAAGAAAAAAGTTACAATTTAATCATATGTGCAAATAGTGACACTCTCTTTCAAAAATGAGTTACAATCCTTTATTTTTCATGAGTGCTGGTATAATGATGTTACTTGTCTTACATCTTTTTAAATTTAGCCTCTTGTAATTTCTTTGACAAAATTTTATATTTGCTTCTGCAAATTTTATGTGTGCACTTATACTACCAAGCTATAAAACTATAAACAGTGCACTTAGTTTAATGAAATAAGTGTCTATGTGTATGTGACATTTATGTGTATATAATCATTCCTTGCACAACATTAATTTAGTATTACAAGTTTAATAATCATGATCTTTATTAATAAAATTAATATTAGCTTGAGAGAAGCTATTGTATTTTATTTAGAAACTCATTTCTCTTCTTGTTAAAACATCAATAAGGAATAAACTCTCTCTCTCTCTCTCACACACACACACACACACATATATAATACCTATCCTATATATATACATATATATTTACATATACATACAATGTAAATATATAAATATATATATATATATATATATATATATATATATATATATATATATATATATATATATATATATATATATATATTCATTAATAATGATGTATTCTTTTATGTTGTTATGAAAATTTAGTAAAAATACATGTAAGCGATTAACTTACAACTATATAATTAAACGTATTACATGTTGATCTAATATCACTGCATATAATACATTTGATATAAACAATACTACCACAGCATGCAAACAATAATATTGCCACATAAATTAATATATGATATCATTTTATTAAATTTAGTACATGTCGCAGCATGTAACATGTTTAATATAATTATTAATACTGCAGTGTATGCATTCGTGCTTCCCCATAATTTTTAATTTGGTATGTATTAGAATTAACGGCTCCTTTGCACCATCGTTTATTTTATATTTTAAAGAAATGAATATGAGACATTAAAATGAAATAACGTTTTGGCATAAACCGTAACAGTATATAAAAGAATGAAATTTTATTGAAGATTAGGGACTTAATAACAAATATTGAGTATATAATAAAATTTAAATATCAAAAGTATTACAGAACCCTCAGCATGCAACTAGAAGAGGGAAATAATAATGCTTGATTTGAGTATAACTCATATTTGTAGAACAATAACTTTAGAAAAATAATAATAATCAATGAGGTTAATCCATTTACATATCTATCTTTTAATAAAACAAGAATTTAATAACAATAAAGAAAGGAGAGAAAAATCTATTGTATACATAATAGCTTGAATAAACGAATAATACTGATTACCAAAGAAGAATCAAACTTATTTACATTGATAAAATAAAATGGATGATTCCTCTAGATGTGCATGTCCTCCTGGTGCAATCCCAAGTAATTCATAGAGCCTGCCCATAAATGTGTGCACACTTGGGTGTACTCATTCATGTGTTTGGCTAAATGAATTACTGTAGAAAATTACATGGCATGGCCTCCATGAACTTGTACAGAGTTAATCATGAAAAGAAAATAAAAAAAAATCTTGGAGCTAATGAATAAGAAAGTTCTTTATAGAATATGTTAGTTTAGGGTTTCTTCTAGATTTTTCTTTCACAAATAGAAACTGAAATTTCTTCCATCAATTAAGTATTTTCAATTTGGAATGTTTCCTGTATTGTCATCTAAGTATTCCCTATATTTGTGGGATCACTATAAATACAATATTTTTCTTGATATAATTATCTTTTTAGTTCCTTTAATTTTGGGTAATGAGGAAATTAGAAACTTTTGTTAAAGGGAATTAAATTTATGATTAATTATCTTGAGAGAAATAAAGTTTGTTTTGCACATTTTTTTTATTAAAAGATTTAGTAAAGAATGTTTATCCTGTTATAGGATTTTATTCTAAAGGATAATTTTAACATGTTTATTTTAATTTATTAGAAGTGATTTTTATCTTGTATATCATAGGAATAAAACTTAGTAGAAAATAATTATCCTTGGTAAAATATCCTAGTGGTTTTTAAATATTTTATAATATAGTATTTCGAAAGTTGTAACTAGCTAATATTGAGAATTGACCTCTAGAGGCTTTGGATTTAACCAAGGGGATCATACTCTTAAATTCTTTCAACCCCGTTTATTAACAAATGTCATCTCCCTAGGTACACTTGTGTACCTAGGATATTGAAGCGTAGTTTGCGATGTTGAGTCTTATCTCTTAACCAATTAGGATATATATATATATATATATATATATATATATATATATATATATATATATATTATCGAACGATCTTATATGTATATATGCATCACTGTACATATAAGCTTAGATGGTAACATATATATATATATATATATATATATATATATATATATATATATATATATATATATATATATATATATATATATATATATATATATATATATATATACAGTGTCTTCATTGGCTAGTGTAGACTAGGCTTTGAGGATACATGTTATCTGTTTTGAAAGGCTGAAACTTTCAAACATTAGACTAATCTAGCATTTATAAGTTCAAAGCATAAACAAATATAAAACCAAGCCACCTCAAGATTGTTGCTAAAAACAAGTTCTATAGAGCAAATGTTTGATTTGCTTCAATTAGAGGGATGTGGGTGTGCTCTCAAATGCATGGAGAGGGATTTATGGTGATGCATAAATGATGAGAAAAGCTTGAAATATGAACTAAGATTAATCCATTAAGCTATTCTAAGACGTGTTAGAAAACATGAAAAACATGAAGAAATCTAACAATTAAGATGTATGCTAAGATGATCTAGCTAAAAATGCTCATGATAACAATGCATAAATGATAAAAAAAAATAAGCTAATAATTTGCTCTTGGAAGGAGGAGTATTTATAGGATTTGAGAAGGGCTTGGGTTAGGAGGATGAGTCAGAGTTTGGGGTAAGGTTAGGGGTTGAGTCAAGGGGATAAGGATGAAGACTTTCTATAAGAGTCTAGGCTTTGGATGAGGATAAAGACTTTCTAGAAAAGTCTAAGCTTTCTAGGGATAAAAAGGAATTTAGGAGATAAATAAAGATTTATTTATCTCAAAAGCTTTAATGAGTTTGAGGCTCATTAGGGGAAGGGTTACCTCCTTGTGACAAGTGTCATAAGGGGATTGGGTTGAAAGATGGGAGGAATGGGCACAATTTGGGAAATGTGCCTAAGGTCAAAGGGTGTAAGAAAACGGTGAGGGGCTTCTTAAATGTATCATAAATGTATGTAAGAGGGATAAGGAGGCTTTAAATGCCTTCAATGCATGTAAGAGAAGCCTCTAGAAGTTTTTTGACTTTGGGTCAAGCTTAGGAGTTGGCTAACCTTGGTTAGGGAATGTGACAAGGTTTAAGGGGAAGATTAGGATTAGGATTAGGGGAATTTAGGATTAGGATGGGTGAAGAGGTTGGGTTGAGAAGTTTCTAGAAGAGTCTAGAGTTTTCTTAGGTTTTATGGAATAAATATTTATTCATTCCAAATGCTTTTGGTTTTGGGAATATTTATTAAAATATATTTAATAAATATGAAAATTAAATATTTCATCTTAATTAAATATTTTGAGTTGGGATTAGGGTTAGAAAGGATGGGATTAGCCTTTTAATCAAAATTAAGGAGAGATTAGAAGATTCTAGAAGAGGTTAGTAGTCTTAAGAAAATTGAAATTGGCCAAGTTTTGGGCAAAAAATAAATTAATTATTATTTTGGGGATTTTTGGTCAATTTATTAATTAAATAATTAATAAATAGGGGAATAATGTTTAAATAAGATTTAAACATTTTTGGGAGGGATTTCTTAATTAAATATTTTTAATTAAGATAAAGGGATTTAATGACATAAAAATAAATTAATTAATTAAATAAATAATTAATTAATAAATGATGATGTTATTAGGGGTTTTTTAGAAAATAAAAATAATTTATTTTCTAGAAAGGATTTTTAGGTGTCTACATTTTGCCCCTCTTTGATGCGATGCCACAAGTGGCGTGACGTCAAAGACAAGAAAATAAGATGCCCAAGACTAGAACTCAGAGGAATAAGGGGTTGTGCCCCCTCGAGAAAATAACGCAAGGAGTAAACGTTGTGGAATTTTCTCAAAAGGAAACAAAGAAGGAAGGACCAATGGAAGAAGGAGAGATAAATAACCAAGCTTCCAAGAGAAAAGATGGGCGAATCCAAGATGAGATGAAATGCAAAATGCAAGAAACAGCTACATGAGGATGCAAGATGCAAGATTAATCTATATGATGCGGGATGCAGGGGATTTAGGGAGCTCCATGCTTTTTATCTTTTAGAGAGCACAACCTAGTTTGATATAGCAATGCTAGAGACCTGCCAATGATACTAGGATCACGAGACTTTGTCACTAGCGTTGCATAGGACTGATGCTAAAAAGACACGCAGGGTTGCCCCAGCATCACACATGAAACCCGAAGGAGGCATGGTGGGAACGATGTTGAAGAAACCACAAACATACGACTGACTCACAGGCAGAAGCAAAAGATCAAAAGACCTTGCCCTAGATTATCCTCATTCGCAGCACACCATAATATAAAGGATCATGGTGACTTTGAGTAGAGAACAATGAGAAGACGTAAAAGATTTAACAAGACCCAAAGGACAAAATCCAAGGTCAAAATGATAACTCCAAAAGACAACCTTTTCCAAGGAGAGAGATTTGATTCGATTGATGGTGGGAAGATTGGTCTGAACATGTGGAAGGATACATCGACACGGACCTGGTGTGCTTGGTGGAAGATTAGGTCTGATAGGAGGAAGGATACATCCTCAAGGACCGCTGATTGATGGAAGATTTTGTTATTTCGCTGGCAAATGATGAGGTTCAAAGATAGTCACAATGATCAAGGATAGTCGACAATTAATATTGCTGAAGTACAAGGCTGGGTAGGACAAAGTGTTCTGATCAAATGTTGTTGATGCGAGACTGACAAGGATATGTACAATAAGACAATGACAAGGGATGACAGACACAAAGGATGGGACCTAAAGACACACATGTACAAATGAGTTCAGGTGAAAACATGATTGACGCTATGGTACAAGACTCAGGATTAGGATGTACAAAGAACCTAGGGATGAAGCTGAAGCTCCAAAGATATGCAAGACAATGCCCCAGTTAGGCTAGAAAGCCAAGATGGACTAACGGAAGATGATGTGTCCTAAAATGACATGGATTTGGGAAGGACACATCCCAATGGTGATGATTAGATTGAGATCAAGGCTTGCTACAAGACTAAGGATGTGATTTGGATTGGTTGGCTTGATCTTGGATGTGGGATAGCTAGAGGATGTGGAGAGGATTGGAAGATTGCTAGAAGACTGCTAGGAATGTTTGGATAGGGATCAATGGCATTGGATTGCAATGAGGTTAGCCTATAGCTAGATAACAATGACAAGGGAAGATACCAAGTGATGGAAAGATGGAGGAAAATGCTAGGGATTTGGATGGAGGAACTGCTGAGAGATGGAGGAAATGCTTAGGATGAGGATGATGGAATTGCTAGGAGATTTGGATAGTAGATTTGCTTGAGGATTGGATAGAGGAATGCTTGGGGAGATTGGATGATGGATTTTCTTGAGGATTGAAAGATGGAATGCTGGAGGAACTGCTGAGGAATCTAGATAGAGGAATGCTCAGGGATTTGGGGAAATGGAAAGATTTTGGATGAAAGATAGTCTCCAAGGAATATGTCACCAAGGGATAAGATGCCCCCTGCTTAGGATAGTTCATGTATTTTAGAGGCATTAGGATGGGGTACGATTGGATGGAAGATATACCGACAAGAGGATGAGGAAGGTAGATGGAAGCTAGGCCAAATGGATTGAATAGAGGATATGTAGCTGAAAGGTGTGATGGATGCCAAGAAGGTGCCCAAAAGCATATATACTTGGTAGTCTTTGTTTTTGTCATCAAGATCCAAAGGAGGATGAAGGAGGTGAGAGACAAATGGGATGGAGGAGATGTTGGATAAGACGTGATAGAAGGGAATGGCCCCCAACTGCAGAAAGGAATTGGGGGGAGACTACGCATGACGCCTGTTTGCTAGGTTTTCATCATGGTATTTGCCCAAGGCGCTTGAATTGCCAAGTTTTCACCATTGGACGAATGTTTTTCTCTTTTCTTTTTCTTTCCTTTTCTTCTTTTTTTTTTAAACTTTTCTCTTGATTTTTCCAATTTTTATGGATTTTTTTGATTTTCTGCTGACTTTGTGCTGATTTTTCACTGATATGTTGATTGATTTCTGACCTGTTGTTGATTCTCTGATTTGGTGTTGTCATGTTACTGATGTTCTAATTTTGCTGACCTGCTGATTTCTCTGATTTGTTGTTGACTTTCTTTCACTGATCTTTCGGATGTGCTCGGATGTTGGTACAACTTTGCTAGGATGGATGGATTTATGCAAAAGCATAGATTGGATGGGGTAGATGGGATATATAGTGGTAGAAAGTGTTTGGATGGAAATATGGAAAGTGATCATGATAAGGGGATGTTGTCAAGATCAACATTGGCACATGTTGTAGGGGAGATGGATGAAGTGGATGGGTTTCAGAAGATAGAGGTAGATAGGATGGAGGATTTATGCTAGGAAATTTTGGATCTTTGGGATCCAAAATAGATTCAGGAGATGGGGGAGAAGACTGAGTAGCTGGGGGATTGGCAACCTTGGATGCCATTGTGGATGTTTCTTTTAGATGTATTACATCTTTTTGCTTTGGGATCCACATCATGTTTTCTTTAGCTTTGGTGGGCCTTTGTGGCCATTGGTATGCATCAGATTTTTCTTTTTCTTTGCTAGGCCTTTGTGGCCATGTAGTAGATTTTGCTTGTGCTTTTCTAGGCCTTTGTGGCCATGGGAATGCATTGGATCACTTGACTAGATTTTTATTTGGTTGACCATGTCGTTTAGGCTGGACATGACAATCCTTAGATCTTTGTGGATATTTCCCTTTATTCATAATGGATGTGGCATCCAAATTGCGGGGAGAATTGGAGTGAATATGAGGAGATGTGTGGGATGGAGGAAATATGGATGGAGAGATAGAAGGAGATTGGCAGATAGGATATGTGGGAATGTGCCTTTGTTGATCTTGACTAGGGATGCTTGGATTTTGGATGAAGAACTGAGCAGGATAAAATGGGGGATGATGTTTTGGGATGTATGGTCCCAAAATGGATTGGGTATATGGAGGATATGTGATGGTAGATTTTGGGACATAGGAACCCAAAATGGATTTAGAGGACGAAGGAGGAATGTGATAGGTTGTCCTGCATTGTAATGATGGAGGAGGAGGAATAGTGTTGTATGCTTTGGGAGATGTAATGGTGGGTTTGGAAGGATGCTTGAATTTGGCTTTAGTTGTACCAACATTTTTGGAGGAAGTGCCTTCTTCTGATGTGTGACCAATGCCACATAACTTTGGATGTTTCTTGTCTTGGATAGGCTCCAGATTTCCTTATTCATGGATGCCTAGGTCTTTTCCTTGATAATTCCATTTTTTTAGCATTTTATCCAAACAAGAATATTTCTAACTTGGGGAATATGATAAACATCCAGTTTCTGGTTCCCTGTTGGAAGATATGGAACTTATTACTTTTGCTTCAAGTGGGCTACCTCTGACAAATGTAAGTGGACCGAGAGGATAAAGTGTTGGGACCTGGATAGTTTGGATCGAAAAATCCTCAAGAGGAGAAGATGGGATGATGGGATCTTGACTAGGATTGGGAGATAGTAACAGATCTTGAGATGGAGAAACCGGGATGATAGGATCTTGGATTGGAGGAATTGGGATTGTAGGATTTTGGATTGGGGGTGATGGAAGCAATAGAACATGTGATGGGGGAAGTGAAGAGATTGGATCTTGATTTTCTTCTGCGAGTATTTTAACATGCTTTTGGAGAAGATCTTGACATGGTAGGACTTATGTGGATAGAGTGATGGGGGATGTATGGATGGACTCTTCAGAGGGGGTGAATGGAAGGATGGGAGATTCTGTAGCTATGATGTCTGGAAGAAGGAAGAACTCTTCAGATGGTATGGATGAAAGGATGGAAGGTTCTACAGTTGTGATGGCAGGAAGAAGGGTGAACTCATGAGGCTTATCAGATATGCTTTGGATAATGCTAGGAGGTGATGTTGGTGGGGATGGGATGGAGACTTCATATGGAAGGGAATCAATGATGCTAGGAGATGGAAGATGATCAATGAGTGGAATGTATGGAAGATAGATAACAGATGGGAGTGATGGATGGGCCTCATCAATGATGGCTTCACATGAAGGATTGAAATGTCTTGGCTCTTCATTTTTAAGAGTGGGATTTGTTATTGGCTTTCTTGTGAAACTCCTTGGAGACTTTCATGGTGAAGAAGGATTGGAATGTGGAGGAGATGGAGAGATAGGATAGTCCTCATATGAAGATGGAGTGGATAAAGTGGAACTTTCTTGAGGGGATGACGGTGCAGATGAGGAGTTGGAGGATGGTGGGTTGGGAAAAAGGATTGGAAGACTTGGTTTTTGGTTTTGAGAATGATGTGGAGGATAAGTAGATGGGGGATTTGGATAAAGGATGGGAAGACTAGGATTTTGGATTGGGGAAAGATTTGGAGGATGAGTGGATGGAGGTTTTAGATAAGGGAAGTAGCATGAGGTGTTTCTATGGGGTGATGGTGATTGGGATATGACCATAGTAGGAGATGGAGGTATGAAGGATGCATGTGGAGGCTATGTGGTTTTAAGATAGGGATAAGTTGTGGATGGATAGGATAATGGATTTGCCTTGCCAAGGACATGAAAGGGAGTGCTAGTGGATAAGTGTGAAGGCATGATTGGATTTTTTGAGGAATGTTTGGATGCTGGGGGATGTTTGAAGCAAATTGACTAGGATTTTCAAAGTACACATTGTGATCTACAAGGCTTTCATCATCATCAGGATAGGATGGATTGAGAGGAGAGACATAATAACCAAGCTCATCATAATAGTTTTGAGACATGCTGACTTGTGGATGAGTTGGATAAGGAATGAAGGATGAAGATGGGTTGGAAGACTAAGACTCAGATTGGAATGACTAACAGGATCAGACTGGGATTGGATTTGGCTCAAGATTGGAAGAAGACTGACTCTAAAGGAAGACAGACAAGGGGATGGGGGATGACCAAGATGACTCTGCTAACCTAAGATAGGAGGAAAGGGTGACAAGACTGGATTGAATATGACTGGAAGACCATGATTTGAGATTCTGAAAGCTTTGGACTTTTTCTGAATTTTGGGAGGATTTGGACTGACATGGCTTCTCTGAGTACCTTGAACCAAGTTGTAGATCAGTTTGATGTTTTTCCAATGGCAAAGGATAGATTTCAACAAATATTTTTGGAAAAGCAATCTCCACAAGGGACAAAGCAACCTTGTGAGATACAAAAAAGATAACTGACTCTGATAAAGCTCTGAAAGTGTATGTTTCAACAATGTTTTCATGAAGTTTGTGACTATCATGCACTTCAAGAAGATCTACCTAAGGAAGGTGAGTATCAAAATCGCTTGCCCACAGCTTGGTATCCCTCAGAAGGGAATACAAATGGTGAGTAATCTTGAGGTGACCTGGTAAACCCCTTAGAATCGGTCCTTGTACAAGGATTTTGATACTTTTGGATGTAGATAGGGTAGCCTCTATTTTATCAAGTTTTTAATAGTTCCGTGGAGTCTCCATACCCGGTTATGTTGACCGCTCGTGACTCACTTAAGAGCCTAGCCAATAATGTTGGGGGAAAGGAATATTTACCATCCCTAGTCACTGTATTTGGCACGAACGCCCAGCGATTAGGAGATATAAGTGAATACTTTTTGCCTTCACTTTATTTATATACTAGCAGGGGGGGATACCGGTTTGAGGTCGTTCTCTGAGGAGGAAGCACTTCTCCCTGGACAGGCCTCGCTAAAAGTAGAACAAGTGAACTTGTCCAAGTCCAAATGTTCTACGTTGCTTACTTTAACAAGGATTTTGCAAGAATTTGAAAAACTCCTAAATGCACATCAAGCAAGTTTGTTCATTTTTCCAAATTGATTAAGTGTTTTTGAACTTTGAAGAACTGAAGACACAAGTGTTTTTAGATTTTGAGTTGTTCATTTTCCAAAAAGTAAGCGATTTGAGCAATTGCAAGTTCTTTCTTTGATCATTCAAGATTGAGATTGGCGTGTTGATTTAAGAACGTTGAAAAGAGCTTTGTTTTATCCTTTAGATCATTCAAGATTGAGTTTGTTTGATTTTCAAAATGATAATGACTCTTAGGACTTAAGTACATTTTTCTTTAATTTCATTCGAGATTTGTTTTGACCTTTGCTTTGATTTTTTAGCTTCAAAAGACAAGTTCCTAATTTAGCTTTGATGCGTGAAATTTGAAAAAGAAGGCATTCAAGATTTTTGCAAAATGAAGTTAGTTTTCAAAAACAACGAAGTTTTTAGGATTGATTTTAGGAACTTTTGCATTTTTAGGATTGATTTTGAATGTTTTTAGAAATGAGATACAAATTTGAGGTTCTCTTTTTTTTCTTTTTTTCTTTTTAAAGTACCCAAAACTTGAAATATTCCTAATTTTTGCATGAATGCATTTAAAACCTTGATGTTGCAAGGATGAAAATAATTGGATTGATTTAGTTTCATTTGTTAAAAGATTTTTTTGCAAATTTTTAGTCTTTAATGCATTTAAGAATGATATGGGGGTTCATTTTAAGCACTAAAACAAGGTGTGTATGATTTTGCTTCCTTATGGAAATTTTTGAAAAAAAGTGGCCAAGATCTTGCTAGAAGAAGAAGAAGTAGATGGAATAGAAGAAGAATATAGGCAAGAAGGGGAAGAAGAATTTGAAGTGCTCTGTCCACCTATAAGCTTGAAAAATCTGAAAACACTCCAAAACCTATCAGAACGTTTTCAAAGAACCCGTGAAGTGGGTCCCACCGGGTGTGCCAAAATGTAGACTAGGCTTTGAGGATACCTGTTATCTGTTTTGAAAGGCTAAAACTTTCAAACATTAGACTAATCTAGCATTTATTAGTTCAAAGGATAAACAAATATAAAACCAAGCCACCTCAAGATTGTTGCTAAAAACAAGTGCTATAGAGCAAATGTTTGATTTGCTTCAATTAGAGGGATGTGGGTGTGCTCTCAAATGCATGGAGAGGGATTTATGGTGATGCATAAATGATGAGAAAAGCTTGAAATATGAACTAAGATTAATCCATTAAGCTATTCTAAGATTTGTTAAAAAACATGAAGAAATCTAACAATTAAGATGTATGCTAAGATGATCTAGCTAAAAATGCTCATGATAACAATGCATAAATGATAAAAACTAAGCTAATAATTTGCTTTTGGAAGGAGGAGTATTTATAGGATTTGGGGAGGGCTTGGGTTAGGAGGATGAGTCAGAGTTTGGGGTAAGGTTAGGGGTTGAGTCAAGGAGATAAGGATGAAGACTTTCTAGAAGAGTCTAGGCTTTGGATGAGGATAAAGACTTTCTAGAAAAGTCTAAGCTTTCTAGGGATAAAAAGGAATTTAGGAGATAAATAAAGATTTATTTATCTCAAAAGCTTTAATGAGTTTGAGGCTCATTAGGGGAAGGGTTACCTCCTTGTGACAAGTTTCATAAGGGGATTGGGTTGAAAGATGGGAGGAATGTGCATAATTTGAGAAATGTGCCTAAGGTCAAAGGGTGTAAGAAAGGGGTGAGGGGCTTCTTAAATGTATCATAAATGCATGTAAGAGGGATAAGGAGGTTTTAAATGCCTTCAATGCATGTAAGAGAAGTCTCTAGAAGTTTGTTGACTTTGGGTCAAGCTTAGGAGTTGGCTAACGTTGGTTAGGGAATGTGACAAGGTTTAAGGGGAGGATTAGGATTAGGATTAGGGGAATTTAGGATTAGGATGGGTGAAGAGGTTGGGTTGAGAAGTTTCTAGAAGAGTCTAGAGTTTTCTTAGGTTTTATGGAATAAATATTTATTCATTCCAAATGCTTTTGGTTTTGGGAATATTTATTAAAATATATTTAATAAATATGAAAATTAAATATTTAATCTTAATTAAATATTTTGAGTTGGGATTAGGGCTAGAAAGGATGGGATTAGCCTTTTAATCAAAATTAAGGAGGGATTAGAAGATTCTGGAAGAGGTCAGTGGTCTTAAGAAAATTGGCCAAGTTTTGGGCAAAAACTAAATTAATTATTTTTTTGGGAATTTTTGGTCAATTTATTAATTAAATAATTAATAAATAGCGGAATAATGTTTAAATAAGATTTAAATATTTTTTGGAGGGATTTCTTAATTAAATATTTTTAATTAAGATAAAGGGATTTAATGACATAAAAATAAATTAATTAAATAAATAATTAATTAATTAATAAATGATGATGTTGTGAGGTCCACTTTCGGCCCACATAGTGATCCTGTGTTGTACATATTAGCTATCTTTTTTATTATGTTTCTTTCAGAGATACTTGGACTTTGTCGACTACTGTTATATTATGTTTGGACTCGTTGGATTGTTCTTTTGATGATTCTGCTTATGGGATCCATGATGTATAGATTTGGTTTGTGTTTTTATATGATGTTTTGTGAACCTGATGATCTTGATGATATTTAAATTACGTTATGGAATTTCATTTGAAATGTGCAATCAAATCATGAATATTATATGCAATTGACGTATGAGTTGAATTATGCAATTTAATGTTTAAATTTTGCTATATCATATATGTTATTATAATGGTTTTCTTCCTTGAATTACTGATGCTGCATTTAGGTATTGCAGGTGGAAGGACCATGGAAACACATTCGGGGAAAGCACATTGAACATAGGGTAACCAGTTAAACCAAGGCCCCGTCTATTAAGAGACCTGAGGCCTCGTTGTTAAGTAATTTATTTCGTAACAGTAATTTGAATGTTTGTATGTTATGTGTTGTTATTCTGGATGTACCTTTCGTGAAATGTTATTTTGTTAAGTGTCGCTTGACACCTATGTTCAATGTTATTAAGGTACATCATGTGTTGTGTGAGAGCACTTGCTAGGAGTTTTAGGGATATCTTAGCACTCCTTTCTGCCATAGGAATCTTTATGCAATCTCATTCCCCATTTTTGATGTTATTTCTCGACATGGGTTTAGAGGGTTAATAATGGCCTTAGGAAATAGTTTTATGCTTAATTTGTTAACCCATTCCATGTATCCATGGGTTAGGGGTATTTTCACCTCTTTAGAAGCCTAAAAGTGACTTTAGGACCCTTTTAAAAATTCATTTTCCTTCTTGAGCGAAAATTGCAACTTGCATGTTGGAACCTCATTTATGAGGTTAGGTGTAGAAGCCCTATTTAGAGGAAATTTTGGCTTAGGGTGATTCATTCACCCATTCTCTATTTTTAGAGAGCTTTCAGAAAGTTAGAGGAAAAAAGGCTTGAAGCTTGGATTAGGGCTCAACAACATTCTACCATAGCTTGGATTTGAGGTAGGAATTCATGTGCTCTCTCTGTTTGTTTGAGATGTTTGTTAAAATGATCATGTTCTTGGCTCCCCATGGTTGGTCATGGTGGAGGTTTGTTTTGTTTAGTGTTGTGTTTTAGCTCCCCATGGTTGGTCATGGTGAGAGCAAGCTTGCATATGTGTTTATCATGTAATTGAATTTTTGGGTTGTTTACTCTTAGATTCTCTCACCCTTGGGAGGGAAGAGAAATCAAGAGGGGGTGTGGAAATGGAGGCAACTCCATGTGTAGAGTCTCCTCCATGTGTGGGGAAGGATGAACCTTGGGTGAGTGATTTTCCCCAAGAGACCTTGCATGTAGCCCTTGTGGCAATGGGGGGCATAAGGAGGGGAAATTGGCCATGTGTGCCTTGTATGTATTTGAGAAATATGGGTCCATGTGTGGCCTTGTATATTATGCAATGGTAATCTCCATGGTTTTGTCTACCACACCCTACAAAGGAAATTCATGGGAATTCCTTAGTTTACTTCTTGAGGGAATTTGGGAATTTTGTCCATGTTTGTTAAATCATGTTGTGATTGTGTGTATATGTTTGTAACCTGTTCAATGTGTTCTCCCCAAGCTCGGGGGTGGTCTCATGAGAGACCTTGGATGGGAGGTGAGCTCCCATGGTCTTTTCCTTGTTTTGTTTGCAATTGCAGATTTTGAAGTATGGAAGCATGATGCTAAAGAAGATAAAGACTTTTGCTTTGATGTGTTTGAATGAGGAATTCACTCTATGTTTGAAAGAGGAATTCACTCCATATTTGATTCATCCTTGTAAATTTGGAATGATGTATTCAATCTCCCTTTGGAGCTCTTGTATAATGTATTTAGAAAGAAAAACATGTTGCTATATTGATCTATCATTGCCAAATTTATATTTTAGAAGATGCTTTCATTATGAGATTCATGTAAAGAAAAGCAAGCTTCATCTGAATATTGCAATGTTACTTTGTAACCTAGGAATGATGTAAATTTCAATGGGATAAAGATAATGAGATGTTATGTAATTCATAATATGTATAAGATGAATCCTTGCATGTTTCTTAAAAGACCTTTATCTCTCTCTCTACCATTGAAATTACTCTCTTAATTATTGCAATGAGTTCTTCAAGTTGATAGAATCTATATTGATATGTTATCAGCTCTTACTTGAATGAAATAAGGAGATTGTAGCTCCATTAGATGTTTTAAATTGGTTAAGATCAATTCAAATATACTCTGAATATGTGTTTGAAAACACTCCTTAGTTCTATGATATTGACAAGAGAAAACTATGAAAAACTATGAGCATTTAGTCTTTAGAAAAGACCTTATTTGAATAACAAATAGACTATGTAAATCTATGTTTCAAATACTATCTAAATGCAATAACTTAAACTTTTCATTCCATATTAGGAACCATTAAAATTTCATTGCTATGATTAATGAGTTTAAAAAAAAATGAACTAAGTAGTGCTAAAACAAAATAACACTACCCAGAAAATTTTAAAGAGCAAATAGCTCTCTGGATTTTGTATGGGAAAGAATTCCCATACAAAAATCCAACCACAGTCATTTAATATTATTAAATCTGCCACCTTTGCCCAAGCTAATAAATAAAATAAACTTTTAAACAAATATCATACTCACCTTTTTGACAAGCCTTTCCCCTAGGCGCAGGTGGATGAAGGCTAAGGCTTTGTAATTAATCCCAATCCTTTTGGATGATGGGATGGTGTACTAAGTGCCACCTAAGCAAGCAACTTGTTAGCTTTTAAAAGCTTTGTCTTCCAAAATCCACGCAGCCCTTTGGAGGAGTTAAAACTTGTCAATAGTTTCCTTGTTTGAAGCTTAAAAGGGTAGGTGGGTTGTCATGTCTTGGCATTATTTTAAACCTCCTTTCAATGCACATCATCTCTACCTTGAATTGCGCCCCCCTTGCTTTATTTGAATTTCAATCTCCTCATGGCACGTGAGTAGAGGAGGTTTAGAGGCTAGTGGGAAGGCTAGTTTAGAAGGTTAGATATTTAGGAAAGGATGGTAGTTATTAAGGTAGATAGGGTAGTAGATAGTTTAGGATATTTTGGTGAATAAAGATGGATTAATTTAGTTAGTTTAATTAGAAGTTTTTTAGATGCTTAGATAGTTAATAAGATTGTTTAGTGGGTAATAAAGTTATGATATAATTTATGTTATTTTGTTATTTTGCTTTTGGATTTAATATTAGTATAGGAAGATATTAAGTGATGCAAGGAGATTTATAGTTAGTGGAAATTTCTATTTTGTTCTATAATGATATTTTTAAACATGCATTAAATATTAGATAATAAATTATAATTTATTAATTAAATAATATCTATATTATTTAATTAATATTTTATAATTATTAATTAGTATTATATAATAAATAAATATAATTAGTGATTAAGACTTATAGCTTTCATATACTAATTTAATAATAAGTTTGACGAAGCATTCATGAATATCTTGTATTTCCAATCAAACCAATTAAGCTCCATGAACAGATTGGACTTAACGTAAACATTAGACATTCTTTATACTTGACCTTAATTAATGTTCCTATAGCATCCTTTATAGACCACATTGTCGAGGTTGTTTACCTGAATCATTGTAGCCTCGTCGTTGAACTCTTTAACCCGCATCTTGTTTGTAGGAACTTTATCATTTTTTAAAAATTTGTTGGTTGTGTTTTGTCCCAACTTTTGGGCATCACAGATGTCATTAGGGGTTTTTCAGAAAATAAAAATAATTTATTTTCTAAAGGATTTTTAGGTGTCTACAGCTAGTTCACCTATCTGGTACAATTGGTTTTAGAGAATCAAACTCTCATACCTTATTGTAAGAACCTTAGTTGAATTCAGTTGTTATGGTTGTTCTTCCTTAGGGTTGAGAATCAATGGTTTTATTATTATGGAATTAAGTCTTATAAAAAAAAAATTGTGTGTGTGTTTTGTCGTAGTTTTGGGCATGACAGAAGTCATGAAGGAGTTAGGGTTATGGGTTGATACAACCTATGGAAAGTGCTATGATATGGATAATAGGTATGTCCCTTATAGTAGTAATTATAAAATATGTTGAGTTCAAAATAGTTGCTTTCTCTAAAGCATCTTATAGGATAGATTTCATTGTAGTTGATGTTCCTCCTAACTATGGGGTGTTTTTTCCTAGATAATGGGCAAGCCTTTTTTGTGGTCATGTCTAATTAGACTTTTCATATGCTACCATACTGATTCATGGAAAATAAATCAAGGTTAAAAGATAGCCTAGATCTTCTTACATTATATAGGATATGGACCATAACCAAATGACCTTCTTTTCTGATACTAACTTAGGAGATTTCTTAGTTCAGTTGAAAAAACTTGAATTGAAGAAAATTGGATTGATTAATAATCATGCTCATAAAAGCCAAGATCAAGTATGGTAGATATTTTTTATGGATCTTGCAGCAAGGAGGGTAGTGGAGCTAGTATAGTATTCATCTCACCTGATGAGAAAACACTCAAATATTATTTTATCATTTTATTTGAGTGCATGAATACTGTAGAAGAATATGAAGCCCTCTTACCTAGATTAAATATTGCATTCAAACATGGGATTAATATGCTTTGTGCATATGTAAATTCCAAATTGGTCTTTTCACAAGTAAGATCCAAGTATATTTCCAAAAATGCAAGGCTTAAGCAATATAGAAATGAAGTGTGGGACACAATTGAATTATTTACTGCATTCTTAGTATATTGGGTGGAAAGATTAAAAAACATCATGGAGGAATTTCTATCTAATGTAGCCTTAAAAAAAAATGGCATAACCTTAAGTGGCATATCAAAAGTTGAGGTCAAAACTAGACCTTTTGTCCCTAAAAATATATGCAATTGGCATGTATTTGAAGATGATAATGACTTGTTGAAATTTCTACATTATGTTGATCAATATGAATCACAAGAAATAGACTTCAATACATATGTTGAGGAAATAGATGGTAAAGAAACTATGTTTGGAAAGGAGGTATTTCAATTGAAAACTAATAAAATTCCCAAAGGGATAGTAGCATTAGATAGGGTTTTTGAAAAAAGATGACAAGATTGATATGAAGGAAACACCTATCAAAGAGGGGGATGTTGAAAAGATCAACTTAGGAACAAAACATGAACCTAAGAATGTTTACAATGGAAAGAAACTCACGCCAAAGATAAAGGAGAATTAAATAAAATTGTTAAGAAAATGGAGGCATGTATTTTCTTGGTCTTATGATGACCTTAAATCCTATATGAAATATTTATTTTAGCATGAAATTTCTTTGCATCCTGATGCTAAACCTTTCAAATAAAGGAAAAGACCCATAAATCCTACTCCGGCTCATAAAATGTAGAAAGAACCCATTAAGTTGAGAGATGGAGGGATAATCAAACCTATAAGGCATTCAACTTGGGTATCAAATGTTAGAGATTCCATGCATATTTGTACTAGAATTAGGGTATGCATATGATTATGGTATGCCAAAAAGTGGCAATGTTGAAAAGAATTTCTAGACTGATTGAAAATTTGTTATAACTTCCAAATAGTATAACATTTTTGAAATCTGAAACATGTGTCACATTCTATGCTACTACAAGAAAAGAAAAAAAATTGATGAAGTTTGGACTAAGTTAAGGTGGTCAGACATGAGAGTTTTTATATCATGGAAAAGTTGTAGCAGAAAAATAATAATTATTTATTTCTTTGGAAATAAAAATTACAAAAAAATGTGTTTCACATCCAAACATGAGTCTACTACTTATATCTAGAATCTCGTAAAAAAATATTAGCATTTGATTGTGATAAGAGTTAGTATCACTGATAGTAATGTTGAAGATTGATTATTTGATGGTGATGATGATGAAGACCGGCCAAGATCAGACAAATATAAGAGACTAGAAAGGTTAGATCAGTTATTATCTTGTCATTGATGTCAAGCAATTGATTTTTGGTTTATATTATGTTGTCATATCATTTGATATATGATATAAGTTGAATGAGTTAAGGAGAAGAAGAAATGAGATGTTATGAAGTTGAAGAACTTAATTGGGCAATTGATATACATCTGAAAATGTTAAGATTATGTTGATATAATTGTTTTCTACCTAACATATGATTATGTTAAGTCGGTAAATCTTGGTGATGAAGATTTGACAAGTCGGTAAGAAAAATAGTTTTTGCTACCGAGCAAGAAATGTCACTCGGTAAAGGTAAAGGTAAAAGGAAGTAACTTAGTAAAGAGAAAGGAAATAAAGACACTAAGAAAGAAATTTCTAGGCACCAAGTGAAGTTAACTGAAATTCAAGGTTATCTACTGAGCAATGAATAGGAATTAAATATAAGGATTGGAACAACATTTTATGATTAGCTATGATGATCTGGATGGTGTTACTATAATTGATAGTAATGTTGAAGATTGATTATCTGATGGAGCTAATGATGAAGAGTAATCAAAATAAGTGGACTACATGAAGATAGTAGAAATGTTAGATTAGTTATTATCTTTCCATTGATGTCAAGAAATTGATTTCTAGTTTATATTATGTTGTCATATCATTTGGTAATGATAGAAGTTGAATGAGTTAAGGAGAAGAACAAATGAGATGTTACGAAGTTGAAGAACTTAAATGGGAAACTGATACAGATTGAAAAATGATTAGAATATGTTGATATAATTGTTTTATACCTAACATATGATTATGTTAAGTTGGTAAAATATGGTAATGAAGATTTGACAAGTCAGTAACAAAAAATATTTTGGCTACCGAGCAGGAAAAGTCACTCAGTAAGGTAAAGGTAAAAGGAATGTCACTCGGTAAAGGGAAAGGAACTCAAGAAATTGAATAGAAAAGAAAGGTTTAGGCACCGAGTGAAGTTAACTAAAATTCAGATGAAGGACACTGAGCAAGGAATAAATATTAAATAAGGATTGAATTAACATTTAACGATTAGCCATGATGAGTTGGATGATCATGATGATGAGGAAAGTTAGTGATAAATGATCCATGATTATGAAAATTCAAGGAGAAGATATACAGCAAGATCTAAATGTCAAAAAGAGAAGGAACAAGTTTCTAGAAAATTTCAAGTTCCATGGTGAAAAGAAAATGTGTTACCGAGATCCAAATTCAAGGTATAATGAATTGAATGGCTGAGATTGATTAAAGGAAAATGTAATAGAAGCAATTAAGAGGAGAATTTTGTCTATATAAAGGATGAATTTGTATGGACAAATGGTTTGAAAATTCATGAAAAGAAGGGTCACCGACTAAGATAGCAGAAGAAGGAACAAAGAGATTTCGAGTGGGAAAATAGAATTTGATGAAGTGTTGATGTCAGTGGATAATGAAGAATTGAAGTGAAGATTGAAGAGAGAACAAAGGATCTGATTATGTAAAGATAGTTGCAAATCTATAGGTCAATTTATTTTCTATTTCTTATTAGCATTTGTAAGAAATAAAATTTCTTAACAGAGTAGACCTGATAGTCTTATTGTAAAATCCTCAAAAAAGGTAACATTCTAAAGAGTATTTAAATCCCTCTAACAAGGCCACTGCTAATAGGGTGAAGATCCTAATAGATCTAAGGTAAATCCCTTGACCGAGTCACACCCAATAGTGTGTATTGTGATTTTTAACTAGATTAGCTCTTAACCGGGCATACTTCAGAAGAGTATTTTCTTAGTTGGTGATAATTCTCATTGTGGTTTTTCCTAAAATTGGGTTTCCACGTTAAATATTTGTGTTACATATGATGAATGATTTATTGATTTTTATATTTTATTTACTATTTTTGGTAATAGTGAACTATGTTCTACTAAGCTTCTACCGAGTTAATCAGAGAAAAAATTTTAAGGTATTTGGGATCAAGAATTACTTATTCACCCTCCCCCCTCTCTCTGTAATCAAATAATTGGTATCAGAGCCAAGTACTCTGAAGAGATAAGTTTAAAAGACTTGAGTAAAATATATGAAGATGTATAAGAAAGAAGTACCTAAGTTGAACAAGGAGAGTTTCTCAACATGGAAAAGCAAAATGAGAATGTATCTATCTAGAATTGGAGAACCTGCACTACATCTACTAGATAATGACTATAATCCACTGCCTACCAGACATTCGACAGTTGATTAGATGAGAGAAAAGAAGGAACACAACTTGGTTGTGATATAGATTACTTCTTCCCTCTATGATGCTAAATTCAATGATATCAAAGATTTTTCTAATTCAAAATATATTTGGGATAGACTTACACTTATCTATGGAGGAGATCATCATGTTCAAAAAGCTAAGGTTGATAGTCTGAGAGGAAACTATGATGAAATGAGAATGAAGAATGAAGAGAACATCACCAATATAATAGTAGAATTAAGGTAGTTGTTAGTGCCATCAGAGGTGCTGGTGGAACTTTGACCAATGAAGAAATGGTAAGTAAAATCTTGAGGACTCTTTCTTCTAAGTATGCTCTTATAGTATCTTCTATTTAGGAATTGAGATCTATACCAAATAATGTTGTTACACTTGAAGCCCTAATCAGTAAGCTGACTCCATTTGAGCTAAGAACCTATGATAATAGTCTACCAACCATTGAAATTTCCTTCAACTCATCTAAGCATTGGATCATCAAGAAGAGAAAGAGATAATTATAGTAATTCATATGGAAATGAGTATAACATTATTCTAACTAAAGAAAAAGGACAAGAATAATTGGAAGTGCTGCTGGCTAACCGACTACATAGAGGCAAAGAAAAGTATAAAGGAAAGTTACCATTGAAATGTTTCAATTGTAATAATATTGGACATATATTACATCTAGATGTCTTGACAATGACATGAATGACAAAAGTGACAAATGAAATCAAGGATTCAAAGATTATAAGGACAAAGCTAAGAAGTCTTGCTACCTAGCTCAGGAAGGTGTGACTAATGATGAATCTGATGATACCAAAGAAGGATATGAAGTTTTCTTTGTTGTAGTAAAGGAAGACTCAGATGAAGATAAGTATGAAGATGAAAAAGAACTTGTTTCTCATGTAAGTAAATTTAACCCTTGGATTATTGATAGTGGAGTTTCACTTCATATGACTAGTGATATTGACAATTTTGTGAACCTAAAAGAGTATGATGGAGGAATTGTCAGATTTGGTAATGATGCCCCATGTCCTGTGAAAGGAAAAAGATCCATTATGTTGAATGAAAAGATGAAATGCAATGATGTATACTAGGTTAGAGGACTGAACTATAATCTGTTGAGTGTTGCACAACTAAACAATACTAGCCACCAACTGGAATATCGAAATAGAAAGGTGAAGATCTATGGTGCTAATGGAGATCTAATTGGAAATAGTAGACAATCAAGAGGTAATTTATTTTATTTTCATATTGATGCAAATAATTGTTTTTTTGTTAAAACTAAAGATGTATGGCTATGACATTAGAGACTCTGTCATGTGGATTTTGATAACTTGATCAAAGTAAGTAAGAAGAGAAGAGTGAGAGCTATACCAAAAGTGAGAAAACCTGATAATGTGATGTCCAAAGAATGTGAGATTGGTAAGATGACTAATTCAAGTTTTCTGAGAAAATCTTATTCTATAAATAGTATTTTGGAATTGGTTCATATACTAACCTTTATGAACCTATGAGAGTTAAAATCTATTATGGAGATCAATATTTCATTTTGTTTGTTGATGATTATTTGGAAATGATGTATGTTATATTTCTAAAAGAAAAATTTGATGCATTTCAAATGTTTAAGTGGCATAAAGAAAAATTTGAAAAAGAAATAGGTAAACAGTTGAAGTGTTGGAGATCTGATAGAGGAGGTGAATTTATCTCTAATGAATTTACTATCTTTTTGTAATGAGCATGGAATCAAGAGACAATTATATGCACTGAGGACTCCACAACAGAATGGGATAGTTGAGAGAAGGAATGGATCCATTTTTTACTATGCTAGAACTTTATTGATTGAAAAAAAGGTTGCATGAACATTCTAGATAGAATCCATAAGTACTGCAGTTTATACTCTCAACCGAGTACAATTGAAGAAAGGTACAAACAAGATAGCCTATAAACTTTGGTTTGGTCACACATTGAATGTAAGTTAGTTTAAAAGTTTTTTAAGTAAGTGTTACATACTGAAAGACTCTAGAAATGGAAAGTTTGACTCTAAAAAAGATGAAGGTATGTTCCTAGGATATTCATAAAAAATCAAAGCATATAAATGTTTGATCAAAGATACTAACAAAATTGTTGAAAGTGAAAATGTGAGGATTGATGAATTTTCAAAAAGCGATGAAGAGGATAGAAAAAAGGAACTTGGAGATTAAAAAAGATTTATTTATGTTCAGGAAGGTAATTCAGTTGACATAACCGAGCAGCAACAAGAAAGAACTGATGAGAAAGATGAACCTCTACTGAGAGATGAAAACATTGATGAACAATTTGTCAAACCTATATTAGAAAAATATGTGAGGAGACACCACTCACCAAGTAGAATTATTGGAGACAAGAATGTAGGATTCATGACAAGTAAGTTGAAAGATAACACGTGTTTGATTTCTGAATTTGAGCAAAGACTAGTTAAATATGCACTAGAGAATGAAGATTGGATGAATGTTATGAAATAAGAAATTGATTAGATTGAAAAGAATAATACTTTGTCACTTGTACCAAGACCCAAGGACAAGAATGTGATTGGAACAAAGTGGATTTTTAGAAATAAACTCAATGAGAAAGGAGATGTGATCATAAACAAAGCAAGATTTCTATACAAAGAGTATGCACAAGAAGTAGGTATTGACTATGGTGAGACATTTGCCCCTATTGCTAGATTAGAAGGTGTAAGAATATTGCTTGCATATGTTGCATATAAAGGATTCAAATTATATCAAATGGATGTTAAATCTTAGTTTCTGAATAGAATTATTGAAGAAGTCTACATTCAACATCCTAATGGATTTTTTGACAAGAGCAAAAGGGATATGGTCTGCAAACTACACAAAGATTTATATAGATTAAAGAAGATACCATGAGAAAGGCTACACTCTTATTCAGATAAGATTGGATTTGAAATATTTAAAATGTGATAGTTCTAATGAAATCTTGATTGCTAAGATATTTGTTGATGACATTATATTTGGTGGAAATGAGATAATCTCTAAGTCATTTGGTGAGGAAATGAGAAAGGAATTTGAGATTTCTATGATTAGAGAGATTAAATTCTTTATTGGACTTCAAATCCAACAAGTTAAGGATGGGATCTACATAAATAAATCAAAATATATCAAGGAGATCCTAAAGACTTTCAATATGGAAGACTCAAAACTAGTTGGAACACTAATGGCTATTGATTGTAAATTATCAAAATAAGATGACACAAAGGAAGTGAATGAGACACTTTATCAATCCATGATTGGTAAGTTATAGTATGTTGTCCATAGTAGACTAGATATTTACATTCAGTTGGTATTGTTGTAAGGTTTTCTGCAAACCCAAAGGAGACAAATTTATCTACAGTGAAAAGGATATTCAGATATTTGAAAGGGGCTAAAGATTTCAGTTTGTTATACACAAAAGGAGGAAATTTTGATCTTAAGGTTTATACTGATGCTAACTAGGTAGGAAATATTGATGACAGAAAAAACACTATTGGCGGAGCTTTCTTTTTAGGAGAAAGACTAGTGACATTGTTAAGCAAGAAACAAAGTTGTATTTTACAATCTACTATTGAAGCTGAGTATGTTGCAGCAGCTATGAATTGTTCTAACATTGTATGGATCAAAAAACTACTGGAAGGTATGTATTAAGAGATTACTGATCCAATTACAATTTATTGTGATAATACCAATTCTCTTAACATATCAAATAATCTTGTGATGCACTAAAAAACAAAGCATATATCTATTAAGTATCACTACTTGAGAGAGAAAGTACAAGATAAGCATGTGACATTGGAGTATGTGAATTCTAAGGAACATATAAGCTTTTGAGTATCTTTGGGGTAAGTTAGGGGTTCTTCCCCTATCCAATGTGCACTAAGGAAATATGCATGTTGCATCAATTCAAGAACTCATTAGAATATCTATTTTGTGAATTGATGCTAGTGTTCACTCTTTAGGTAAGTCCTGAAGGTGTGAAGGTTGTTTATGACTGCAATGAAAAATCTATACACTTGAGGTATAATTTGAGAAGTTTATGTTTCTTTGGCATTGTTGTCAAAGAGGGAGATGAATGACTCTAGAGGGAGAATATTATTGATGATAGAATATGATAGAGAGATTATCATGAGAGAGATGAATGACACTATTGCCGAGAATTTTACTCAAAGAGGGAGAGTACTATTGATGATTTTTAAATACAAAGAAGGAGAATGTTATTGACAGAAAGAGATATATGGAAGATGGAAGATCAAGAATAGAAAAAGAGAAGTTATTACTCAAAGGGAGTAAAAAAATATGAATGACAGTGAAGTGTATCATCATCAATTGAACACTGAAGTTTTTAGTGTTGTCATCAATGCCAAAGAGAGATATTGTTATTATAACTGATAGTAATGTTGAAGATTGATTATCTAATGGAGATGATGATGAAGACCAACCAAGAAAAGAGGACTACATGATGATAGTAGAAAGGTTAGATCAGCTATTATCTTGTCATTGATGTCAAGTAATTGATTTCTGATTTATATTATGTTTCCATATCATTCGGTAATGATAGAAGTTGAATGAGTTGAGGAGAAGAAGAAATGAGATGTTATGAAGTTGAAGAACTTAAATGGAAAAATGATATAGATCAGACAATGATTAGAATATGTTGATATAATTTTTTCGACCTAACATATGATAATTTTAAGTCGGTAAAATATGGTAATAAAGATTTGACAAGTTAGTAAGAAAAAGTCTTTTGGCTACCAAGCAGAAAATGTCACTCAGTAAGATAAAGGTAAAAGGAAGGTCACTCAGTAAAAGGAAAGGAACTCAAGACACCGAATAGAAAATAAAGGTTTAGGCATTGAGAAAACTTAATCAAAATTTAGATGAAGGACATTGAGCAAGGAATAAATATTGAGTTGACATTTAATAATTAGCTACAATGAGCTGGATGATCATGATGATGAGGAAAGCTAGTTACAAATGATATACAGCTATGAAAATTCAAGGAGAAGATCTATGACAAGGTCTAAGTAGAAAAAAGAGAAGGAACAAGTTTCTAGAAAAGTTCAAGTTCCAAGGTGAAAAGAAAATGTGTTACCGAGATCCAAATTCAAGGTATAATGAATTGAATGACTAAGATTCATTAAATTAAAATGTAATGGATGAGATTAAGAGGCAAAATTTATCTATATAAATGATGAATTTTCATGGAAAAATGGCTTAAAAAGTGATGAAAAGAAGAGTCACCAACTGAGATAGTGGAAGAAGGAACAGAGAGATTCAAAATGGGAAAAGAAAATTTGATGAAGTATTAATGCTAGTGGATAATGAAGAATTGAAGTGAAGATTAAAGAGTGAACAAAGGATCTGATTATGTAAAGATATTTGCAAATCTACAGGTTAATTTATTTATTGTTGCTTATTAGCATTTGTAACAGAGAAAATCTCTTACTAGAGTAGACCTAATAATCTTATTGTTAAATACTTGAAACATGTAACATTCTAAAGAGTATTTAAATCCCTCTAACAAGGCCACTCCTAACAAGGTGAAGATCCTAATAGATCTCAGGTAAACCCCTTGACTAGGTCACACCTAATAGTATGTATTGTAATCTTTAATCAGATTGGCTCTTAACTGGGTGTACTTCATAAGAGTATTTTCTTAGTGGGTGATAATTCTCATAATGGTTTTTCCCAAAGCTAGGTTTCCACATTAAAAATTGGTGTTACATGTGATTAATGATTTGTGTGAATGATTTATTGATTGTTATAGTTTATTTTCTTATTGTCAATAAATAGTTAATTTTGTTCTACCAAGTTGCTATCGAGTTAATCAAAGAAACATTTTTAAGACATTTGGGATCAAGGATTACTGATTCACCCCACCCCCTCTTCATAATCCAATAGATGGTTATGGTGACAAGAAAAATTAGTTAAGAGATCTACGGTTATGAAAATTCATGATGATGATCTAAGGAAAGATCTAAATGGAAAAAATAGGAGGAACAAGTTTCAAGCAAAATTCAAGTTCCGAGGTTAAAAGAAAATGTGTTACCGAGATCTAGATACAGTGAATTAGTTTAGGAAATGAATTGGATGGATGAAATTGATCAAAAGAAAATGTAATAGAGGAGATTATGTGGAAAAAATTATCAATATATAGGATGGTTTTGTATGGAAAAATGGTTGGAAAAGTGAAGAAAAAAATAGTCATCGACTGATGCATTGAAGAAGGAATAGAGAGATTCTGAGTGGAAAAGAAAGATCTGATGAAGTGTTGAAGCCAGAGGAAAGTGTAGAATTGAAGTGAAGTTAGAAGAGTGTACAGAGGATCTAGTTAAGAAAAGATAGTTGCAAGTTTATAGTTTGATATATTTACTGTTACTTATTAGCATTTATAATAGAGAAATCTCTTAACGTGGTGGACTTAACAGTCTTGTTGTAAAATCTTTGAAAAAGGTAACATTCTAAAGAGTGTTTGAAGCCCTCTAACAATGCCACTCCTAATAGGGTGAAGATCCAAATAGATCTGATGTAAATCCCTTAACAAGGTCAAACCTAACAATGTGTACTGTAATCTTTAACTAGATTGGCTCTTAACTGAGCATACTTCAAAAGAGTATTTTCTTAGTGGGTGACAATTCTCACAATGATTTTTCCCAAAGCTGGGTTTCCACATTAAATACTAGTGTTACATGTGATTAATTGTTTATGTGATTGATTTCCTCTTTGTTAAATTTTATTTACTATTGTTGATAAATAGTGAATTGTGTTTAACCAAGTTGTCATTGAGTTAATCAAAGAAAATATTTTTAGGTATAAATGGAATCAAGGATTACTGATTCACCCCCCCCCCCCCCCCCCCCCCCTTCTTCGTAATCCAACAATTGGTATCAGAGATAAGTACTCCAAAGGATAAGTTTGAAAGACTTGATTAAAAGATCCAAAGATGTATAGGGGTATGTGTAGGATCATGGTATACCAAGCTATGGCCTTAAGTGGCAGTGAAAAATCAAAAAATCAAGGTTAGTCAAATTGACGTAAAAATTTGTAAGAAAAAAATCTATAGGAAATTGAATGTAGTTTCTAAACTACTAGCCCTTATCTGAAAAAAAATTAATTTAATTGTTCATAATTTTAGATTTCAATGTAGTAGTACAAAAATTTCAAGAAAAAGATAAAAAAATATGTGTATGTCTGACCACCTTAATCACAATCAAATGATGATATATTTTCACAAGATTCTAGATATAAGTAGTAGACTCATGCTCGGATGTGATGCATATTTTTATGTATTTTTTTTCTAAATAAATAATTAATTATGAATTTTTTGCTACAAGTTATTCAGAATACAAAAGTCTCGTGTCTGACCACCTTAACTAATTCTAAACTTTATAAAATTGAAAAAAAAAAAAATTCTTATAGTAGGTGAAGCATAGAATGTGACGCATATTTTGGATTTTAAAAAGGTTAAACCGTTTGAAATTTATAGTTGTTTTTCAATCAGTCTGTCAATTAGGACTTTAAAGATAACTCAATTAAAAAATAAGTAATAATTACTTGCTGAACTCAAAATTTGACAACAATTATATTGATGGAAAGCTAATAATTTCTTCAAGAAACCCTTTTCATTTCAACAATTTTGGGTGAAAAAAAAGGTCGTCAACTACATGGTTGAAGTCTGGAGATCAAAGCAAATATGGTGAACACGTCTTTTGGGTTGACCATTCATGTTTGGCATTGACCAAGGCAAATACCAAGCCTAATTAGATATCCGAAACAATATCACATATCTGATAAAATTAGATATTTGATAATATCGGATATCCGATATCTCTCACCCAGTTCCACCATTTCAACTTGAATGTTTTTTTCAATTTTAAGTTATATATTATATAATTTTTTTTTATTAATATTAAATGATAATAGCATAGCATTAGTAGTATATAAATTTTTATATTAGTATTGTATTATATTATTATTATTTATTTCTCTATTGTATAATAGTATAATATTAGTATTAAATATATATTAAAATATGTATATTATATGTTCAATAAGAGAGAGAGAGAGAGAGAGAGAGAGATTTCAAAAAAAATTGAGCAGGAGATTTTGGATATCTGATTGTTTTTACTCACATTGAAAAGAAAAAGTTTATTCTATGGGTCCCTCAGTCCGAGAACCACGTTTTTCTACAGAGAATATCATGGGATTCTAGTTGTAGAAGACAAAAAATTACTTTTTCCCCCTTTTTGTTTGAGTTTATCTATTATCAAAGATTTTTGCTTCACCTTTTTGGTCTACCATGGGGAGTAGTAGTTGTCGAAAGCATAAACGGGAGAGGAAACTCACACATGAAGAGATTGAAGTGTATAGAGAAATGGATAGGGTTGCCCATCAGAACAAGAGACAAGGTATGTTAAATATTAATGAAGATATGGGCATAAGCCCACCCTTAAATGTGGTTTCTAGTAAGAACATGAATTTTAAATGATTTATGACAATAATATTGAAAATGAGAATGTAGGGATTAAAGATGAAAATGTAGGTTTTGAAAATGAATGTGTAGATGTGGACAATGGAAGTGTGGACATTGAAAATGACAATCCACCAATTGAATATGAAGGAAATGATAATTATAATGGTGCGTAAGAACCAAGTCAACATAACACATCTCCAAATTCTATGAGAAATGAAGTCCCTTGGGAGGAAGAAAGTCAAACTTCAAAATTGAGACCTTCAAGAACAAGAAAATGGTTACTTGAAATTGATTAGAACATAATGAGAAATTTTGATGGCAAGAGATCAAAAAGAACCGTTTGGTTGTGGGTTTTAAAACTTTTTGATCAATTTTTTAGCCATGAGACATTGGTTGAGCAATGTCAAATGTTTGTGCAATTGTTAAAGATATAGAAGATGAGATATATACTAGTCAAATTAAAGATTAGTGTGAATAAGAAATAGGAGAGGAATGCTATTATTGTGAGAAATCTTTTTAGTGCTCTCAATTCCATTGGGAAGACTGCCAAGGAAAAAGATAAGAGAGCTTCTAGGAGGGTTATTACAACCTCGTTAGTAAGTCATCATCTGAGAAAGGCTTGTTTGATGAGACAAACTTATGTTGACCTAAACCTAGTTCCTAAAACTTTGGATAGAGCACTTGCAAGAAGAGAAAGACTAGATGATCCTCTTCATAATGATACATGGGCTTATGGTGGGAGACTTTCACGTTGTGATAAGAAGCTTACCAATGGTGTGAAGGATCAAATTCAATTATTTTGGCAATCTAATTCAAGAGTGTCACCAAATGTAAAGGATGTCTTGAAGTTGAGAATTGGCATTCCAAACCACACCTCGCATCCCAAACATTATTTGGAGGTGAGTCAAACAATGTTGTTCAAAAAAATTTGTGAGAAACATCCAACATTTCAAATATCACAAAGAGATTTTGAAGCCCTCAAGCCTCTTTTTTGTGTGCATCTTAAGATTCAAAATACTTGTTGTTGTAAATATCATGTGGAGTTTTCAATGCACCATGAACTATTACAATCCCTTCATTCTACTTTCCATACTAGTGAAATGTTGGAGGAGTGTGGTGCAAGTGCTCTTCCAAAATCATCAAGAGACTTGCTAGATCATTTTTTATGTCCTAGAAATGATGGATGTTTCTTTTATAGAAAATATTTCTTAAATGACAAGTTCTCAGAGTGTGGTGGGCTAGTGGATTTTGTTGAATGTTTTCATGAGGGCTGCAAACATGATTTTGGAAAGACAATTATCCACAAAAATGGTATATGAAACCATTAAATTTGCATTGAAAAGTGGAGGTGAAGGCTCTAGATGTGAGTTGGTTACAAGAGAATGCAATGTAGCTTATTTTGTTTCAAATTTTAGGAAGAATCTTTTTTACAAGTATGCAAGGCATAGTCACAAGTCTCAGTGGTTGGATCAACAATTCAGGATGTGTAAGGACACTTTTCCAATTGGTACTATTATATCAATCATTGACTTTGTAGAGAACTATACATTGCAGCCCCAAAATGAGTTGCAAGCTCAATATTATAATTCTATTCAAGTTGCTATTTCTATGCACATAAGATATAGACATTCCCCTGATAGTACGTACAGAAGATGACTGGAAGATAATCAGAGAGTACCATTTTTATATGAGCAATGATAGATCTTAATCTCACGAGTATGTCCAACATTGCTTTGAGAATTATTTTGAGTGGGTGTGGGAAAATAATATTGCTATGGATAGACATCTTATTTGGTCAGATAATTGCACATGTCAATTCAAAAATTCTCATATGTCTTATTGGTTATGTAGAATGCATGTAGAGATAGGTGTGCTTCATATTTGGAGTTTTTTTAACGCCAATCATGGAAAAGGGGAGCATGATGGAGTAGGTTCATATGTATAGAGAGAACTAGTTAAGGATAAATTGAGGATTTTAGGCATAGAACTCCTTGATGCTCATTCTATTGTTGATTGGTATACTTTAGAATTGTCACAGGTGGGACTCTTGATTTAGCGGTGTGTAGATTATTTTGGTTGGTTGAGTTGGGTACAATAGGAGATAGGTTGGATTGTCAAACCATGAAATATTCTTCAAAAATGTATTCATTTCAAAGCTCAGATGTTAGTACATGGACCATTTGGACTCAAGAGTTGGCTTGTTATTGTCTAAGGTATCTTCAGTGTGATTGGGATCAGTGTGATTCAAGTGAGTGGGGTGATATGTGGGTTCAATATTATCTAGCTCCTTTATCTATCATAGTCTCTATAATAAATGATGACATGGATTATTCACTTGAATATGACTCTCTTTCAGATCTTCCATAGCCAAGACATTTTTTGCATTGGTTGCACCACAAGGGAATGATGAGAGATTGGATTACTGGTTGGCACATTGTGTTAGAGGAAAGCAAAAACTTTCACAATCAATGATAGATGATGATATGTTCACATATCCAATAGGATCACATGTTGTTGTAGGAACATGGTTATGGACATACATGATTAGAAATAATGGCATTCATGTGTTGAAGACTACGAGAAGCAAAAAACCATTCTCATGTATTCACACCTTATTATAGTAGCCAATGTTAAGTTGTTGAACTATCAAAGAAAACCAAAGACAAAGGAAATTTGGTCTATTATTAATGCTAATCATGAAGTAATATTGAATACCCTCAAGTAGAGAGATGACCCTTCAGGAACACTTTAGTAGGTAAGTTCAACTCGCTGCAAGGTTTTCCATGTTTATTATAGTAACGTTCAATAAATTAATTGTAGTTTTCTTCTTTATTTGTTTGAGCTAATAAACTTGGTTTTGTATGTGGATTGTAAATGCAGTTGGATACATATATGATAGATATAGAAGATTGAGGTGTGCATTTGATTAGCCCATCTTTTGTGATGGTAAACTTCACTATGCATTGGCTAGTCATGTTCTTTGGTTCATTTAGTTACTTATACAGTCATAATATTTTTTTAACCTATATAAACTTCTTATTTTCTCTATTAACTTTTCTTCTACCTTTCGAATGCAGGGATTGGAATGTAGATGTCATCGAGTACCATGTGTTAAACTTATACACTTTAGGAGTGAAATGGACACTTTTTTTTTTATATATAGTTGTGTATCTAAGATTTTGTATATAAAAACAACAATCGACTATAATGTTCATATTTAGATGCCAAATTTTGTATATAAAAACAACAATCGACTATAATGTGCAAATTTAGATGCAAAATTTTCTATATATAAACAAAAATGAGCTTCATCATGCATATTAGATGCAAATTTTGAAATATAAAAGCGCCCATGGGGTTGATTTGCAAATATTAAGAGCCAACATTTTCTATATCCTAATTTGTACCATTCGATTATAAATACATTTTTTTTTTGTATCCTTACATTTGTATCGTCTTAATGCCATGTAAAGTGCAAAAATTATGATTCCTTACTATGAATGTTGTATCCTTATATTTGTATCATCTTAATTTTGTATCCTTACATTTGTATTGTCTTATTTCCATGTACATTTGTATTGTCAAATGATGTAATAGTTGGAGTCATTAAGTCAAAATTGGTCAAATGTGTCCAAAGTAAAATGGTGATTTCCTAGTGTGAAGGTATAGTGTTGAAGGATTACATCCTAACACCAAATAGTATGTACCATTAGCTCCAATTTAGTGGTTAAACACTAGTGACAACCTCATTTTGACCATGGAGTCACTAGAACATTTGCAACCATGTCGAACCAAAGTGTCCCCAAGGAGCACTAAGCATGATTGGGTAGAAATCTTTCAAGGCTTGTATCTCAGACCTCGTGAGAGGTATTGAAAAACCATTAGATGCTATAGGACCATGTTTATGAGGCCTACAATAAACTCTTTCTATTTTAGGAGATTCAAATTTGTTTGAATTTGGCACGCCAATCTCACTTGATGCCAAAACTTGTAGTGAGGGTCAATTGAAAGTTGCACCACTGGATTTCTTCCAAACTATTCATCCTTGCACCGAATGGCTTTGATCATTAGCTCTGGTTGGGTGATTAAATGCTAGTGACAACCTTGATTTAACCACAGAGACGCTAGAATGTTTGTGACCATGACAAACCAAAGTGTCTCCAAGGTGCACTAAGCATGATTAGGAAGAAATCTTTCGAGGCTCGTATCTTAGATACTGTGAGAGGTATCGGTAAATTGTGAGATGATACAAGACCATGTTTCTTAGGCCTATAATAACCTCTCTCCATTCTGGGAGATTCAAATTTGTTTGAATTTGGAATGCCAATCTCGCTTGATGCCAAAACTTGTAGTGAGGGTTAGTTAAAAGTTGCACCACTAGGTTTCTTCCAAACCGTTTGTCCTGGTACTAAATGGCCTAAGTCATTAGCTCTAATTGGATGGGTAAACACTATTGAAAACCCCATTTTGACCATGGAGTCACTAGAATTTTTGTGACCATGTCGAACCAAAGTCTCCCTAAGGTGCACTAAGCATGATTGGGCAGCAATCTTTTGAGGCTCATATCTCAGACCCTGTGAGAGGTATCAAAAAATTGTGAGATGCTACAAGACCATGTTTTTGAGGCCTACAATAACCTCTCTCTATTTTAGGAGATTCAAATTTTTTGAATCTAGCATACCAATCTTGCTTGATGCCAAAACTTGCAGTCAGGGTCAGTTGAAAGTTGCACCAATAGGTTTCTTCCAAACTATTCATCCTAGCACCAAATGATCTACGCCATTAGCTCTAGTTGGGTGAGTAAACACTAGTGACAACCCTATTTCAACTATGGATTCACTAGAACGTTCATGACCATGTTGGACCAAAGTGTCCCCAAGGTGCACTAAGCATAATTAGGCAGCGATCTTTTGAGACTTGTATCTCAGACCCCATGAGAGGTATCAAAGAACAATGAGATGCTACAAGACCATGTTTCTAATGCCTACAATAACCTCTCTCCATTCTGGGAGATTCATTTTTTAAAAAATTTGGCATGCCAATCTCGCTTGATGCCAAAACTTGCAGTGAGGGTCAATTGAAATTTGCACCACTGGGTTTCTTCTAAACCATTCATCCTAGCAGCAAATGGCCTTGCCATTAGTTTTTGTTGGGTAGGTAAACACTACTAACAACCCCCATTTTGACCACAGAGACACTAGAAAATTTGTGAGCATGCTAGACCAAAGTGTCCCCAAGGTGCACTAAGCATGATTGGGCAATGATCTTTTGAGGCTCGTATCTCTGACCCCGTGAGAGGTATCAAAAAATTGTGAGATGTTACAAGACTATGTTTCTGAGGCCTACAATAACCTATCTCCATTCAAGGATATTTGAATTTATTTGAAATTGGCATACCAATCTCGCTTGATGCCAAAACTTGTAGTGAGGGTCAGTTGAAAGTTGCACCATTGGGTTTCTTCCAAAACGTTCATCCTAGCACCAAATGGTTTGTGCCATTAGCTTTGGTTGGGTGGGTAAACACTAGTGACAACCTTTTTTTGACCATAGAGTCACTAGAACATTTGTGACTATGTCAGACCAAAGTGTCCCCAAAGTGCACTAAGCATGATTGGGTAGCGATCTTTCGAGGCTTGTATCTTGGACCCTATGAGAGGTATCGACAAATTGTGAGATGATACAAGACCATATTTCTGAGGCCTATAATAACCTCTCTCCTTTCTAGGAGATTCAATTTTTTTTGAATTTGTCATGCCAATCTCGCTTGATGCCAAAACTCGCAGTGAGGGTCAGTTGAAAGTTGCACCACTTGGTTTCTTCCAAACCATTTGTCCTGGCACCGAATGGTCTACTCCATTAGCTCCACTTGGGTAGATAAATGCTAGTGACAACCCCATTTTGAATACAAAGTCACTAGAACGTTCATGACCATGCTGGCCCAAAGTGTCCCCAAGGTGCACTAAGTGTGATTGGACAGTGATCTTTCGAGCTTCGTATTTTGGAGCCCATGAGAGGTATCATAAAACCATGAGATGCTACAAGATTTTTTTTTTAGGCCTATAATAACCTCTCTCCTTTGTAGGAGATTCAATTTTTTTTAAATTTGGTACACCAATCTTTCTTGATGCCAAAACTTGCAATGAGGGTCAATTGAAAGTTGCACCACTAGATTTCTTCCAAACCATTCATCCTAGCACCAAATGGTATGTGTCATTAGCTCCAGTTGGGAGAATAAATGCTAGTGACAACCCTGTTTCAACCATAGAGTGACTAGAATGTGCATGACCATGCCGGACTAAAGTGTCCCCAAGGTGCACTAAGCATGATTGGGCAGCGATCTTTCAAGGCTCATATCTCAGACCCCATGAGAGATATTGGAAAATCATGAGATGATACAGGACCATGTTTCTAAGGCCTACAATAACCTCTCTCCTTTCTAGGAGGTTTGAATTTGTTTGAATTTGGCATGCCAACCTCACTTGATGATAAAACTTACAATGAGGGTCAGTTGAAAGTTGCACCACTGGGTTTCTTCCAAACCATTTTTCCTACCACCCAATGGTCTGTGCCATTAGCTCTCGTTGGGTGGGTAAATGCTACTAAAAACCTTTTTTTGAACACAAAGTCACTAGAATGTTCGCTAATATGCCAGATCAAAGTGTCCCCAAGGTGCACTAAGGACCATTGTGTATGTTGGCGAGCATTTTGGTGTGTCAAGAGGCAAAGTGGGACCATTCCTAGGGTAAAGCTACCCAACCAGATGTGATGGAAGCATCAATTTTTTCCCATAATGAATAGATGTTTCTTCTCCAAGGGAGATGGGGACATGAACATAAAGGGTCATTGGCAAATGTAAAGAGACCAAGGATGATCATTTGAATGCATTATGGAATGTGTCTATGATTTGAGATGGCATAAATTGATTGTCTATTGTCTTGCTATCACTTCCATGTTCATATTGCATCATTTCATTAGCATTTGAAGGAAAGGAATTAACTAGTGTCTTGTACAATAGTGTTTGGTTGCAGGGATATGCAGGATATATGGTGGTGGAGAGACCACAAATGGTGGTAAATGTTGATTAAAGGTGCATGAAGCAGCACCAATCATTGTTGCGAGAATATACTCCAAAGGATGAGTATATTTTGTGATGGATCTATGCTATTGGGATCCATAGGGATGTGTTAGATCTATTAGGTGGATATAGAGTGATTTGCAAGAGTATTTTTGAACAAGCCATGGCCTAGAGACCCTGGAAAGGTGGGTTTGGTACCTAGAATGATAGGTCATTATTTTCCCAATAACAGTTTAAAAAAATATTGATGTAGAAGCATCATTCCATGAATGTGCTTATTGATTCTCATGGAATGATGTATCTTTGACATGTATAATAGAGTTCTAACATGATACATTGTAGAAGAGTTGATTTTACAAGGTGATCACTAGATTTGTGAAGTGAACTTTGAATGATTTTCTTGGTTGAGAGCATCAGATACATGTGAATACAATGTAGAACATAAATTTTGAATTCACTTAAATGATGAATTACACATGTGAATACATGTAGCACATAAAGTGTACACATAAATTTTCTTAATTCATGAAGCATACATGTAGCACATAGATTATAAAACATACACATGAATTCACTTAAGTCATACATGTAGCCCATACGGGTGCAGGAACACACCTAGGCTAACCTCCATGTTAGAGTTATTTTGGCTTGTACTTGACTCTATCCAAGTCAAGAAGAGTAGTGAGTTTGTTTCAAGACCTTATAAGGTCATTTTCTATGTAGGCTAATTGAGTTAGTCACTAGGACTAAGGTCACACAAATAGCCAATGTTAGTTGTTGATTAATTTTCTTAGTGTTAGAAGCTTAAGGTTCGGTTAGAGTCTTAAATGTGTTATAAACACATAATGATGTTGTAAAGATGCCTTAGGATCATTAATGGTCTTGGATCCTCAAAATATTGGAGGTTATGATTCCTAAGAATTAGGATGATGGCATAAATGAAAGATGCCAATTCTTGCAAAGAAGTTGTCATGACAACATTTGCAATTATTGCAAATGTTGCATGCAACTTGGTTATCCTTGGATGCCCTTAAGAATACGAGGTGGGAGATCAGCCAATAGGCCCTAAAATGAAGGAAATGGAATCTTATGTTTAGGAAGGCCCTACTCTCAAGGTGTGTGATTCCTTGTAATAATTTTGAGTATTGAATAGAGCTTCGCAATAGTGTTACAATGAATATTTTGAGATTTTGTGTTGACAGTGCATGAAAATGGATAGAAAGTCTAAATCTACTGGTAGTTTAGTGTTATATAGACTATTTTAAGAGTTTTTCATTTGAAGAGAAAGTTGATTAGATAGATATATTGCATTGAATAATTTTTTTTAATTTTATATCTCTCACTAGTTCTGTTCTGACTAGTCGGTGCTTTCATGGCTCCCCCATGAAATCTAGCCATGGGAAACACCTAAGGGTAGATGGAAATGCAAGGGGAGTCATTAGTGTATATAAGTTTAGGATTAGGAGGCATGAAATTTTGGAGAGCTATTTTTATAGCTAGGCCCTAGGCGAGCAGACAGAGCTCGGTTAGTGTTCTAGGTTGTGAAGAAGTGAAGATTTATCAAGGTAGAAAGGTGCAGTATGGTTCTAGTACTTTTCCATGAAGGATTTCATCATATCATGACATACTTTGAGGATTGAGCCTATGGAAATCCATTAGACCAAGATTTGAGAAAGATTTCTACAAGGTTATAGTTAGTCCTAAAAACTAGGCCTATTAGTCCTATTTGTTGTAGTTTGTAGGAAGCTAGTGTATGGAGGTTGTCAGACCCTAAAACCTACAAAATATTTTGAAACTTCCAAATGGGTATCCAAATCTGGTTTTAGATTCTTAGGGTCTTTGGAAAAGTTTTGTTAGAATTAGCAAAAAGCCTCTACAAAAGGCTACAAGGATTAGGACTATTTTAAGGTCTCTAAAAGATGAACCATTGAAGCCGGTAAGGATATGATTCAAGATCCTTCCAAAATGGATCAAATGGACCAAGATGTAAAAATTTTCATTAGGATGAACACCCCTGCAATGAAGAATGGATTTTGTGGAGAAGTAGCACTTAGAGCTTTCTAAGTGAAGGTGAAGGATTGTACTATCTATAAGGTCTTAGTCTTCTAAGGAGAAGCACAAGAGTTAAGAAATCTTAGAGAAGAGTTAGGATTGGTGTTAGTTAATCATCTAAACCAATTAGGACCTAGAGGAGACTAGGCTCCTAGAAGAGACTAGCTAGGTCTCTTGGATGTAGTGCAAGCAAGCCTTGGGACACTCACATCATATTGGTATTAGAGCTTGAATTGATTAGGCTTGTGGTGGATGTTGTAGCCTACTGAATCAGTGGGAGAAAATACACCAATTGGATCAATAGAAGACAAAACCATGGTGACTAACACTAAGTTAGCCAAGAAGGTTGAAGAACAAGAAGAAGATAACAAGTTGTTAAGGGAAAGACTAGCTCAAATGGAGCAGCTCTTGGGTGAAGTTCAAGACAAAGCTGATAAGGTCAAAGACAAAATTAACCAAAAGGAAGAAGTTGAAGCAAGGGAGAAGGAATTAGAGTTGGAGGAGGAAGCACCAACACCTGACCCTGTTCTTCCTGAAGAGTCATTCTTAAAAGTATTGAAAGCATTGAGTGGAAAATCTTTGGAAGGTGTGCCACTATTTAGTGGACAAATGGATCCAAATTTAGTTGTGGATTGGATTGATAGCATTGAGAACTATTTTGAATGTGATGGTACCTCTAAGGCATAAAAATTTGTGGTGGCCAAGTCTAGACTAAGAGGTTCAACTCTTACTTGGTGGAAGTTTGTGCAAACTGAGAGGGAAAAGGATGGAAAAGGTCCTATAGTGACATGGAAGGGCATGGTATCCAAAGTGAAGCAGGCCTACCTTCTTGATGACTATAAAGTTTAGCTTCATAGGAGGAGACACAATCTTAGACAAAAAGATTTAGATGTCCAAGCATATACCGAGGAGTTTCAAAAGCTATGTTTGAGATCTAAGGTAGTTGAAGAGGAAAGCATCAAGCTTGCAAGGTACTTGAATAGCCTCAAATGGTCTATTCAAGAAGAGATGAGCCTAGTGAACTTCAAATCCATTCACCAATGCTATCAAATGGCCTTGAAGATAGAAGAGAAAAGTAAAAGGAAACAAGAAACCTCAAAAGGTAAAGGTAAAGGCAAGGATAGTAGAGGTCAAAGAGGTGGCTATGGTGGGACAAGTTCTAAATCAAGAAGTCAAGGAGATATAAAATTTAGTGAGCAGCAAGAAGGAAGCTTAGGTAGAGGTGGTAGAGGAAGAAGCTCTAGCTCTAGAGGAAGGAATGGTGGACAAGGAGGAAGAGGAAACTATTTTTCCAATATGAAGTGCTACCATTGCAATCAAATGGGGCACCCTGCCTATAGATGCCCAGAGAAAGGTAGCTCATCACAATGAGGTGAAAAGAGAGCTAAGTTAGTCCAAGATGAGTCTAATACAGTAGAGAAGCATGCTGAAGTACCATTGAATTTAGAGGAAGAAGAAAATCTTATGATGAGGAGAAATTTGATCAAGGAGCTGGTGAAGGAAGAGCCAAGCTAAAGGAGGTCTTTGTTTAGGATAAAGTGCAAGATGATGGGGAAAGTATGCAGGGTCATCATTGACTTAAGCTCTACTGACAATATTGTTTCAGAGGAAGAAGTCAGTAAGCTAAAGTTGACAAGTATACCCCACACCAATCCTTACAAGGTCACTTGGCTCAATAAAGGCCAACATGTGTTAGTGAATGAGAAAGCATGGGTGGAGTTCTCCATTGGAAGGTATAAAGAAAAAGTTTCATGTGATGTGTTGCCTATGGATGCATGCCATTTTCTCCTAGGCAGACCATGGCAATTTGACTGCCAAGCCATACATGATGGAGGAAAGAATTTTTATTCTTTCAAGAAGGACAATCTAACCTTCAAAATTTAGTCATTGTTGGAATATGTTGAGGTGAAGACAACAGGTCCAAATGCACTTATGGTGGGTGAAAAAGAGTTCTTGCAAACCATGGAAGAGAGTGAAGGTATAGGCTTGTCATTGGTGTTAAGACCAAAGGAGTTAGATGGAGACAAGGTGGCTAAGAAGATAGAGTTACCAAAGGAAATTGAGAGTATGTTGTAGACTTACCAAGGTATAGTGAGTGATGGACAACCATCAGCCTTACCCCCTAAGAGAGCCCTAAGTCATAGGATAGACCTTATCCCAAGAGCTACCCTACCTAACAAAGCAGTCTACAAGATGACCCCTCGACAAAATGAGGAAATAGTTGTACACTTAAACAATGTACTTCTCTAAGTCATTACTTCCAAGGGAATCCATGAATGGGAAACCTTGAGATTGAAACCTAGAGCTCCCTATGCATGGAGTTTCAAGGATATTTTGATTGCTCTTAGCTAGAGCTATGAAGCATATGACCTTGCTAGTCAACCACACAATGGGAGATTCAATGAAGACAAGGGCAAGAGTGCCAATATCCTCAAGAATCTAAATGGAAATGAAATGCAACTATGCTACTATGATAATGCAAGTAAGCTATGAAAGGAAATGAAAGTGTTACAAAACCTTCCTATTTAAGCTATGTGAGTTAATCTAAAGCATAAAGGAAACTAAGCTAGAAATGCCATTGAAGCTAAACTAGAATGCAAGAATGAAAGCTAAGATATGATGCAATAATGAAGACTAAAGCAATAAGATCTTCCAAGCTCCAAATCTCCAAGAAATCCTATAGCATAAGATTAGTATTCAAAATATGGATCTAGAATGAAGAAGACAGCTCTTCTTTTATAGGAAATGAGAAACAACGGATGATGGAGATTAAGAGGCAAAAGATTTAATCAAGGGTGGAGCTTGAAGAGGGATCAATCCTTGTGCACAAATCTCCTCCAATGAGAAATAGAGTTGAATTTTGTGCCCCATGTGAGACAAAAAGGTCTTTTTCCCTTTTTTATAAAATAAGAATAATGATTTATTTGTGCAACTTAGGATAAGAGGAAAGTGGGGACTTTTTATTTAACAAAAGGGGAGGAAATTCATTTTAATTAAATAAATACTTAGGATAAAATGGTTAATCCATGAGATATGATCGAATAAATGATAGAATTATAATTTGATCAAGGAAATTGATTTGAAAATTGCCAAGAATTGATTCAAGAAATTGATAAATTGCAGAATACGGCTCAAAGTCTAGGCGACCATTTTAGGGTGCATACAATAGTAAAAAAAATACAAGAACTCCTAGACCAAGGCCTAATTAGAAAGAGCATTAGTCCATGTGCTATACCCATTGTACTTGCACCTAAGAAAGGAGGAACTTGGAGGCTTTGTACCAATTCAAGGGTGATCAATAGGATAACTATAAGGTATAGGTTCCCTATCCCTAGGATTGAAGATTTGATTGATTGTCTAGGTGAAGCTAAGTACTATAGAAAGATAGACTTGAAGAGTGGCTATCATCAAATAAGGATACATGAAGGAGATGAGTGGAAAATAGCCTTCAAGACCAATGAAGGGTTGTATGAATGGCTTGTCATGCCATTTGGATTATCCAATGCCTCCTCCACATTCATGAGGCTCATGAATGAAGTCCTCAAAGACTACATAGGCAATGTTAGATTGTGGTGACTGATCAGGAAAGTACTATCCAAGAAAGTACTGTACACTTTTGAGGCCGACATACTTTTGGCTTTTTTTGGGTGGACATGTTATAACTCATTCTAACCCTAAAGCAATAAAATATTGTATAATATGGCTTAGGGTTAGGGATTTCACTATGTATGATTTTAGTACTTGCGGTGGAATTGAGCTGTAAGAGATTACGGATTGTAATCAGGTTGTAACCACTAGATAATAAAATATTGGACTCATTGTTGGTGGACATAGCCCAGGGATTGGGTGAACCACGTTAAATCTTTGTGTCTTGTGTTCTCTTCGATGTGGTTTATTATTTTCTGATATTGGTTATATTTGCACATAATTTTTATTTATGACTTGTTAATCCTAACAAGTGGTATCAAAGCGAGGTTATTTTTTAGTTATCCTCTGTAGGAAGATCTCACGGTTTAGTGGGAGTCTCACAATTGAGTGGGAGCAATGGTAGATGAGGGTAGGCTGATGGTTGACAATTTTAATGGGCAAAAATTTTAGTTATGGAAAATGCAAATGGAGGAATATCTCTATCAAAAGGATCTACGATGGCCATTGGAAGGAAAAGCCAAGAAAATGGCAAGCATTTCTAATGAGGACTGGGATATTCTTGATAGAAAGGCTCTTAGTAGTATTTGATTATGCCTAGCACAATCAGTGGCATTCAATATTACCTCGGCAAAGATGGTTGAAGAATTGATGAAAACCCTAGCGAAGTTGTATGAAAAGCCCTCCACTTCAAATAAGGTATTTTCATGAAGCGTTTGTTTAATATGAAAATGGTGGAAGGTGGGTCAGTTATTGATCATTTAAATGTGTTTAATATAGTTACCAGTCAATTAACTTTTGTCAATGTTATTTTTGATGAAGAAGTTAGGTCTCTCTTGATTTTGTGTTCTTTGCCTGAAAGCTGGAATGGCTTGGTAATGGCTATTAGTAATTCAGTTTCTGGTTCTAATACCCTAAAATATGATGATGTTATTGGTGTTATTTTGAGTGAGGAAATTCATAGGAAAAGCTCAGGAGGATCCACATCAGGTAGTGTCTTAAATGCACAAAGTAGGGGTCCAACCAATGAGAGAGGAAACAACTCTGGAAATCATGGGAAATCAAGAGGAAAATCCAAGGGAAAGAGGTCTAAATCCAAAGGACCAAATGATTACTGGTACTATGTAAAACTAGGTCATAAGAAGAAAGATTGCTAGTCTTGAAAGAATAAGGAAGGAGACAAACAAGAAGGTAACAAGGAGGTAAATGTGGTAAGTAATAAATCTGCAGAGGATGATTTGATTCTTTCTATAGAAAGTATTGATGATTCATGGGTTTTAGATTCTGGGGCTTCATTTCATGCTACACCCCATAGAGGTTACTTTCTTGATTATGTCCAAGGGGATTTTGGGCTAGTTTATTTGGGAGATAATGAACCCTGTCAGATAGTTGGAAAGGGAAAAATTAAGATTAAGTTGCAGAATGGGAATCATTGGCTACTACAAGAGGTAAGACATGTTCCAAGGCTGAGTAGGAATTTAATTTCAACAGGGCAACTGGGTGATGAGGGTTGCACAGTTACTTTTAATGATAGAAATTGGAAGGTTTCAAAGGGTTCCTTAGTAGTAGAAAAAGGTGTGAAAGTAGGCACCTTATATCTTTGTACAGGTCATATTGTTCCTTCTACTTTAATTATTTTAGAAGATAATGAATGTTTAGGAACAGTGGCTGCACTTAAGCAGGAAGAACATAAAACTGTTGCTGTAGATTTTGACATAACATTGTGGCCCAATAGACTTGGGCACATGAGTGAAAAAGGTATGAAATTACTTCATTCAAAGAAATTTTTACCTGGTCTAAAATGTGTCAATATGGATTTCTATGAAAGTTGTGTTTATGGAAAACAAAAGAGAGTTAGTTTTGTGAAGAGTGGGAAGGAAAAGAAAAATGAGAGATTAGAGCTTGTGCATACAGATGTATGGGGACCAGCTCAAGTATCTTCCCTTGGTGGATCTTTGTATTATGTTACATTTATAGATGATGCAACAAGAAAAGTATGGATTTATTTCCTTAGATAGAAATCTGATGTATTTCAAACTTTTAAGAAATGGAGATTCTTGGTTGAGAATGAGACTGGTAAAAAGTTAAAATGTCTTAGATCTGATAATGGTGGTGAGTATTGCAGCACAAAATTTGAAGATTATTGTTCCTCTAATGGTATTCGTAGGTAGAAAACTGTACCAAGGACTCCACAAGAAAATGGAGTGGCTGAACGTATGAACAAGACAATAATGGAGCGTGCAAGGAGTATGAGGTTGCATGCTAGGCTGCCCAAAAACTTGTGGGTAGAGGCTGTAAATACTACTGTTTATTTAATCAATAGAGGCCCCTCTACTTCTTTAGACTAGTATTCCAGAGGAAGAATGGAGTGGTAAGAAGGTGAGTTATTCTTTTCTCAAAAATTTTTGTTGTGAAGCTTTTGCACTTATAGATTCTAAAAATAGAACCAAGCTGGAAGCTAAGTCAAAGAAATGTGTATTTGTTGGATATGGCATTGATGAGTTTGGTTATAGGCTTTGGGATTTTGAAAATTATAAAATTGTAAGAAGCAGGAATGTCATATTCAATGAGAAAGTGTTGTACAAAGATCTATTGCAGCAGCATGAGAAGAAAGAAAATGACTATGTAGTACTGGATGATACTCCAAAAGCTAATGTTCCAGTAGTTCCTTATGCTCCACAACAATAGCAACAACAAATACCACACACCCTAGTGAATGTTAGATGGTCAAAAAGGCTAAGTAGACCTCTAGAAAGATTTTCTCCATCTTTATATTCTATTTTGTTAACAGATGCTGGTGAACCTAAATGTTATAATGAAGCTATGTAGGTGGATACAAAGATTCAGTGGGAGTCTGAAATGACAGAGGAAATGAACTCCTTGCTAAAAAATCAAACTTGGGATTTATGCAAGTTACTTGTAGGTAAAAGGGCTTTACAAAATAAATGGGTTTACAGGCTGAAAGAAGAGGATGGAGGTAAGAAAAGATTTAAAGCCAGGTTAGTTGTAAAAGGATTTGCACAGAAAAAGGGCATTGATTTTGATGAGATATTTTCTCCAATTGTTAAAATGACTTCTATCTATACTATTTTAAGTATTGTGGCTACTGAAGAGTTGCATTTAGAGAAGCTTGATGTTAAAATATATTTTCTTCATGGTGATTTGGATGAAGAAATATATATGGTCCAGCCACAAGGATTTGAGGTCAAGGGTAAGGAGAATTTGGTGTGCAAATTGTAGAAAAGTTTATATGGCTTGAAGCAAGCACCTCGGCAATGGTATATTAATTTTGACACTTTTATGAATGAGCATGAATATAGTCAGTGGCATTCTGACCATTATGTTTATTTTAAGAGGTTGGATGATGACAGCTACATTATTTTATGTTTATATGTTGATGATATGCTTGTAGCTAGGTCTAACATGGATCACATTAAGGGGTTGAAAAAATAGTTAGCACATTCATTTTCTATGAAGGATTTGGGGGCAGAAAAAAAAATGCTTGGTATGAAAATTTGTAGAGATAGGAAAAATAAAAAGCTGACTTTATCTCAGGCTAATTATATTGAGAAGGTGTTGCAACGTTTCTCTATGGAGAATGCCAAAGTTGTCAACACACCTTTGCCTGGTCATTTGAAAGTGACTAAGGAGATATGTCCTCAGACATCAGAAGGAGAGGCTAAAATGTCCAAGGTACCTTATGCTTCAACTATAGGGAGCTTAATGTATGCTATGTTATGTACTAGGCCAGATATTGCACATGCAGTGGGAGTTGTTAGCCGATATACGAGTAACCCTGGTATTGAGCATTGGAATGCAGTCAAATGGATTCTTAGATATTTGAGAGGTACATCCAGTAAGTGTTTACACTTTGGGGTCTCTACTACTATTGTATAAGGCTATGTTGACTCAGATTTGGCAAGCGATATAGATAGTAGGCAGAGTACTACAGGTTATGTCTTTACTATTGGTGGGATAGCAGTGAGTTGGATTTCTCGACTACAAAAGGTGGTTGCTTTATCCACTATAGAGGCAGAGTATGTTGCTACTACTGAGGTAGCCAAGGAGATGATATGGCTTCAATTCTTCATGGAAGAATTGGGACATCTATAGAAGGATAATTTTCTGCATATAGATAGCCAAAGTGCCATTCATCTTGCGAAAAATTCTGCTTTGCACTCAAAAACAAAACACATATAGTTGTGGTACCATTTCATTCAGTCAGTTTTGGATGATGGGAAGTTAAAGCTGGAAAAGATTCATATAGATGATAAACCAGCAGATATGTTTACAAAGGTAGTAACAAGGGAGAAGTTGAACTAATGTTTAGCTTTAGTTGGTCTTCTAAACTAAACAAAATAAAGGGATAGTTGAGTCCAGGGTGGTTTAATCTAGTGGGAGCCTCATATGGTAGTAGTATTGCTATAGGATTAGTCTCCAAGTGGGAGGTTTTTAGTGTGGATACTAATTAGTCACCAAGTGGGAGATTGTTAGATTGTGGTGACTAATCAGGAAAGTACCTCCAGGAAAGTACTATACTATATTTTTTTGAGGCTGACATACTTTTGGCTATTTTTGGGCTGACATGTTATAACTCATTCTAACCCTAAAGTGGAAAAATATTGTATAATATGGCTTAGGGTTAGGGATTTCACTATGTATGATTTTAGTACTTGTGGCGAAATTGAGCTGTAAGGGATTACGGATTGTAATCAAGTTGTAATCATTGGATAATAAAACATTGGACTCACTGTTGGTGGACATAGCCCAAGGATTAAGTGAACCATAGCAAAAAATTTTGAGGCTGACATACTTTTGGCTATTTTTGGGCCGACATGTTATAACTCATTCTAACCCTAAAGCAGTAAAATGTTGAATAATATGGCTTAGGGTTAGGGATTTCACTATGTATGATTTTAGTACTTGCGACAAAATTGAGCTGTAAGGGATTACGGATTGTAATCAGGTTGTAATCATTGGATAATAAAATATTGGACTCACTATTGGTGGACATAGCCTAGGGATTGGTTGAACCATGTTAAATCTTTGTGTCTTGTGTTCTCTTCTATGTGGTTTATTATTTTTTGATATTGGTTATATTTGCACATAATTGTTATTTCTGCCTTGTTAATCCTAACAGGCAAGTTTGTAGTAGTATATCTCGATGATCTACTGATTTATAGCAAGACAAGGAGTGAGCACCTAGAACATCTTGGAATTGTTTTTAAGAAGCTACATGATGAGAATTTGATGATCAACTTGGAGAAGTGTGAGCTCATCAAAACAGAGCTAGTGTACCTTGGATTTGTCCTATCACATGGCAATCTAAAAATGGACAAAAGAAAAGTGGAGGCTATCATGAATTGGCCTACTCCAAGGACAGAAATAGAGGTATGGAGTTTTCATGGCCTTGCACAATATTATACGAAATTCATAAGGCAATTTAGTGCAATTTGTGCTCCCATGTTGGATACTATTAAGGGAGGCATGAAAACCAAGTTTGTATGGAATGATCATGCTAATAAGAGCTTTGAGTTGCTGAAGGAGAAGATAGATACTCAACCTATTTTAGTGTTGCCAAGCTTTGAGAAGATTTTCACCATTGAGTGTGATGCTAGCAATGTAGCAATTGGGGCTATTCTAAGCCAAGAAGGCAGACCGGTGGCTTTCCATTCAGAAAAGTTAAGTGAAGCCAAGAAGAAGTACTCTTCTTATGACCTTGAAATGTATGCATTGGTCCAAGCTCTAAGGAAATGGAGGCACTATTTTCTACTAAAGGAATTCATTGTGTATTCAAACAATCAAGCACTTAGTTTCCTAAATTCACAAGAGAAGTTGAGTCACAAGCATATGAAGTGGGTTGAGTACCTACAAGCTTATACCTTTAACATCAAGCACAAGAAAGGTTTCTTCAATAAAGTGGCAAATGCATTATCTAGAAGAGCTCTCACAAACCAAGAAATTAAATTAAAGAGCATGGGAATAGATCACTTCAAGGATCTATATGTAGATGATGAATATTTTGTAGACATTTATAAGGTATGTGCTGAATTCAAGAATCATTTTAATAGTAGATATGATAAGTATACTTTGCAAAGTGATCTCTTGTTTAAAGGGAATCGATTATGTGTTCCTAGAGACTCTATTAGAGAGAATTTGATACAAGAAAATCATAATGGTGCTTTGAGCAGTCACTTTGGGATCACTAAGACTCAAGAACTTGTTTCAATGTTCTATTATTGGCCAAGGATGAATCTAGATGTTAGGAGGTATGTGGAAAGTTGTGTTGTATGTCAAAAGGCCAAGGGCACTTCTACAAATGTAGGCCTTTATCAACCACTACCTATTCCTACTACGCCATGGGAATGCTTGAGTATGGATTTTGTAGTTGGGTTACCCAAGACAAGACAAGGTATGGAAAGTGTTTATGTGGTTGTGGATAGATTCAGCAAAATGGCTCACTTTGTGCCATGTAAGACCACTAATGATGCTAGTCAAATAGCCTCTCTTTTCTTCAAAGAAATAGTAAGGATCCATGGGTTACCTATCAGCATTGTGTCAGATAGAGACACTAAATTCATGAGTCATTTTTGGAAGACTCTTTGGCAAAGGTTAGGCACTAACTTGTCATTTGGATCGGCCTACCATCCCCAAACTGGTGGTCAGATTGAGGTTGTCAATAGAAACCTTGGAAATCTACCAAGGTGTTTGATTAAGGAGTATGGTCAACAATGGGATCAGTTGATTGGGCAAGTTGAATATGCCTACAATGACACTATAAACAAATCCACATGGAAGAGTCCCTTCGAAATAGTCTATGGACTACATCCTAGAGGTGTTTATGAACTAAGGTTTTTGAAGGATGGAGTGAAGGGAAGTGGATATGCTAATGACTTTGCATATGCTATGTAGGAGATACATAAAAAAATGAGGAAAACCTTGATAGAGAACATCATGTAACACAAAGCCAAGGTGGATGAAAGTAGAAGGACAGTTCAATTTAATGTAGGTGACTTGGTTATGGTGCATCTTAATAAGTCAAGACTACAAAAGAGATTCCCTCACAAGTTGCAGATGAGGATGATAGGTCCCTATCCTATTTTGGCCAAGTATGGGGATAATGCATTCAAATTTAAGTTGTCAAAAGACAATGGGCTGTCTCCTATCTTCAACATTGCAGACTTAGTCCATTATAGAGGACCACAGCAAGATATGGATCAAACTCTTCATGAAGTGATCAAAGATGTGGAAGAGTTACAATTACCTACTGCTGCAGTCATAGGAGCTAACAGTGTATTGGACACAAAGGTCTATAAAAAGACTAGGACAATGGAATATAAGGAACACCTGATAAAGAAGCATGGTCAGATGGATTTTGATGTAGTATGGATAAAGGAGTCAGAGTTCAAGAAGATGGGGATTGATCCAAGCATCATCAATCCAAGGGTGGATTGAACTTTTTTTTGGGGGGGGGGAGGATGGTGCAGGAGCACACCTAGGCTAACCTCCATGTTAGAGTTATTTTGGCTTGTACTTGACTCTAGCCAAGTTAAGAAGAGTAGTGTGTTTGTTTCAAGACCTTGGAAGGTCATTTTCTATGTAGGCTAAGTGAGTTAGTCACTAGGACTAAGGTCACACAAATAGCCAATGTTAGTTGTTGATTAATTTTGTTAGTGTTAGAAGCTTAAGGTGAGGTTAGAGTATTAAATGTGTTCTAAACACATAATGATGTTGTAAAGATGCCTTTTATCACTAGGGATTGCAACCATGATGGCTAAGTATGGAACCTAGCAATCCCATGAAACATGGGAATACTCTCAGGATGTGGGATTGCTTCAATAAGAATAAACCTCTGCATTAAGGGTCGGCTTCCCCATTTGTATCACCTGAAACTAAACTAAATTTGAAGGGAAAGGGAGAGAGATTGCATAGAATTGAAATAACTAAAATTTAACTTAGGTGATTCACCAAACTAGATAGATCCACAAACTGAAGATAGACTCACAATGTAATCTAGCATATAACCTGAACATCACAACTCTTCCCAAATCTGATTCTTCCCTTAGAAAATAATCAAGTGCTAGTTGTAAATGAGAAGGGAAACTAGATTCCACAACTCAAACACATATAAATGCACACAGATTGAAACTTTAAGAAAAATCAGTGCTTGTAAACACCAAAATGAACAAAATATCAAGTAAAGGATCAAATTTCAATCACAATACATGACATTAAATCCATCAAATCAACTCACAAAGATGTAGAAAAAGAAGGAAAATTGCTATTAACTGGAATAAAAGGAGTCAAAATATCAATTTGCTTCTCCTGGAGCTACAACATTCACCTCGTGAAAATGAGGGAAGGAAGAACTAGCCTTCAATCACCAAAGGTGAGAGGCATATATAGGAAATATGTTGAATTTGCATTGAAGTCCACTACTTCACCAAAATTAGAAAATTCTGCCACTAGGACCATGATCATGCCACTCAGATTTGGATGCCCAATTCCTAAGAATCTAGGGGGACGGAAAAAGTGGGGTCCCTAAAAATAGGTAGTCAAAGGAAGACCAATAACCCACTAAGTCATGTCTGTAACTGATAATCTGACATCGGTTTATAAAAATACCACCTGTCAAATATCATACAATGAATAAGAGCAATGACTTATCACAATTAAAAATTTAACCCCCTATACCAAAATACATGATTGATATAACATTCATCACTCAAGTCAAAATTAACCACTATGTTTGGACACCTATGGCATCAAAAAATTAATATATTTATCTCTAAATGAGATAACTATATTAATAAAAATAAATCTATGCCTCGTGAAATATTTTAGCAAAGAGGATTAAATGATTCTCAACCCTAAAAGGGGAGACAAAAAAAACATGCCATTATTGAAACCCTCACTCAAAAATGAGTGGACATCTCTATCAATCACAGTCCATAACTCGGCACTTGGCAACCTTCTAAATCCCTCAGCAGTTCGAATGGAAACTTTCCTTCATGAATTTGGAAATAGCAAATGTCTATCTTGATTTGGCATTATGAGGTAGGCACTTTGATGATTTCATTCTCTTCTCTGCATATCTCGAAAGCTTTTGTAATTGATCAAGGCACTGGCTATGTTATCTCCTTCATCTGATATTGAGTTGCATTATGTTAAGGGCATCATTATTGAATTTGAATGTTGTATTTGTTGTATCAAGCGATTATATTCATTGTTATTTCATGGCAACTGTGACACTAGGGCACTTTGGTTTTGTTGTTTAGTATATAGCCTGATAATGCTAAGGCTAGGGCATTTTATGTATTGCTTTCATTGCTTGACAAGGCATGACACTGGTAGCATGAATGTGTTAGGGCATGATTTTATTTGATTTCTCCATTGTTTGTTTAACAAGCAGGCCCGAGAGCTCAATGTATTGTTTCACAGTTGAGTTTAAGGGTCAAAGCCCCATGAACATTTGCATCCATATCTTATTGGCTCTTTGTTTAACCTTTTCATATTAGGCTTTGGCTTGGTTCAAAAATCAGGGCAACTGCTATCGATGCTTGCTGTATTAAGGAATGGGCACCGTATATGTACTGTTCCATTCACCATTGTATTGGAACCCATTACCTCCTATGTTATGAAGTCTTGAAAAGACTAGGGCACAGGCCAGTTGACATTGTTTTTCATTTATGTATCTTTGCATATCTTGAGGGCAATGTTGAAGCATCTAATTGTATGGATTTATTCTCTATTGAATTATTAAAACCATGAGGTTTATGAGCTTGGCATCTAGCTATTATGGCATTACTATTATCAACTTAGCTCATGAACTTTTCTATTTGTTATATTTCATTTCTATTAATGGTGGCACTTGCTACTCTTTGTATTTGAGAAGCTCAAAACTGCAAATGCTAGGGCATTATTTCATATTCTTTACATTTAAAATTTAACTTGCAGGTTCTATGACTAGTATACCTTGTTTATTGAGAGCCGAGAGCCATGGATATGCTTTTTGCATTTGATATTGTCCCATGACATATGAACCTGCATCTGCCATATGCAATGTTCCTTTTTTTTTTCATATCCAGCCTGTGAGCCTAGAACAGGGCATTGCACTAATTTAGTTATTTCTTTGCTCACTACTAATATTGCATCTAATCATGGCTTGAGAGCATCTTCTTAGCATTATTTACTGGTTATCATATCTTCATCACTGTTGGTGCATTCACTATAGCATTTTTGTTTGTGTTTGTTAATGTCCCTATGTCAGTTAGAGGCACACACCAAATGCTCATCATGAAAATCTCACTGTATGTACACCAACTTCCATGCTTAGAATATCACCATGATGATATTTCCCTTCTAGTTGTGTAGCCTTGATTTCATTGCAACTATTGCTATCAATTCTAGTCCATGCCTATTGTGAACATTTTCCATTTTGATTGGCATTGCTACTTTGATTGATGCCACCTCCACCATAGCAATGATGATATTAAGTAGAAAGTGTATCCTTTGTGTGACATCTAGTGTACTATCATGCATCAAATGTTTATCACTTGGGATATTATGACATATTGAGTCTCTTTTCTATGGATCATAATGCAGATTTGATATGTTCATGCTATAGGATCAATGCATATAGTTTAGGTTTGAAGCACCTTTATGTTGTACTTTCTTTGAACATATGAATCTGTGCCCTCAGCATGTTGATGATATGTGCCATGTGGATACCTATGCAATAGAGTGCCCTATCTTCCCCATAGATCTGTGTACTCTTCCATTAGCTCTGTTCAAAACTTGATGCCATGTGACCCTCTGTTATTCTTTTATCATAGCTTGACTGATGCTGGATCATCTGAATGTTCCCTATTTGTACACACCGTGTGTTCTCTTGGCCCTCGAAGGGGTAATAGATAGAGTACAATAAGATTACTCTATTGTTACCCACATCAAGGATGTAGACCATTCACGAAACTCTTTATTGGATCAACTTCCCTATATCTGCACATGAAACAAACATGTTAGTGAAAACCATGGTGCCTTGATGATTTTGAGCCTGGTACATAGCTTTGAGCATAGTCTTGTTAGAGGTGTGTGGCTGAGTGTGTGTATGCATCTACTATATTATGATATCAGCCATTGCTTAGATCCATTGGATCTAACCCAAATCCCCTCTTCTTTCTTCTTTGCAGGTTCTGGATCTTAGGAGCTTCTGGATAGGACTGAGCTTCAGACTTCAAAACTAGGCAATGTCTGGTACCTCAATATAAACATCTCTTTATGCATATTTACACTCATCTATTCATTTCTGGTAAAGGCTATGCTCATGGCCTATGTGAGCCTAGATAGATGCTCTTTCCTTTTTAGTTTTCTTATTCTCTACTCAATACAAATGCTACAGATCGATGTATGTGTAGATGTAGATGCAATTCATTTCCTTTGTTTTTTCATGTATTTTCAATGAAATGAACACAAATCTTAATCCAAATCACCTAATAACACAAACTAGGGTACAATAGCTCATCTAGTAATTAGGCTTCCAAAATGTGTAAAAATATGACAACATTCTAGCAACCTCTTTGGATTGCTTCCCTGCTAAGCATCCTGACTAGCTGCCTTGAAGATCCATTGGGCACAGAGTCACTAACCACAACTGACCAAACTCCAATCAAGACAAAACTCCTTCCTTCCCACAAAACTGAAACTTCCTGACAACTACTCAGGCTTATTGCTAACCAAGCTGAACTGAAACTACTGAAAGCTGAAAGCAAACTGAACTAGAAACAACTTATGCTAGGCACTTAGGGAAAATAGAAAGCCAAAACTTCTAACACTACTAGAACATAGGGTAGAAAGAACCTCAAAAACAAGCCCTAAGGTGAATCCCATTCACTGGAATAGGCAGCTCCTCTCCATCCATGCTGGCCAACTGTAAAGCATTGTGGGCCTTACATCCAATCACCATAAACGGCCTAGTCCATATAGCATCAAAATTAGTGTGTTTCCCTGGTTTATGCTTTGTTTCATCCCACTTGAGAACTAGATCTCCTTCTTTAAAGGCTTTAGGTGCTATTTTCTTGTCAAAACTTCTCTTGACCTGGGTATGATGAGCCTTCAGGCTTTCAAATGCCATCTTTCTTGTTTCTTCAAGTGCAATAAGCTCTGCCAACCTAACCCGCATAGCATCTTCCTGCGTGAGATCAATCTCTTTAATCAGATTCAAGGTAGGTATTTCAGTAGATAGGGGAATCCTGGCCTCCCTTCCATATACCAATGTGTAAGGAAAATTACTAGTAGCCCTCTTAGGTGTTATTCTGTCAGCCCACAAGGCTAGTTTTAACTTGCTATACCAGTCTCTCTGGTTTCCTTCTATGGTTGTTTTGATTATTCTGAGCAAGTTCTTATTAGTTGATTCTACTTGGCCATTACCCTAAGGGTAATAGTTAGAAGAGGTACTCAAAAAGATTATATGCTTGAGTGCCCACTCTGAAATTCTAGCTCCTAGGAAAGCCATGGCATTATCTGATACAATTGAATCTGGAGTACCAAACCTAGATATAATGTCCTGATAAAAGTTCAAAATAGACATCTCATTAGCCTCCTTCAGTGCTATTGCTTCTGTCCACTTGCTGAAGTAATCTGTGGCAATGAGTATCCATTTGTCTCGAGCACTGGATGGTGGGTTGATAGGTCCAATAAAGTCTACTCCCCACTTTGAGAAGGGTTTTTCTACCTCAACTGGATGAAGGGGAAGAGTAGCCAACTTTTGCTTTCTAGCAAACAGAGTGCAGCTCTTGCATTTTCTAACCCAATCAAAAGCATCTTGATACAGACTGGGCCAATAATATCTAGCTCTTAACACCTTAAGAGCAGTGGTTCTAGCAGGAAAGTGTCCACCAGAGCCTCCATCATGAAACTCTTCTAGTACTTTCCTTACTTGATCAGTTTCAACACATCTTAGTAAAACACCAACATGATCCCTTCTATATAGAACATTATCAATAATAACAAAAGGAATAGCCTAGAGTCTAAAGTACCTTCTTTTACTCCTCCCAAGGCCCTAAGGACATTGACCAGTAGAGAGATAACACTTCATGTCTGTTGTCCAGCTTGTGTTTTGTTCTGCATCCCGATTCATCAAAACAACCTCCTCCTCCTATTCATTTGAGTCTGTCATTCCTTCATTTAGCTTCTCACATAGCCCCTTTCCTCTAACCAGCTTGGTTAATTTAATCTAAATGTCATATTCCATGACTTTTGTGACCCAACTAGCCCTCTTGTGGCTCAGATCCTTGTTTAACAGGAAATCTCTTATGCAAGGGTGAGCAACCATCAGGTGCACTGTGTTGTTGGACAACAAGTGTTTAAATTTTTTTAGGCTTCTCACAATTGCTAGGACATGCTTTTCCATAGGCATATAATTAAGCTCATAACCATCTAGACCTTGACTGTAAAAGGCTATTGGCTACTCTTGCTTCTCAGCATTCTGCTGAACTAACATAGTAGAGATACTATCATTGTCTCCAAAAGCATACAGTATAAAATCCTTAGAAAAGTCAGGGTTTACCAAAGTAGGAGCAGATGCAATTGCTTCCTTAACTTCTTCAAAACACCTTTTCCCCTCACTGGTCCAATGGAAATTTGAGTTCTTCTTCAACATTTGGGTCATAGGCTTCAAGAGTGTTGCTTTGGAATGAACCTCCTCAAGAAGTTGATTCTTCCAAGAAAACTCTGTAATCCCTTCTTGTGAGCTAGTAGGGGAAGAGCCAGGATGGCTTTCACCCTCTCAAGATCAATAGTTGTTCCCTATTTAGAAATAATGTGCCCTAGGAGTTTGCCTTCATGTATAGCAAAGATGCATTTCTTGGGGTTTAGTGAGACTCCAAACTCTCTGCACCTCTCAAAGATTTGCTTCAGGTGAATTAGGTGATCTTTTGTGTCTTTTGAGACGATAGTTATATCATCTAGATATACCAAAACAAACTTATTCATCAGGCCAGCGAATGCTATCTCCATGGCTTTCTGGAATGTAGAGCTAGCATTAGACAGCCCAAAAGGCATCTTCCTGTATGCCATAGTGCCCCATTTAGTGGTGAATGCAGTTTTATATTGATCTTCCTCCTTAACCAGGACCTGGTTATAGCTAGAAAATCCATCTAATAGAGAAAATTTGTCAGACCCTGAGACATACTATAAAATCTATTCCATAGATGGCAGTGGGTGATGATCCTTGAGTGAGGCTCTATTAAGGTCTCTGAAATCCACACATAACCAGATCTCACCAATCTTCTTCCTAACTGGTACTAGATTAGAGACCCAAGAGGTGTACTTAATGGGAAAGATAATATTGGCCTCAATCATCTTTCTCAACTCTATTTTCATCAAGACTTCTAACTTAGGATTGATAAGTCTCTATTTCTATCTCACTAGTTTGGCATGGGGTTATAGCTCAATGGTGTACTGGGCTAAGTGAGGATCAAATCCTTTTAGGTCATAGTATTCCCATGCAAAAACATCACTATATTCTTGACATAATGAAATAAAGGCTTGTTGTTCAGGATGTGTACATACCTTTCCAAGCTTAAGGAATTTGTCTTTAAGAACCTCCACAGGCTGGTAGTGTTCTTCTTTGACATTCATACTGGCCTTGTCTCCCCTGAGTTGATCATTAGCATTAAATACAGACTCAAATGTGATCAATCCTTTAGGCAATCTATTACCCTTCAACTGTAACATTTGGTCACCATACTGATGAGCATGTTTACTCTGGTTAACTCTGGAGAACTCAGCTTCTTCTATCAGAAAATTGAAAATTTGTTCATCACTTTCAAAAACTTTCCAGCTCACTTGATTGTCTGGTATGGATGGTCTTACCAGAATCTTTACATGCTAAGATTTAGGACTTGTAACCTCTTTCAAAATATCATATTCTACTCCCATGGTAGCCAACTTGTCTGCCTACTTGTTCTAACTTCTTGGGAAAGCCACCAGATTAAAGGCACAAAAACCTTCTATTAGGTCCCAGACCCTATGCTTGTACATCTTAAGTGTGTTATTCTTTGTAAGATTAGTGCCATAGATTTGATTGACCACTAACTCACTATCACCAATCACTTTTAAGAACTTGATTCCTCTCTGTCTAGCCCATTCTAAACCATGAATCAATGCTTCATATTCTATTGTATTTTTAGTACAGCTGAAAGAAAAATGAACTGTAGAGTAATACCTTTTTCCTTCTGGAGAAATAAGGAAAGCTCCTCCTGAACCAACCTTACTTCTGGCACCCTCAAAGAATAGCTACCACAAGTCCTCATTATGACTAGCAGAGGGTTTGTCTTCTTTCTTAATCAGCTCCGGTATCACAACATCTCCCTCATGAATGATAAACATTCCAATACCAGAAATATCCATATTTCTAAAAGGGTCATCTTCTTGTAAATCTCTCTCAGCCCACTCATCCAAAGCAATATCAGGAATCTTTCTGTCACTAGTCTCAGACTAAGAATCACTTGACTCTCACTCATGATACATCAAATTGGCATTTATAGGATTTGGGGTATATGGTTCAGCATGACTTTTTGCAAAAGCTTCAGACTTGATTCTAACTCTAGTTCCATATCTAGTTCTAAAATATAAGTGAGACCAATCAGCTAAGAGATATCCTCCTATCCTAGCAGTAAACTCTCTTCTTAGACAAATAGCAAAATGAGGAGGTAAATCTATGACATAGACATCCTGGGGAATGGAGAAATTGGGGCATTCATGCAGAGTGAGGCTCAGGTTTTTTATAACTCTGAAAGTACTAACTGATGACCCATCCAATTGAACAACAAGCCTATCTATTGGCTCATAAGATAATCCTAGTAGGTCTGCTAGCTGCTTAGAAGTCATAGAACTACTTGCTCTTGAGTCTATCATACAATTATGAACTAGATAGTCTCCAACAATAAGAGTTACATAGAAGGGAGGAGGTTTAACCTATGGGGAAACAATGGGTTGTGAGCTGGTTTCTCCTTTGTGTTTCTCCACTTGAGGTGTTTCAACTACTAGGACCCTAGCCTATTCAAAAATAGCCTCTTGATTTGGTGAAATCTTAGCTAATTCATTCAGTATCAACTCCTTTTGTCTAGGAATTTCTAGGGTGTCCATTAAAGGAACATTGATACAGGTTTTCCTCATTTACTCCACTATATTAAAAGATCCCAAATTCACTTTGGGCTATTCTTTTGGCACAGAAGTCTCTATTTGTGTAGATACCAACTATGTAGCTACCTTGACTGGTTCTTTAGCTTCCTTAGACTAGTTTAGGATTGGAGCTTTAACTGCTTTGGGTTGTGGATTCACAACAGGGGCTTGTTGACTAGTAGAGGCCACTTGTTCAACCTCTAAAGCCTTTTTCTTAGACCTAGTGTTGGTTGCAACTGGGATGTAGTTTGGGTTATCACTTGGTGATAAATTCACCCCACAAAAATATTCTTTCTGAAAATTCACCAATGCCACCTCAGGAGTCTGCAACTCATTTGGAGTAACAACTGGACCTTGCTAAACCTCTGGCTCTTGAACTATCTCCTGCAGCATCATCACGTTGTTTTGCACCATGAGAGCCTGATTATAGCCATTAGGACACATCCCTTGGATATGTTGCTGATTGCATGGGCAGCCCCATTGATAATCTTGTGCTATATTATTCTGGGCTATAGGAACCAATTCCCTAGAAGCACTAGGAATGTTAGGATTATAAGGCTGGCTAGTCTTTTGGTTATAACTTCTTGCTTGACCTTTCTGGCCTTGCTGGTATTGAGGCTTGTTATACTGGTAATGATTTTGATAGGGCTGCTAATAAGGTTGCTAATAGGGTTGCTGGTAAGGCTGGGACTGTTGCTTCTTTAGACTAACCAACTCATTAGTAATTGTTTGCAAGGCCTTTTTAATCTCAATCAACTCTTGCGATTGATTCACAACTGGGTTAGCAACTTTTTGAGGAGGAGTTGGGAGAGGTGGAATAGATGCCAAGACTGGAATTACTTTAGGAATAGGATGAAGCTCTGGAAAAATAGGCATTGGGGGCCTTGGGGCTATCTTTCTAACTTGGATTAGACTATTTTCAGCTCTTATGGCAAGATCATATGTTGCTGGTAGATTATTCCCACCCATTGATTGGATCATAATAGAGATATCACTATTAAGGGCTCTTAGATAATACAAGAAAGCATGTTGCCTTGAAGGTCTAACCGTAGCTAGTATTCTATTCCATGTTCTCTGAAATCTGAAATTAAAATCCATCATGTATTCTTGAGGTGCTCTTTTGATAGTAGTTAAATGTTCAACCAATGAGAGATGGTTTGATTTATCTTAAAATTAATTGGTCAAGGCCAGACCCAACCCATCCCAATCAGCTATGGAACCAACTGCTAAGCTTCTAAACCATTGCAATGCTTTTCCTTTGAGAGAGGCTGCCAACAACCTCATGGCCACATTATCCTGGGTTATATTATGCAGGGCACAAAGGGATACTATATCTCTTATATGCTCAATTGTTGAGGTCTGATCCTCTCCTATGAACATGGGCAAGCTCTTAAGGGCTGATATGGGTATGTCTTTATGTTACTACAAATTCAAAGGATTGCCTTGATTGAAAGGTACAAAAGGATGCAATCTAGGTTGAGCCATTGGAGGATTTAGGGGAACTTGAATTACAGGGGCTACTTGTATGGGTAGTAATACATGTATTGACTAGATTGGGGAAGCACTTGTAGGAATGTGAGTAGGCTTAGGGGTAGGATTGGGAGTAAGATTTGCAGATTTTGATGCACTAGCTTGGGCTCCTTTAGACTTCTTCTTGATAGATGGTAGCTCTGCATACACAAAAGGATTCTTACTCTGCCTGGTTGGAATCCCACTCATAAGCTTATATACTGATCTTCATAAAACACCATTAGAGTCACTAGGTATGATCTCAAAACACCATTACTGCTCATACCACATAATAACTTGAACAAAACTTTCTAGGAAACAGAATCATTGAGTCTCTATCCCACCGGGCATGCTAGAAACTGTTGTCACTAGGGATTGCACCCATGATCGCTAAGTATGGAACCCAGCAATCCTCTAAAACATTGAAATACTCTAAGGATGTGGGACTGCTTCACTGAGAGTAAACCTTTGGATTAAGGGCCAGCTTCCCCATTTGTATCACCTAAAACTAAACTAAATTTGAAGGGAAAGGGAGAGAGATTGCATAGAATTGAAATAACTAAAATTTAACTTAGGTGATTCACCAAACTAGATAGATCCACAAACTGAAGATAGACTCACAATGTAATCCAACATATAACCTGAACATCACAACTCTTCCCAAATCTGATTCTTCCCTTAGAAAATAATCAGGTGTTGGTTGTAAATGAGAAGGAAAAATAGATTCCACAACTCAAACACATATAAACACACATAGATTGAAACTTTAAGAAAAATCAGTGCTTGTAAACACCAAAATGAACAAAATATCAAGTAAAGGATCAAATTTCAATCACAATACATGACATTAAATCCATCAAATCAACTCACAAAGTTGTACAAAAAGAAGGACAATTGCTATTAACTGGAATAAAAGGAGTCAAAATATCAATTTTCTTTTGTTGGAGCTACAACATTTGCCTCATGAAAATGAGGGAAGGAAGAACTAGCCTTCAATCACCAAAGGTGAGAGGCATATATAAGAAATATGTAGAATCTACACTGAAGTCCACTACTTCACCAAAATTAGAAAATTCTACCACTAGGACCATGATCATGCCACTCTAAAATTTGGATGCCCAATTCCCGAGAATCTAGGGGGATGGAAAAAGTGGGGTGTCTAAAAATAGGTAGTCAAAGGAAGACCAATAACCCACTAAGTCATGTCTGTAACTGATAATCTGACAGCAGTTTATAAAAACACCACCTGTCAAATATCATAAAATGAATAAGAGAAATGACTTATCACAATTAAAACTTTAACCCCCTATACCAAAATACATGATTGATATAACATTCATCACTCAAGTCAAAATTAACCACTATGTTTGGACACCTATGGCATCAAAAAATTAACATATTTATCTCTAAAAGAGATAACTATATTAATAAAAATAAATCTATGCCTCGTGAAATATTTTAGCAAAGAGGATTAAATGATTCTCAACCCTAAAAGGGGAGACAAAAAAAACATGCCATTATTGACACCCTCATTCAAAAATGAGTGGACATCTCTATCAATCATAGTCCATAACTCGGCACTTCGCAACCTTCTAAATCCCTCAGTACTTTGAATGGCAACTTTCCTTCACGAATTTGGAAACAACAAATGTCTATCTTGATTTGGCATTATGAGGTAGGCACTTCAATGATTTCATTCTCTTCTCTGCATCTCTCGAAATCTTCTGTAATTGATCACGGCACTGGCTCTGTTATCTCCTTCATCTGATATTGAGTTGCATTATGTTAAGGGCATTATTATTAAATTTAAATATTGTATTTGTTGTATCGAGCGATTATATTCACTGTTATTTCATGGAAACTGTGACACTAAGGCACTCTAGTTTTGATGTTTAGTATATAGCCTGATAATGCTAAGGCTAGGGCATTGTATGTATTGCTTTCATTGCTTGACAAGGCATAGCATTGGTAGCATGAATGTGTTAGGGAACAATTTTATTTGATTTCTCTGTTGCTTGTTTAACAAGCGGGCCCGAGAGCTCAATGTATTGTTTCACAGTTGAATTTGAGGGTCAAAGCCCTGTGAACATTTGCATCCATATCTTATTGGATCTTTATTTAACCCATGCATATTAGGGCTTTGGCTTGGTTCAAAAATGAGGGCATCTGTTATCGATGCTCGTTGTATTAAGGAATAGGCACAGCATATCTACTGTTCCATTCACCATTGTATTGGAACCTGTTACCTCCTTTGTTATGAAGTCTTGAAAAGACTAGGGCACGGGCCAGTTGACCTTGTTGTTCATTTATGTATCTTTGCATATCTTTAGGGTGATATTGAAGCATCTCATTGTATAGATGTATTCTCTATTGAATTCTTAAAACCATGAGTTTTATTAGCTTGGCATCCAACTGTTATGGCATTACTGTTATCGACTTAGCCCGTGAACTTTTCTATTTGTTATGTTTCATTTCTATTAATTGTGGAACTTGCTACTCTTTGTATTTGAGAAGCCCGAAACTACAAATGCTAGGGCATTATTTCATATTCTTTACATTTGAAATTTAACTTGTAGGTTCTATGACTGGTATACATTGTTTATTGAGAGCCAAGAGCCATGGATACACTTTTTTCATTTGATATTGTCCCATGACATATGAACTTGCATCTTCCATATGCAATGTTCCTATGTTTTTTTTCATATCTAGCCCGTGAGCCTAGAATAGGGCATTGCACTGATTTAGTTGTTTCTTTGCTCATTGTTGATATTGCATCTAATCATGGCTCGAGAGCATCTTCTTAGAATTATTTATTTGTTATCATATCTTCATCACTGTTGGTGCATTCACTGTAGCATTGCTATTTGTGTTTGTTAATGTCCCTATGTCAGTTAGAGGCACGCACCAAATGCTCATCATGCAAATCTCACTGTATGTACAACAATTTCCATGCTTAGAATATCACCATGCTGATATTTCCCTTCTAGTTGTGTAACCTTGATTTCATTACAACTATTGCTATCAATTCTGATCCATGCCTGTTGTGAACATTTTCCATTTTGATTGGATATGCTGCTTTGATTGATGCCACCTCCACCATAGCAATGATGATATTATGCAGAAAGTGTACCCTCTATGTGACATGTAGTCTACTATCATGCATCAAATGTTTATCACTTGGGATATTATTACATATTGAGTCTCTTTTCTATGGATCATAATGTAGATTTGATATGTTCATGCTATAGGATTAATGCATTGAGTTTAGCTTTGAAGCACCTTTATGTTGTACTTTCTCTGAGCATATGAATCTATGCCCTCAGCATGTTGATGATATGTGCCATGTGAATACCTATGCAACAGAGTTCCCTATGTTCCTCATAGATCTTTGTACTCTACCATTAGCTGTGTTCAAAATCTGATGCCTTGTGACCCTCTATTATTCTTTTATCATAGCTTGACTGATGCTGGATCATCTGAATGTTCCTTATTTGTACACATTGTGTGTGCTCTTGGCCCTCAAAGGGGTAACAGATAGAGTACAATAAGATTACTCTATTGTTACCCACATCAAGGACCCAGATCATTCATGGAACTCTTTATTGGATTAGCTTCCCTATATCTGCACATGAAACAAACATGTTAGTGAAAACCATGGTGCCTTGATGATTTTGAGCCTGGTAAACATTCTTGTTAGAGGTGCATGGCTTAGTGTGTGTATGCATCTACTATATTGTGATATTACCCATTGCTTAGATCCATTGGATCTAACCCAAATCCCCTCTTCTTTCTTCTTTGCAGGTTCTAGATCTTAGGAGCTTCTAGACAGGGCTGGGCTTCAGACTTCAAAACTAGGCAATGTCTGGTACCTCAATATAAACATCTCTTTATGCATATTTACACTCATCTATTCATTTCTAGTAAAGGCTATGCTCATGGCCTGTGTGAGCCTAGATAGATGCTCTTTTCTTTTCAGTTTTCTTATTCTCTACTCAGTACAAATGCTACAGATAGATGTATGTGTAGATGTAGATGCAATTCATTTCCTTTCTTTTTTCATGTATTTGCAATGAAATGAACACAAATCTTAATCTAGATTACTTAATAACACAAACTAGGGTACAGTAGCTCATCTAGTAATTAGGCTTCCAAAATGTGTAAAAATATAACAACAATGCCTTAGGGTCATTAATGGTCTTGGATCCTTTAAATATTGGAGGTTATGATTCCTAAGAAGTAGGATGATGGCATAAATGAAAGATGGCAATTGTTGCAAAGAAGTTGTCATTACAACATTTGCAATTATTGAAAATGTTGCATGTAAATAGGTTATCCTTGGATCCCTTGAGAATAGGAGATGGGAGATCGGCCAACAGACCCTCAAATGAAGGAAATGGCATCTTATGTTTAGGAAGGCTCAAATCTCAAGGTGTGTGATGCATAGTAATAGTTTTGAGTATTGAATAGAGCTCTACAACAGTGTTACAGTGAATATTCTAAGCTTTTGTGTTGAGAGTGCATGAAAATGGATTGAAAGTCTAAATCCAGTAGTAGTTTAGTGTTCTATAGACTATTTTAATATTTTTTCATTGAAAGAGTGAGTTGATTAGAGTAGATATATTGCATTGAATAAATTGTTTTTGTTTTAGAGCTCTCACTAGTTCTGTTCTGACCATTCGGTGCTTTCATGGCTCCCCCATGAAATCTAGCCATGGGAAACACCTAAGGGTAGATGGAAATGCAAGGGGAGTCATTATTGTATATAATTTTAGGATTAGGAGGCATGAAAGTTTGGATATCTATTTTTATAGCTAGGCCCTAGGCGAGCAGACAGAGCCTGGTTAGTGGTCTAGGTTGTGAAGAAGTGAAGATTTATTGCGGGGTAGAAAGGTACAGTATGGTTCTAGTACTTTTTCAAGAAGGATTTCATCATATCATGACATACTATGAGGATTGAGCCTATTTCAATCCATTAGACCAAGATTTGAGCAAGATTTCTACAAGGTTACAGTTAGTCCTAAAAACTAGGCCTATTAGCCCTATTTGTCGTAGTTTATAGGAAGCCAGTGTATTGAGGTTGTCAGACCTTGAAACCTATAGAATCTTTTTAAACTTCAAAATGGGTATCCAAATCTGGTTTTATATTCTTAGGTTCTTTGGAAAAGTTTTGTTAGAATTGGCAAAAAGCCTTTGCAAAAGGCTACAAGGATTAGGCCTATTTTAAGGTCTCTAAAAGATGAACCATTGAAGCCGGTAAGGATATGATTCAAGAGTCTTCCAATATGGATCAAATGGACCAAGATATTAAATTTTTCATTAGGATAAAAACCCCTTCAATGAAGAATGGATTTTGTGGAGAAGTAGCACTTAGAGCCTTCTAAGTGAAGGTGAAGGATTGTACTATCTATAAGGTCTTAGTCTTCTAAGGTGAAGCACAAGAGTTAAGAACTCTTAGAGAAGAGTTAGGATTGGTGTTAGTTAATCATCTAAACCAATCAGGACCTAGAGGAGACTAGGTTCCTAGAAGAGACTAGCTAGGTCTCTTGGATGCAGTGCAAGCAAGCCTTGGGACACTCACATCATATACACATGAATTTAGGTTATGAAGAATGTACTTGAATATACATGAATATACTTAAGGCATAAATATTACACATGAGTACATACACACAAGCATATTCACATACTAACAATGAAAAAATGAACACACAATTAACAAATTGTATCGAATATCAAGTTTAATATATATCAAAATAAACAATAATTCTATACATATTTACAAAATCAACATATCTAGATACAATGTGGCATACACCATCTCAAAATGTGTTATATCGCATCTCAAAATAAGAAGTTCAACTACAAATGTTTCTAGGATGACTTATTCTACTAGTGGATCATCAAAATGTAACCTCTTTGAAGTACTTTTTGGCTCTGATGGATCCTGCATTCAAACACAAAAGTGAGACCCCAAGTTAGATTAATTAATTTATATGGTTTCTACAAATAAAAATTCAAAATTCAAAATCATAGTCAACAATAATAAATAAATAAAGACTAAAACTGAACTCTCATGTACCTCGCCTCTTTGTCTCCTCATGCAAATAGGAGACCTAATATATTTCCTTGGTAGAGAAGGGACAATGCCACCAATGTTGACTCCGACCTATATATATTTTCAAATACATGAGATTGATCTATGAGTTATACTATTTAATGTTAAATCCTTGGTAGCAAATATATGTTTACAAAATAACTGAATTAACATTAAAAATTACATGTGTTGAACTTTCTTGAGGAAATATCACCTGAGTCATCAGCGATACAAACCCTTGGTGTTCTGCCTCCCTCAAACTAGGGGTACCCTAAAAAAGTCAATAAGATACTTCATACAATCATGACTTGATCATATTATATATACTTGATAGTAAAATGCACATAAATAACTTTATAAATATATGCACCATGGGGCTATCACTAGGAATTGAGATGCATGTGACTCTATCATGGAAAAAGGGTCTCACGACATCATCAGAAACCACCCTCTATCAAATAAACCATGTAAATTAAAAATGAGTACACACAACTGACAAGTATACATGTATGCATAAATAATCTAAATTACTTAATTACCTTCCCCTTGTTAATGCCAGATGCATGAACCCCCTCACATTGCCCCCTAGTGGCAACTGGTGACACCTGCATTAGTATGTAATAAGACGATCATAAAAATTAGAAAACACATGCATCTACTATTATAATAAAAGGAAACCAATGAGTAAATTAAAATGTAGGTACCATGGAAGTGTCAAGGCCAAATGATATAGCCAAAAGCATGGACCCCTCCACATGTGCCATCTCCTCCTCTATCATCAACTGAACATAAATGGAACACACAAAAAAATATAAGTGAGAAATCATTATAAAAAAATTCTACTAAAAATATGAACATTTAAAATTAAATACAATGTAACAAGTGAACTGTTTATCCTTACCATAATAGTAGGAGTCCATGGCTTTGTATGCCCCTGATGCACATCTTCATGAGGTGCTTCAGTTCTTGTAGTGTGTTGTGTAGTATCATCCACCTCGAAGACATAGTTATATGCATTGATATCATTCACAAGACCTAAGCACATATTCTTGCATGTAATGCAAGTGTGGAGCACACAAACATGTGAGCTTGTGGAGGATGTGGAAGGGTCAGAAGCATCAACATGAGGATGCAACAATTTTATGCTCTGCATAATCAGTAGATCACTCAAGGTGTGAATGGCTTGAATAGTCTGTGAGTCAACCTCAACAATAATATCATGATGTTACATTGTAGGAGGTGGTGAAATCTTGGGAGGGGGGACATATGTGTGGGATTTCACCAAGTGTACCCATGGCCTATCTTGAGGAGTGCCTAAGCCTACACCCTGGTTTGGTCTCATGCTCAATAATTTACCTTGTGACTGAGCACAAATTCAGCATACATTTTTTTATGAAATAGAATGGGACATCCAAATTGATGTGGGGTAGTCTATCAAAAACCATCCACTAGTAGTCCCAAAAGTTGTCATGTATTACGTTATTTGTGCACCATTTAATTGAAAACTTGGATTTGTTAGGGTCCTCTTTTAAACCAATTTTAGGATCCACAAAAATATTACATATGTCATGTTTTGTTATGTTTAGGTTCATAACTTGATCATAGTCAAGCCCGTCGTTAAACTGGGCATGCATGGAATTGCGCTAAAGAAGTGCAACATTATGTTTCTTTGTAAGTTTCTCCATGTTTTCAATAATGGAGTTCAACGTGGAAAACATGGGGTGCAATGTGGGGATATTGGCATATGTGGTATGATTTCCTCTAAGATAATTTAGATTGTCTCCTATGAGATCCTCTAAACATCAAGGGTTTGAGACTGGTTAGTCTTCTGAAAGTGGGGGATTGTTAGGAGGTGGTTCTAGATTATTTATAGGATCATTGGGATGGTTTTTTGATTGGTTTGAGTCCATGTCTAATTAAAATCAAAACCCAAATAGATCATTATAATCAATTTAAAAAAACAATAAAGAATCTCATTTAAACCCTAGTTTTTATTTTAAAAAACTACAAATTTTAATTAAAAATAATAAAAACTTAAAAATTTAACTTACCTATTGATCCTGAGAAAATTAGATATGAGATTACATCAGATATGAAAAACCCTTTGAGATGTGTTCAACGTTTTCACAATGAAAATGTTGAACACGGCTGCAAACTATAAATAGAAATTACTAGTGAAAATCAGATATCTGATTAGGCCTGTGCTTTGGCTTTTGGCTTGGCCAAGTGTACTAACACCCAAGCCTACTAAAAAGTCAAAAAACTTTTTAGTGCACTTTTGGACGAGTGAAAAGTTCATTTTTTCACATCGCCACTTTTTGGCATACCATGATCCTGCACATACCCATAAGATAGAAGTACCTAAGTTGAACAAGGAAAGTTTCTCAACATGGAAAAGTAGGATGAGGTTATATCTATATGGGATTGGAGAATCTATACTGAATCTTCTAGATAATGACTACACTCCACCACCTCTCAGACCCATGATAGTTGATCAGAAGAGAGAAAAGAAGGAACACAACTTGGTTATGATAGAGATTGCTTCTTCCCTCACTGATGTTGAATTCAATGATATTAAGGACTGTGTTAATTCAAGAGAAATGTGGGATAGGATTACACTTATATATGGATGAGATCAACATGTAAAAAAAGATAAGGTTGATAGTCTTAGAGGAAAGTATGATGAAATGAGAATGAAAGATGAAGAGAACATCACTCAATATAGTAGTAGAATCAAGGAAGTTGTTAGCTCCATCAGATGTGCTGGTGGAACATTGACCCATGAAGAAGTGGTAAGTAAAATCCTAAGAACTCTTTCTTCCGAGTATTCTATTAGAGTATCTTCTATTCAAGAATTGAGATCTATACCTAACAATTTTGTTACTCTCGAAGCCTTAATCGGTAAGATGACTACATTTGAGATAAGAAATTATGATAATAGTCTATCGACCATTGACACTACCTTCAAATTATCTGTGAGTATTGTAACTTCAAGAAGAGAAAGAGAGAATCATAGTAATTCATATGGAAATGAATATGACAGTATCTTAACCGAAGAGAAAGAACAAGAGGAATTGGAAGCACTATTGGCTAAAAGACTACAGAGAGGTAAAAGAAAGTACAAAGGCAAATTACCCTTGAAATATTTCAAGGGTAATCAGATTGGCCATATTGCATCTAGATGTCCTGAAAATGATAGGAATGGTAAGAATGACAAAAGAGACAACTTACACTAAAGATTCAGAGATTATAAGGAAAAAGGTAAGAAGTCTTGTTACCTAGTTGAGGAAGGTGTAATTGATGATGAATTTGATGATACTAAAGAAGGATATGAAGTTTTCTATGTTGTTGTAAAATAAGACTCGAATGAAGAGAAGTATGAAGATGAAAAAGAATGTGTTTCTCATGTAAGTAAACCTAACCCATGAATTATTGATAGTGGATGTTCACATCATATGACTGGTGATATTGATAAGTTTGAGAACCTAGAAGAGTGTGATGGAGGATTTTTCAAATTTGGCAATGATGCTCCATGTGTTGTTAAAGGAAAAGGATCCATTGTATCAAATGAAAAGATGAGATATAATGATGCAGATTGGGTTAAAAGTCTAAAATATAATCTATTGAGTGTTGCACAACTGAACAATGTTGGCCACTGACTGGAATTTCAAAATAGAAAGGTGAAGATTTATGGTATTGATGGAGATCTAATTGGAACTAGTGAACAATTAAAAGGTATCTATTTTATCTTGATACTATTGCAAAGAGTCTCTTGTTTGTTAAAATAGAAGATGTATGGCTATGGCATAAGAGACTCTCTCATGTGAATTTTGATAATTTGATCAAAGTAAGTAAGAAGAGTAGAATCAGAGATCTACTGAAATTATACAAACCTAATAAAGTGATGTGCAAGGAATGTCAGATTAGTAAGATGACTAAGTCAAGCTTCTCAAGAAAATATTATTCTACCAATGGTATTTTGTAATTAGTTCATACTAACCTTTGTGGTCCTATGAAGATACAAAGCTATTATGGAGATCAATATTTCATTTTGTTTGTTGATGACTATTCAAAAACTATGTTTGTCATGTTTCTAAAAGAAAAGTCTAATGCATTCCAAATGTTTGAGTGGTATAAATTAAGATTTGAAAATGAAATAGGTAAATAGCTGAATTTTTTAAGATTAGATAGAGGAGGTGAATTTATCTCTAATGAATTTATTGTCTTCTTCAATGAGAATGGAATCAAAAGACAAGTATCTGCACCGAGGACTCCACAAAAAAATGACATAACTGAGAGAAGGAATAGATCTATAGTTGACTATGCTAGAAATTTGTTGATTGACAAAAAGGTTGCACAAACATTTTGGAGAGAAGTCATAATTATTGTGGTCTACACTCTCAACCGAGTACAACTGAAGAAAGGTACAAACAAGATACCCTATGAACTCTAGTATGGTCACACACTGAATGTAAGCTACTTTAAAAAATTTGGAAGTAGGTGTTACATACTGAAAGATGCTAGAAATGGAAAGTTTGACTCAAAAGGAGATGAAGGTATATTCCTAGGTTATTCATCAAAGAGAAAAGCATATAAATGTTTGATCAAGGATACTAACAAAATTGTTGAAAGTACAAATGTGAGGATTGATGAATTTGGAAAAAGGAATGAAGAAGATAGAAAAAAGGAACCTGGGGATTACAAAAGATTTATTTATGTAGAGGAAGGAAATTCATTTGACACAACCAAGATGCAATAAGAAGGAACCAATGAGAAAGAGGAGCCTCCATTGAGAGATGAAAACACTAATGAATAGTCTACCAAGCTTGTATTAACAAAATATGTGAGAAGACACCACTCACCGACTAGAACAATTGGAGACAAGAAAGCATGAGTTGTGAAAAGAAGTAACTTAAAAGATAACATATGTTTTATTTCAAAATTTGAGCCAAAATTAGTCAAGAATGCACTAGGAAATAAAGATTGTATTAATGCTATGAAAGAATAAATTGATCGGATTGAAAAGAATAACACTTGGTCACTAGTACCGAGACCTAAGGTTAAGAATATGATAGGAACAAAATGGATTTTTAGAAATAAACTTAATGAGAAAGGAGATGTGATCAGAAATAAAGAAATATTAGTCTACAAAAGGTATGCATAACAAGAAAGTATTTACTATGGTGAGACATTTGCCCCTGTTGCTAGATTAGAAGGAGTAAGGGTATTACTTGTATATGTTTCTTATAAAGAATTTAAAGTTTATCATATAGATGTTAAGTCTTCAATTTTGAATGGAATTCTTGAAGAAGAAGTTTATATTGAACAACCTAAAGGATTTGTTCAAAATACTGACAAGTATATGATCTACAAATTACACAAGGTTTTATATGGATTGAAGCAAGCACCCCGAGCATGGTATGAAAGGATACACTCTTATCTAATTAAGGTTGGATTTCAAAGGATAAGTGATAACAACAATTTATACTTGAAATGTGATAATTCTGATAAAATTCTGATTGCTGAGATATTTGTTGATGATATTATATTTGGTGGAAATGAGATAATGTCTAAATCATTTGCTAAAGAGATGAGGAAGGAATTTGAGATGTCTATGATTGGAGAGATTAAATTCTTTATTGGACTTAAAATTCAACAAGTTAAGGATGGGATATACATAACTCAATCTAATTATATCAAGGAGATCCTAAAGACTTTCAATATGGAAGAATCAAAACTAGTTGGAACACTGATGGCTACTAGTTGTAAATTTTCAAAGGAAGATGACACAAAGGAAGTGAATGAGACACTTTACCAATCCATGATTGGTAAAATACGGTATTTTTCACACAGTAGGCCTGATATTGCACATTCAATAAGTATTGTGGCAAGGTTTTCTACCAATCCAAAGGAGAGACATATGTCTACAGTAAAAAGAATATTTAGATATCTGAAAGGGACTAAAGATTTTAGTCTGTTATACACAAAAGGAGGAGATTTTGATCTCAAGGTATATACTGATGCTGATTGGGATGGAAACATTGATGACAGAAAAAGGACAAGTGGCTGAGCTTTCTTTTTAGGAGAAAGATTAGTGACAAGGTTAAGCAAGAAAAAAAGTTGTATTTTACAATCTACTATCAAAGCTGAGTATGTTGATGCAGCTATGAATTATTCTAACATTGTGTGGATAAAAAAATTACTTGAAGGTATGGATGAAGATATTACTGATCCAATTACAATTTATTATTATAATACTAGTGCTATAAACATATCAAAGAATCTGGTGATGCATTCAAAGACAAAGCATATATCTATTAAATATCACTACTTGAGAGAGAAAGTACAAGATAAGCATGTGACATTGGAGTATGTGAATTCTAAAGAATAGATAGCTGACATATTTACCAAACCACTAACGAAGGATGATTTTGAGTATCTCCAAGGTAAGTTAGGGGTTCTTCCCCTATCCAATTTTCACTAAGGCATGATGCATGTTGCATCAATTCAAGTATTCAATAGAATATTTATCTTGTGAGCTGATGCTAGTGTTCACTCTTTAGGTGAAGCCTAAAGTTGTGAAAGATATTGATGTAATGCAATGGAAAATCTATAAATTTAAGGTATGATTTGAGAAGTATATTTTTCTTTGGCATTATTTTTAAAGAGGGAAAATATCATTGATGATTAAAAAGAGAGAATAAATCAAAGAGGGAGAGTAAACCAATTGATTACTGGAGTAAGATCAAACACAAATGAAGTTACTACTCAGAGTGAGTATATGAATGATAGTGAAGTGTACAATCATCAATTGAACACTGAATATTATTAGTCTTACCATCAATGTCAAAGAGGGAGATTGTTACTATAATTGATAGTAATGTTGAAGATCAATTATCTGATAGTGATGATGAGGAAGGCTGACCAAGATCAGAGGAATACAAGAGAGTAGAAAGGTTAGATCAGTTATTTTCTTGTTATTGATAGCAAGAAATTGATTTCTGGCTTATATTATGTTGTCATATCATTCTATATATGATATAAGTTGAATGAGTTTAGGAGAAGAAGAAATGAGGTATTGTGAAGTTCAAGAGATTAATTGGGCAATCAATGCAGATTGAACAATGTTAAGATTATGCTAATATAATTGTTTTCTACCTAACATATGATTATGTTAAGTCGATAAAGCATGGTAATGAAGATTTGACAAGTCGGTAAGCAAAATGGTTTTGGCTACCAAGTAGAAATGTCACTTGATAAAGGAAAAGGTAAAGGTAAAAGGAAATAACTCGGTAAATTGAAAGGAACTCAAGACACCAAGTAGGAAATTTCTAGGCACCGAGAGAAGTTAACCAAAATTTAGATTTATCTACCAAGAAAGGAACAAGAATTAAATTTATAATGATTGGAACGATATTTAATGATTAGCTATGATGATCTAGATGGTTATGATGACAAGAAAAGTAAGTTAAGAGATCTATAGTTATGAAAATTCATGATCATGATCTACAAAAAGATCTAAATGGAAAAAATATAAGGAAAAAGTTTCAAGGAAAGTTCATGTTCTGAGGTGAAAAGAAAATGTGTTACCGAGATCCAGATATAGTGCATTAGTTTATGAAATGAATTGGATGACTGCAATTGATCAAAGGAAAACATTTAATAATGGAGATTATGCAGAAAAACTTGTCTATATATAGGATGGTTTTGTATGGACAAATGGCTGACAAATTGAAGAAAAGAAGAGTCACTGACTAATGCAACGAAGAAGGTATAGAGAGATTCTGAGTGGGAAAGAAGGATCTGATGAAGTGTTGAAGCCATTAGAAAGTGAAGAATTGAAGTGAAGATAGAAGAGTGTACAAAGGATCTGGTTAATCAAAGATAGTTGTAAATTTATAGGTCAATACATTTACTACTTCTTATTAGCATTTGTAATAGAGAAATCTCCTAACATAGTGGACAAAATTCTTGTTGTAAAATCCTTGAAAAGGGTAACATTCTAAAGAGTGTTTAAAGCCCTCTAACTAGACCACTCCTAACAGGGTGAAGATCCTAATAGATCTAAGGAAAATCCCTTAGCCTATTCATACCTAACAGTGTGTATTATAATCTTTAACCGGATTAGCTCTTAACCGGGCATACTTTGAAAGAGTATTTTCTTAGTGGGTGATAATTCCCATAGTGGTCTTTTCCAAAGATGGGTTTCCTTGTTAAATACTAGTGTTACATGTGATGAATGGTTTATGTGATTGATTTATTATTTGTTAAATTTTATTTATTGTTGTGGGTAAATAGTGAATTGTGTTTAACCAAGTTATCATCGAGTTAATTAGAGAAAAGATTTTTAGGTATTTGGAATCAGGGATTACTGATTCACCCCCTCCCCCCCCCCTCCATAATCCAACAATTAATGTGGTCATACATACACTTCTTATATTTTTCTTGAAATGTGTGTACTATTACATTGAAATTTAAAATTTTTACCATATAGAATAATTTTTTTTTTAAAAAGGGCTAGTATCTTAGAAACTACATTCAATTTTATATAGATTCTCTTCTTACATATTTTTTATATAATATTGATAACTTTTTCAAAATTTTATGTCAACTTTCCTAACCGGGTAAGTGCACCAAGATGGTGTGCAAAAAAGTGGCCACCTCTTAAAAAAACCAAAATATTTCATAACCCACTCAGGTTATTCAAAATTTGAAAAAACTAGGCTTGGAAAACCTGAGCCTTTGCCAAGCCACAAAAAATAATAAAAAACATAAGTTCTTCAAAACCCATATGTGTTTTGTAAAGAAAAAATTGTTTTACAAAAATCATACTCATTTTGACTGTCATAAACTTTTTTTTAAAACTCACGTTTGACTTTTTTTTCTTCATGACAAAACAATGTTTGAAGGACAGAGGAGGAAGAGAAAATGTCAAAACCCAAGTGGGTTCTTGTTGATATTGGATTGTGTTGTCATATTTATCATTTCATAAGCATGTCTCATCGTCGAATAGGTAAGAATTTATTTTTTTTAATTTTTTTTGTTTCAATTTCAATTGAGTGCATTTTGTTGAATTGATTTAAGTTTTTTTTAATTATTTTGATGTTGGATTTAGAAAAAAATCCTCGAACACAAAAGAGACAACAAAGACTTCTTTGAATGCATGAAAATCTTGATAATGTTGGAAATGAGCAACAAGAGAACCCTTAAAATGTAGCCCCACAAAAAAAAAAAACCTTAGTAAAACCCAAATCCACCACTAAACTCAATGTGTCCTCCAATAGATCGCATTGATACCACACAAGAGGACTTTATCAATCGCCTTCAATAAAATAGTGCCCAAATATCTATTTTGGTTAATAGTTTGAGGTCCTCTAGTTTTGAGCACCACTCATCCCTCACCACTTCCTTAGAAAGAGTTGTCAATAGTGTGAATGAGGTATCTAAGGAGGTTACAACATTGGGTTCATGGAGGGATAGATGTCATTCATTTTATGTCGATGGGTTTTCATATGATCAAGTGAAAAAAAAAAAGAGGATACTTAAAGAAGACATGTGTGCTCTTTTTAATGATCTTATTAGTAGTAAACTCCTAGAAGTAACTATTGGCAAAATGATTAGTGCTCTCCATGGGATTCGTGACATGGATTAACTACCTCTTGTGTCTTCTATAAGTCTAGTGGTTGTATCATACATTAATAGGTCAATCCTTTGGTGCAACAACAACTACTACTTGTAACAAGTGGTATCAAAGTTTGGTCATGGGTTCAAATCCCCTCAGGTAACGTTGAGGGGGATATTTTTGGAAAAATGGTCAGCACTCCCTTTGGGATTCATGACATGGATTAACTGCCTCTTGTGTCTTCTAGAAGTATAGTGTTTGTATCAGGCATTAGCAGGTCAATCTTTTGGTGCAACGACAACTACTACTTGTTACAAGTAGTGGTTGTCATTGCACCAAAAGATCAACATGTCAATACTCGATACAACCACTAGACTTCTAGAAGACATAGGACATGGTTAAGCCATGTCACAAATCCCTAGGGGAGCACTGAACATTTTTCCAACAATCTCCCCCTCAGCGTTACCTGAGGGGATTCAAACATGTGACCAAGTTGTGATACCAATTTTTAGAAATAGGAAATACTAAGAGGGGGGTGAATCAGTATTTCACAAAAATTTTACTTTTGCCCACTTATGGATATATGTAATTAACTTGTAACTTGAATAAGAAACTAAACTAAATAAACTAAATAATAAACACAACCATAAAATAAAGGGACTCATAACAACATGTTTGTTCTCGAGGAAACCCTATCCAAGGGAAAACCTTGGTGGGGATGGTACCCACAAATGATCCACTAATCAAAAGTATCTAGTTAAAGATATTGACCCTGTTAGGAGTTAGTATTACAAAACATGAATGTATGCAAGATGAGCCCACTACCCAAACATGCAATATTCAATTATAATCTTCAATACAAAAGATAGAATACAAAAACCTTTTACTACTATTGAATATCTTCAATATTCTTATCTAGCTTGTAGGCTCTTCACAAAACTTTCTATTAGTTCACACTACTCTGATCATACATTAGATTTCACATAATATACCTTTATACATCAATACAAAATCATTCTTACAACTTCACATTAGTCTTACAACTTTGCATTACAAAATACTTTCCTTTATACAAGCTATCACAAATATAGATTTCCAGTCAGCTTCCATGTTACCAAAATATAATATTAATCTGTGTTGCCTTTGGGTTAACATCTAGGATGTCTTCCCTAATTATTTAATTTATTATTTTGATAAACAAAACAATCCCTTAACTCAAAATAATCATTTACTAATCGGTCACCTATTCTAGTCAGCTCAACACTATTTCAGTAAAACATTAATATCTTTGTCCGTACATGTCGTACAGTCTTGCACTCTTAGATGTAGCTTCAACATACCTCATATAATCTGTGCTCAAGTTTGCATGCACTGAAAATACTTCTATGAACTTATTTGATCAAAATAGTCTTTGTGTAGACAGATAGACATTGTTATACTTAGACAATTTTCTTAAGTTCTCATCCAGAACTTTATCCTTAGATCATGTTGACTTAATACTGAATATATGTTGCCATAATGACAACATCATGATATCCTACTTAGCCAAATTGCCAACAGTAACTACAAATTAGTTTCCCATACATTAGTGTGTTCATAATAGGATGAGTTGCATTTTAGGATAGGTGGTATATGGTCTTTGACCAAGCACCTTGTAATAATTTGGAGGTGCCTTTATATTTTTTGAGAAAGATATATTGTGAGTTTATCCTTGATGAGAAGCTTAATTTATTTGACATCTAATAGTTCTAGGGTAGAGGGAGAGGTTTTGCATAGGATAGAGTTGGGGCCCATAGGGTAGTATAGTCGTAGCATATGAAGCATCTAGCTAAAAAACCCATATTTCATATTGTGGTCTCGGTAGTAGTGAATGAGTCTATGTATTTATAGACCCTTCAAGAAGCTACATAATTGACTGATGTCATTATTGAGAATGAAACATAGTTAGTTGATGTAGAGGGTGGATCAGAACCTGCACCACCTCCATTGTCATCAGATGCTCCATCTGGCTCAGCCTAGCCCATTGAGCATATGTGCCTCATTTGCTAGGGTATATGTACCAGGGTAGATATCAACATGAATGAGGATGGTTCGACATCCCATTCATGTAGACATTATGGGAATATATGTCAGGCATTTGTTGTTGAGGATATGGCCCTCACAAACAACCTATTGATGATGGTTTTTTCTACAAGATAGACACATGTATGTTTATTTGTGTTTTGACATGTTATTAATTTTAATCACCTAAATCTTATAAAAGTAAATAATTTTTTATTTAGAGAACAAATTAAATTGATATATGAATAATATGCATTGTAGGGTGCAATAGGTGGTACTACAAGCACACCAAAAAGTGCTCATTTGACTAGACATGTAGAGGTAGCTTTGAAACTTCAGGTATAGTTTTTAAATATTTATAAAAATAGAATAATTTCTTGGTATCAAGATATATTTTCTTAATATGTATATTTATTTGATGTTTTATAGGGCTTTTTAGGGGTTCAGATGTCCAAATCTTATGATGTGACACTTTCTAGATTGACTTTGGCCTAGAGAGCTTTGCGGTATCATATTTTTCACACCTCTTGTTTATAATTTTAATTGAACCTATGTGTTATCATATTCATTTCTCTTATGTTAATTGTGTTTCTACTAGGCTACCCCACCTAGGTCCAAGACACCATGACGAAAAAACAAATCCTTGAGGAAACCCAAAGTACAAAATGTAATTTAGTACAATTTAAGTTTATTTATTGAAATGTTTTATGATTAAACATGTACATGTATACTAATGAATGCACATGTCTTATTTGTTCTATATACAAAAACAGTTGGGTTTTACATAATTAATAAATGCACTGGATGTTGTTGATGTTGAGGAGTGGGAAGAGATAACATTTTTATATTCACTTTTGATTGCATTTTTGTTTTCTCAAAATCTCTTAGAAATCCTTCCTTTATGACTAGGATATATGTTATTATTTTTATACAGGAAATGGTCATAGTGGCCTCATCAGCGATGATCCCTCCTAAGAGTATAGGAGAGCTATCTAAGGCTCTAGTATGCATTATATATATGTGTGTGTGTGTTTTAAATATATGGATTTAGATATGAGTACATGCATTTTTACTTTTGTAGTGTTTGTCATCAACTTTGGGTTATTAACTTCTGTTAATTATCTTTTACCTATTACAGCTCCCTTTGTGACTTCCTACAGATTCTTTACCATTCCATTTTGTTAGGAGTCCTCACCCATGAAGGGGCTCATCAACATTACCACACAGCCCAAGTGCAGAAGAAAGAGATGAGGTAATCAACAATTCAATTGTCAACAAATTATAGTCTAGTATTTAGTTATTTTTATAGTATTTGGAGATAAGATATATGATTTAGCATTTGAATTGTTCTTGTGAAGACACCTAGCGAGCCACGTATGCTTTAAAGAGGCTCAATTTTGATGATCTAGCACAGTCATGGATATTTATAGAGATATATAGATCTAGTTGTGGTCATTGAATGACCAATTTTGTACATATTTGACATTTGTATTGTATATATCAACCTTGACATGGCACATGCCATATTTTTGTAACTATTATTGATTTGACATCTATGCCATTTTTTTTATATGTACTCATTTATTGTTCATTTTGATATATATGAAACTTAATATTTGATCCAATTTGTTGATTGTGTGTGTATCATTGTACTTCAAAACTTAATGTTTTATAATTAATCAAACATGTTTATATTCATTATTTAATATAATATAATTGAAACATGTTTGTCAAAGTCATTGTGGCATGGATAATGCAATCAAAGTCATATGTGACTTAATTTGATGCAATAAGGTATGAAAAGCCAAAATATGTAATGATTTTGTCTATTGTGTCAAATTCTCCTAATTGACCAAATAAGGATCATAGGAAGATGTATATTAATGGGTGGTTTATGTGGTTTTGGTTTGTTGTGGATTGTGTTTTGGAACAAGTTTGTGAAAAGTGTGAAATACCCAATTTTACGAATGTTGCTTAGTGACCCTTAGGGACACTTTGGTCCAGTGTGCTCGTGAACATTCGAGGGACTCTTTGGGCGAGATAGGGTTGTCCTAGCATTTACCTAGCCAACTAGAGCTAATGGAATAGATGATTCAATCACACGGCATCTTAGTACTCTAAAAATTCGGATAGATTTTAGAGTCTATATTCTAAAAAATTTCTCTAAGGGACAAGTTATTTGCCTTAGAAGACATTTGAAAGGAGCCAAGTTTGAATACAAGTAAAAGAGAACCTATTTATTTTCATGAGATGTCACTTGGGACATGTGTTCCTTTCTATCATTAATCATATGTAGTTGGTTACACCTTTCAAAGTTCATTTCTGATGTGTTTCAGAGATAACCATTTGGAGGCCACTTCCCAAATCTACACTTTGCATTATGTTTGGTTTTTACTGAATGGCCTACTTTGGAGGTTTGCATCTGTAATGTAAGGAAATGTTGACGTGTATGATGTAAAATGTGTGAAAGAATATAAGATATAATTCTTAATCCAAATTCCCAAAGGAAAGATCCAAATTGATTAACCACAAGAAGAAGGTCAAGACATAGAAGAATCAATCGATGAAGAATATGAAGAAAGGAGAAAACCATATATTCCATTATAAAAAGTATGTATTGAAATCTTAATTGAATTGGAAATAAATACTAACCTCGAGAAGGATAGATCTGGAAAATCTTTTTTTTTTGGTATCTGTGTACAATTTCAGGAAATTATGCAACTGAATCTGGGCTGGAAATACAGAAATAGAGAAAACCCAGAAATCTTTTGTCTTTCAGAGCAAGGTCATCCTTGACCCAGGATCGGGGTAAGATCTTACCTTGGGGTACAATCTTACCCCAAAAATCCATCCTTGACCTGCACAACTCCGATGAAAATTCTGTTTGCAGATCCCAGAACTTCGTTGAAAAGGGTACTCAGATCTACATTGATATTCATTGTCTCACACTTGGATCTAGAAGAAAAATGGTTTTGTTTCTTGGATGAGGGGTTTTCCTTGGTCAAACCCTAGTTTGGAATCAACCTTAAAATGTAATTGAAATTGCAATAGATAAACAAAGTAAATTGAACTATTCACCTTGCTTATGTTGAAATCCTTGAGGAGGATTCGAATCCTTGAATCCACAAGTATGGATGCTCCAAATGAATGTATAATGGAATGTAGGATGTCTCAAATCAATTGCATTAGATCTTCAACACCAATCTTGAGTGGATCTTGGAATAGGAAGAAGCTTGGATGAATGTGGATGGAGGAATCTTCAACAAGAGGGCTCCAAAGAGATCGAATCCTTCAATGGCTATCAATGGATCTCCTTGATGAATTGGATCTTGAATGCTTGAATTCTTTCATTCTCCTTATTTCTTGCTTGAAGATTTCTTGATCACTTGATTGCACTTGCTTGAATTCTATAGATGGTGGATAATGAAAATGAGAGAGGAAGGCTTCCTTTTATACTAGTCTAGGGTGCAAACTTCTAGAGAAGCCGACATAGGAGAATTAAATTCCAATTAAGCCTTAACCCCTAGAAATGGACCTAGATTAAATATAATTTAAGAGTATACCATTCTAAAATCCAAAACAACTGACTCGGAAGCGGGAAATAAAACTTTCCAAAGCCCAACATCCCAAAACCTCTAGAATCTAAAATTTGGACCTAGGGTCAAGGTCGAGGTTGAATTTGACCTAGGTCAAAGTCGAGGTCATCCTTGACCTAGGTAAAATTTGAGGTCATCCTTGACCTAGGTCAAAGTCGAGGTTGACCTTGACCCAGAAGGTTGTCCTTGACCTTGAAGTCAAAGATCTCAGTTTCTCAGGATGAAATACTAGAAAGAGGATGGAAACATGTGGAGAGAGAAGTAGAACAGGGGGAAAAGCTAGATCCAGTCAAAGATGCACTCAAAGGCACTTGACATGACCCTAGACCACTTACTCAAAGGGATAAACGCTCTTAACATGGAAGTACTTCCATTTTAAGATGATACAACATCTAAAACTTGATTGATAGTCATGGTGTAAGGAATGTTATAGTGTATTGTAGGCATGAGAGTGTGTCTTCGTGCCCGTTATCAGATTCCTAGAGGTTTGTATGATCAATTTATTAGCGCTCTTCTATTTGCATTTTATTCAGTTTTACTGAATGTGGGAATGCAGATTTTAAGTGACCCACTTTGAGATCGTGCAAACTTCACCCAGTTTTTGATCAGGAGAAATTGATTGTTCCTCTATACTATAGACATGGAAATGATCTTTCTTGGTGATTTTAAGATCATGAACAATTCATTTGATCACTTCACTCAATCATTTCCAAACCCAATTCATACAGTTTCACTGTCTTTCAATTCAGGAAGTTCTAGCGGCATGACTTTGAGGATTATTTTTGGGTAATCAATTAATCATTTTGGAAATCTGAATATAACCTTATTTTATACATATGAGAGAGATTCTATGTTCAAGGTTTCAGACCATAAGGTTCCTGTTTGATATCTTTACAAGGTCATAACAAAAGGTGTTTTATGCTAATGGCTAATGCTAACAGAATAAACTTCGTAGAGTGACCATTTTCCAAAATTCATAACTTGGTGTCAGATGATTGTTTTGAGATGAGGGTTATTTCCTTGTATTCCTTTTATTTGAGTCTTCTTTCAGTGTTAGTGGTTCAACTTCAACTCATCATTTGATATTTTATTGCATCTTCTTCAGAGGCGGTTTCTAGTGGCTGTATTTTGTGTTTACAAAGCAAGTTTAAATAGGTGTTTTCAACTTTTAAAATATTTCACCCTAAGTAAGATTGTGGATAACCATCTAGTGGAGTGACTCACTATGGTACAAATTTCATGAGTGCCAGCTGCCAATGTCTGAGGATAGGTTTTGATTAGTCTTTTAATGGTGTGACTCGAGGCATTTTATTCAAATTTAGCGACCTGGTGAGGATTGTTAAAATCAAAAGTCTTTTAAATGTTTGGCCTTGTCCAAATTGGATCCAGTTGCTAGAGTTGTCATTCAGATCACTTTCGAGGCTAAGTTGTTTAAAATTGAAAAAAAATTAGGCCAAACCCACTTGGGGCCCAGCCTGCCTCATTATTTTAAAAAAGGGATCTTTGTTGTCTTCATTTTTTTGCTACGCCCAAGCATGCCAGCTATAATTTTCACTACTCATTGCTACCAAAATGGATATGCTGGTAAAACCTTGCCACTCTTTCATCAAAATGAGACTAGAAGATATAATACCTAACTCATTTACCTTGGTTAGTTTCCTATCAGCATGTGATCATCTAGCAGCATTGTAGGAAGAATGGACACAACAATCAAGCATTAATCCAGTTCTGTCAAATACAACTAAAAGGTGTTGAACCTATTTTAATCATGATGGTGAATTTTCTCTCTGCATGTGGCCATTTGAAGAATCTACAGCAAGAAATGTAGTCTCATGGAGTTCAACGATTGGGGGATATGGAATACATGGACATGAGCGCACCATCCAAGGGTTGGTCGCACCTCTTAAACCAAAAATGTGGAGGTCACATGCATTTGTTGTGATGGTTGCACACACCAATTTGAGGTGTTTCATGCACCATTAACAATGTTGGGTGTACCGATGTAAATGCAAGGGAAGAATGTACGCACCATGCAATGGAAAAGTGTTGCACATTTTTCTCTTCTATGTTGTGCACACCAAATAAGAATGCACACACCAATATTGGGGAATACATGCACTAAATAGAAAAACTTGCATATTTGTTTGAAGAAACTAGGGGTGCCAACTTGTACACGTACCAATCTAAGGGATGAGCATACCTTCTTTGGAAGCTACGGATGCTTCCCTTGGAGCTACATTAGCTTCCCTTGAGGATGCAAACACACCCTTAGGGGTGTTGTGCGCAAGGCCTTAGGGTGCTTCTTGCAGGCCCAAAATAAAATCAAAGGGGGCCCTTGCACATGCAGGCATGGTGGGAGGTAGACAGGAATAGAGGGCTATGTATTGGGATTTATCCCACATTTTCTTAGGTACATATGCATCAAGTATTTATAAGAAACAACACTCAAGTACTTAGTAAAAAAAGAGAGGATGGGAGGACTATGTAAAATCCATCTGAATGTGTGGGCCTAGTTAGTGTGTGCCAGTTGGGCATGCACTAAAGAAAATTTTTTACGGTAAAATTAATAAAACCAATGGGATTTAGTCTCACATTGCATGTGTGGAGTGAAACAAGATATTTAAATGGTAGATCGCACAATGCAATGGTGTCCAATTGTGGATGCCTAGATGGAGCCAACCCACACATGTACAATAATTGAGGCAGTGATTTCATATTGTGATGGTAGTTGACTTGGTGATGACATGGCAGTGGGTCCCACATGGAGGCAAGGTAAATTTTGACGAAGTGTAAATGTGCAGGTTTGATGCCTTAGGATGCACACCCAAGATCAATGGTGGGCATGATCCTGTAGTGACGAAGTTTCCCAGATGATAGCCATTGCGGGATCATGACATGCTGACATGTGTCAAGCGATGATGTGGTGAAATAGTGTAGTTTGGTGCTCACATAGATAGTAGATCAAACTGGAGCATGACACATGGCTAAAAAGTGGCGTCAAGGTGGTGACAAGATAATGAGATGGACAGTGAGGTGGTCACCTTGAGATACATGCCCAAGATCCAACGGTTGCCATTATTCTGCAAAAGGAAAGGTGCTCAGTGGATATCATCACAAGATCGCAACATGCTGACACGTGTCAGGTAGTGAGCTAGTAGACCAGGTTGCAGATGGATGCCTAGTCAAAGAGACAACCAATCAGAGACTTTCATGTGGTAGGTGGTGATGCAGGTGGTCCACCATAGAGATGAGGTGGAGTAATGAGCCAATCAGGAGATGCCATGTGGCATGTGGGCCCACCACTAAAATTCAAATATATGTGCAAAGAATTAAAAATGAATTATAAAGTCAAACTATTGAAATAAATTGAAAGATTTAAATGACTGCATTTGCTCACAGAAATATGGTCTAGAGAATTCATTTTTACCCAAATATAGACATATTATATGTCGTCAGAAATGACATAAGACAAGGATTTCCATGGTAGTGATAAAATTCAGATTTGACCAAGTAGGTGAGAGCAGTAATGGCTCTTGTAATTCAAAATCAGAAGTTTGGTGAAATTTTCATTTAGAGAATATTGATTTACATATTTGGACAAAGGGGGAAGATTAGATCTTTTGCAAATCAGATTTCTTGTAGCTTGGGTTGCTTTGTAGAGATTTTTCATGGGTTTTTGTTGAGATCAGATTGTTGTTTCTTTCAAGATATTAATTGTTAATTTGAATTTTCTCAAAAAGGGGAAGTGGCTATGTTGTTAGGAATGTCTTACAGATGGTACAATAAGATCATATTTCATTTGAAATAGGTCTTGGAGGTTGTTGGTTTTAGTTTAGGGTTTTTGACCTAAATGATCTTTTGCTTGTTGCATCCTTATCTCTATAAAAGGATTTTCATGATCATTTACGAAGGGCTAGAAAAATATTGAGACATGGGAAGTTGAAAAGCTAAGTGTGTGTATTCTCAGTCTAGAGTGTAGTATGCTCTTCTAGTTGTGTCAATAAAGAGGAAAAACCTTCTAAACCTTTTGCATATTGTTTAAGTGGTGCATTCTAAAATAGATTTTTATACAGGAATTTGAATCCTCACACTTAATATAGTTTTCTAGTTTTGAATCTCTCCTTTTGTTGCTCTTCTTGAGTTTTGAGTTTTCTGATTCACTGTACGGAGTTTATCTGTGTACATGTTTCGATTTCTCAGCCTTGATCTAGGATCAAGTTAAAAGTCTCTGGATAAAACATAGATTCATTTGGTTCAACTGAAGGATATTTTATAAGTAGTATGAGTCTGGTTGGTTGTATTTATGGCTTGGAATCTCTAATGAATTAAGTAGTTGTTCATTTCTTCTGTATCTGCTTTAGATATATTACCTAATGGACAAGGCACTGATCAAAAATTAGTATCTCCTGTAGTGATGCAAGTTTGGCATGGTTGTTTACATTCTACAAGCTTTAAAATCAAAATCCATTTTAAATCCTTTTAGTTTTGTGTTTGTGGTATTTTTTCTTCATAGCAATGGAGAGTCAATGAATGACTAGTTATCATTTAGCACTTTCTCGCTATTATCTTCTTTATTGAATTCAATCTTAATATTGTGAGAAGTGTTTCATTCACTGGATTAGGTGCACCCACCTTTGTTCTGCAAAGCTAGAAGTGTAGAGGGTAGTCTTGTCCCTATAGTTGGTCCAGTTACCTATAGATTTCCCCACATTTGGAACTAACCCCTCCTCAAAATCAGTCTTAGGTATATTGGTGTCTCTTTAAGTGTAAATCCATTTCAGGAACCAACACAACAAATAAATTGAAATATACAAAATGTTTCTCATTTCAATTGAGAAACATTGCAACTTTTGACATAAACCAAGATAGGGATGCCAAATTAAAATGAAGGGAAATATCCCAAAAATGAGATGGTTAATTGTAGCCTCCATAACATGGTCTTGTAGAATCTGATGATTTGTTAATACCTCACACAATCTCTGAGATATTCCCCAAGAAAGATTGTTGCTCAATGTTTCTTAGTGACCCTTAGGGAGACTCTAGTTTAAAGTGGTCAAACATTCAATGGACTCTATTGGTGATATGGGGTTGTCACTAGCATCTACCCATCCAACTAGAGCTAATGGAGTAGATGATTTGATTACATGATGAATGGATGGAAAGATACCTAATGTTGTTCATTTCAATTGAGCAACATTGCAACTTTTGACATAAACTGAGATAGGGATGCCAAATTAAAATCAAGGGGAATATCCCAAAACTAGGATGAGTAATTGTAGGCCTCCATAACATGGTCCTATAGTACCTAAAGATTTTTTGATACCTCACACAAGCTCTGAGATATTCTCCAGGAAAGATTATTGCCCAATGTTGCTTAGTGACCCTTAGGGACACTCTAGTTCGGTGTGCTCATGAATGTGTGAGGGACTACATAGGTGAAATGAGGTTGTTGATAGAAATTACCCATCCAACCAAAGCTAATGGAGCATATGATTTGATCTCACAATGAACAGATTGAAAGATAGCCAATGTTGCTCATTTTAATTGAGCAACATTGGATCTTTTGACATAAACCAAGATAGGGATGCCAAATTAAAATGAAGGGGAATCTCCCAAGACTAAGATGGTTAATTTTAGACCTCCATAAAACATTCACATAGCACCTAGAAATTCATTGATATCTCACACAAGCTCTGAGGTATGCCCAAAGAAAGATCATTGTCCAATGTTGCTTAGTGACACTTAGGGACACTCTGGTCCAGTGTGCTCACAAACATTTGAGGCACTCTATGGGTGAAATGGAGTTTTCACTAGTATTTTCCTAGCCAACTAGAGTTAATGGAGTAGATGATTTGATCTCATGGAGAACATATTGAAAGATAGCCAATGTTTCTCATTTCAATTAAGCAACATTGTATCTTTTGGCATAAATTGAGATAGGGATGCCAAATTAAAATGAAGGGGAATATTTGAAAATTGATATGGCTAATTGTAGGCCTCCATAACATGGTCTTGTAGCACTTGAAAATTCATTGATACCTAACATAAGCTTTGAGATATTCCCTAAGAAATATTGTTTCCCAATGTTGCTTAGTGACCCTTAGGGACACTCTGGTCTGGTGTGCTTGATAATGTTTAAGGGACTCCATGGGAAAAATAGGGTTGTCACTGGCATTTACCCAACCAACTAGAGCTAATGGATCAGATGATTTGATCTTGCAGAAAATGGATTGAAAGATAGCCAATGTTACTCATTTCAATTGAGCAACATTGCATCTTTTGACATAACCCAAGATAGGGATATCAAATTAAAACAAAGGGCAATCTCCCAAAACTGAGATGAGTAATATAAGGCCTACATAATAGGGTGTTATAACACCTGATGATTTGTTGATACCTCACACAAGATACAAGATATGCCCCAAGAAAAATGGATTCCCAATGTTGCTTAGTGAACCTTAGGGACACTCTGGTCTAGTGTGCTCATGAACTTTAGAGAGACTCTATGGTCAAAATGGGGTTGTCACTAGAATTTACCCAGCCAACCAGAGCTAATGGAGTATAATGTTTGATCTCATGGAGAATGGATTGAAATATAGCCAATGTTGCTCATTTCAATTGAGCAACATTGCATCTTTTGACATAAACCGAGATAGGGATGCAAAATTAAAATGAAGGGGAATCTCCCAAAACTAAGATAGGTAATTGTAGGCCTCCATAGCATAGTCCTATAGAACCTAATGATTTTTTGATACCTTGTACGATATCTGAGATATGCCCCAAGAAATATCATTGCCTAATGTTGCTTAGTGACCCCTTGGGACACTCCGGTCTGGTGTGCTCGTGAACGTTTGAGAGACTCTGTGGGTGAAATGGGGTTTTCATGAGTGTTTACTTGCCCAAATAGATTTAATGGAGTAGATAATTCAATCTCACAGCGAATGAATTGAAAGGTAGCCAATGTTTCTCATTTCAATTGAGCAACATTGCATCTTTTGACATAAACTGAGATAGGGATGCCAAATTAAAATGAAGGGGAACCTCCCAAAATTGAGATGAGTAATTATAGGCCTCCATAACATGGTCCTGTAGCACCCGATGATCTGTCGATACCTCACACAAGCTCTGATATATACTCCAAGAAAGATTGTTTCCCAATGTTGCTTAGTGACCCTTACGAACACTCTGGTTTGGTGTGTTTGTGAATGTTTGAGAGACTCTATGGGAGAAATAGGGTTTCCACTAGTGTTTACCTAGACAACTAGAGCTAATGGAGAAAATGATTCAATCTGGTTTGAAAGAGTCAATTTTTAAATAGATTTCACACTTATTTATTTTTTAATGTACAAAATAAAAGATAAAGTTTAAAATTAAATGTCATATTCTTTTGAGGTAGGGATTGAGAGGATTGAATACATGTATTTCAATAATTTATTTTCAAATCAGGCCCATTGCACCTTTTATATACAAAATTTGGCATCTAACATGCACATGACAACTCATTGCCCTTTTTTTACATAAAAATTGGCATCTAATATGCACATGGTAGCTCATTGCACCTTTTATATACAAAATTTAGCATCTAACATGCACATGAAAGATCATTTCCCTTTTTTTACATAAAAATTAGCATCTAATATGCACATGCCAGCTCATAGCACCTTTTCTATATATAATTTGGCATCTAACCTGCACAGGACAACTCATTGCCCTTTCTTTACATAAAAATTAGCATCTAATATGCACATGGTAGCCCTTTTTTATACAAAATTTGGTATCTATTTATGCACATTACATCTCATTGTCATTTTTAAGTACAAAATTTAGCCTGTAAATATGCACATAGAGAACCTCGAATATATACACAAAATTGTCAAAATCATTCTACCATATTGTAGACTCATTCTTCTAAATTGCCCAAATTTAATCAAGAGAACCTTTTGGATCATCTCTAACCCTTATTGTGTCAAGTATTGCCTCATGGTCATATTCATTAACTTTCCACAAACTCTTGTTAAGAGATCTTCCACAATACCTAATCAATTGAATATTTGTTGCATCAACACGGTTAGAGTAATGAAGAATATGTTTATATGTCTCAAAGTCCTCAAAACACCAGGCATTAGAATTCTTGATAGGATACCTTCATTTTATAGATTTTAATACCCAAATCAATGCAAAGTGTAATAAAAATAGTTTAATAGATATTCATACAACTTGACACAATAATGATACCTTCAAATCATGTCTCTGTGACAACAATAGATCCTATTGGGTACTGAATATCCTCTCCATCAATGACTGTAGTTGTCAATTTCTTTTTGGTTTCAATACAATGACACAAAAAGTAATGTGTTCCTTCTTCATTGTTCTCATCTCAAATTACTACATATACATAACCTTCATTTAATAGAAGGATTAGTTAATACCAAAATCAACCTTTAAAGAACTAATAAATTAAGTTTAAAATTGATTTAACCTATAAAATCTAAAGAAATTACCTGGTTCAACTAGGTTTGATACTTGGTCAAAATCCACTGACGCTTCAAACTGGTTCATTTCTAGTTCTATGGGAAGTTGATATGTATTTAGGGTTTTAAAAGGTCTACAAGACCATTGGTCAACCCACTCTTCAATTCACATTCATCTTACACAAAATGCATACATGAAGAGAAAAAACATGTAATTTGTCTAGTATAAATAGCTAAATTTGAACTTCTAAATGAATGCATGTCGCTTGATCCTATAAGTGTACAATAATCTAGATAGTTTTCAATGTCAGATTCACTTATTAACCACAAATATCTAGAAACAATAGACTTACATGCATTACCTGGTTCCATCGTAGAGTCACACCATTTCACAATTGATTCTGCACCTATTAACATTGTGCCACCTTCGTACTTCAATTCCTCTTTGGTAAGATCTCTTTTCACCCATGCTGCTATGCCATCATGCTATCCCTTTCCATGCCCTACCTTAGTGAAATTTAAAAAATGTTGTACACCACTTGTCACATGCAACCAGTAGAACATCCTTTCATTCTTGAATTCTACAGTGCAAGTGTCTGACCATATTAAGTGTTGGTTGTATCTTATACCTCTTTCCCTTAAACTATCATAGATGCCATACCTCCACATAACCTCCTCATATGCTCCCTTTTGTCTTATCTTTGATGTCTCTTGTTGTTCATTTATTCCTCTCTTGGTCTTTCCTATTACATTAATATTGATTGTCCTACACATAATATCATGATGAAATCCACAATCAAATAGAAATAAAAGAACAAATGAGCATCATTTTATTATACTGTAAAGTAACAAACTAAAAAATAAAATAAACCAATCATTTCAAAGCAAAATTGATAAAAAAAAATGTAAATCTGACAGTTACTATCCTGAAAATTGATGCCAAACAGTGCAATGGAACCTTCAAACAACTTGTAGTACTAGTTTTTAGGTTGTTGGGAATATATTATACAAATTTTCTCATAACCCATGTGGGTTATGGAAACCTAAAACCAATGTTAACATTTTCCTCATAACCTGTACAGGCTATGAAAAATTAGAGGTTCAACTTTACTTTTCCATAACCCATACAAGTTCTATAAAATAGGAACCCAAGGAGAGAGAGACAGAGACAGAGACAGACAAAGAGAGAGAGAGAGAGAGAGAGAGAGAGAGAGAGAGAGAGAGAGATGCATGTATACAAACATATATACATATATCTATATAAATATATGTTTATACAACTATAGATATGTATAGATACATACATAAACACATATTATATATGTATTCCTATACATATATGTAGTAAATGCTAAGTTTACAAGCATACATTTTATGTCTTCATAACCTGTGAAGGTTTTGTGAAACTCAAAATGATGGTTTTAGTTCTACATAACCTGCATAGGTTATGTAAAACTTTGAATGGTACTTTTCCTTTTTTAAAACCTGAGAGGGTTATTTTTCACATCAAAACTCATACATGTTTTGGCTTGGTAAGAGCATTGGAAAATGTCCCTAAGGCTTGCAAGCCCATTTTCCCTCCATTTTCATCCCTTAACACAATTTTTCATCTTCCAACATGATTTCTTGACTTTGTTGTCATTAGGTTTACAAATGATCAAGTGTGTATCTCTAAAATTACTACCATAATCTCACTCTTCTTCTCATCTTTCTGACCATATAAGTTTTTCAATTTTTGGACAACATTAACATAATGAAATTTAATTTTCTTTACCAGTGTCTTGATAGGCCTCATAGACATATGTCTACCATTTTTTTAATAACTTTTTATCTACTTGACCAATTGAAAAATAAATTACATATTTTTGTTCTACACTTGAATCTATACACTTTAAAAAAATAAAATTGCATTTTCAATTATTTTGATGCAAGTTATGCCAAGCACACAAATAGGTACCAGATTTTTAGGATGTGGTCACTTCAAACAATCATAAAAAAAAGTACCCAATAGAAAATTATGAAAAAAATACACAACTTCTAGATCTCACTCTTACCTACCATCTTACCAAATAGTTTTTCAAAATACTAAATCTAATTATATCTTTTTTTGAGTGCATGAAAACAACTATGTTATATTTTTCTAAAAAAATCAAGAATATTTCTCATGAGCAAAGGGTTTGACCCTCTTAATCCTATCCATTTTTTAAAAAATTATTAGTTTAGAAACTAGATTCGAATTACTACAATTCTTATTCTTTACACATCTTCTATTTTTTAGTGCAAGACCCTCCAATTTCTCTTTGAAGTTCAGGTTTACCTTATTTCAAAAAAAAGTGGCCACTTATACCCCCCTTTTCGCACACCATCTTGGTGCACTTACCCAACCTTGATATATAAATTTTCACATCCAATTTAGGGTCTAGTTTGGCATATAATGATCCTACACATACCCATTAATGTATGTCATTGATTCCAACATATTTCCTTATTCGTGACAGTTTCTTGGTTTATTCAGTTCAAGTTTTGGTTCAATGTGTACAATGTACTTGATATCAATTGTTATGAAGATAGAGATGTGTTGAGAATGTTTGTTCTTGAAATTGTTCAAGTTGCATAGATTCACTATATGATTTGAGGTAGTTATAATGGATTTATTAGATGATAGTTTTTTGGTTATTTATGTGGTGACAGTGTTGTAGTTTTTGGATTGGTGAGGGTCTATTATGAAATATCTTTGGTTGATAACCTAGTGGTGAGTTCAAAACATGGATGTGTGTTCTCATATTGAATGGATCATCATTTGGATATTGGAAAGCTTTTTTTCTTGTATGATAGAGGTTGATGATTAGTGTTCCTGATGAATAGTGCAGAGACAGTTATAGATTCTGAGATAGAGATATTCTTGTTATTGTTGTGGTAATTCATGTTGTTTTTTGATTTTTCTAGATCATTTTCTATTCATGCTGGTGGATTGTATTGGGACATATGATTAGATTTATTAATTTTCTTGTGGCATGTTGGTGTTCTTGGATGACTTTGTTAGTTAGAGTGTTGTGAAGACTTGAAGCGTGATCTTTGGATTGTGGCATGTTCATAGATGGAGATTTGGATCTTAGCTATGTCTTAGCTGAGATGCCTTGGATCGCATTATGCATTGTGTATTAATCTTTTCAAAGTTTTTTAATTATGTTCCTGGCTCACCTAGTTGTAATGAGTTGATGGAATATATTTAAAGATGTAATCTTTGAGATCGACATTATGGATAGATGTGTGATGGATGTGTGAGATACTGGATAAAGTGATATTCGTGGATGTGTGAAGATGTATGAGTGGAATCTAAAATAAGTTTAGAACAGAGTTTTAATTCATTGGATTTGTATTGGCATGTCTAAGATGCTATCAGTTAATTCATTAAATTAGTAGATTGTTGTCAACAGTGGATTGCAGTCTATCTTTGGGGTTATAGTCCTAATTGTATTTTGGGTTGTTACTCTCATTTGTATTTGAGAAGTGAATTATAGGAAGTGATCATGAATGCATGTGCATTCTCATTGTACATTTAACAAGGTTTTTATGTTCTAGTGAGTGGGTTTGATCCCAACCATGATTTTTCCCTTAACCAGGTTTTTACACAAAAATCTCTAGTATCATGTGTTCTTGTGTTGATGGTTTAGTCACTTCATGTTTATCTAGGTAAAGAAGTTAAGTACTGCTATTTTTTTTGACATAACTATTTTGGACATATTTGATTCAACACCGCCCCCCCCCCCCCCCCCCCCACTCTCAATTGTGTGTGCTTCCTTATTTATATCAATTGGTATCAGAGCTAGATCCTCTTTTTTGAGCTTGGCCACTTGAGGTGATCCAAGATAGAAGCTTTGAAGAAGGAAAATTTAATATTTGAAGGAACCAACTATTCTTTATGGAGGGGTAGAATGATTACTCAGATGCATAGATTTGCATCAGCCCTATGATCTTAATATAGTTATTCTTATTCTTAATTGATGCTTTTTGGGAACTGCTCCTTAAGGAGAGTAGTCAGTATGTTGTTTAGATTTTTGTTTTGGCCTCTATGATATAGTACATGTATGTTCCTTTTTCATTAATCTCAAAGGGGGAGAGATAGCCATGTGAAAAACAAAAATACCCAAGGGAGTGATAACCCTATGGAAGTGAAGTGTTAGACTTAGGGGGTATAATTGGTATATTGAGATTGATTGTTGATTTGTGAATCGATATAGTTTTTCACATCATATGTTTCCATAAATGCCAAAGGGGGAGATTTTTGGATATTTCATGCATATATGTGTTGGCATTAATTTTTTGCCATTGATGTGAACATATTTCAATATTCCTAACAGTTTCCTAATTTGTTCAGTTAAAGTTTTGGTTCGGTGTGTACAATGTAATTGATATTAGTTGTTGCAAATTTGGATATGTGTTGAGGAATGTTTGTGCTTGATCTTGTTCAAGTTGCATGGGTTCACTATATGAATTGAGGTAGTTATGATGGATTTATTAAAGGATAGTTTTCTAGTTATTTCTGTGGTAATAATGTTAAAGTTTTTGGATTGGTGAGGATCAATTATGCAATATCTTTAGTTCAAAACATGGATGTGTTCTCTCAACTCATATGGATCATGATTTGGATATTGGAAAGCTATTTTTATTGTATGGAAGAGGTTGATGATCAGTGTTTGTGACAAATAGTGTAGAGACAGTTCTGGATTCTAAGACAGATATGTTCTTGTTTTCATTGTGGTGATTCATTTTGTTTGTTGATGTTTATGGATCGATTTCTATTTGTGTTGGTGTATTGCATTGGGACATGTTATCAGATTTAGGAATTCGCTTGTGGTGTGTTGGTTTTATTGGTCGACTTTATTAGTTAGCATGTTGCAAAGATTTGAAGTGTGATCTTTGGATTGTGGTGTGTTCCTAGCTATGTCTTAGCTGACATGTCTTGGATCATATTATGCATTGCGTATTACTCTTTGTAACTTTTTTTAATAAGGTCCCTAGGCCTGACCTAGTTGTAATGAGTTGATGTGATGTATTTAAAAATGTAATCTTTGAGATTGATAGGATGGATAGATGTGTGATGGATGTGTGAGATGCTAGATAAAGTTATATCAGTGGATGTGTGATGAGGTATGAGTGGAGTCTAAAATAAGTTCATAATAGATTTGTACTTCATTAGAGTTGTATTGGTATGTCTGAGATGTTATCAATCAGTTTATCAAGTTAGTGGATTGTTGTCAACAGTGGATTGTAGTCCATATTTAGGGTTGTAGTTGTAGTTGTATTTTGGGTTTTTGCCCTCATTTGTATTTGAGTAGTGAGTTTGAATGCATGTTCATTCTCATTGTACTTTAATGGGGTTTTTATTTACTAGTGCATCATTTAGTGGGTTTGATCCCCACCGTGGTATTTCCCTTAACTAGGTTTCCACACAAAAATCTTTGGTGTTATGGTTTCTTGTGTTGATGGTTCAATTTCTTCATGTTTCTCTAAGTAGGGAACTTAAGTACTTCTCAGTTTTGTTTTGACATGACTATTTTGGTCACAACTAATTCACACCCCCCCTCTCAATTGTGTGTGCTCCCTTATTTCTACCAATTGGTATCAAAGCTATATCCTCTTTTTGGAGCTTGACCACTTGAGGTGATTTAGGATGATAGCTTTTAAGGATAGTCTAAGATTTGAAGGAACCAAGTATGCTTTATGGAAGGGCATAATGATTTCTCATTTTAGATTCATAAATTTACATTGGTCATGTGATCTTAACATAGTTATTCTTATTCTAGATTGATGTTTTTTGGGGACTACTCCTTAGGAGGAGTAGTTAGTATGTTGTTTAGATTTTGTTTTGGCCTCTATGACTTAGTGCATATATGTTCCTTTTTAATTTATGTCAAAGGGGGAGAGATAGCCATGTAAAAAGCATAAATAATCAAAGGAGTGATATCCCTATGGAAGTGAAGTGTCATACTTAGGGGGAGTAATTGGTATATTGAGGATTGATTGATTCTTTTTGCATTGATATTTGTTTTCACATCATAGTTTCCATCAATGCCAAAGGGGGATATTATTGGAGATTTCATGTGTATATGTGTTGGCATTAATGTTTTGTCATTGATGTCAACATATTTCTTTATTCTTGATACTTTCCCGTTTTGTTCAATTAATGTCTTGGTTTGGTATGTATAGTGTACTTGATATTAGTTTTTGCAAAGATGAAAATGTGTTGAGGAATGTATGTTTTTTATCTTGTTGAAGTTGTAGAGGTTTCCTGTATGATTTGAGGTAGTTATGATGGATTTATCAGAGGATAGTTTTCTAGTTATTTCTATGGTGATAGTGTTGTAGTTTCTAGATTGGTGAGGATTAGTAATGCAATGTATTTAGTTTCTAACCTGGTGGTGAGTTCAAAACATGGATGTGTGTTCTTGGATTGTATGAACCATGATTTGGATATTGGCAAGATATTTTCTTGTATGAAAGAGGTTGATGATCAGTGTTCCTGATGAACAATGCAAATAAATTTATACATTCTGAGGCAAATATATTCTTATTTTTGTTATGTTAATTTATTTTATTAGATGACATTTTTGGATCTTATTTTATTCATGTTGGTGGATCACATTGGGACATGTGATCAAATTCAATAATTTTCTTGTGGCATATTGGTTTTATTGGCCGACTTTGTTTGTTAGCATGTTGTGAAGATTTGAACTATGATCTTTGGATAGTGGTGTGTTCATAGATGGTCATTTGGGTCCTACCTGTGTCTTAGCTGACATGTCTTGGATCTTTTATGTATTGTATATTATTCTTTGTAATATTTTTTTAATTAGGTCACTGGCTGACCTAGTTGTAATGACTTGATGTAATGTATTTAAAGATGTAATCTTTGAAATTGATAGGATGGATAGATGTGTGATGGATGCATGAGATGTTGGATAACATGATATTAGTGGATAAGTGAAGATGTATGAATGGAATCTAGAATAAGTTTAGAAGAGAGTTGTACTTGATTGGAGCTACATTGACATGTATGAGATGTTGTTAGTCAATTCATCAAATTAGTAGATTATTGTCCATAGTAGATTGTAGTCCATCTTTGGGATTGTATCCCTATTTATATTTTGGGTTGTTTCCCTCATTTGTATTTGAGAAGTGAGCTCTAGGCAGTGAGCCTGAATGTATGTGCATTCTCATTGTACCTTTAACAAAGTTTTTGTGTACTAGTGTATCATCTAGTGATTTTGATCCCCACCATGGTTTTTCCCTTAACCTAGTTTCCACACAAAAATCTCTAGTGTTATGTGTTCTTCTGTTGATAGTTCAGTTGCTTCATGTTTATCTAAGTAAGAAAGTGAAGTACTGCTAATTTTTGCTTTGAAATGACTATTTTGGACACAACTGATTCACCCCCCCTCTTCCCCCCTTAGTTATGTGTGTTACCTTATTTCTATCATTTGGTATCATAGTTAGATCCTCTTTTTTGGAGCTTGATCACTTGAGATGATTCAGGATGGTAGATTTTAAGAAGGATAGTTCAAAATTTGAAGGAACCAACTATGCTTTATGGAAGGGCGAAATAATTACTCATTTGAGATGCATAGATTTGCATCAATCCTATAATCTTTACTGAGTTATTCTTATTTTGGATTGATCATTTTTCTAGACTGCTCCTTATAGGGAGTAGTTAGTATGTTGTTTAGAATTTTGTTTTGGCCTCTATGACTTAGTACATATATGTGCCTTTGTCATTGATGTCAAAGGGGGAGATATATCCATGTGAAAAATAGAAAGAATCAAAGGAGTGATAGCCCTGTGGAAGTGAAGTGTTAGACTTAGGGGGAGTAATTGGTATATTGCGGATAGATTATTGTTGTGTGCGTTGATATGGTTTTTAGTTAAATTTTTGGTTCGATATGTACTTTATAATTGATATTAGTTGCTATGAAGCTAGAGATATGTTGAGGAATGTATGTTCCTGATCTTGTTCAAATTACAAATGTTCGATGTATGATTTGAGGTAATTATGATGGATTTATTACAGGACATTTTTCTAGTTCTTTCTGTGGTGACAGTGTTGTAGTTTATGGATCGATGAGGATTGATTATGCAATATCTTTGGTTGCTAACCTGGTGGTGAGTTCAAAAAATTATGGATTTGTGTTCTCATCTTGGATGGATCATGATTTGGATATTGGCAAGCTATTTTTCTTGTATGATACAGGTTGGTGATTAGTGTTCCTGATGAATATTGCAGAGATAGTTATAGATTCTGAGACAGAGATGTTCTTGTTTATGTTGTGCTAATTCATGTTATTTGTTGATGTTTATGGATCATGTTCTATTCATGTTGGTGGGTCACATTGGGACATTTGATCAAATTTAATAATTTGTCTGTGGCGTGTTGGTGTTGTTTTCTAACTTTTTTAGTTAGCATGTTGTGAAAATTTGAAGTGTGATCTTTGGATTGTGGTGTGTTCATAGATGGAGATTTGGGTCCTAGCTATGTCTTAGCTGGCATGTCTTGGATTTTATTATGCATTGTGCATTGTGTATTACTCTTTGTAATGTTTTGTAATTACGTCCCTAGTCAACCTATTTGTAATGAGTTGATGTAATGTATTTAAAGATATAATCTTTGAGATCGATAGGATGGATAGATGTGTGATGGATACGTGAGATGCTAGATAAATTAATATTAGTGTATGTGCGAAGAGGTATGAGTGGAATCTAAAATAAGTTCAAAATAGAAATGTAATTTATTGGAGATGTATTGACATGTCCGAGACGCAATCAGTCAATTCATCAAATTAGTGGATTTTTGTCCACAATGGATTGTAGTCCATCTTTGGGGTTGTATCCCTAGTTTTATTTTTGGTTTTTTTCCCAAGGGTTGTTGCCCTCATTTGTATTTTACTAGTGATCTCTAGGCAGTGAGCCTGAAAGCATCTGAATTCACATTGTACCTTTAACAAGGTTTTTATGTACTAGTAGCATTGGAGAGGGTGTTTGACAAACATGACAAGATTGATATGAAGGAAACACATATCAAAGAGGAGGATGTTGAAAAGATGAACTTAGGAACAAAAAATGCACCTAAGAATGGTTGCATTAGAAAGAAATTCACCCCAAAGATAAAGGATAATTTAAAAGCATTGTTAAGAAAAGGCAGGCATGTATTTTATTGGTATTAGATGACCTTAAAGCCTATAGAGAATATTTATTTCAACATAAAATCCCTTTGAAACCTGATGCTAAACCTTTCAAACAAATTCAAAGACCCATAAATCTTACTTTGGCTCCTAAAATACAAGAAGAACTCATGAAGTTGAGATATGGAGGGATAATCAAACCCATAAGGCATTCAACTTGGGTATCAAACTCACTGCTAGTGAGAAAGAAGAATGGGGATATTCAGTTTGTTAGGAATAACAGTCCATAATACAACTGAGAGGGGGGGTGAATTAGTTGTATAATAGATTATTAAACTTAAACTTTAAGCACCACAATATCAGATCTAATGAACACAATGAATGCCAACACAATAACACAATATTTTGGTCTCGGGGAAACCCTGTTAAAGGTAAAAACCTTGATGGGAATTAGCACCCACAAATGATGTTTTGAGAGTGTGGTTATCCTTGTTAGAAGATATAGCCCTGTTAGGAGCTTATTGAATCATTACAGTACATAGTCCTTGTTAGAGGATAGACCCTGTTAGGAGTCAAGAATAAAAGGGAGGGCTCACTGCCCAAAGAAGGTTAAGTCCACCTTTAGAACTCATTGTTCGCAACACAAGTGTATATGAAGAAATACACAATCTTTTGAACTATTCGGCAACAACTATATTTGCTTGATCAGTTCCAATGAAGTTCACCAATAAACATGTACTCTACATACAATAGACACAAGCTCACAATTTTCACAACCTTTCTATATCATCTTCTTCTCATAAATATCTTTTCAAAAGAAAAGACCTTTTATACCTTATTACAATTCTTATTAATAGGTCGACCCATAAGGCTTTCTTAATTACAAAAAATTACATAAACCCTTTCTAAGATACACACGATATCTAGGACTGTGTGTGTGAATTTTGTACCTAATTTGTGGACACAACACTTCAGTAAAACATTAGAGGTTAGCGATAATTGAAATCATACAAGTAATTGAAACTAAACTAACCAAGCGATTTACTACCTTCTAATAGATGCGAGTATGATGCTCTCAGATAGAAATCGAGATCAGTGACCTTGATGACACCTAAATGAAGGATTTGAATGTGAAATCTAGATATGGAATGAATGCAAACTAATCTATATTTTTTATTTTTCTGTGCAATTAAGATGAAAACTTGATATGAAATTGATCTATATGAAAAACTTGATATGAAATTTATCCAACAACGATATGCAAAAACAAGATTGATCTCACAAAAATGTTGATTCGTAAGAGTCTTTGATTCCTCCAATTCCAATTCTCCAGCGTGATTGTGCAACTCTTGAATTGAGTTTGACAGCATAAGTATGCAAAATTGTGGATGATTTGTGAAGAGCTAAGCCTTGATTTTATAGAAATCCAGGGCTTTGGAGGTGCATGGAAAAGCCATAAATCACTATTGATAAACTCAGGTTGATTTTTGAGTTATCAGGAATAAAGAGATAATTAACTCACAAAAATCATACAAGAGTAAAGTTCAACTCAAATTAGAAGTTTAGATCAACTTTGAACTCAAAAAGGATGTTGAGTTTCCAAAAGCTAACAACTTGTATTGATTTTCCAATTTTGAGTTTAACTGGTCCTTTAATGTGCACATGGATAATTATGAATTAATAAATAAATAAAGTGATTTATTCTCAACTTTACTGATTTTTGAAATAAAACAATTGATTTATGGGTTAATCAATTATTAAAATCAAACTTTATTCCAATTAAATAATATCATTAAATATGACAATTTTGCTTTAATCAATTAAATAAGAATTTAATCAATTAATGATAGGAATTTCAATTTATTATCAAATTTGAATAATAATAATTAGGAATAAATATAATTAAATTCAACTTAATAGTTAAGTGGCAGAATTAAATCTAATTAATAAAATATTTAGAATATTCAATTAATCAAACTTTAGGATAAATAAGATTTATCACCCAAATAATTATTAAATTAAAAATAATTAAGATAAATAGGAATATTGCTAGGAATATTCTCCGATGTAGAATTTAGGATAATCAATTAGGATTCGATGATGTTCAGAGGTGCCTTCAGTTAGGACTTCGATGTCGATTTCTCGATGTGTCGATATAGGAGGTTAATGAACCTATAGCCCATTTTTGGGGTATTACATTTTTCCCCTCTTTGAATTACTATGCAAAGCGCAGTGGTTCAAAGATATTCTATGTTTGATATGAAACTTGATATGGAAAGATTAACCGATTCCAGGACCGAAATCAATTGGAAGATTTGGAGAGATTAGGTCCTGAATGACCAAAGATAGTGTTCACTATAGTAGCGATGAATCGACAACTACGAAAGAGTGTCAAAATGCCTAATTCTAAACCTTGTGATTACGAAGAAGTGAGTGACCAATTCCAAACCTGATTGTCAATAAGAATCACATTAGTCTCACATCTAAACCCTTCAGTTACCAAAGAACCAAGGAAATAACACTATTGAATCAATAGTTGCGAAAAGCTGATACAGTTTACAAGATTAGGAGAATACCAGATTGATATGGATCACAATGAATCTGATATGCCCCAAGCGATGATAGATTTTCCCCGAGCAATGAGGAGTTTTGATGAATCAGCAATTAGACGTGGTTGTTGTCTCGATTGCTGATGAAAAATTTGATAGAAAAAATTGATTTACAGACTTTGAAAGATATGCAATACCATGCCTCCTTCAGGATAAAAATCAAAATCTGACAATAAAAGTCAGTGTTATAGTTTAGAAGCATGTTAATTGATTTGAGAAGTGGTTATACATGTCCAAGAATGCATTCTGCATCATTTAGAGATCCTGGAGACCAACTTTGACTAGGTTTGACCATGAGCTAACCATGGTTGACCAAGTTGAAATATCAATAGTTTGAGGTAATATAATCAGTTAAGTTGAATTCTGGATTTCAAAAATAATTAAAGGTCGAATGTGCAAGCAGTAGACCGTCCTGCGTCCAAAAAATTTTAAATTGCAATTTTGACATATTAAATGATCTCATATTTTGATTTTGATCCTGAAAATGGATTCAGAATGTTGAAATTAGCCAGGGGTCCAATTTTCATGAAAAATGGAGCACTTTTGAAAATTAGGTCAAAAGCTATATAAAGGCCTGAAGGGTCATTTTCAAATCATTTCAACCATTTGACTTTGGAGATCTTGTGGAGCCCTCTAAGCAAGAAAATGGTAGAACAGTGAGAACCAAAGGTACCTGTGAGTTCGCATCAATTTGAGCACAGCTGGAGACATGATAGACCTTGACAGTATGGACATCTAGTAGGTGGACCTCTGTGCCCCTCTGAAAATTCAAATTTTTCATGTATTATAGCCTTTTAAAAAAATTTCATATGCGTTTCACTTTTTTAATTTCGCATGTATGAAAACTCGTACGAGTCCCATCCTAGACTCGTATGACATTTGAATTTCATTTTCTTTGTCATTTCATATGCCACCCAGTGTCGTATGAGAGGGACCCATGAGTCGTACGACATTTCATCGGGTCCCTCAAAACTCGTATGATGGAGTCCCAAGTGTCGTACAACTATGGTTTGTCATTTGGTCTTTGTAGAGTGTCGTATGGCTTTTCATGCCAGTCTGGACTATCATTTGAATAACAGTGAGCTAAAAACTAATAGTGAGGTAAAAAATTTAACCTTTCTGATCATTGTGCCTGATTGCTGACTCTTTGACCTACCTTCCGAAGTACCAAACTGTTCCATTTCTACACTAGTAGCATGTTGTTGAGCAAAATCTCTGATAGAATTCCATGTTTCTGTCTAATGTAGGTCTAATTTCCAGATGTACATGTGTGACATTCATACCCGGTGACACAGAGATTATGTGTCTCACTTCTTGACCCTATGAGGGTACATCTTGTTGCCTGTGGGTTTGAGTACTTGATTCATTTACCCAATATTAGGGTAAACCATGGCCTTCTGACTACGCTAATTGAGAGATTCCACTCAGAGACACAGACTTTCCACTTACCGACTGGAGAGATCAATGTTACTCTAGAGGATGTATATAGGATATTACGCATACCTTTCCATAGTAGTTGGTGCCCTAAGTATGTGAGTACTAGGCATACAGGTCTTCATGCTTTTAGGCATCTATTTGGTGATGATACACAAATGACTGGGTCCATTTCTTGGGAGACCCTTGTATAGAGATATGGTCAGATGCACCGCTTAGAGTGCATTATAGCTAGGATGATTGGTGAGCTCATCATGCTAGGTCGTCAGCAGAATGGCTTTCTAATGGGATGGGCTCCGATGGTAGCGCTTCTTATGGCTACTCCTATTGAGCTTGCCTAGGGTCAGTGTCTTTTGGCCCACATGTTCTCAGAGATGCACGAGGTCGTGTATTAGGACTGCAAGAGTTTCACTTCTGGAGCTCTTGTATTACAGATATGGGCATGGGAGCATATCCCAGTTTTGAGACTAGTTTTTCAGTCACAGCGGCAGCCATAGGAGTTGGTGATATACACATATGCCAGTTATGTCACACAAGTTTGCATGGGTCATACAGAGTACTTTAGATGATGCTTGGATGATATGACCTTTGTAGTATGGAGACCTTATCTACAGATTGAGGCTTGGCCCACTGCGAGGGAGCAGTTCAATTTTCTATTTCAAAGTCAGATACTCATTAGTCGGGTCTCCACCATTTTGGAGAGATTTTTGATTACCAGAGTATGGCGTCAGTATGGATGCATACAGGATGCCCCATAGGAGTACATTGCATATGCCCTAATTATTCATGAGATTGGGCTCAGATGGACATAGAGGCTCACCTATTCGATATGTGTAGATGAGTATAGTAGGATCATAGGGAGGGACTAGGACTACCTGCCATAGGTTGTTGATGCAAGGGTTACAGATGGATATATCACTTGGTGTGCAGAGCACCACATATACAGATTCTTAGATCCCACTGAGCTGATACCCTCCATGGAGGAGGCAATGGATGTTACAGGTGCTCCCGTCATACAGGGCCCGAGACCGCAGGCAGTGCATCCTACACCACCTTGACCTAGAGCTATCACTCCCCTTCAGAGACCATGAGGATAGATGAGGCCCCCTCATCCTTCTACATCTACAGCAGGTACATCCATAGGTTCTTAGAGACGGACCAGGGGTGAGGGTGGTACTTTGGGTGGTTTTGGTTTAGTGGAGGATGTTTTAGTAGCTGAGCAGGTTGTAGGTGCAAATATAGGCCCTAATGATACTTTTTATCTTGGTGCTGAGGTTAGATGTCGTAAGGCATAGAGAGCAAGTACCTCATCATAGGCAGAGCAGCTGACACAACTAGCACAGGACACTGATATACTAGCAGCAGAGGATGAGCCTAGTGTACCTACTACTGCACAAGGTACTATTAGTCAACTTAGAGCTCAGGTCTGGGACCTGAAGATTCATAATGCTAGATTGGAGGAGAGGTTTTCTGAGGTAGATAGGGTGCGTGCAAAGCAGCATGCAGAGATCTAGAGATTGCAGGTAGAGGTGATCCATCAGTCCTCCCGAACTTCTTACTATGTCTCTACCTATTATGTCATAGTCCCTGCTACACAAAGAGTGCCGACTTATTCACAGTATATGGCCACATCAGAGGGAGCCAGGGCACCAAGAGTAGAGGCCATACCAGATGCACTACCTCCTCCTCCACTAGATGTCGAGGATCATGTTGATAGTTGATTTATGTTTATATGTTTTTGATATACTCTGTTCTTCTTTATCACTGATATACTGTTGACTCTGATAGCTCTCCGGAGCTCATTCTTTTGTACACTATGCTAGCAGTGCACCCCTGACATATTTTGAGTTTATGATATATATGAGATCGATATTTTGGTTGTGACTTCATTTGTACTTGTCATGATTTTTATTTATGATGATATCATGTGATGTTTATGCTATGAGTAGTGTAGAATGTAAGTATGGATCAATCCAATGCAATGATTTCTTTCATATGTATGGATGTTATGCAAATGTAATGATTATGTAAAGATGTATGTATGATTTATGCTTATGTACATGGATGTAATGCAACAAATGATTATGATATGTAATGTAAATGCAACAATATACATGATATGTTTTGCAGGTTGATGAAGACAAGTACTCCGTCTCATGTCAAAAGGATGTTTAACCCAGGATAGTAACTGCTTGCAATTCTGTGAAGAGACCTTCGAGTTAGGTGCAGCTCTCATTAGATTCAAAAATGTGATTGATTATCATTTACGCTTTGAATTTTGTTTCAAACATTTGTGAGATCATGCAAAGTGCAAAATGCAAAGAGACATGCAATATGAAATGCAACCTAAGACCTAGGCCCTAGTCACTGATCATGTGTCGATTTGTTATCATCATTGAACTTTTAGGTAACTGGATAAATCATTACAATGCCCACTAGCTAGGAAACCATAGACATATGAATATCAATTTTTATGCACAAGAATCAATACAACACCCACTGGTCAAGTAACCATGGACATATGAATATTGATTTTATGTTCGGAATGTCGGATTAGATATAAGCACCAAGGCACAAATGCCAGGATGACCTGAATATCATGTCCATTTTGATATAGCAATTTGTATAAGCATCAAAACATAAATGTTGTGATGACTTGAATACGCTTTGTGTAACAAACACATCAAACAATCAAGAGATAATTCAAAATTTGATGTGAATTACCCGTAGTGACCCTTTATCATTCACATCCTTAGGCAAGATCGTGTTTCATAGTAGGAGAAAGAATTCACTCAAAAAGATAATAGTTAGATCAAAATTCCTTTAATTTTTTGGGTATCAATGGTCGAGGTACTCATGGCCATCCAATTCGAGATAGAGGCTCTTACAGACGGACACCATTTCAATCCAGAATTTCCAAAGTTGTTAGATTTTCACATACAAGCAGAAGATAAAGAAAAGATTATGCCCCTAGTCATCACTCTCTAAATCCTGTAAAGGACATCATCGAAGAGCTCGAAGGGACACAATATGTAAAAATCTCAATGCTAATCAGTAAGCATACAAGGAGATAAAAGCATGAAGCACAGATTGTTTTCATTTTTTTTATGTTTGATGTTTGATAGTTTGTTGTTTGATACAAAATCCTTTCTGGAGATGAGATAGATTGACTGACTCAAATGAAGCTTCAAAGGACCCTGACTAGATATGACTCATCTCAGATATACTAGAGGCCATAGGATATGATATTGATTGCCCCCAAGTTTGAACATTGATAGGATACAGATGCTTGAGCCAATGGTGTACAAACCGACTTTATTGAAACAAGGATATATACAAACTAAAGCAGACTGAAAGCTGGGAAAGACCAAGATTGTGCTAATAGATGGAGCATTTTGAACAAGTGGCACCTATTTGCCGGGTTTTCACCATCTTGGTAGAGATTCTATTTTTGCTACCAAGGCGCCTGTTTCCAAGTTTTAACCGAGGCACTTTTTTTCTTTTTCTCATTTTTTTTCTATTTTTCATTTATTTCAATTTTTTTGTACTTTTGATATTTTTACTTTTTTTGTGAATCATCAAGGTGCCCATTGCTAGGTTTTCACCAAGATGTTCATTTTTTTCAGGACTTTTTTCAATTTTTTTAGAATTTTTCAGGATATTTACCAAGCACTGAATGCCTTAGGCGTAGAATTTCTTCAGATGGAGAACGTTGATTGTTTCTCAGAGCTGTTCTCCTTCATTCATTGAGAGTTGATAGGCACCAGAGCCAAAAGTAGCAGTGATTACAAAGGGACCTAGCCAGTTGGGTTCAAACTTTCCCTTGCATTCTTGATGTGATTGATTTTTAGGATTCTCTCTCAAGACTACATCACCAAACTGGAATTCTCTATGTTTGACTTTCTTATTGTAGCCTCTAGACATTATTTTCTGATACACTCTGAGATGATCATATGCTGCTTATCTACGCTCATCTAGTAGTTCAAGTTCTTGCAACCTAGACACTCTGTAGTCATCATCAGTTACTAGACCATGCATTCTGATTCTTAGTGATGGGATTTCAACCTCAATAGGTAGTACCACCTCAGACCCATAAACTAAAGCGAAAGGTGTAGCCCCTATGGGCATTCTGATACTTGTTTTGTAGGCCCAAAGAGTTGGATTGATGTGAGTATGATGCTCTTAGATCGAAATCGAGATCAGTGACCTTGACGACACCTAAATGAAGGATTTGAATGTGAAATCTAGATATGGAATGAATGCAAACTAATCTATATTTTTTATTTTTCTGTGCAATTAAGATGAAAACTTGATATGAAAATGATCTATATGAAAAACTTGATATGAAATTTATCTAACAACGATGTGCAAAAACAAGATTGATCTCACAAAAATGTTGATTCGTAAGAGGCTTTGATTCCTCCAATTCCAATTCTCCAGTGTGATTGTGCAACTCTTGAATTGAATTTGACAGCGTAAGTATGCAAAATTGTGGATGATTTGTGAAGAGCTGAGCCTTGATTTTATAGAAATCCAGGGCTTTGTAGGTGCATGGAAAAGTCATAATCACTATTGATAAACTCAGGTTGATTTTTGAGTTATCAGGAATAAAGAGATAATTAACTCACAAAAATCATGCAAAAGTAAAGTTCAACTCGAATTAGAAGTTTAGATCAACTTTGAACTCAAAAAGGATGTTGAGTTTCCAAAAGCTAACAACTTGCATTGATTTTCCAATTTTGAGTTTAACTGGTCCTTTAATGTGCACATGGATAATTATGAATTAATAAATAAATAAAGTGATTTATTCTCAACTTTACTAATTTTTGAAATAAAACAATTGATTTGTGGGTTAATCAATTATTAAAATCAAATTTTATTCCAATTAAATAATATCATTAAATATGACAATTTTGTTTTAATCAATTAAATAAGAATTTAATCAATTAATGATAGGAATTTCAATTTATTGTCAAATTTGAATAATAATAATTAGGAATAAATATAATTAAATTCAACTTAATAGTTAAGTGGCAGAATTAAATCTAATTAATAAAATATTTAGAATATTCAATTAATCAAACTTTAGGATAAATAAGATTTATCGTCCAAATAATTATTAAATTAAAAATAATTAAGATAAATAGGAATATTGCTAGGAATATTCTCTGATGCAGAATTTAGGATAATCAATTAGGATTCAATGATGTTTAGAGGTGCCTTTGGTTAGGACTTCAATGTCAATTTCGCTCGATGTGTCGATATAGGAGGTTAATGAACCTATAGCCCATTTTTGGGGTATTACAAGGACAAGTCTACAATGATTACATTACAATAATTAAGGACCGACATCCTTAATTCAAGTTTTCCATCCATCATACACGCTACATCTATGTAGTTGGATTCCAAATAGATCACCTTCCAGAGTGTGTGCCACAGCTGACATCATCCTACATTCCGTACCTTGCACAGTTCATACAACATTCCTCAATACTCTATCTTTCATCTTTGAAGTTTGCATGAACTGATTCCGCATCACCAGAAAGCTATACACAATACTTTAGAGACTAACTCTGTCATTTCTCACTGTCACAGTCAGTGACCAGTCTTCACCAAAAGATTTGTAACTCATCCACTATGAAACATTACATGATGCGATCTTGGATATAAGATCACAACATCCTCCTGAACCCTCATCTATCTTTGCAACATCTGAAGCATTTGTACAATGTCCATACACTATGATTACCAATCTGATTCCCTCACATTAACATATGTTGACATCAGTGACAAAACATAAATGACAATAGTATGAGTGCCCATTCAGTAATGTATTGATTAAACATATTAAATGTCTCAATCACCTTCCTGTGCATTAGCAATATCCAACACGGTTATGTGTGGATCTCAGAAACTTAATTATCTCATCCTTGGAAGATAACAATGCACTCCCAAATATGGAAATACTATTGCAAAAACTAACCAGATGTGAGTTTATATCCATGATGGATGGTTTCTAAAGCTATAACCAGGTCAAGGTGAAGAAATCAAAGCATTACAAAACAACATTTACTACAACCTTTGGGAATATGTGTTTATGTGAGGATGCCTCTTGCTATAACTAATGTTGGAGCCACATTTCAAAGAGTGATGGATGTAGCATGTGCTAAATTGATAGCTATGATCATGGTGGTATATCAAGATGAACTAATAGCATATTCTAAGAATGATGAAGACCATAGTAATCATTTGGAAAATATATTCTTAAAAGCCCTAGAATATGGGATATCATTGAACCCAAAAACTGCCACTTTGTTGTCACAAAGGGAAATTTTTAGGCCATATATTATCTAAGTAGGGAGTAAGAATTCATCCTGAAAGAGTTGTTTCTATATAGAAAAAATCCCTATTCCCAAAACTATAAAGAAAATTCAATCCTTTTTCAGGTAGATTAACTTTGTGAGAAGATTCATTTCCAATTTTGTAGAGATTGTCAAGCCAATTTCTAAGATGTTGAAAAAGGGTGCAAAGTTAGATTGGACATCTAAAACCCTTAATGATTTTATAGATATCAAAAGGGAAATCTAGGAAGTCCCTATATTGAAATCCCTTGATTTTACTAAACCATTTCATATTTTCTCTTTTACCTCTTTTCATACAATTGTCGATGTCATGTTGTAGAAGAATGAAGAAGGCCATGAGAAACCAATTGTCCTTTTTAGTAAATATTTACAAGTTGTGGAGTTGAAGTATGATATCAATGAAAAGTAGGCTTATGTACTAGTCAAAGTAGTGAAGTCCTTCGAGCCTTACTTAGTTGGATCAGAAGTGGTGGCTTGTGTTCCAAATGTAGTTGTGAATGATATTTTTAGGCAAACAAAGGTGATGAGGAGAAAATGAAGATGGATCAATAAAGTCCAAGAGCTTAGTATTGAAATTCAAATAACAAACCTTATGAGGGGACCAGGGATAGCAAAGCTAATAACAGAATCTAATTTAGAGGTTTTTTAGGTTAACAATGTGAAATTGGAGGATGCTATTTTCAGTATTGGTAAAACTCCTTGGTACCAAGATATACCATATTACTTAAAAAATATGAAGTGTTTAGATGGTCTAAAAGCAACCAAGTATGTGTTGATTAAGGGAGATCTATACTAAAAAAATTGGGATGGTGCACTATTATTTTGTATGGATAAGTATCAATCTAAAAAGGTACTAAAATAAATGCACGATGGTGTGTGTGGTGGACACTTTTCATCCAAAACTATAGCTCATAGGATACTCAAGGTAGGTTATTAATAGCCACATGTTTTCAAGGATTCTTTTACTTATGTCAAGAAGTGTGAAGCCTATTAGAAGTTTTTAGGGAAATTAAAGTAACAAGGAACATTACCACTAAGGCCTATGCAAGTTGAGGCACCCTATCAGTAATGTGGATTGATTTTCATGGGTGAGATATTTAAAAAGTCAAGAGGAGGACATCATTGGATCTTGGTAGCTACTGATTATTTCACTAAGAGGGTGGAAAAAGTCCCTACCAAGAAAGCTACTAGCAAGGTGGTGATAAAGTTCATATGGAGAATATCCTGACTAGGTTTGGTGTACCATGAAAAATTATAACTGACAATGGTATGTGTTTCAGATCAGAAGAATTCAACACTTTTTATGAAGAATATGACATTGTAGTATCTTATGCATCACCTTACCATCCACAAGGAAATGGGCAAGAAGAATCTAGTAACAATAAATCATAAAGAGAATACTAGGTAACAATAAAAGGGCTTGCGATTCCAAACTAAATTTATCACTATGGGTAGACCTTATCACTACCAATAAATCTATTGGAAGATCCCCATATGAGTTAGTTTATGGAAAATAAGCTAAATTACCATTGGAAAATATGTTACTTATCCATAGATTTTTTATTGATGAGAAACTGGACATATTGGATCCTATGGAAGAGAGATTTTAATATCTTGCAGAATTAGATGAGATCAAGAGAGAGGCTTAGAAACAAAATGCCAAAATTCAATAGCAAATGAAGGGTTTACATGACAAGAAATTAAAAGACAGAAAATTTCAGGAAGGTGAATGGGCTCTCATATGGAATGCCATAAATCAGGACAAAGGTAAGCATGGGAACTTTGAGGCACTTTGAGTTGGACCATATGTGATCATAGGAAAATGAGGTGCAAACTCATACTATTTGAAAAATACATCAGGAGAAACTCAAGAATTGCCAATGCATGGACAATTCTTGAAGCACTTCCTTTCTTAGAAAAGAAGATATCTTCCATGCACAGTAGAGTAGGATTCATTTTCACCATCCCAATGTATATTTTCCCCCATTCCATTTTATATAACACTCCTTTTGGTCTACATCCCAAATATTTATTTGGATTCTTACAGGTAGTCATTGAATGTATCATCCCTAGAAAGAGCCACTATTGGAAACATAAAATTTTACAAATATAGTATATCCTAGAACAAGAAAAAACATAGAAAATTCTCCCATAGCTACTTTCCATAGGTCATCACCAAGATTTTATATTTGATCAAGTAGGAAGAAACCCTTACAAAAGTTGAAGCTATTGAAGTTTTCTTAAATCTCATAGTTGATTTTTCAGTATAAGGGTACCAATTTAATTATCCATTAACATCTTGGATAATCTACATTGATGATTCCATCACTATATTTGATACATCCTAGAGTCATTACTACCCTTAATTTATTGTTCATATTAATTACTTATAGGATAAAATCCTTACCAGGTATACATTATGCACATTCCTCCGATCACATTTATTTCTATATAACGAGTTCCTATATCTCAGAGGGGATAGATCACCTTACATCGATCATAAAGATACGAAAATGGGAAACTTAAATATAATTATTCATTGAAAGAACTCAGTGGATCGGTTTATTTGTTACCACAATGGAAGTTTAAGAGTGGCGATTAAAATTTTATCGAAAGGAGGTAAATTAGTGTTACTCCAATTGAAGGAATAAACTATATAGCATAAGGTCATTGGAGGAACATTGAATATCAAAGCAGAAAACTTAAGTTAGTCTGAACATATATGTTACTTTGAAGTCTTCTTTGTGATATATCATCGACATAAGTTTTACTGGTGATTCACATCGAGGAAATACTGAGCATTGAAGGAAGAAATAAAGATTGGGCTAATTACACAAGTTACTTTGATGGTACTTGTTTCAGTCATATCGAAGAAACATTCCTTTTGTTTCATCGATGAAGGAATAAAAATGGATACATGGAGAAACATTAGTCATCACCAAAGATAGGAAAATTCCTAGTGAAGTTGTATGTTACGGTGATATTGGCAAAATATTTAGGAAGTTATGTCGACAAGAATAAATAAAGTGAACAATGACATCAGAGAAAGATCACGTATCACAAGAATAATTTGAAGCTGGCATGAAGGTGTGTGTCCTTCCAAAAAAATTCCATTAGAAACACATTGTACATGTCACCACAATGAGTCATAAGAAGAGAACATATCGACAAAAGTTCTACCGATCTTATGTAGTATCAGGACAACAATGAACATCAGAGAGGAAGATAAATGCTATACCAATCACAAGAGTTACCTTGATGATTATACTACACTTGCATCAGAGAAACATGTGATGGGTAGCTTTGAAATATAAATCGTGAAGGAGTTATTGTTCATTAGATAAACTTTCATAGTCAGGTTGACTTTTAAGAACTTACCCAATACAATCTGTTACACCGATGCAAATATTAAATACAACAGTAAGATTCAAATTAGAAAAAAGATTATTATGTCTTGGTGATAGAAAGTATCAGAGAAACACAATGGATCATTACAAGTTTTCAAGGTCTTATCAAAATTCTATGTTACTCTGATGATGAACATAAAGAGATCTCCAAGAGAAATTGGTGAAGGCTACTTTAACTACATCTTTAGGAAAAGAATGAAACAATAAATGAAATATTCATCGGGGAAATATCGCACTCACTTCTCTGAAAGGTGAAAAGAGGAATAAGAAATGGGTAAAATAATTTAAGGAAATAAATGAACTTGGAATGAGTTACCCCAATTGAACAAAAAGGATTCAAAAGGCACTCTAAATCAAAGAGACATATCAATAGTCTCAATGATTTTATAACAAACCCATAAAATGGTTCCAATAAAGGAGATCATATCAACACAACACTGAAGACGATCTCAACAATAAGAATATATGTCATTTCAACATTTCCAAATTTTGAAACACTAATGCATTGATGACTGATGTATGAAATTAATTTCCTACATGAAAATTTATTTATAATTTGGTGATCGGATTGAATTCTACTAGAAAAAATTCTTTGAGAACCAATATTATAGAGAGGGGGGGATGAGAAGATTCTCAGACACTAAAGAAGTTTCATATGCCAATCATTCCCAAGTAAGTTTGTTCTCTTGCTATATCTATAAGAAATTTTTGTGATAGAATCCAATTATCCAAATAACGGTACAAATGGAAAGCCCTAACATTTCAAACGGCAATAGAAAGAGAAGAGAAAGGGGTAAAAGTGATTTAAAAAAATAGAAGAATCAAATAGAGAAAATAGAAGAATGAAAACTACACCAGGACCTATTAGATCAAATGCTTGAATCAGGGCCCAAAACCAAAGAGGTCGTATAAGGAAAACTAGATTTAGAGAAAATTGAGGATAAGTACAAGGATTTGGAGGATGTTTGGACCAATGGCAGATGGTATGAATTGTTCATATTTCATTATGCCAAAAGGAATAACCATGAACCAATGTGTAATCCCTAGAAGATGAGTTTGGTAAAACTTGTAGTACCTAACATCTTTGTGAATGTGGACCTTGTTAAACTCTTAGAAAATCATCATAACCCAGATCATAGGGAAATATGCAACTTATAGGTGGAACCATTTATACACATCTCAAAGAATGCAATCAATGAAGTTTTCAACTTGGATGACCTGTTTGATTATCTTATAGTACTTAAATAATTTGAGGATGAGTGAGTGAGGTTGGACACCACTTACAAAGAATGGATATTTCCATTGCCTAGGCCTAGACAAGACGAAAATATGGTACCATTGGATAGTAAAGATGACCCTCCTTTTCATGTTGATTTGTTTCAACCATACATAAAATATACCTACTATTGAGTAGGGCAAGTAGTTGGTTTTGGGGTATCAAATTTCATGTTGATTGCTCCTATGGTGATTGTTGCAGATGTATGATGTCATAATTCTAGGCCATTTGATTGTGTCGAGTATCTTTTCAAGATGATATATATAGGGTTGAGAATTATCAAACACAACCCTAATCAATTTTATTTTAAGTATTATTTTATTCTAATACATATGGTACTGTATTATGGTCAAGAATTATGGATGTGGCTAGAAGCACTACAAATCAAGTAGATTGGCAAAGAAGATGAGTCACTCCTAGTCTAATTATGAGCCTCAATTTGGGATTCTAGATTTCTAAATTCTCATTATGATCACTTTAAGGAGTTGTTTGTGAAAACCATTTATAGGATGTATAATCATCCTTGTGATTACTCAATCTCTGATGAGACAAAAAGATTCTTGAGACTAAAAGATTTAGATGAAAGAAAAGTTGCAGACCACAACTGGGAGGGACTGGTATGTCCACAAAAATTTCACTATGATTAGGGTATTTGGCTTTGAGGGAGCACCCTAAAAATTACCTAAAATAGTACCTAACATAGTTTCTTTTTAGAGATTTCTAGGAAAATGGACTATTCGAATTTGATGAGTTTATATGTGTATAAAAAATGGTCATTTACACTAGGTACATTATGTTTTGGTCATTTTTATATAGTTGCAACCAAAGCATATGATCTCCTTCATGACATGATGACACATTACAACTTGAAAGAAGCCAATAAAAGGAAGGGATATGACCTTGAGGGTTATATCAATTATGCAAGAAGAAAGAAGAACTTGGGTGGATATATTCATATCCTTATTCCTATAGAAGATATCATAAGAAATTTAGAGGATGAGGAGGCTGAATGGGCTATAGAAAATTACAATAGAGATATTGAGAAAAAGATAAAGGAAATAAAAGAAATGGAGTATCCATCATATGTTGAAGATAAATCTTCTGGTGAGGATGAAGAACAACCATAAACAAAGAAAATTCCAAGAATGGTAATTGATGAATATGCGGTTTTCCTTGATGGGGAAATAAAAGTAGCTAAGACATTAAATGTTTTAAAGTAGTGATGTGAGGCTTTCAGCCTATGATTCTTTTGTGTCTGATGATAGGTTTGTTAAGTCTGATGAATTTAAAACTTTTCCTTTACAATTTTAAAGGCAAGAAGTTGAGGGATTCAATCCCTACTATTACACCTGAAAATGAATAGAAATTGCTAAATAGATTGAAAATGGAAATTGATTGAGAGATTAGTACCATGACACTATAAAAAGGAATGAAATTACTACAATATGCTAGAATCATGGTATTTCCATGACGGGATTTGACTACAGCCTTGGTTTTTGAAAACTTTGTATATAATAATGACAAAAGTTATAAGCTAAATATGGAAGGAGTGGAAGCGATTTACATAGGATTAAGGTACAATCCTAATGAGGAGGCCATATTGATATGGGCATTGTATGCCCCCCACAAGAGACCTAAAATTACTAATATTTAAAAGGATTTTGGACACATGATGACTTTAAAGGTGGGTGAAGTTGACCTAATAGTCACCATGGATATTGGTGTGAATATAGCCAAGCTTAATAAATCTTAGATACAATTGTTGATAAAGGAAAGGAACACCCACAAACTAAAAAATGGAAGATTATTGTAGGAGAATTCCTCTTTAAGAGATAATCTTATGATGATATCCCTTTAGGGAGATATACAACTAAATAATAAATATGAAGAATTACAAAATGAACATCACAATTGTTGTTACAAATAAAAGATCCTAGATTTGAGACAATATCCATTTTACATCATAAAAGGTTTACTAATCTGGTAACATGGATTGATGAATTTTGGGTCTCCCATTATAAGAATTACCTTGCTATTACAGAACATCAAAGATTGAGGAATACATTGGATAAAAGTTACATGATGTATGTATTAGAAAAACTTCTGACACCAGCTCCATTTCATATGTTGAAAAGTTAATTGCCAAGCAGCTAAAGTATTGTGACGAATTGGAATCAGAATATGAGGGATTTGAGAGGACTACAACAATGGGATTGCCAACATTATGTACTAAGGATGGGACTCCAAAGCATCAGAATAGTTGGGTGGAGGAGTACAAAGTTATAATGTAGAACGTATTAGATATTGTGAAGAATGATAAGACAGCACTAAAGGAAAACCACCAACACATGAAGAACATGTTACAAATTGAGTTAGAAGTGAGGAATACTATCCATAATGATAATACACATGAGAAACATAGATACAATGAGCATTTTTCATAGGTCCATTTATGGATAAATAGAGCCTAATTTTGACTTTTTTTAATGTTGTTTATGTTAATTTGATGTTGTGAATGTTCCAAAAGACACTTCTAAGAGGCATTTCCTCTTATATTTTCATATATAAGACAATAAAATGTAATATTTAAATCATCATATATCAATTAATGAAAGACTTAGTATTTTCTCTTTAGTTGTGTAGTGGATCAACTTTCTTTTGAAATCAATCCTTTATGATTTCAATTCCATTAATTAAATGCTACCTTAAATTCTTGTATGAAGAAGTTATTTATTATTAGTACAATTTGAACATTAAGATCATTTAAAGAAGTTACTTCCTTATGTGTCTTGTCTAATTGGTCTCTTCAAGTAGGAGTTGAACTCAATTAGACTAATTGTGGTGATAAATATATGATTATATTATACTAAGAGCTAGGTAGTTGACAGATTTATCCAAGTGATAAATTTAAAAAGTGTCTCATAAAGTTATACATTATGATCTTAATAGAAGGTGACTATAATACCCATGAAATAGAAGGCACTAGTCTTCAATACTAAAAGAATTATTCAAAAAAAAAACCATACGTGATTATAGTTCTAAAATAAGATAATAATAGGATAACTATACAAATTGAAGGATTATAAGGATATAAATAAAAGTAAAAGAAGTGATAGAAGAACAAGTAGTATAAGTAAGATAATCAGGATAATCAAAGGTAGGAGTAGAAGAAAACATCTAGGATAAACTTATATTTGAAGTATATGTCATTCAAAGATAATACAAACTAAAATCAAGTTAAGGATCACATCTGCTTGAAGATAGGTATATATACCTTAGTTTAGTAGATCCAAAAGTGAAGGAGATAATCAACCCTTCTAAGGATTGAATCTCATTTTTTGGCCAAGTCAAGTGTAGAGTTTCATCATAAGAATTGGCATAAACTTAGAATTCTACAATCTATTGATTTGGGAACCAACATATTCTATGCATGATAACTTCAAGAACACATGGTGTGGACCAATAAACTCTTGATCATCCATTTAATGCACATATGCAATTGACATAAAGTGTGTTTTCCTCAATGGCTTACATACATCATGACAACATACAATATATGAATTTTCAATACAAACATGGTCATGAATATGTTAGACTAATTGAGAGGGGGGTGAATCAGTTAATCACTTGTCCCAAAACAAAATGTATAATCCAAAATAATTACTTCAACTTCTTCTACTCGGTAAACATGAAATACTTTCACTGTCTGTGCTTTTACCGATACCAGTCTAAAACTTATACTAGTTACCGATCAAATCTAACATGTAACATGCAAAGTATGATAACAAAAAAATATCACAATAAACACATAACACGAGATTTAACATGGAAACCCTCTGAAGGGAAAAAAACACTTGGGACTAGCAACCCAAAAATATTCACTCTTCTAAAGTGAGGTCGGTGAAGACCCAACCCTGTTAAAGGTTACAAACACACTGTTAGGTGTGACCTTGTTAGAGGATTTTAGACCAACATTTATCATCCAACCAGCATTCACTATGGGGTTGACAGGATAACAATGTTTATTCTATGAATGATACATAATAAGACTTTATAGTCCACTCGTTTAAGAGATTTGACTATGTATAATGGTTAAATATGTAATAGTAGATGATCTGCCTTAATACAACTTCAATTGCAGATTATAGGTCAATATTAATCTCATACAAATCTTTCTGATCAGTATAACACTTATGTTTCAATAATATCTCAACTTATTGTCTATCAGTAATTACTCTATGTCGCTCAGTAATTGCTCTGCAATTTGGTTCTTACTAACTAGTATGATCAGAATGCATGAAAACTTGTTCAGGCAATAACTCTGTAGTATCTTCTTCTTCTGGCACCTTTCACTATGAAAATCAAGTCTCTTATATAGATGAGTAAACTGTTTTCTTTTTGTCCATCAGATTTTGCCGCTTAATCTCATTCATTGATTTTGCTACTTTAACCTTCCTCAGTTGATGTATCAATAACACATTTCAATCTACTCCATTAGATCTTCCTTGAATTATGTTAGTCATCGATCTTCATAACAAACATTATCTGTTACCTCGATTTCATATACTTTCTAGCTCATCAATCTTATCGGCTAAACTGATCATTTAATTCCTTTCTGTTATGCTCGGTTAACAAAGAAATGTGTCAGTGAACACAAGATCGGTTAACACTACGCTTAGTATACACTACACTCCATCAGTGTATACTAAAATGCTTCTTTTACCAACAACACTGCTTTGTGTCTTTCAGCTCTATTCTTCATCATAGATGAATGAAACATAATAAAGTCAATATCATAAGGTCATAGACTCATCAACAAGTTACTCAATGAATTCCTTATCCTCATCTGACATATACATCTTCCTCATATGGATATTTCTATTCTTCATCTCTTTCACCTTTCTTCAGATGTTTCGGTATAGCAACTTACAAGATAAGTGTTTTCAAGCTAGTTGACATCAATGACAACATAGTAATGATTTAATCATATTACATATCTAATAAGAAACTCCTCGGTGATCTTTAATCATAGATTCTTCAATCAGATTCCAAATCAGTTGTAGTTCATCAATCTCTCCCTTTAGCATTGATGGCAAATCAAGTAATATGAAATGTACCATACAAATACCAAACATGTATTCTACAACTCTATGAACAAATGTTGTACAAGCTCTCCCTAGCTTAATATGTTTAATCACTACATTACTAAATAGCATTTCACAATACAACTTTGACATTCTGTAGATGTGCTTGGTTCAACTCTTAGGTTTTTGCTTCTGTTCTCTGTAACTGATCTTCAATGTTCTATTCCTTCCAGATTGTCTCTCCCTTAGATAGTTCTCATCGGTGCATGTTTATCTCTCATTTCATATTCTTTATCTCTCCCTTTGACAACAATGCCAAAGAAACAAATAAACAAATAGCTCTTTAGTAGCTAAGTAACTCTCTATTGTTCATTACAGTTTCTGTATCTCTATAAACTGATATCCCAATATGTTTCAGTTCTCCAAACTTAATCACAACCTTGAACATGATCCAAAGTGTAAACTATGTTGCATCAACATGAATGATCTTCTAATAAGATTAGGCTCATGCAACATCCAGATCACATTAGTGACTGGTAGATAGGGGACAGACCCCATGTCTAGTCCTCAAGTATTCAAATGTATCTTTTGGTAGAGACTTTGTAAAGATATTTGCAACTTGTTCTTTAGATGTAACAAATTCTAACTTCACTTGCTTCTCCTGCACTTGTTCTCTTAAGTAGTGATACTTAATAGATATATGATTTGTCTTAGAGTGCATCACTAGATTCTTTGAAATATTAATTGCACTGGTGTTGTCACAATATATATTCACCAGCTTAGTGATTACCTCATTCATACCTTCCAGTAGTTGCTTAATATATGCAATGTTTGAGCAATTCGTAGTAGTAGCAACATACTCTGTTTTAGCTATAGACTGAGAAATACAAGCCTTCTTTTTACTTGTCCAAGTTACAAGTCTTCCACCAAAGAAGAATGCTCCTCTGGTGGTGCTTTTTCTATCATCCACATTTCCAGCCCAATCAGCATCGGTGTACACTTTCAATTCAAACTTTCCTTCCTTAGGATACCATAATCCATAATCCTCTATCTTTTTCAGGTATCTTAAGATTCTTTTAGTAGAAATCATGTGTGATTCTCTAGGGCTAGTAGAAAATCTAGCAACAATTCCCACAGCATGTGCTATATCTGGTCTACTATGAACTACATACATTAGCTTACCAATCATGGATCGATAAAGTGTCTGATTTACCTCTATAGTTTCATCTTCCTTTGTCAGTTTACATCCAATAGCCATCGGTGTTCCCATAGGTTTAGCATCTTCCATGACAAATGTCTTTAGTACTTCCTTTATGTACTTAGATTGTGTGATGAATATCCCATCACTCTGCTGAATCACTTGTAGTCCTAGAAAGAATTTAATCTCTCCGAACATAGACATTTCAAACTCCTTTTTCATTTCATTAGAAAATGCTTTGCATACATGATCTCGACCTCCAAAAATAATATAATCTAAAAATATCTTAGCAATAATAATAGTATCATCAGTATCACCTTTCATGTACAAATTGTTGTTTTCACTTGTTCTAACAAATCCAATACTTAACAAGTATGCAACCTTTCATACCAGGCTCTCGGTGCTTGCTTCAAACCATAAAAATATTTATGTAATCTACATACCATGTCTTTGTTGTCTGGATCAATGAACCCTTCAGGTTGTTCTGTGTAGACCTCTTCTTCAAGTATACCATTCAGAAATGCTAACTTCACATCCATTTGATAGACTTTGAATTTCTTGTGTGCAACATATGCAAGTAGCATTCTAACACCTTCCAATCTAGCAACAGGTGCAAATTTCTCACCATAATCAATGCCTTCTTCTTGTGCATATCCCTTGCATACCAATCTAGCTTTGTTTCTTGTCACCTCACCATTTTCATTCAGTTTGTTCTTGAATATCCACTTAGTACCGATAACATTCTTATCTTTAGGTCGAGGTACTAAGGACCAAGTTTTGTTCTTCTTTATTTTCTCTATTTCCTCTTTCATTTCATTAACCCATTATTCATTCTCTAATGAAACTTTCACATTTTTTGGTTCAAATTCACAAACTAAACATGTACCTTGTCTTGCTTTGCTCCTCGTTTGCATGCCAGCTTGTCTGTCTGCAATAATTTGTGTCTCAGGATGATGTCTTCTAACAAAACTAGCAGTACACAATTTCTTCTTTCTTGTTCATCCTGTGCAGGTTCATTTGCTTGCTCGGTAGCTCCATCCTACTCGCCGGTGTCTCTTTCCTTTTGTTCTACATTGTTTTCCTACTGATTGGTTATCACAGGTTGCAGGTTGGGTAGATACTCTAGTTGTTCAATGTAAGTGAATCTACCATAGTCTTCTGGTTCCTTTGTACTATCCTCTATGTTCTTTTCATCAAACTCATCAACACAGACATTAGTACTTTCAATTATTTTATTTGTAACCTTATTCAAACATTTATATGCTTTACTTTTAGTGGAATATCCCAAAAATATCCCTTCATCTCCTTTTGAATCAAATTTACCATTTCTCTCATCTTTCAAAATAAAGCATTTACTTCCAAAAATCCTAAAATAACTTACAATAGGTTTGTGTCAAAACCATAGCTCATAGGGTGTCCTATTGGTGTCCTTCTTCAGTTGTACTTGGTTAAGAACATATATAACTATATTGACAAATTCCCTCTAGTGTGTCTGGGAAATATTCTTTTGCAGCATTAGTGTTCTTACATAGTCAATTATTGACCTATTCCTTCTTTCAGCAATGCCATTTTACTGAGGTGTCCTCGGTGCAAAGACCTATCTTTTAATGCTATGCTCATTATAGAAATTAGTAAATTCATCAGAGATAAATTCACCTCCTCTATCACATCTTAAGCATTTCAATTCTTTACCAGTCTCTTTGTCTACATTTTCTTTATACCATTTGAACATTTTAAAAGCTTCAAATTTTTCTTTCAAGAACATAACAGTCATCAGTCTAGTATAGTCATCAACAAAAAGAATAAAGTATCTATCACCATAATAACTTTGAGTTCTCATAGGACCACATAGGTCGGTATGAACCAACTCAAGTATCTTCTTTATTGAGTAGTCTTTTCTTTTGAAACTAGACTTAGCCATCTTACCTTTCTGACATTCATGACACATAGCATGATCAAGTTTTGACAAGTTAGGAAACCCTCTAACCTTTTTATTCTTACTAATCTTGATCATGTTATCAAAATTCACACGGCATAACCTTTTATGCCACAACCATGCATCTTCATCCTTCATTAACAAACAAGAAGACTGATCAATATCAAGATAAAATAGATTACCTCTGGATTGTGTACCAATTCTGACAAGTCTTCCTCCATCATCATAAATCTTTACCTTTTTGCTCTCAAAAGAAAGTTGGTGGCTGGAATTGTTCAAATGTGCCACACTTAACAAATTATAGTTCAATCCATCTACCCAATATGCATTTTCACATTTTATTCTATCATTAATCATCAGTGAGCCTTTACCTCTTACCATATAGGGTGCATCATTTCCCATTCTCACAGATCCTCCATTGAATTCATCAAGTTGATCAAATTTCTCTACATCACCATTCATATGATGTGTACAACCACTATCTATGATCCATGTATCATTTCTGCTTACTTTAGAGATCAGTGTTGTCTCTTCATATTTCTCTTCTTCCTCTAAGTCATCTTTCATAGCAACAAAAACCACTTCTATGTCATCATCAGAATTAGATTATGATTCAATATCTTCAACTATGTAACATACCTTTTTCTCTTTATCATTACTATCTTGGTTGTCTCTATTATTATGTCAGTAGCCTCTATTGACTCTTCTCCCATAGCTTCCTTCAGATTGATCTCTAGATCTATCATCATCTTTCTTATGTGGACATCTAGCAATGATGTGGCCAACTTCTTTACAATTAAAGCATGCCAAAGGTAGCTTACCTCTATACCTTCCTTTACCTTTGGGTAACCTTTTGGCCATAAGAGCTTCAAGCTCATCATCGGTATTGCTATCACTATCATTATTCTTATTATTCCTGCTAGACTTACCAATCTTCAAAGAAGTCATGAAAGTGGATTCCACGGAAGGAACAACACTATTATCAAAGTTATTCAATTCAAAGGTTGTAAGCTTACCAATCAGTGTGTCAAGAGTAAGGTTGGATGTCGCCCTTGTTTCATGAATCGCAGAGATCCTGATTGCATAAACTGGTAGTAAAATTCTGAGAATCTTGCTTATCACTATTTCATCATCAATAACTCCATCTGATGCTCTAATAGCATGTACTACCTCTTTTAGTTTATTTGAGTACTACACAATGTTCTCACCTTCCTTCATCTTCATATCATTGAATCTGCCTCTTAGGATTTCAGCTTGGGCTCTTTTAACATTCAAATCTCCATTGTATATTAGAGTTAGTTTGTCCCACATGGCTTTGGTAGAAGTGCATCCCTTAATGTCTTCAAATTCGGTGTCGGTATAGGTAGTAGCAAGTTCCATCATAATAATACTATGTTCATGCCTATCCTTTAGTTGATCAAGAGTTAAGGGACTAGGGGTCGGTTCAATGTAGCCATTCTCCATCAGTTCTAGTGCAGAATTCCCAATTCTAGATATGTACAACTTCATTCGGCTTTGCCATACTACAAAGTTCTCTTTGTTCAGTCTTGGCACTTCCCTCTTATACATCTTGAGACCTTTGTGCTGAAGTCCTTAAAACTCTATTCTAAGCAACCAATGCTCTGATACCAATTTTTAGACTAACTAAGAAGGGGGTGAATTAGTTAATCACTTTTCCCAAAATAAAATGTATAATCTAAAACAATTACTTCAACTTTTGCTACTCAGTAAACATGAAATACTTTCACTATCTGTGCTTTTATCGATACTAGTCTAAAAATTATACTAGTTACCAATCAAATCTAACATGTAACATACAAAGTATGATAACAAACAAATATCACAATCAACACATAACATAAGAGATTTAACGTGGAAACCCTATGAAGGGAAAAACCACCTGGGACTGGCAACCCAAAAATATTCACTCTTCTGAAGTGAAGTCAGTGAAGACCCAACCTTGTTAAAGGTTACAAACACACTGTTAGGTGTGACCTTGTTAGAGGATTTTAGACCAATAGTTATCATCCAACCAGCATTCACTATGGAGTTGACAGGATAACAATGTTCATTCTATGAATGATACATAATAAGACTTTATAGTCCACTCGGTTAAGAGATTTGACTATGTACAATGGTTAAATATGTAACAGTAGATGATCTGCCTTAATACAACTTCAATTGCAAATTACAGATCAATATTCAGCTCATACAAATCTTTCTGATCAATATAACACTTTTGTTTCAACAATATATCAACTTACTATCTGTCGATAATTACTCTCTGTCACTTAGTAATTGCTTTGTAATTCGGTTCTCACTAACCAGTATGATCAGAATGCATTAAAACTTGTTCACATGATAACTCTGCAATATCTTCTTCTTTTGGCACCTTTCACTATGAAAATCAAGTCTCTTATATAGACAAGTAAATCATTTCCTTTTTTTCCATCAAATTTTACCACTTAATCTCATTCATTGATTTTGTCACTTTAACCTTCCTTAGCTGATGTATCAATAACATGTTTCAATCTTCTCCATTAGATCTTCCTTGAATTATGTTAGTCATTGATCTTCATAACAAACATTATCTATTACCTTGATTTCATATACTTTCCAGCTCATTAATCTTATCAGCTAAATTGATCATTTAATTCCTTTCTGTTCTACTCGATTAACAAAGAAATGTGTCAGTGAACACAAGCTCAGTTAACACTGCACTCATTATACACTACACTCTGTCAGTGTATACTAAAATGCTTCTTTTACCGAAAATACTGCTTTGTGTCTTTCAACTCTATTCTTCATCATAGATGAATGCAACATAATAAAGTCCATATCATAAGGTCATAGACTCATCAACAAGTTACTCAATGAATTCCTTATCCTCATCTGAAATATACATCTTCCTCATGTAGATATTTTTGTTCTTCATCTCTTTCACCTTTCTTCAGATGTTTTGGTATAGCAACTTACAAGATAAGTGTTGTCAAGCTAGTTGACATCAATGACAACATAATACTGATTTAAACATATTACATATCTAATCAGCAACTCCTCGATGATCTTTAATCACAAATTCTTCAATCAAATTCCAAATCAGTTGTAGTTCATCAGAATAAATAAATATATCATGAATATTCTAGCTATCAAGCTTTGCATTTGACTCACCCTTTGACCTATTTGATCAATAACAACTCAATGACAACAATCTCCCCATTTGGCATTGATGTCAACTACCTTCTCTAATCTTCTCCACCTTTTAAAAACATGACAAAGGGCATGTCAATGACATTTTTCCTCTTTAACTTGCAAGTAGATGTGTTAGACAAGTCTTCATAAAACTAATCTTTATCATAGTGAACATTAAATCTGCACATTTTTAGTAATATGCTGATCAAATATTGATAAAGATAATCCTAGGACAAAAACACCATTTGAACCAAAAATATCATATGTACTCCATATCTGCTTTTGTAACATAAGAAATATTTGTAACTAAATGAGAACCAATAATTTTTTAGAATCTTATATATCTTCCATAGTATACTTTACACATACAAGATGCATAATTTTCTATCACATCTAGAAAACATGTCTCAACACATGAAGTTGACATAGTCTTCCCCTAAGTATGTCAAACCATGACCAAAATCTCTCATGGACTAGAATAACTTTAGGTGTACATGATATACCTAATAGACTCTCCCTAAACTAGTGACCTCTATATATATTTAAGTGTTGAAGGAGAATGGGATGACTCCCATCCTTAATCTCAGATATTCAAAGGCATCTTTAGATAATAGTTTTGTGAAAATATCATCTACTTTATCACCAGTGCTTACATATTAAAGTTTAACTTCTTTTTCAACTACTTTTTCCCTCAAGAAATGATATTTGATGGCTTTATGATTGGTATTGAACTCATGCTATGGTTCTTTGAGATATTCATTACACTAGATTTTACACATATAATGGAAATGGGGTATGAATATTCTACCTAAATGTCCTTGAGAGTTTGCTTCATCCAAAGGACATGTGTGCAACATGAGGTAGCAACTATGTTCTCAGCTTTAGTAATAGATAATGATATAGATTCTTTTTCCTTGTGTCAAGAGACCAATATACTACCAAGAAAGAAGGTTCCATTACTTGTGCTCTTCCTATCATCCAAGCATCTAGCCTAATCTACATCTTCGAAGGATTCTAAGCCAAAGTTATCATTCTAAGGATATTATAAGCAATAATCTAAGGTATGTTGCATGATATCTAAAAATTCTCTTAACTACATTTACATGTGTTTTATTTGGGGAAGTTTAAAATCTAGCCATCATACATACCACTTAATCCAGGTGCATATTTTCACCAAAAATTGAAGTGTTCCAAATGCTCTACAAATCAAAACCATGTCAAAGTGCTCAAAAAAAAAATCCAACACAACTTGAACAAAGCCGATTGGAGTTCATATGCTCAAGATGTGGACAATCAAAATTGACAAGAAAAATGGGTTGACTTGATGACATCAACAAAAGTACTCTTAGCATGGATGCCAATGGGGAAGGCACTATAGTGATGATTTGGTAGATTCTAGCCAATGCAAAGATGACACATGTCTATCTTGTGTTTGATTTAGCCTAATCAACACATGCCACATCTCTATGAAGAAAATTAAAAGCAATCAGGTGGCCCAATGAGATGGTGCCATGTGGCACTTGTTATTGACTAGACATGGTTTAATTGTGTGTCATTTTTGGTCAAAATATTGATTTGGGATTTGAACCCCCACCTCTCCTTTACAATTCTACATCCTAACCAATCTGCCAACTATTCATGTTGTGACAAGTTTGGTGTTTCTTTTATTTAATGTTGGATAACAACCTATTTAAGGTTAAACATGGGTAGCCAATTACCCCCAATATCTCATGCTATACTCTCCATCATTGAGCCCCTAAGGTTTTCAAACTCAAAAAGGAAAAAAGATTATTTTTGAATTGATGTAACCAAGGATAAGAGGGACCTCAAAGAAGTCAGTCCAATCCTTGCAACATGATTTACATAACATAACAATAAGAAACAAGAGAGGAAAATGCAAGATCAACCTTCAATTATCATGAAATCCAGTACAATGAACCTACAACATGTATGCAGTCTTACATTCCATGCGTACATTCCTATTATTGGAAAATTTAAGAGGTTGTCATTTTATACTATCTATTGCCAGCTACCAATAAACTATTCTTCTACCTTGAACTGCTCACCGAAAAAACTACCTAAGGATCAATTACAATAGACTGTAAAGCCTTCACAAGCATCAAGTCATCCTGAGAAAGATTACATTCTCCAAGAATAGGAAAACCTATTGCATTATAGGTAAGGACCTAAATCATAAGAACCTCCCACCACATGATGTAACATAATGTGTGAACCAACAAGAGGGTCAGCCACAGGTTAGGGAGCATTGAGATTTGAGCCAAAAAGCTTCACCGATTAGGAAAACCCATCACAAGATCGAAAAACATAGACATTCCATGAAGCATGAAGAATAGTGAAGTCCTACCAAGAATCCAAGATATCTCAAGAATGAAGAAACCAATCGAGGTGTGAACCTAACTAAAAGTAAAACATGATACTGCGAACACTCCATGATGTATGCAACAACAATTGACCCAAACTGAAGGAACACTAAAAGAAACTCAATGACTAACAAGCTAAAAACTATAATTTTATTTTTGTTGATGCAAGATTGCCAAGAACCCAATATGCTCCTGCATCATGAACACCCACTCCCCCCATATTAAACTAAAATCTAAACAAATTAAATCATAAAATTCCTAACCTGATAACCATAAAGTAAAAAATTGACCTGAACACATATTAAGCCTTGTGAATATAAGCCATACAAAAATTAAGGGGTTGGAGTTTATTTTAAATGATTCTACAAATATTTTTGAGGGTTATATTAAGGGGGCAATGTATTGTTTTCAGAAGATTGTGTATTATAATAGGGGGATATGGTTGATTGTCAAAATCATATGGTTTTAGCCATATTGGGTAAAATTTTTGTATAAAAAAGGGGTGAGTGGAGAGTTAGAGTAGTGAATGGAATGGGAAAATTGTGAGATAATTTCTGGGAGATGAGAGAATTGGATTTAGGACTTTGATAGTGAATTGTCATCCTAATGCATTTGCAGCTTAAAGTCAAGCTTGTTGCATGTGTAAAAGGAGGATTTTCTTTTGTAATTCATTATCATCTGAGGAGACATAAGGATTCTTTGTAATCATTGAGGCACTTTCTTTGTAACCATTTTTTGGAGCTGAATCAAGGATTGGTCATTCCATTGGAGGGATCCAGAGATGTAGCCAATTGGTGAATTCCATTATCAACTTGTGTTTTGTATTCTCTCTTCTTTCTCTCTTTTGTTTAATTTATGTCTATTTGATTATTATGTTTATATAAGCATTCCAGTTACATTTTAAAGACCTCCATTTAATTGTAAAAATTTAATATTTGTGTGCAACACTCCTAGATCCTAGCATTAGATCACCACTTGAGAAATGTCTAGTCTAGAGGCAGTTGGATATAGTAGGTGACGCAATTCAAGGTAATGGAGGATCCAATTAAGGATAGTCCAACCTCGCAGCTAATTAACAACACAGCAGAATAACACAACAAGATATGCTCAAATCAGATTTTCATTAACATTCCAAGTTGTAAGGCCTTTCCAGTTAGGGCCACTTACAATCAAGAATAGTTTAGCAAGATCAACAAGATCCAATCCAACATCAGTTATTCCAGTTCTCAAACAAATCAACAACTAATGGAAACCCTAAGGCAAATCTAAACTTGAGCTCGCAAGCCTCCAAGCAATCTCCTTGTCTCCAAGTATGCAAACCACTAGCTCTATTATTAAAAACTATCAAATAATAATCTCATCTTCAAGATCTCACAGGATCCAAGTATACACTATCTTTTCCACAAATCACTAATCTGGTCCTCCAAAAAGTCTCTCCTTTAACAACTACCTAAACATTCCTTAAATACTAATCTTCAATCACAAGTCAGCTCCATGACATAATTAACTCCTACAAGCAAATATTAAATTTAATACAAGTCAGTTCTCAAATAGCCTTACAATTATTTAATTCTCCATGTTGGCCTCAAGATCTACATAGGAGAATCCAACAAAAGCTACCGACAATAAATGTACCAAGTCAGCCAACCAAATCACCAAGAACTCTAGTTGATAAACCAGAACTACCGAGCTCCAAAGAACAACCGAGCACCAGTGAAACAACCGACCAAGATAGTAACACAAAGAAACATAGGCATTACTGAGCACCAGTTCCATCGAGCACAAGAAATTCCATTGAGTTCCTTCAGTGACTGAGCTTCCTCAATAATCAAGACCATCGATTAAAGCTACAACTGAGTAACACCAGCCAAATAACACACCACCATGCAGATTCACCGAGGACCCAAGAATTCCCCTACATTAGACACCCCAAGTTCAAAAAGATGTTCTCATATGCTGGAAGAACATCTTCTAGGATTCAACACATAAACCCCAAACTGGTTCTTCACATACAAGTCCTCCAACTTTTCACTTTGCAGACTCTTCCACTTCAGTTTCCTCTACCTTTTCAAGTCTTTCCTTGACAACACACAGGTATGTTCTCCATACTGGTCATACATACCTTTAGGATCCACCAACTCAACTTGGCTACCAATACTCAGGCTTCTCCTACCGAGTGTTTTATCCAACAAAGGCATCAGGGAAAACTTCCTATCATCCTTCTCAACAATAAACACATTTTTCACAAAGTCATACATAGCTCTGCAATCATATTGCCAAGGTCTACCGAGCAATATATGACAACTATTCATCTCCATAATATCACATAACACAAGATCCTTATACTAGCCAATATAAACATCAATAAAACATTGTTCGCTCATTTCCAGAGCGTGATCATCTTGCAAGAAGCCAATCCTATAAGGATAAGGATGCTTCATTCTATTCAAACCAAGTTTCTGAACCATGTCCTCAGCAACAAGGTTATCAGTACTACCACTATCAACAATAACATCACAAAGTTTACCTCCAGACTTGCACCAAGTCCTGAACAAATTACTCCTTTGACAAGGTTCCACCTCTGTACTGAGCAATGTTCATCAAACCAGCAAGTTCTCAGATTTAGGTTCATTCTCATTTACCACAATAGTCCATTAGTCACCAAGCTTTTCATGTGTACACTCAAAAGAAAGGTGTCCTTCCTCCCCATAGTTGTAACAAGTACCTTTAAAGATAACTGATTAGTTAGAATAATATCCTAGTAATGCAAGGATTGGACACCCTTAAACAATGATTCATTGCTAAAATTCATCATGTTTCTACTTAGAACATCATGCTAGACTCATTAAATGTATCAATCCAGAAATGTGAACTTGAGATGATGGCTGCAAATTTTATGCTTTATGTCTTCTCAATAGTCATCACTACTACAGTAAATGCAGTTGCTACAGTAAATTTATACTAGAAACTAAACTTATAGGATAACTCTCATCTTGAAGGAAAAACATAGCAGTAAATAGATAATGCTTCAAAATTAAACCTATGCTATAGGATGTTGGCACTTGCAAAAAATTTCATGACTACTTCTTTTCTTTTCTGGCCCTTGCAATATTCCCCATGTTCCTGGCTCACACCCTAGGTCTCAATTCATATTTCTAGCCGTTGAAAGAAATAAGCCCTAGTTTTCCCTGGCCAAAGTCTATTTCTCTATTACCTTTTGGGCCACTTAAGTTCCCATTTATGCATGTGGCTATTTCCTTTCCCAGTCTTCACTAAATCAGATAATACTTTTCAAGCCTTTGCAAGTCTTTCAGAGATTTAGCGAACACAACATTTCTTCCCTTCATTCGTGTGTTCTCCAGGTCTTCAAGCAGTGATGTCTTTTATTTGGTGAGCCCGTGAATGTGTATTCTCTTATTAGCTTGATATTTGATGGCTTCATGTTAACATTCAGTGATTTCCCAACTGTATTGTTCGTGTAATATCCTAATGTTTTGCGGTTACCGGAAAAAATCAGGTGACCTAGCGAAGTGACTTATCTTTCCTCTAGTCGCTGATTCGCGAAGTGCTAAGCCTTCTTTGTAAATGGTGATACATATGGGCTAGTTTTCAGAGAAGGTGTTGATATGGTAGTTTTTCATTGGTCAAAGAGCAATGAGTTGGAATTTGTCTGTAGGCCCAGGGCTTGTAAAAGATATTTGATGATTAAGCGATTGAAGGCCATCGTGTATTCTAAAAGTGTAACCTCAGTTAAAGAAAGCTTTAAGCGATTCAACAAAGTACTTTGTTCGCTGAATCATTTGATTTGACCATGGTTAAGAAAGACATTTGGCAACTTAGATTTTCCCTTCAGTCACCTATTCACGGAGTAATAAAGGTTAGGCGCTTGACCAGGACGGTGGGACGGCATGATGATTCACCGATGACATGTCATGTTTTGATTTGCCAAGCTATATAATGATGTGGATATGTGTTAGTAGGGCCAGATTCTAAAGGTGACCGGGTAGTAGGCAAAAAATGATATAATGATAGGTGGCACTAGGCAGGCCCATGTGTGGGTTTGGCAGTATACATTTCAGTGAACCCCTAATTTTGGTGGTCCCAATATTTTTCTGTAATGATTCACATATTCTCATGATAAATTGGTGAAGTCCTAAATCTTCTCATGAATGGGCAAATGTGTGTATTTGTGAAGTCTCGAAAAAGGTTAGTGAAGCCCCAATTTTTTCAGCAATTCAATGAATCCTTCACTCGCTTGTTCCCTAAACATGAGCAGAGGTTAACTAAAGATTAAGCGATCATGAGACTACAGTCACTGAATCGCTAAGCATAACTAAGGATAAAAATGATATCTAGTAGTCTTGCAACTAAGGGCAAATGTAAACCAGGATTCCTCTAAAGGGTTAAGATGACATCTAGTGACTTGGTGAATAAAGACTTTCGTGCATTCGTGAAATGAAACCAAGAGTCAAGAAAGTATTATGAGATTCTACGAATGCATTGTTCGCATGATCACTAGACCATAGAAGGGTTAAGGGAAGAGACTCCATGACTTGGAGATGGCCTTCAGTCGCGTGTTTGCCAAATTTCTTGAGGGTTAAAGCTTGCCGGTATGTGGGTCCAAACTGCCAAATGTCACTGACATGCTTGCATCCTATTGGTTGTTGACTGATGACGGGGCCATGGACTTTTCAGGGGGGGTTTTTGACTATTGAAAAATTAAATGTGAACCGTCCGATTAGTCCAGGAAAGATGAGATCAATGGTCATGCTTAAAATTTGAATCTGATAGTTGTTTCTCCCAGAATTTGAATATTTTGAGGATCTCTCGGCGATAGGAAGGACTGGTTTTTAATGTTTTAGCGGCTAGATTTGATTAGTTTGGTGGTGCCAACTATTGGAGTGTGGTCCAGTGAGTACGATGATTGACTGTAGGGAGTTTTATGCAGTGGGGGGAATGAATAAAGGTGTTTGAGATGTGCTGCAAGTGGCCAAATAGATTGATGTGCATGACAGATTCATGGTCTTCGATACATAATTCAGAATTATAATTTATGATCTTTCTTGGATCTATTTTAGACTTGGTTGCTTGGTTTTCCCTCCAATGTATTGAATTCTGATCTTTTGAATTGTTTTGGTGGGTGGAAACCCTAACCCTTATCCTGGTTATCCATAGCTTGTTGCATCCTAACTTGTGTAGGATTCCAAGGTAACCAGGGGCATATAATGTTGAATTGTTGATTTTGAAAGGGTTCTGATTTCAGTTAGTTCCAAGGAGTTGTAGCAGGCTTTGTTTTTATTATATGAGATTGAATAGAATTTCCTTGTAGTCTTTTGTAGGTTATTGAAGTGGTTTTCTATCTTTTCTACTTTGAACATGTACATGACTCATCATACTTAATATAATTATTTCAAGCTTTCAAGTCTCTCCTTGGTGTCAATCTTATGAATTCTAGATTTTCTGATTCATTACATAGGGTCACCTTTGTATATGTTCTAGTCTTTAGTTCTTGATCTAGGATCAAGTGAAATATACTTTGGATAGGGCATAGATTCATTTTGATTTGTCTAGAAAAGGATACTATAAGTAGTGGATGGGCTGAAATGTTTATGTTTATGGCTATGAGTCTTTGACAGTAGTTGGTTCATGTTTCAATGTCTGTATTTGAGATCTACCCAATGGATAATGGCACTGATCAGGGATTAGTATATTCAGTTGAGTTCAATGCTTGATTGGCCTTTGTTACTTCTTTCCATCTTTAGATATTAACACCATTCCAAGTCTTAAGTATTATTTGATTGATAGTAGTAAATCCCTATAGTAATGGAGAGTCAATGAATGTGAGGTTAGCATTTAGCACTTTCTTACTATTCAATCTATTGTTTAGACCCAATCTTTGGTGTGTGAAGCATAGTTTTCACTGGGTTAGGTACACCTGCCTTGGTTTTGTAGAGCCAAAAGTGAAGAGGGTAGTCTTGTCCCTATAGTTGGTCTAGTTACCCTAAGATCCTCCTACATTTTGGAACTAACCAATCCTAAAATCTTTATGAGGGTATATTGGCAGCCTGAGAGCATAAGAGTCAATTTTGAACACCAACAAGATGGCAACTCCACTGGGGAAGATGTAAATGATAGAAAGCTTCCTTGCTTTGCTGGATCATCCCAGAGTCTTGGTTGAAAGCATAGAGTCAGATAAAGAAACAACATTTTCTGAATCTTCTCACTACATGTTGAGTGGCAGCTCTGATTTCTCTGTTTGATCAGTGCATCTTTTGATAAACAGTGCATGCTTACTTGGTGGAGTTTTGTGTTGATTGGAAGAAGAAACAAGAACAAGTACCAATATTTTCCTCTCCAAGGAGGTGGCGACTCTACATAGCAAAGAATCTAATGGAGCTTTAGGGTGAGCTCTAGATCTACCTTGCCTTCCAATCAACAAAGTCTTCTGCTACAAAACTCTCAGGTACTTTTCAAGGTCTAAATGTATCATTATTAAGTGATCAAGCACTAAGAAAAGGATAAGTTGTGAGTAGAGGTTTTCATACTTCAAGTTTTTAGTTGCATCTCTGCAAAATTGTATGGAAGTATTACATTAAGTCTGATGGGAAAGCTTGATCAGGAGCTTGCATTCCTTGAGCAAGACATCCTTAGGGATTGCATGTCATTGATGAGATTGAAAATAGGATGCAGAAAAGATCTATCCATATCTCTTTTCTATGATAGATTTTGGGATGTATATAATGAGCTTCCTGATGATGTTGAGTTTTCAGAATTTGAGTTCATTGGTTTATTCTTGGATCTTTGTTTTCATAAGTCAACTAGTTGGTCAAATGCAGTGTGGAAAGAGTATTATATATGTATTCAAGAGTGGATACTTAGTGATGACAGCCTTGGGCTTGATGATGCACTTGGGGTTATGTCCTTAAGTGTTGATAATTGGAGTGATGAAGACAATGAGGGTGTGGTGTCTTCATATGAGTTAGATGCAATATGGGAAGAAGAAAGTGATGATGGAAGTGAACATTCTTTGGATAGTGAACATGTTGAGGGTGATTTATCCTTAAGGTACAAAGACAAAGAAACAATAATTCATTATGATGTCAGTGAGGCAGAACATGAAGATTTGAACAAAGTGTTATCTGATGGGTCTCTTTTGGATGACAAGGACATAATCATGGATACTACATGCTTGGTAGGTGATGATGACTATGAATCTTCATGTTGTTCTGACCTTTCTTCATATGATATAAGTCTCCATGAGGTTGAAATGGGTAGTGAACTTAAAGTGTTCCCCAATGCTTTATATAATGAAGAGTTTGATGATTATCAACCCATTTTTTGTCATGATGTTCAACAAGGTGTATTGCATGAAGTTGTCAATCCTTTGTTTAAGGGACATGTGGAGATTTCAGATTCATTTGGGTCAGGATTTTCTTCTTTTTCCATATGTGATAAAGTTTTAAGTGAGGATGTTGCATCCTGTTCATCAGAAGGTTGTGGAATAGTTGTAGAATTTGGTAATAATCACATTTGTGAACATGAGTTTGACTATTCATCTAAGTTCCAGTCGGCTGCACCTGTGGAAATGTAAGGTCAGGGTATAAATGAAGCCTTTCAGCAGGTAGAATATGAGTTTTTTGTGTTTCCAATTGATAGCATACATGAATCAGTAGAAAAGAGTAAGTTTTTATTTGATGGTACTTTTCATAGGTATGATGAGTCTTTTCTTCATAGTGAGAAAAATGAAGGGAGTGCCAAAAAATTTTACATGCACTATGAAGATAGTTACTTTTTTCTACCTGACAGGCTGGTTGGGAATGTTGACACGCCTGGTGAAACAATTGAAAATAAAATATCCAGTGTGCCTCATGAAGGAAGAAATGAAAACAAAATTTTTGACAGAGGCAAAGACTAATTCAGGTTGGTTGCCACAGGTTTTTTGTAAAAATATACATTCTGTATATTTTTTACTTTTCCGTTGTGGGTTTCCCTTTCTGTTTTCCCTAGTGTGTTCCCTATGTTTTTTGAGGTCTCTGTGCCCTTTTCCAGTGGGTGGTCTGCTCTCCCAGAGATCTGAATTCTTTTCGTGCCTGCAAGAGGCATGCATCCTTAAGTAGAGCCACTGTTGGCACTTGCAAAAAATTTCATGGCTACTTCTTTTCTTTTCTGGCCCCTGCAATATTTCCCATGTTCCTAGCTCACACCCTAGGTCTCAATTCATATTTCTAGCCATTGCAAGAAATAAGCCCTAGTTTTCCCTGGCCAAAGTCTATTTCTCTATTACCTTTTTGGGCCACTTAAGTTCCCATTTATGCATGTGGCTATTTCCTTGCCCAGTCTTCACTGAATCAGATAATACTTTTCAGGCCTTTGCAAGTCTTTCGGCATTTCTTCCCTTCAGTTGTGTGTTCTCCAGGTCTTCAAGCAGTGATGTCTTTTATTTGGCGAGCCCGTGAATGTGTATTCTCTTATTCACTTGATATTTGATGGCTTCATGTTAACATTCAATGATTGCCTGACTGTATTGTTTGCATAATATCCTAATGTCTAGCGGTTACCAAAAAACATCTGGCAACCTGGCGAAGTGACTTATCTTTCCTCTAGTTGCTGATTTGCAAAGTGCTAAGCCTTCTTTGTAAACAGTGATACATCCAGGCTAGTTGTCAAAGAAGGTGCTGATATGGTGGCTTTTCATTGGTCAAAGAGTGCTGAGTTGGAATTTGTTAGTAGGCCCAAGGCTTGCAAAAGATATTCGGTGATTAAGCGACTGAAGGTCATCGCGTATTCTCAAAGTGTAACCTCAGTTAAAGAAAGCTTTAAGTGATTCAACAAAGTTCTTTGTTTACTGAATCATTTGATTTGACCATGGTTAAGAAAGACATTTGGCAACTTAGATTTTCCCTTCAGTCGCCTATTCGTAGAGTAATAAAGGTTAGGTGCTTGACCGGGATAGTGGGACCGACCACATGATGATTCACCGATGACATGTCATGTTTTGATTTGCCAAGCTGTATAATGATGTGGATATGTGTCAATGGGGCCAGATTCTAAAGGTGACCGAGTAGTAGGTGGCAAATGATATAATGATAGGTGGCACTAAGCGGGCCCATGTGTGGGTTTAGCAGTATACATTTCAGTGAACCCCTAATTTTGGTGGTCCCAATATTTTTCTGTACTGATTCGCATAGTCTCATGATAAATTGGTGAAGTCCTAAATCTTCTCGCAAATGGGTGAATGTGTGTATTCGTGAAGTCTCGAAAAAGGTTAATGAAACCCCAAATTTTTTTAGGGATTCAAGGAATCCTTCAGTCGCTTGTTCTCTAAATATGAGCAGACGTTAACTAAAGATTAAGTGATCACGAGACTGCAGTCGCTGAATCGCTAAGCATAACTAAGGATAAAAATGATATCTAGTGGTCTCGCGACTAAGGGAAAATGTAAAGTAGGATTCCTGTAAAGGGTTAAGATGACATCTAGCGACTTGGCAAATAAAGGCTTTCGTGCATTCGTGAAATGAAACCAAGGGTCAAGAAAAGATTGTGAGATTCTATGAATGCATTGTTCATGTGATCTCTAGACCATACAAGGGCTAAGGAAAGAGACTCTGTGACTTGGAGATGGCCTTCAGTCACGTGTTCGCTGAGTTGCTTGAAGGTTAAAGCTTGTCGGTATGTGGGTCCAAACTGCCAAATGTCACTGACATGCTTGCATCCTATTGTTTGCTAACTGATGACGAGGTTGTGGACTTTTCAGGGGGGGTTTTGACTATTGTAGAATTAAATGTGAACTGCCTGATGAGCCTGGGAAATATGAGATCAACGGTCATGCTTAAAAGTTGAATCTGATAGCCATTTCTCCCAGAATTTGAATATTTTGAGGATCTCTTGGTGACAGGAAGGACTGGTTTTTAATGTTTTAGTGGCCAAATTTGATTAGTTTGGTGGTGCTGACTATTGTAATGTGGTCCAGCGAGTATGATGATTGACTACAGGGAGTTTTATGTAGTAGGGGGAATGAATAAAGGTGTTTGAGATGTGCTGCAAGTGGCCAAATAGATTGATGTGCATGATAGATTCATGGTCTTTGGTACATAATTTAGAATTATCATTTATGAAGATCTTTCTTGGATCTATTTCAGACTTGGTTGCTTGGTTTTCCCTCCAGTGTATTGAATTTTGATCTTTTGGATTGTTTTGGTGGGTGGAAACCCTAACCCTTACCCTAGTTATCCGTAGCTTGTTGCATCCTAACTTGTGTAGGATTCCAAGGTAACCAGGGGTATATAATGTTGAATTGTTGATTTTGAAAGGGTTCTGATTTCGGTTAGTTCTAGGGAGTTGTAGCAGGCTGTGTTTTTATTGTATGAGATTGAATAGAATTTCCTTGTAGTCTTTTGTAGGTTATTGAAGTGGTTTTCTCTCTTTCTACTTTGAACATGTACATGACTCGTCATACTTAATATAATTATTTCAAGCTTTCAAGTCTCTCCTTGGTGTCAATCTTATGAATTCTGGATTTTTTGATTCATTACATAGGGTTACCTTTGTATATGTTCTAGTCTTTAGTTCTTGATCTAGGATCAAGTGAAATATACTTTGGATAGGGCATAGATTCATTTTGATTTGTCTAGAGAAGGATACTATAAGTAGTGGATGGGCTGAAATGTTTATGTTTATGGCTGAGTCTTTGACAGTAGTTGGTTCATGTTTCAATGTCTATATTTGAGATCTACCCAATGGATAATGGCACTGATCAGGGATTAGTATATTTAGTTGAGTTCAATGCTTGATTGGCCCTTGTTACTTCTTTCCATCTTTAGATATTAAAACCATTTCAAGTCTTAAGTATTATTTGATTGATAGTAGTAAATCCCTATAGTAATGGAGATTCAATGAATGTGAGGTTAGCATTTAGCACTTTCTTACTAATCAATATGTTGTTTAGACCTAGTCTTTGGTGTTTGATGTATAGTTTTCACAGGGTTAGGTGCACCCGCCTTGGTTTTGCAGAGCCAGAAGTGAAGAGGGCAGTCTTGTCCCTATAGTTGGTCCAGTTACCCTAAGATCCTCCTACATTTTATAACTAACCAATCCTAAAATCTTTATGAGGGTATATTGGCAGCCTGAGAGCATAAGCGTCCATTTTGAACACCAACATAGGATACAGTCAATGGTTCTGCTACCAGTGGTTGTAGGAACAATAGTACTTAACAACTTAAAAGAAACTTAACTATATCCTACTTAAGCATGAACAGGAAATTCACCTCCCATGTGGGCCCCCACAGAAGTATGAATTAATTATAACTCAAAGATTGAAATGAAGAACTATCATATATTCATTCAACAAAACATGGATACAATATAGAATATCAAAGCATTCTTACTCTATTGCTGGATTACAACATGAATACCTCAAAATGTCTAACTAACCTAGAAACATAAGTTCTAGCTTATTTAAAAGCAACTAGGAAAATAGAACTCCTACTAACTAGGTCCTTCATTACACATCATAACAACTTTCAGTTTTAGGAGTGACAGCATCATTTATGCAGGAAGATAAGCCACATTTAATGCTTCAAGAATATAGGAATGCTTGGCAATTAGATTGACTTGGACTAAATCAGAAACTGTAAAGTGATGGAAGGAGTGGAGCTATGATGAACTCTGTAACAATCATCTGCCTTGAAAGACCCACTCATCCATGAGTCTGTGCTCCTTGCTGACTTGTTCTTCCTGCAAAAGGTTAACATAACAAAATCAAAAACATGAATCCAACGTAGAGATTATAATAAATTTTCCCTATTTTAATGTAGCCTTGTCACATAGCTATAGGAGGTCTACCCATTAAAGCTAGAGAAGAAATATACCAGATTTTATCATAACATTCATTAATCTAGATATATATTTAGTCTTGTCTTAAAGTTTCATAAGTATCAAACATACATATGATTAAAGCTTATAAACATAAAAGACTATATAATGTTTATGAAAAACTATAAGATATTCAAGTTTGTACTTAGAAAATCATAAACAAAACACCATATAAACTTGACTCATCAATAACTCTACCTGTCTTCTTTTTTGGCTCGACAAGTTTTTGTTTATCTTTTGTAGTCGGTTTTGTACACCTTAAATAGTGCACTTCTCTAAGTCATTACTTCCAAGAGAATCCATGAATGGGAAACCTTATAAAGTGACCTAGAGCTCCCTATGAATGGAGTTGCAAGGATTTTAAGATTGCTTTGAGCTAGAGCTATAAAGCTTATGACCCTGCTAGTCAACCACACAATGGGAGATTCAATGAAGACAAGGAAAATAGTGCCAATATCCTCAAGAATCCAAATTAAATGTGATGCAATACTAGAAATGAAGATGCAAGCTATGAAAGAAAATGAAAGTATTACAATCCCTCCTAATTAAGCTAGGTGAGTTAATCTAAAGCGTAAAGGAAACTAAACTAGAAATGCCATGATAATGAAACTAAAATGCAAGAATGAAGCTAAGATAGAATGTGAATATAAAAGCTAAGAATGCTCCAAATCTCCAAAGCTCCAAAGTCACCTGGAAAACCTATAGCATGACATTGGTATTCAAAAGATGCCTATGAAAATGAGGAAGAGAGCTCTTCTTTTATAGGAAATGAGAAACAATGGATGATGGAGATTAAGAGGTAAAAGATTTAATCAAGGGTGAGGCTTGAAAGAAGAACAATCCATGTGCACAAATATCCTCCAATAAGAAAATAAGAGTTGACTTTTGTGCCCATATGAGACAAAAATGTCTCTTCTCTTTTTTATAAAATAAGAATAATGCTTTATTTGTGCAACTTAGGATAAGAGGAAAAGTGGGGACTTTTTATTTAATAAAAGGGGAGGAAATATTTCTTTTAATTAAATAAAGACTTAGGATAAAATGGTTAGTCCATGGGATAAAATTGAATAAATGATAGAAATAGGATTTGATCAAGGAAATTGATATTAAGCTGAAAATGGTGATTCAGGAAATTGATAAATTGTTGAATGGGGGCCCAAAGTCTAGGTGACCATTTTAGGGTGCATACATTTGCCCCTCTTTGACTAATGTAAGGTCAAATTAGGATCACATGCAGTCAAAGAATGGAATTGAAGTGTGAGATTGATTTGGGATCACAAAACAACCCAAATGTGTGTTTGATGAAAGAGAACACATCAGGACAAAAATAAGCTGATAAAGATAAGTTGAAAGACAAGACCAACACACCTGTAAATAGGAGATCATCAAGTCTTAAATAGGAGATAAGAATCTCAAGCTGAGCTGATTCATATAGCTGAATCAAAGATTTGAAGTTTGATAAGTACTACCCCCTCAAAATTGAAATTGAAATCAGGTAGAGGAGAAATAGCAAATTGATAAAGTTGATCAAATCACTAGGAATCATAATCGAAGGTGAAGGACAATAGAATAACCATCAAGCAGTAAAGATATGCCCCAATTTGACTAGGTTTGACTGAGAAAGATATAGGATAAAGATTAAGTCAAACCCTAGAGAAATGAAGATGAAGGGAATGAATGAAACACTAGAAGGTTGAAAGAGATGGAGTTGAAGAAATGAAGATGCCCCAACAAAGATTGAAGGATCAGGCCTCAAATGGTCAGCCAATTGCGTAGAAGAAGGGGAAATTTGAAATGTGATTTTGACAAACAAGATGAACTTGGATTTCAATTTTGATTCCGAAAATGAATCCAGGACGTCAAAATTAGCCAGAAGTGCAATTTTCACAAAATTCTGAGATGTTTTGAAAATTAGGTCAAAAAGGCAAAAGGCTATATAAGGGGTAAAAAGGTCATTATGATTAGATTAATCCCTTGTGATGATAGGAAAAGGATGCGATGTGAAAGACAAGGAGAAAAAGACATGATCAAGAAGAAGAAAAGAGATGAGCGCAGTTGACCGACTAGTCCGTGGAAGATAAAAGGAGAGCGCTCTCCATATGCAAGATGCAAAACTAATCTAACATGAACCTAAGAATGCAAGATACTATGAAAAGTGGTTGACTTGCAAGGTCACAATGCCAATAGACTCTAATAATCATCATCAAGCTTTATTGGTAGCATCATGAAATCATACAATACTCACTAGTATGACTATGGGTATATAAATATGATCTGTATCAAATAGGAATGTGAGAATCCCACGTAGGCACCAAAGACATGTAGGTCATGATGACTAGTGCAGTGAGGTTCCCTAAGTTTGATATAGCAAGATTATGCTTACATCAAAACACAAGAAGGTCAAGATGGCTATAAACATGCACTCGCATAAAATAGTCAAGGATAATACCTTGTAGATCCTAAGTGTCAAGTGGAACAAGCATAAATGCTAATGACAGTTAGGACTAACAAAATATACCCACAAGTAGAAAAAGAAATAAAACATGTTCTCATGCCCCAAGTCTTCTAGCTCAACATCATTTAAACTATTAGGGAGAGAACACTCATCAAAAAAATCATCATAGATAGCACACAAAGAAAAATAAAGTCAAACAAGTCTTAGTGAGTCAAGTGTTTAAGTGTGTGTGTGTGTAGGTCATAGAGTCAAACTTTGAGTATTGCATCTGCTAGTGAGAGATATCACATCATTCGAGACTCTGGGTAGGAGTATTTGATAAGTGTTGAGAAACACTTGATGCTAGGGGAGTGTTGAAAAACACAGCTGGGTAAGTGTGACTATTTTTTGGGATTTTGAATTTTTTGTTTTTTTTGGTATTTTTGGAATATATAATTTTTTTGAGATACATCAAAGTGCTTATTGCTAGATTTTCACTAAGATGATCATTTTTTCAAGACATTTTTCAATTTTTAGAATTTTTGACATTATACCATTTTTTTGGATTTTTTTAGGATCAATAAGTATGTACAAAGGATGCCCCTAGATAGAATGGGCATCAAACTCCCAAGCAAGATCACATCGTGTAGTCCCAATGTCTAGCAAGGTGGAGAACAAGAGGTATTAGCAAGCTAGTGGAAGAGATGGAAGATAAGAGAATGAAGGAGAATGAAGGAAAGAAATCCTTAAGGGAAAACTCCTCAAGAGTACCCAAGCTAGGGAAAAATTATCATGTAAAGCACATTTGGACAAGCAATGAAAGACTAGCATAGGATAAGTCACAAAAGCGTAATGCAAAAGATGGAAAGGATGCAGTCCAAAGGAGTAGACATGTCAAGAGGCCTCATAGCATCGTGTTTTACTCTTTTTTATTAGATCAAGACAAAAGGGGAAAAGGATAGCGAAAGGCTAGAATGAATGGAGGAAAATAAATATGAAGGCTAAACATGAATGGAATGAAAGAAAGATCATCGTAAGATAGCTCATAAGATAGCCAAATATTTTTGTATAGGTCTACATTGTCAAGATCAAAGAGAGAAGACAAAATGGATGAAATATGTGGAAGAACTACGCATGATGCCTGATTGCCAGGTTTTCATCACGGTACTTATCCAAGGCACCACAAGGGAGTGGTTTTCATCATAGGATGAATTTATTTCTCTTTACTTTTTCTACCAAGGCACCTATTTCCAGGTTTTCACCAAGGCACATTTTCAATTTTTTCATTTTTTTTTGTTTTCTTTTTGAATTTTTCTATTTTTTTTTCATTTTTTTTTTTTTTTAAAAATTTTGGAAGAAGGAAATCTTTTTAAATAATGCTCCTTGAAAGGATAAACCATGATATGCCAAGGATTCAAAATGATATGCTCAAAGATGTTTATATGGAAAGGAAGATGGAATCGAAAAATGGAGGATAAGGTTTTATGTAAAGCGAGTGAGGTTGAAAGATAGGAGGAATAGGAAAATGAGGAAAAAGGATAGAAGGTAGAAGGATAATAAATGGAAGGATTGTGAAAGGGTAGATGGAAAGGAAGGTAAGATCAACATCAACACACACCTTGAAGGGTGGCAAGAGGATGGAGGAAACATGAATGAAGGAATACATGAAGGAATATGGTGAATAGATAACAAAGGTTGTGGTTTAGGCGCATGGAATGGAAGAATTTTTTTGGAAGAAGATGAAGTAGAAGCCTTTGGAAGTTTGAATGTCAACTTCACCTTTTTATCAACATCATACTCTTTCAATAGAGACTTTGGAATCCATATAGCCTTAGGCTTTTCATTTCCTTTTGATGATTTAGAGAGAATATCTTCAATGATGGATTTTGGAACCCATACTTGTCTTGTAGTTTTCTTCTAAGATATCTCTTTTGACTTTATGCCCCCATGTCGATTAGAGAAAACATGGTGATCTTCTTTTTTTGATGGATTCTTGTATTGCTTATTTTTTTTGTATTGACCACTCAAGTTACTTCCAAAAGACTTGGGACTTGTGGAAGGAGGAGAATATGACTAGTTTAGATGGGTGGATGGATGAAAAGGATTCAAGGGTATGCATCTATGTTGATCTTGAGGAAAGGTAGGAGATGGAGGAATGTAAGGACCCAAGATAGATGATGAATTAGGAGAGTTAGGAGGGGAAATTGAAGGGACATAAGGACCCAGTATGGAAGGAAGACATGAAGCCCTTAGTATTGGTGGAGGAGGTCCAAGGATGGACGTGGAAGATGCAAAAGGATAATCAATAAGTTCATCAACATGTATATGACAACCAAGGACATCAGCATCTTTAGAGTGAGCATTAGGATTTGCAATAGGATCATGAACATCTTGAATAGGAGCAACTTCTTTGATAGGATTGTTCAAAGCTTGCAAAGACTTAGGAAGACTAGAAAATGGAAGCAAACATGGAGTGGTAGAACAAGAAGATGGAAGACTTTGATCTTGACAAGGATCTCTGGGTAGCATAAGCGTATCAACTTTCTTTTGATTTTCAATAGACTTAACATTGGAAGTAATAACACCATTTTTAATAACCTTAATGGAAGTATCATCTTTGGAAAGCGCAAGTGTAGTAAGGTTATTTTGTTTATCAATAAGCTCAATGGTGTAAGTAGTAGCTTGATCTTTCTTAGGAGAAGACTTAAGACATGGTGGAATAAATGAGGAAGGGCGTAAAAGATCGAAAGAACCATGAAACGAATGAGAGATATTATGAATAGGATTGGATGGCATGGAGGGTTCTTGGTCTTGATCTTTCTTTATGTTATTTTCTTTATCATTTTTAGAGTCCTCTTGGCATGGATCCACTTCTAAGGACAAGGAAGCAGGTTGGAGTTGTATGGAAGACTTTGGAAGAGATGGTGAAGGACTAGCTGAAGTAGGCATTATAGCATATAAAGGCTTAGGATCTTTAGTTTTAGCATTATTGAAAGTATTTGTGGCCAAGAGAAGGTTAGCTTGGGCTTCTTTAGGAGGTAGCTCTTGAGGGTAACGATAGGGAACTACATGAAATGCATTAGGATCTTTGTTGGATGATGGATTTGTGAAAGGTTTGAAAGAATTGGAAGGTTTAGGAAATGTATGGCTATTGGAGGAAGTAGGGGATGGAAGGGAACCATCACAAGAAAAAGGTCTATCATCAACATGATCTTGCTTGAGAGTGTAATCTTTATTTTCAGCATGAGAGTACTTAGAGGATAAATGCTCATAGTATCTATGTTTATAATCAGCATGGAAAGCTTTCTCTTCCTAAATAGAAGTAGATGTATCATATTGTTCACAACAAGCATCATAGTCTCCTTCAAAATCAGAGTCATATGGATCACCATCACAATCTATCCAATGGGATGATCCTTTAGTAATCACAAGTACATGACAAGGAGGAATCTTAGGAATAGAGGTGTCATAGGCATGACTATATGGTTCATCATCATAGCCATCATAATAGTCATCATAGTCATCAAAGATGGGTGTGTCACTCTTCGTGGGAGAGGTATCACAAATATTACTATATTGCTCATATTGAGGAGTAAGACTCTTGGGAGAAGTAGAAGATGAATGAGATCATGAAGAAGAGGAAAGTGAAGACCTAGCGGAAGAAGAAGACTTGGATAATGAGGAATGCAAATAATATCTAGAAGAATCATGATAAGACTTGGAAGATGAAGAATTTGAATAATGTCTAGAAGAGTCATGGTAAGACTTGGAAGATGAAGAATTCAAATGGTGTCTAGAAGAGTTATGGTAAGAAGATGAGGAATTCGAATGATCTCTAGAAAAGTCATGATAAGACTTGGAAGGTGAAGAATTTGAATCATGTTTATAAGAGTCATGATAAGACTTGGAAGGTGAAGAAGAATGAGAAGACTTAAATGATGAAGAATGTTTGGAAGAAGAAGATCATGAGAGGATCATGAGCATGATTCTACCAAAGGCGGGTGATTCACTTGCTTTATTTTATTTTTTCCATAAATTTATCACCCATGAGATTTTTGGAGGAATAATACTCTTCAAATTGAGAAATGAGTTCTAGATCATCTATTTTCAAGAGAGGTTCCATGACAAGATAGTTGAAATCCATGGTTCTATAAGAGGAGGGATCAAGCATGGAAGCAACATAAGAGATGAATAGAAGAAGGCAGACTAGATAATAAGAAGAAAAGAATCAAGAAGACATGAAGAGTTTCCCATGGGAATGGAAGACTAGAAAAACATGGGAAATATGGCAGAAAGAAGACCAAGAGTCATTTTGAGTAAATTGATACCATTTACATTCATTTGGATGTTGAGCAACATGTCACAACACCTAAGATCTAACTCGGACCAACCAAGGAAGATTGGAAACGACAGGAAATAGCTCACTATTTTTGACAAATTGAGGATAGACTGCTAGACAGCAGATTTGGTTTTGTACAATAGTTCACAAGATAGCAATACGATACAATATTTCAGGATGATATTTCACAAGCAGTACAACAGAATCCAGGTAGGTAATGCAATCGTATCCAGGAAAATAGTGCGATGAAAAGCCAAGGATGAACTATCGTACAATGATTCTTAGAACAGGGTGTGATGATAAATTAGTGTCATACGACTCTTGAACATTGAGTGCTAAAAATCTCAATTTTAAGGGCAGTTTGGTCAAAATTTTAGTTTCAAGGTTGAATTTTTTGACTTCAATCATAGTGACAGCAGCAAATAGACAGGTTTGTAAATAGTAGATGATCAAACATGTCATAGAACACTTGAAACAAGGGCAAAAGTAACCTTGCCAAGACAAGCAATTGTGATATCAAAATTGAAAAATCCTATGAATACTACTATGATGTTTAATATGCAAGAATGTTTACATGGGTATATCACAGCAAGAACACTTCAAGCACTTTCTATCCTAAAAAGAAAAAGGCTCAATACTTAACAACTTGGCCCACACTTGATGCTCCATTGCCTCACACAAAGTGGTTTCCCACAATAGATATTGGCTTTTTCGTGGAAGTGCCAATGACACAACCAAAGGAACATAGATGGTGAGTAATATTGGGGTGATCCAGGTTATTCCACTTGGATCAATCCTTGCACCAAGAAGATAAGCAAAAAAATAAGGTGGCTTCTATCTATAGTTCTTAGTAAGGGCTTCCATTTGTAGCACCACTCTTGCTCCCAAAAGGGACTCCTTACCTTACACCAAGTAACGGACCTCGTGGCCTCAAGAGTACCTTAAGCATTCTTGCTTGAAATTTTCCTCATGGTCACAATCCCACAAGCTACTCACATTAGGCAAAGACAAGTACTACATCTACCAAGATTTTGTGTCCTTGATAGCCTTGAGTTTATAGTGGGTCAGAATAGCCAGTGAAAGGCTTGTCCCCACTTGGGTTGTTCCTCTTGATTGCTCAAGAGCAGGCCCACTAAAGGATCCTAAACTACACAAAGAGTGGATCAATATTTTGTAAGGAACTTTTCTTGTGGGGTCAAACTTGGCAAGGGTATAGGTTAAATTCTCAATGAAAAAGGTCTCCAAGTTTGCAACAAAAGCCTAATTGATGAGGATTGGATAAGATCCTCCTTCTGCTTCGAGCTCCATAGGACTCAGGCAGGTATTGCCTAAAAATAGGTTACTATATTTCAAGTAAGCTATGGAATAGTGGATTAAGTCTTCATTGTCATGATATAGAGTTTCTCAAATATACTTTTATGAAAGATATTTCTGAAAATAGTTGAGAACAACCTATTGCAGAATGTGACTAATGAAACTTCTAGTGTAACAACATGAAAAATCGGATAAGGGTGATGAGTCCTTCTTCTTTTTATGAGTAGAACTCAAGGAAGGCTAACCTCTAATTCACTCTTCAAGGAATCAACAATTATGGACTGTACAACATCAGGGACAGTCCTATCTCTTTGGTGCATGAACATAAAATGAAAATGTACTAGTAATGATAAATTTTGTGCTTGATGACTAAAGGGTGATTGTATAACAAAGATCATACCAGTGCCTAATCCTTTGGGTAGAAGAGTCCAACATAAATCAGTAGAGGGATTTCTAGGAAATACAGTAGTATGCCTTACAAACCACATACAATTTAAATAGAATGCATTACAAACTATCCTATCAATCTTAGTGTGCTATCATCAAAATCTCAATAGATGTGATCATTCCCTAAAATTGCATATGAGGATTTAATCCTTTCCTTGAAAGAAACTCACAAACAATTAGATAGCTACCTTGTAACTAGTATGTTTTAAATGCCTTACAAGTGAAACATACAAGAATAGAACAAAAAGCTAAGAGACATTAACATAACCAAGATAGAAATTGTATTGTATTTCATGAAAGTGTATCAATACATACAAGGAAACCTCTTCACTCAAAAACTTAGGATGAGAAATCTACTTTGCAAAGCTTGTATTCCAGCCTTCAACATCAAGATAATGGAACCAAAGAATAGAATCCCTTAGATTCCCAAAAGATGGAACCAGGGACCAAAAGATTGGAAAACCAAAGGACTTGGAACACCAAAAGTCTTGGAACCCTTACAAAATCTAAAATCTTACCATATATACCACTAGTCACCTTAGAATCCTAAACAAGTTAGGATGCAACAAGCTACAGGTGACCAGGGTTAGGGTTTCACCCACCAGAACAACTAAGATCAATTAGAATTTACTACATTGGAGGGAAAACCAGGCAACCTCAAGAGATCAGATCCAAAAATGATCTTCATTACTAAGAAATTCTAAGGAAGTACCAAAAATCTTGAATTTTCCATACTTATCAATCTGATCACTCCACCTACAACATGCCTGGAGCAATATTTGGTTTCATTCTTTCATGGCACAAACCTCTGCAAATCAATCATCAAACCTCTAGACCACCTTGCAACAGTTGACAAAAATCCCATCTACCAGATTCAGTCGCAAAAGCATTAAAAACCAATCCTTTGTCACTGAAAAAACCCCTTTAAATATTTGAATCAAACTGCAATGATTAACCAAGCAAGTTTAAAATGCAGCCGTCGATCTCATTATTTCCCGATAGATCGGGCAGTTCACAAAAATCTTACAACAGTCAACTAAACCTTTGAAAAGTCTTTCACCACCTCATAAATCCCTTGACCAATGAAAATTGAGCACATTAGTGAAGAAACAGCAATTCAGACCCACTCTTCATAAGGTTCTAAATGAACAGCTGGCGTAAGATCACATAGCCTGAAAATATTCTATGTGAGGATACACCAACCGTTAGATCCTCTATCTTGGCATCCCTTTAGAATATTCCAGGACCACTGATGTGTCCTCATACTTTTCCAACTCAGCCAATCAAAACAAAACACCTCAATAACACGGTGGCAAATGGTCCCAATTCTCTGAGTCAAGCACTTAACCCTTTAACCAATTTGGCAAATACGTGACTACAAGAATTTCTAAGTCACTTAATACTTTCTCTTACTATAGTTAGGTCAAACAATTCAGCAAACAAAGAATTTCACTGAATCGCTAAGTCTTATGTTAACCCCTGGTTATATTTCGCAAATATACGAAAAACCTTCATTCGCCAGTTGGCAAGATATTTTGAAGATTTGCTATTTTATTTGGAGACTCAGCAAATACACCATTCACCCAATCGTAGAATCATTTAGAACTTCACCAATTTGTTATGAGAATATGCAAACACTGTAGAAAAATATCAGGACCGCTAAACCTTTTGTCTGAGCTGCCAAAATATTGAAATAATTTATAACCTTGGGCCTGCCTAAAAATCACCACATGTCAACACACCATTCATCATTACTACTCAGTCACCCTTGACATAGGACCCACTAATCCTCTGGCATCTAATTAGATGGTGGGTGCAAGGTCACATGGGGGAAGAATATTCCATCCGATCACACGCCGACCGTTGATCAAAATCTCTGACACAGGCCCCTCTGACAAGCTGCAACTCATCCTTCCTGGACCAATTAAAAATCACCATTTGTGTAAGCATAGTAGTGGACCCGCCTCACTTTGTCACCTCTGAAAAAAGTAAAATTGATGGTTGTCTTAAGATCTCATGGGTCTGACACATCCTTTGCAAAGATACACCCACCATCGATTCTCTACAGATGTCAGAGCCCTCTGACACACCGACAACCCAGGACCCACTACCCTTGCCAAATCACCAATAGGTGGACCAATCATAGACCACCAACCATGCATACTTTTCAGACTGTCCCACTTCATTGAAACGTTGCGCCATTAGGAAAGATCAATTGCTGGCGTTAGACCGCAAGCCTCTGACACATCCCTTGTAGACTTATGCCAACCGTAGGATTGAAACGTTGTCAGAGCTGGGCCCAGGAAAGGATGAAGGCCAAAAACATTTAGAAAAATTAAGGTGCTGGAGTTAGGAAAATTTAATGCCCTCGGGCACTGGGAGACTTAGGAAAATATTTAAGCACATGGGTTTTTAAGGTTTTTAAGTGGCCCAAAAAGTAACTCAAAATTAGAACAAAGCTGGGGTAAACTAGGGTTTTCCTTGTAATGACTATAAATTTGAAATTAAACCTAGGGTTTAAGCCAGAGACAAGGAAAAACATTGCAGGGACCAGGGAAAATATATTGCAGCCATGAAAATTTTGTAGGTGCCAACAGTGGCTCTATCTAAGGATGTTGAAACGCAAGTTTAAACAAGAACCACAGACCTCTGGGACGCAAACCAAAAACTGCACTAACCTAAAATAGGGAAAGAAACACATGACCTAAAAGGAAACAAACCTGTACAAGAATTTACAAAATATTTACATATGCATGAGAATTAAAAACTTAACTGAAGAAGGGCTTCAAGAATTGCCCATGCACTGGCAACTCAAGAACTTCATCATCTATGTTCTTCAGCAAGTAGGAGTCTTTCCCAAAATTGTCATGAGTCACATAAGGGCCAAGCCACAATGATTCAAACTTTTTATGCTTCCCTTTATCTTCTACTCTCACATTCCACTAAAGTACTAAATCATCTGCTTTAAATTTTTTGGCAGTTGCTCTTTTTTCAAACAGGTACTTCATCTTCTATTGCAACTTGATATTATTCTTTTGACTTTCTCTTCTCATTTCATCTAACTCATTCAATTGCATAATTTTATCCTACATTGGCTCTGGGACATCCAATTCCTCATCCTAAATAAATTGGTAAATTGGAATTAGATTTTTTAAAGGTAGCCTTGACTACAAACCATACACACGCTCAAAGGGAGACTTCCCAGTGGCTCTCTTCACTATTATTCTATCTACCCACAAGGCTAACTTTAGCTTTGAATGCCAAACTCTCTTATTTTTCTCAAGTGTTTTCTTCAAGATTATCAGGATACTTTTGTTGCTAGTCAGCCTATCCATTTGCTTGAGGATGATAAGGAGATGAATAGGAAGTCATGATTCCATTTTCTTTGCAAAACTCTTTAAACTCATCTGATCTGAAACACATTGCATTATATGTGATCAACTTCATAGTGACACCAAATCTGGTCAATATATTGTCAAGTGAGAAATCAATCACCACTTTACTTGTTGCCCTTTTTGTAGGAATAGCCTCTATCCACTTTGTAAAATAGTCAGTTGCAACAAGTATGTAACTATGTCCTCCACTAGATTTCTTAGCAAACTCGCCTATGAAATCTATGCCCCACGTGGAAAATGGTGCTTCTGTAGCTATTGGGTTTAACAACAGTGCCCCTGAGTATTTCAATTTTGAGGCAAACTTCTGACAAGCTTCACACTTTTTGACAAACTGGAATGAATCTTTAAACAATGTAGGCCAAAAGTAGCCAACCCTCAAAATCTTATGGGCAGTAGTCTTTGCTGAATAATGACCTCCACAAACACCAGCATGCATTTCATTTAAAACCTTCTTTGCCTGATATCTATCAAGACAAAACAACAAGATTCCATCTCTATTTTTCCAATACAAGTCCCCTTGTATCAATGTATACTTCTGAGCTTGTAGTTTTAAGGATCTCTTTTGGTTATCTATCACATATTCTGGGCATCTAGCATTCTTTATGAAATATACAATATCAACATACTCTGGTTGTAACTTAATACTTGTAATTGTCATACCTGGAGTTCCTTCATTATTAACTTGGACTAAGTCCATAATTTCTTCAGTCATCAATTTTTCCAGGCCTTGTCCTCTTACAAGCTTAGTGATATGAATCTCTAAATTGAATTCTTGAATTCTAATGATCCACTTGCATCTCTTTCTAGTAACTTCAGACTGAGTGAGGACATCCTTTACTACTACATGAGGAACATATGCAATAACCTTAGCATAGACCAGATAACGTCTAAAAGATTTGACTTCTTTTACCAATGCATATGCCTATTTCTCCATCATCTCATAATTTAATTCAGTGGCTTGCAAGGATTTACTAAAGAATGCAATTGGATGTTCAAAACCCTCCTTGTCCTTTTGCAATAAAATAGTAGCAATGGTGTGAAATAATGCAAAAGAGAACAATGAAAAAAGATTGGTATAATCAGGAGACCTAAGCACATGTACTTGTTGGACTAACTCTTTAATCTTATCAAATGCACCCTAAGCCTCAGCGGTCCATTGAAACTTCACATCCTTCTTTAGCAACTTTACTATGGGCTTGACAATTTCAGCAAAATTTGAAATGAACATCCTAACAAAATTGATCTTCCCTAAAAAGGATTGCACCCCTTTGAGATTTTTAGGTGCGGACATTTTCTTGATAGCTTCAACTCTCTCTAGATCAATTCTTATTCCTTCCTTTGATACAATGTGTCCTACAAGCTTTCCTTCTTTAACTGCAAAATTACACTTCTTTGGATTCAGAGACACACCATATTCTAGAGCTTTGACAAAAATCTTTTCTAGGTGTGAACAATGGTCATGAGCCTTCTTGGAATAAGTAGTTAGGTCATCCTGGTACACAACCATAAACAAGTCTATATACTCTTTGAAAGCAACATCCATGGCTCTTTGAAAAGTTGTTCTAGCATTTCTGACACCAAATGGCATTCTGACATAAACATAGGTTCCCCAAGGTGTTGTGAATGCAGTTTTGAATTGTTTAGATTCCTTTATCTGTTGGAAATATAGATGCAGTAACTAAGAGGGGGGGGTGAATCAATTAACCACAAAATATTACCATTGATCCCTTAGATGTCTTATTAAATTATTTACTGTTGCCACTCGGTAAACATACAGAGAAATGCTGAAGCTCGGTCTTTGCAGTGAGTATTAATTATAACTGTTCTTAAGCATTCATCACTGATTAACATACATGAATAAAGAAAATAATATGAACACAAGAGACACCAGATTTAACGTGGAAACCCAATATGGGAAAAACCACCAATGTAACTAGTTACTTCTTTTCACTCTTCTGAAGTGATGCCCGGTTAGGAGCCAACCCAGTAAAAGGTTACAAAACACACTGTTAAGTGCGACCTTGTTAGAGGATTTAATCACCCTATTAGGAGTGGCCTTATAAGAGGTCTTTTGAAACAATTCAATAGAACTATCACCTTGTTAGAGGATTTACAAAATGGTTGTTAAAGCAACTCGGTTAAGAGATTTTGAAATCACTACTACAATTGTAAGAGAGTAACAATGAAATGACTTGGTTAAGATGCAACTGAATTGCTGATTACAGATCTCTGTTCTACTTCACTAGATCCTTCCTGATCAAATACATCTTTTCTTCTCCTCAAGGATATCTAACCATCCTTCAAAATTTGCACACACCTTTCTTCAAAATGATTTTGCATGATACACACTCAATTCACCGCTTGACCTTCTATATATATACCATTCAGATTGTCAAGTCGGCACTAACAATCATTACAACATTCAGCTGGGATAAAAAAACTTTATTAACAAAATCCTTTGAAGGGCCGACCTTGCTCGATAAACATTAATCCTGAAAATATTTCCTTCGGTGACGGAGTGAACTCGGTAACCATAGCGAATTCTGCAACATCCTTCGGAGACCAAGTGAGCTCGGTAACCACTAACTTTCCTTTGATAATCGAGGAGGCTTGATTAACACTTTTTTCTATCATATTTTCTTTTGACACCTAAGAGGTCTCAGTAGACACTGAAAACTGCCTTGCTGACTGACTGAGCTCGGTAGACATTGAGAACCGCCTAGCTAACCGACTGAGCTCGGTAGACACTAAGAACCACCTAGTTGACCAGCTGAGCTCAGTAGACACTAAGAATGATAATTGATATGAAATTTGTGTGACATCAAAGACAACACATAACTAATCCAACAATGTCCTTCAGACAATTATATCCAACAATCTCCCTCTTTGGCATTGATGGCAACACAACATGTCATAGCACAATGAAATTTTATAGAAAAAACATAGAATAAGAAACATATCCTTAGCTCCATTATGATTCCCATCATCCTCAAACTTCTCTCTCTGACTGAGAACTCTCCCTCTTAACTTCTCAAATTCTTCTTCTTATAAATTTCTTGAAATGATAGAAAACTCTCCCTCTTTGACAACACATGCCAAAGACAACTCACATAGTTTTGGTGAATATCAATGCACCTTAAGTCCTGATTCATATGCAATGATTTCTTGACTATGCTACATCAACTGATTGATCTTCAACATGTTCTGGTTGATGCATCACTAAAAATTTATTTAGGGAACCTCGGATAGGGGAGTGACCCCTAACTTACCTCTTAGATACAAGAATGCATCCTTAGGTAGTGGCTTGGTGAAGATATCTGCAATTTGATCTTTTGTATGAACATATTACAATCCGATTTCCTTGTCCTGCACCAATTCTCTAGCAAAGTGATATTTTATAGCAATGTACTTGGTTTTGGAATGCATTACTGGATTCTTTGAAATATTTATTGCACTTGTATTATCACAAAACATAACAACTAGTTCTTTGATCTCAACCTTCATGCCTTCCAAAAACTATTTAAACCATACAATATTAGAGCAGTTTACTACTGCAGCAACATATTCTTCTTCTGTTGTGGATTGGGATGTGCAATTTTTCTTTTTACTAGTCCAAGATACTAACCTCTTGCCAAGAAAGAATGCTCCACCACTTGTACTCTTTATGTCATCAATGTTTCCTGCCCAATCAGCACTAGTAAACACTTTTAAGTCTAGATTGCCTCCAAATTTATACAACAACCCATAATCTTTAGTTCCTCTCAAGTACCTCAAGATTCTTTTGATTGCCATCATGTGATTTTCTTTGGGTTTTGCTGAGAATCTTGCTACTATACCAATTGCTAAGGCAATATCAGACCTTGTGTGCACTACATACTGTAATTTTCCAATCATTGATCTGTATAAGGTCTGATGTACTTCTTTTGAATCACCATCTTTGGTAAGCTTCAATCCAGTACATATGGGTGTACCAACTAGTTTTGAATCTTCCATACCAAACTTCTTAAGTATTTCCCTGATATATTTAGACTGAGTAATGTAGATACCATTTTTGTTCTGCTGAATCTGAAGTCCAACAAAAAATTTTATCTGACCAAACATAGACATTTCAAATTCTTTGTTCATATGCTCTGAAAATTCTTTGCACTGATCATCATTCCCTGTAAACATGGTATCATCCACAAATATTTCTTCCAAAACAATTTTGTTATTTGGTCCTTCTTTGATGTATAAATTACTGTTATCATTAGCTCTTTTGAAATCAATCTGAGTAAGATAGTTATATAATCTTTCATACCATGCTCTAGGGGCTTGTTTCACACCATACAATGCTTTGTGTAACTTGCAGACCATATCCCTTTTGTCTGGATCAATAAAACCTTTAGGTTGCTCAATGTAGACTTCTTCATCAAGAATACCATTGAAAAATGCAGATTTTATATTGATCTGATATACCTTAAATCCTTTATGTGTTGCATATGCAATTAAAGTCCTCACACCTTCTAATCTTGCAACAGGAGAAAAATTCTCTCCATAATCTATACCTTCTTCTTGAGAATATCCTTTACATACTAATCTCTCTTTATTTCTTGATACTTGACCATCTTCATTCAACTTATTTCTGAATACCCATTTTGTCCCAATTACATTTTTATCTTTAGGCCTAGGTACAAGAGTCCATGTCTTATTTTTCTCTATTTGCTCTATTTCTTCATTCATAGCCTCAATCCAACTTTCATTTTCCAATGCATCTTTGAGATTTTTAGATTCAAAATCAGCAAGTAAACATGTACCTTTTAGTTTACTTCTTGTCATAGTACCATCTAATTTGTTTCCAATAATCTGATCTAGTGTATGATGCTTCCTGACATACTTGGCCAATACAGGTTCCTTGCTTCCTGAATGAGTTACATTGTCATCTTCTTGAATTTCATATTTAGGTTCAGGTTGCTCGGGCTCGGTAGATACTTGCTCGGTAGCTTCAGACTGAGACTCGGTACTTTGTGACTTGGTCTAAACTTCTTCTTGTGACTCGGTTACTGTACTGGGCTCAGTAGATGTAGTTTCATTATTGACAGATGTGTCTCGAAATGTATCAAGTTCAATATAAACAAATCTTTTGTAATCCTCTGGTTCCTTCTTGCTTTCTTCTTCAGTCTTTTCTGCAAACTCATCAACTCTCACATGTGCACTTTCTATGATTTTTTGAGTAGACAAATTTAGACATCTATATGCCTTACTTTTGCAAAAATATCCCAAAAATATTTCTTCATCACTTTTTACATCAAATTTTCCTTTTCTAGATTCTTTCAAGATGTAACATTTACTACCAAATACTTTTAGGTAACTTACATTGGGTTTATAGCCATACCATAACTCATAAGGAGTCTTGAATGGATCTTTCCTCAACTATACTCGGTTCAAGGTATGAACTGTAGTGATGATAGCTTCCTTCTAGTATTTCATAGCAATTTTCTTTTCAATCATTAGAGTCCTTGCACAATCCATGATAGATATGTTCCTTCTTTCAGCTATTCCATTCTGCTCAGGAGTTCTCAGAGCTGATACCTATCTTTTGATTCCTCTTTCAATGTAGAAATTATTGAATTCATGGGAGATGAATTCACCACCTCTATTTGATCTCAAGCACTTTATTCTTTTTCCTATTTCCTTTTCTACTCTTGCCAAATACCATTTGAACTTCTCAAATGCTTCTGACTTTTCTCTTAAATACATAACAGTCATCATTCTAGAGTAATCATCAACAAAGAGAATAAAGAATTTTTCTCCAGTATAGCTCTCAATTCCAATAGGTCCACATAAATCAGTATGCACAATTTCCAAAATATCTTCAGACTGATAGTTTTTACTTTTAAAACTAGACTTTCCCATTTTACCAATCTGACAATTCTTGCATAGACGAACATTAGGTTTCTTCAAAGTAGGAATACCTCTTACTTTCTTGAATTTGCTTATTTTCGTCATGTTATCAAAATTTACATGACATAACCTTTTGTGCCATAACCAAATTTCTTCAATTTGAGCAATAAAACATGAGTATTCACCAAGATCAAGATAAAATAGGTTACCTTTGGTTTGTTTGCCTGATCCTATCAATTTTCCTTTGTCATCCAGCAGTCTTGCTTTGCCATTCATGAATTCAAACTTGAATCCAATGTTGATTAGCTGTGCTACACTTAGAAGATTATGCTTTAGTCCTTCAACCCAATATGCATTATCACATATAAGTTCTTTGGTTAATGAAATTCACCCCTTTCCTTTTATACAACAAGGTTCATTGTTTCCAAACCTTACATTACCACCATCATAGTTTTCAAAGTGTTCAAAATTAGTCATGTCACCAGTCATATGATGTGAACATCCACTATCTATAATCCATGTATCATTCTTGCTTATATGAGAGATAAGTGTCATCTCATCTTCATCATCATCAGATTCATCTTTTACAGCAATGAAAACAATTTCTTCTTCACTATCATCCGAATCTTTAACCAAAAAACATGTTTTCTTACCTTTATCCTTGAACGATTTGAAATTCTTCTTGCCATTGTACCTGTAACCTTTCTTCTCATCTTTTCTTTGCTTGTTTGGGCACCTAGCTACAATATGACCAATTTCTTCACATGAAAAATAGATTAAGGGAGTTTTACCTTTGTATTTTCCTCTACCTCTTGAATATTTCTTTGCAAGTAATGCTTCAATAACTTCAAGATCACTATGAGAACTTTCCTCTGATTCTTCTTCACTTTCTGATTGGATTTTCTTCCCCTTCTTAAGTGAAAGTTTGGCCTCAAAAGCTAATTCAATATTTTTAGAAGTTGGAACATAGTTGTCATAGTTATCCAGTTCAAAGGCTGTCAATCTTCCAACAAAGGAATCCAAAGTTATATTTTGATTTTCTTCACATCTTCTTTCTTGAATAACTGATACTCTTATTGCATAGATAGGAAGTAATGTTCTAAGAACCTTACTTACAATGGTTTCATCATCAATTGTTCCTCCAGAATCTTTGATTGCACTAAAACTTGCCTTGATCCTTTCAACATATTTTGCAATGTTTTCATCTTCTCTCATTTTCATCTGATCAAACTGTCCTCTTAGGCTTTCTACTTTGGCTCTCTTCACATTGTCATCACCACCATAGATTTTCTTCAGCTTGCTCCACATTTCAAGAGAAGTTGTGCAGTCTTTGATTTCATCAAATTCTTCATAGCTAAGAGCTAATGCAATGTCTATCATCATGGTGTTATGGTTCTTCTTCTCTGCAATGTCTTCAACAATTAATATGTCAGTAGGAACTGTATAGTCTTGATCAATATATTTGCATCTTGAATCACCAATGGAAACTAGATGAAGTCTCATGAGACCTTTCCATGCTCAAAAGTTATCTCTATTAAGCCTTGGAATTTCTCTCTTGTAAGACATCCTGATCTTTAGCTTAGCTCCTTGAAACCCTTCCTACAAGCACCAAAAGCTCTGATACCAATTGTTGGAAATATAGATGCAGTAACTAAGAGGGGGGGGTGAATCAGTTAACCACAAAATATTACCACTGATCCCTTAGATGTCTCATTAAATTATTTACTATTGCCACTCAGTAAACATACAGAGAAATGTTGAAGCTCGGTCTTTGTATTGAGTATTAATTATAACTGTTCTTAAGCATTCATCATTGATTAACATAAATGAATAAAAAAAAAAATATGAACACAAGAGACACCAGATTTAACGTGGAAACCCAATATGGGAAAAACCACCAATGTAACTAGTTACTGCTTTTCACTCTTCTGAAGTGATGCCTGGTTAGGAGCCAACCCGATAAAAGGTTACAAAACACACTGTTAAGTGCGACCTTGTTAGAGGATTTAATCACCCTATTAGGAATGGCCTTGTAAGAGGTCTTTTGAAACAATTCAATAGAATTGTCACCTTGTTAGAGGATTTAAAAAATGGTTGTTAAACCAACTCAGTTAAGAGATTTTGAAATAACTACTACAATTGTAAGAGAGTAACAATGAAATGACTTGGTTAAGATGCAACTGAATTTCTAATTACAGATCTCTGTTTTGCTTCACTAGATCCTTCCTGATCAAATAAATCTTTGCTGCTCCTCAAGGATATCTAACCATCCTTCAAAATTCGTACACACCTTTCTTCAAAATGATTTTGCATGATACACACTCAATTCACCACTTGACCTTCTATATATATACCATTCAAATTAATCATTCAGATTGTCAAGTCAGCACTAACAATCATTACAACAATCGGCTAGGATAAACAAACTTTATTAACAAAATCCTTTGAAGGGTCGACCTTGCTCGATAAACATTAATCCTAAAAAGATTTCCTTCGGTGACCGAGTGAACTCGGTAACCACAGTGAATTCTACAACATCCTTCAGAGACTGAGTGAGCTCGGTAACCACTAACTTTCCTTCGATAACCGAGGAGGCTCGGTTAACACTATTTTCTATCATATTTTCTTTTGACACTCGAGAGGTCTCGGTAGACATTGAAAACCACCTTGTTGACCGACTAAGCTCGGTAGACATTGAGAACCGCCTAGCTGACCGACTGAGCTCGATAGACACTGAGAACTGCCTAGCTAACTGACTAAGCTCGGTAGACACTGAGAATGATAATTGATATGACATTTGTGTGACATCAAAGACAACACATAACTAATCCAACAATGTCCTTCAGATAATTGTATCCAACATTACCAACACCTAGTTATATCCAGAGAAACCATCCATCATGGACAATAACTCACACCCAGTGACCTTATGCAACATTGTCTCCATGTTGGGTAGTGAATAGTTGTCTTTCAATGATGCAGCATTCAAATTTCTAAATTCCACACACAACCTAATGTCACCATTCTTCTTTTTGACTGGGACTAAATTAGACACCCAAGTTGAATGCCTTATAGGTTGAATTATTCCTGCATCACTCAACTTGACTAGCTCCTGTTGCATCTTAGGAGCTAATAATGGATTCATGGGCCTTTGCTTCTGTCTAAATGGTTTGACATCTTGCTTTAATGGGATCTCATGTTGGAAAAGGTCCTCTCTATAGGATTTTAGGTTATCATAGGACCATGCAAACACATGCTTGTACTTTCTCAACAACTTTACCAAATTATCTCTCAGTTGAGGGGATAATCCTTTTCCAATATAGACCGTTTGAGGAGCATTATGTGATCCCAAATTCACTTCCTCCAAATCTTCTATATTAGCATTACTTATTTTTGACATATGATCATTTTGACTACTATATAATGATTTTAACTTAGTTAAGCCCCTAGGGATATTATTTGAACTCAACTGGATCACCTCATTTCCCATGACCATGTCCTTACCTTCAACTTCCTCAACCAATGTGTTTTAGTCTATAGGTTGATCCTCATATATGTCAAGACACTGAATAAATCTCAGGATGTCATCATCATCCTCAAAGACCTACCAATTTTAAATGTTGTCTAGAATAACTGGCCTACTTTTTACTTCAAGAACTGACACCCCAAACAAAGTTGAATCATCTCTCTTTAAAGAAACATTTGCTAAAAAATATGCAATAATGTTTTTAGATCTTTCTACCCAACATATATAGAAAGTATCAAGCATTTCAATCTGATCCCATATTACATGCTTATACAATTTCATTCTATCATTTTTAACAGCGTATTTAGATCAAACTTGTGCCACCATAAGCTCAGAATCACCAAAAACCTTTAAACATTTTATTCCATGTTTGATGGAAATATTCAATCCCAAAGACAATGCTTCATATTTAGCAGTATTGTTTGTGCATTGAAAAGTCAATGAGATTGAATACTTAAAAGTGGTACCTGATGGAGATATGAATAGGATTCCAACTCCTGAGCCTTCTTTTGAACATGCTCCATCAAAATACATCTACCACGGCCCATCTTTTTGTTTCTTTAGTTCTGCAACCAATGGATCCACCTCTTCCACTAGTGGGACAGTCTCTTCTAATTTAAAATTCTCCATGTCAACATCCACACAACAATTTAAATGATCATCACTTATTTCAATCATATGTGGAGTTCTACCTTCTCTAGATACTTTCACATTATCACCATCAATATTGAACGTCGCAAAGGACAAATCACACTAAATACTACCTCCCATTTGAGCACTCCACTTCCTTGACAGTAACATTCCATAATGAGGGAGAATATCTACCACCAAGACACTCATTGTTAGCAACCTATTAGGGAAAGTTGTCAACCTGTAAGGAAGTGCTTTTATAGTACCAATAACAGGGACCTCTCTTGAATCCATAGCCTGACATCTACCATGAGGTGTATCAACTTTCAGACCCAAGGATCTCATTACTTCTGTAGGCATAACAGTATTAGAGGCTCCTAAATCAATCATACAATTTCTTAACAACTTCCCATTTACTATTAGGGATAGAAAGAAAGGATCAACATTTCCTATCATATTATTTGCAGCATTAGTATCCAAATAAATCTGTGGGATCTCTGAGATGATCTCCCCATACTGGTTCTCAATTGAATCACTTGTTGCAGCAACCATTTCACTAGCCTTGGTGGAACTTTGGGCATTAGAAGAAAAAGCTCCTTTCACCCAACTCAAAGCCTTAACTTTATGCTCCTCTATCCTCATCATTTCTAATAAGGGGACCTTGATAGTGATTTGTGACAACAATTTGCTCATGTCAATGGAAACATATTTGGTGTCAACTACCTCTTGCCCAATGGTAGTGACCTCTTTATCTTCTTCATGTGTAACCAGATTAGGACTATCTTTGCTCTGACTCTTTACTTCCCTTTGCAAAGAAGGTATAGTGTCTACAAGCAGTTTAGCCTTTCCCTTGTAAGCAACTGCTGGCTTACTGAAAGTAACATTTTTCTTCACCTTATTTTTGTCAGCAATTTCTGCAATTTTTTCCTTATTTTGGGCTTGTTTTTCATCCTTTTCTATTTTCTTGATGAACATTCTAGTAGGCCTACTACTTGGACTACCTACCACCCTATTTCTCAAATTATAATTTCTTTTGGCTTGAGACACCATGTCTACTATGATTTGTGCAATTTCTTCATCAGAAGGTCTTCTCAACATTACTGATTCATCACTTCTTAAAGTGTTGCACTGAACTACATCAAGGTGACTATCTTCTTCATCAGAAAACACTTGCTGATGGTAAACCTCATTTTTGACTTGGGACCTACCAACATCTTGATCTTCATCTTCCTCTGTAGAATCTAATTCATCATGTATGTATGAAGAATTCATACCACATCCTTGATCATCATAAGACTCCTGATTGGTGTTGTCTTGATCTTCATCTACAGAAACACTTTGAGCAATTGCACAATAATAGGGATCATGAGGTGATTGGAAAACAATACACCAAGGAACATCATCTTTCATATTTACTTTATTTCTATGTAAGGCATCTGGGGTCTTATCGTTTGGTTTATCCTTTCTTTCAGGGAGCATTGGCTTTCCATCTTTCCACTGAGTATTATAGGGATAGTTCTACATTCTTGGTAACTTATTAAAGTTATTGAAAGATGGCCTATCATTTCCTTGTACTCTACTATTTCTTGCCTCACTAGGCTTTAAATATTTTATTTCTTTCAAGATTTTCTTCAAACTATCATCATCTTTTGGTTTTGTATCAGGTTTCCCTAGTTCCTTTCTATTTGGGATTGAAGGCTGACAATCCTCTCTCCTTCCCAACTTCCCTGATATCCTTCTATTGTTTTCTATATTGATAGCCAACTTGTAATCTTCTACAAGGTTTCTAGGATTCTTATCTCTCAACAAATATCCCATTTTTGAATCAAAAGCATTCAAGTAGGTGACCAAGCAAATCTTGTCATCTAATCTGATAACTTGCAACAATTTATGCATAGCTTTTTTAAATCTGACATTGAACTCAACAACACCCTCATTTGGATTCCTTTTGATGTTGTTGAACTCATTAAGCATGAAGCCTTCATTGGTTTTATCACCATACTGTTCCTTGAAAAAATGCCTAAACTGATTCCATGAACATATGCTGGCATGAGGCAAATTTCTAAACCAATCTCTAGCATCTTCAATTAGAGACTGAACAAAAGGCTTCATGATTACATCATCAGGCTCAATATTATAGTCATTTATTACATCAATGAAACTTTTCAAATGTTCTTCACAAGTAACTACATTGCTTCCAGTGAACTTTGGGATCTTCTTCCTAATTTCATCAGGGATGGGATTTGGGTAACTAGGAATTCCCATAAACACCAATTGTTTATGCCTCTCATGAATGTGACCTACTTGAGATGGGTCACCACCTAAAGATGTGGATGTCTAAATATTAGAAATAGTAGAAGTCTTAGGAATACCTGAAGTTGTACCAGTATTCAACACATTTTCTCCTTGTACTTAAGAAGTGGAAAGGGTATTAGTAGGTCCAAAAGATTGCCTGAGGAAATCAATCTTTCTTTTCATTTTAGTAGCAGTGGCTTCTAGCTCTACCTTTTCTAACTCCTTTGCCAACAATTCTTGTTTTCTTTTTGCTTCTTCCAAGTCAGCCTCTAATCTTGCTGCTTGATCCATGGACTTCTTTGCAGGGTTTGGTTCATTTATTGAAACCCCTATGGCCTTTTGTTTACCTTTGTCCCTAGGACTTCTCACTTCATAAAATTGTTGGACAATAGGCTAATCTTCTACTTGTTCTATCACAAAAACCTGATTTATGGCCTCAAGATCCAACAATTGCTTCTTCAATTTCTCTACTCTAATCATAGCATGTCTTATATTTTCTTCTTTCTCCTTTTCTCTTTTTTGTCTTAAATGGATTTGTTCCTGGACTCTCCTTTCCAATTCATAGACTTCAAAAATTTCTTCTGATTCTGAGAGAGTAGTCTCAGATTCAACATCTCCTATTTGAACCTCGTCCTCATATTGGTTCAAACCCAAATCAATAGCCTCCTCATATTTAGAGGTATTTGCTTCTTGATTCATTTGAATAGGTTGGATTTGATCATCTTGTCTTGTATCCTCTTTATGTTTCTAAGTATGAAACATACTCCTATTTTTTCTTCCTCTCCTTGTCTAACTGGGCCTAGAAGTACTTGGAAGACCTTCTTCCAATCTGTCCTCAGGAAGCATATTTCTCTAAGACCTAGTACCTCTGTAACTCATCTTGTGAATGATTTTTTGACCAATACTACTGTAGAGATTATTTGAGTCACCACCCAAAAAGGACTTGGGAATTTTGTCTAAAATGTAAATAATAATGGTAACCATCTGGTCTGTATAGGATAGGATCCATGGCTCAACTAAACCCTATAACTTAGCAAAATATTTTTCACAATGTCCCTAGTGGAGTCGCCAATCTATTAGGGATTTTTCTTGTGGGGTCAAACTTGGCAAGGGTATAGGTTAAATTCTCAGTGAAAAAGGTCTCCAAGTTTGCAAGAAAAGCCTAATTGATGAAGATTGGATAAGATCCTCCTTCTGCTTCAAGCTCCACAGGACTCAGGCAGGTATTGCCTACAAATAGGATACTATATTTCAAGTAAGCTATGGAATAGTGGATTAAGTCTTCATTGTCATGCTATAGAGTTTCTCAAAGATACTTTTATGAAAGATATTTCTAAAAATAGCTGAGAACAACCTGTTGTAGAATATGACTAATGAAACTTCTAGTGTAACAACATGAACAATGGCATAAGGGTGATGAGTCCTTCTTTTTATGAGTAGAACTCAAGGAAGGCTAACCTCTGATTCGCTCTTCAAGGAATCAACAATTATGGACTGTAAAACATCAGGGTCAGTCCTATCTCTTTGGTGCATGAACATAAAATGAAAATGTACTGGTAATGATAAATTTTTTACTTGATGACTAAAGGGTGATTGTATAACAAAGATCAGACTAGTGCCTAATCCTTTGGGCAAAAGAGTCTAACATAAATTAGTAGAGGGATTTCTAGGAAATACAGTAGTATGCCTTACAAACCACATACAATTTAGATAGAATGCCTTACAAACTATCCTATCAATCTTAGTGTGCTATCATCAAAATCTCAACAGATGTGATCATTCCCTAAAATTGCATATGAGAATTTAATCCTTTCCTTGAAAGAAACTCACAAACAATTAGATAGCTACCTTGCAACTAGTATGTTTTAAATGCCTTACAAGTGAAACATACAAGAATAGAACACAAAGCTAAGAGACATTAACAGAACCAAGATAGAAATTGTATTGCATTTCATGAAAGTGTATCAATACATACAAGGAAACCTCTTCACTCAAAAACTTAGGATGAGAAATCTACTCTGCAAAGCTTGTATTTCAGCCTTCAACATCAAGATAATGGAACCAGAGAATAGAACCCCTTATATTCCCAAAAGCTGGAACCAGGGACCAAAAGATTGGAAAACCAAAGATCTTGGAACACCAAAAGTCTTGGAACCCTTACAAAATCTAAAATCTTACCATATATACCACTAGTCACCTTGGAATCCTAAACAAGTTAGGATTCAACAAGCTACGGGTGACCAAGGTTAGGGTTTCACCCACCAGACCAACTAAGATCAATCAAAATTTACTACATTGGAGGGAAAACCAAGCAACCTTGAGAGATCAGATCCAAAAATGATCTTCATTACTGAGAAATTCTGAGGAAGTACCAAAAATCTTGAATTTGCCATACTTATCAATCTGATCACTCCACCTACAACATGCCTCAAGAAATATTAGGGTTTATTCTTTCACGGCACAAACCTCTGTAAATCAATCATCAAACCTCTAGACCACCCTACAACAGTTGACAAAAATCCCATCTACCAGATTCAGCCACAAAAGCATTAAAAACCAGTCCTTTGTCACTGAAAAACCCCTTAAAATATTTGAATCGAACTACAATGGTTAACCAAGCAAGTTTAAAACGTGGCTGTCGATCTCATTATTTCCTAGTAGATCAGGTGGTTCACAAAAATCTTACAACAGTCACCTAAACCTTTGAAAAGTCTTTCACCACCTCATAAATCCCTCAACCAATGAAAACTGAGAACATCAGTGAAGAAACAGCAATTTGGACCCACTCTTCATAAGGTTCTAAATGAGCAGCTGGCATAAGATCGCATAGCCTAAAAAGATTCTATGCGAGGATATGCCAACTATCAGATCCTCCATCTTGGCATCCCTTTAGAATCTTTTGGGCCCACTGATGTGTCCTCATCCTTTTCCAGCTCAGCCAATCAAAACAAAACACCTCAGTAACACGGTGGAAAATGGTCCCACTTCTCTCGGTCAAGCACTTAACCCTTTAACCAATTTGGCGAATACGCGACTGCAAGAATTTCTAAGTCGCTTATTACTTTCTCTGACTTTAGCTAGGTCAAATGATTCAGTGAACAAAGCATTTCACTGAATCACCAAGTCTTATGTTAACCCCTAGTTATATTCTACAAATACACAAAAAACCTTCATTCGCCAGTTCACAAGATGTTTTGAAGCTTTGCTATTTTATTTGGAGACTTAGTGAATACACCATTCACCTAGTCGTAGAATCATTTAGAACTTCACCAATTTGTTATGAGAATACGTGAACACTGAAGAAAAATATCAAGACCGCTAAACCTTTTGTCTAAGCCACCAAAATATTGAAATAATTTATAACCTTGGGCCCACCTAAAAACTACCACATCTCATCACACCATTCGTTGTTACTGCTCAGTCACCCTTGACACGGGACCCACTAATCCTCCAGCATCTAATCAGATGGTGGGCGCAAGGTCGCATGGGGGAAGAATATTCCATGCGATCACATGCCAACCATTGATCAAAATCTCTGACACAGGCCCCTCTGACAAGCTCCAACTCATCCTTCCTGGACCAATTAAAAATCACCATTTGTGTACACGTAGCAGTGGACCCGCCTCACTTTGTCACCTTTGAATAAAGTAAAATTGATGGTTGTCTTAAGATCTCATTTGTCTGACACATCCTTTGTGAAGATACACCCACCGTCGATTCTCTGTAGATGTCATAGCCCTCTGACACGCCGACAACACAGGACCCACTACCCTTGCCAAATCACCAATAGGTGGACCAATCATAGACCGCCAACCATGCATACTTGTTAGACGGTCCCACTTCATTGAAATGTTGTGCCATTAGGAAAGATCAATGGTTGGTGTAAGACCGCAAGCCTCTGACACATCCCTTGTGGACTTACGCCAATCGTAAGATTGAAACGCTGTTAGAGCCGAGCCCAAGAAAGGATAAAGGCCAAAAACATTTAGAAAAATTAAGGCAGTGGACTTAGGAAAAATTAATGCCGTCGAGCACTTGGAGACTTAGGAAAATATTTAAGCACATGGGTTTTTAAGGTTTTTAAGGTTTTTAAGTGGCCCAAAAAGTAACTCAAAATTAGGACAAAGCTGGGGTAAACTAGGGTTTTCCTTGTAACAGCTATAAATTTGAAATTAAACCTAGGGTTTAAGCCAAAGACAAGAAAAAACATTGCAGGGACCAAGGAAAATATATTGCAGCCATGAAAATTTTGCAGGAGCCAACACCTTTGAGGGTCAAGATTTCTGGTTCACCTCAAGGGTGAAGAGCATACTCTCCTACCTCAAAAATTTCTCCCAAACACACCAAGAAAAGATTCAATTACCCTCTTGCTTTCAAAATCCAAACATGAGTCAAGATTTATGTTTCACCACAAGGGTGAAGAGCATACTCTCCTACCACCCAATAATTCCTACAACAAGATATTATGTTCCTATGAAATGAAAAAACTAGTAAATGCCACACTCAAAAGGAAATAAATAAAAACACTTCTTTTTTATTTTTTTATGCTTTGGGCAGCCTTGCAAAAACCTTTAGTAGCCCTTGTGCATGTATTCTTTTAGGCAAATATTTCAAGCAATGAAGGCACCTACAAGCACAACTTGTTAGCCCCACAATGATTAGCACATCAAAAATTAGATAATCTACAAGTAAAATAGCTAATCAAATAGAAAAATTTTAAAATGAAACCAACGTGGTTGGATCAGGCTTAGAAAGAGATTTCCAATGATATATCACACTTCAATTTTGGATACCGTATGCAAAAAAAATTCAAAAATGGGCACCAATTTTGTGGAGTGGCATGGATTTTGAAAATGCTAAAATTTTCAAAAAAAAACCAAATAACAGAAAACCCAAAACTCGCAAGATAAAAGAGATAAAAACAACCACTTCTAGGTCTAGGTGACAGTTCAGTTGCCAGAAGAATCGCATGATACTTCATAGTATACTAGTGTGATAGTTTTCTTCTGTGTGATAGATCGCACTATATGCGGGCGACAGAGTTTTGTATGTCTTTGCGATAGAATCTTGCAAGGCATATGATACTTTAACTAGTAAAGTATCGCACTGGTATACAAAAGACTGTTGCACAATTCTAGAAAACTATCGTACGATAAGCTGTTAGAAAAAAATAGAGAGCCAAAATAGCTGGCAAATATTGACAAAAAATGTGCGAAAATACATAAAAAGAAGGACAAAACAAAGCTGTTCTACCCCATGGTGGGCACCAAAAATGTACACCTCAAATAGTGCACTTCTCTAAGTCATTACTTCCAAGGGAATCCATGAATGGGAACCTTAGAAAGTGACCTAGAGCTCCCTATGAATGGATTTGCAAGGATTTTAAGATTGCTCTCAGCTAGAGTTATAAAGCTTATGACCTTGCTAGTCAACCACACAATGGGAGATTCAATGAAGACAAGGGAAATAGTGCCAATATCCTCAAGAATCCAAATGAAATGCGATGCAATACTAGAAATGAAGATGCAAGCTATGCAAACTAAGCTATGAAAGAAAATGAAAGTATTACAATCCCTCCTAATTAAGCTAGGTGAGTTAATCTAAAGCATAAAGGAAACTAAACTAGAAATGCCATGATAATGAAACTAAAATGAAAGAATGAAGCTAAGATATAATGTGAATATAAAAGCTAAGAATGCTCCAAATCTCTTAAACTCCAAAGTCACCTGGAAAACTTGTAGCATAACATTAGTATTCAAAAGATGCCTATGAAAATGAGGAAGAGAGCTCTTATTTTATAGGAAATGAGAAACAACGGATGATGGAGATTAAGAGGCAAAAGATTTAATCAAGGGTGAGGCTTGAAAGAAGAACAATCCATGTGCACAAATATCCTCCAATAAGAAAATAAGAGTTGACTTTTGTGCCCATATGAGACAAAAATGCCCTTTCTCTTTTTTATAAAATAAGAATAATGCTTTATTTGTGCAACTTAGGATAAGAGGAAAAGTGGGGACTTTTTATTTAATAAAAGGGGAGTAAATATTCCTTTTAATTAAATACAGACTTAGGATAAAATGGTTAGCCCATGGGATAAAATTGAATAAATGACAGAAATAGGATTTGATCAAGGAAATTGATATTAAGCTGAAAATGGTGATTCAGGAAATTGATAAATTGTTGAATGGGGGCCCAAAGTCTAGGCGACCATTTTAGGGTGCATACAGGTTTATCCTTCACCGAGTGATAAATCTTTTCCTTCCCTCAGGGATTACTATGTTGTTTCCTTTTCAACTTATCTTCTACCTTCAAAGCATACTAATAAGCATCTTCAATAGAATCAATATTCAGCATACCAAGCTCATCCTAAATATTGAATCTCAAACCATTCACATACCGAGCTACCTTTTCCTTACCAAGTTCTCTATGTCCAGACTGAATGGTAAGCTTTTAGAAATCCTTAGTATAATCCTCAACAATCAAATCTTTCTGCTTCAAATTCTGCAACTTCTTAAACAAGTCGAGCTCATAGTCAGTAGGTATGAACTTAGCTTTCAATTTAGCCACCATCAACCTCCACCGATCTATCTTCATTTCACCTTCATCTTCTCTATCTCTTTTTAATTCTTCCAACCAAAAAGCAACATGTCCTTTCCACTTAGTCTATTCCAATCTCACCCGAAGAGGATCTTCAATTTCTTCTAGCTCAAAGAAGTCTTCAAGTTCACCGATGTAGTCAATCAATTTCTCAGGTTTCAAAGTACCAGAGAAAGTAGAAACTTCCATTTGGTAACTATTAATAAACTGAGCTCCAAATCATTGTAATGTAATATGTAATATGTTAACTAGTACCATGAACTAGTATCAGAGCTTGTGGTCCTCAAAGAGAAAGCTTAACAGCTTGAGGTGATCTTGGAAAATGGCATTCTATAGGAAGGATAGTCATAAGTTTGATCCTGAAAATTTTGACATTTGGAAAAACAAGATGCGAACACATTTGCTATGTTTGGGCATAGAGTACTGGATGATTGTAAAGAAGAAGGAAACTCTGAAGGCTAAGAATGACTTGGGGACTTGGGGCCAGCCATTGATGATGAAAAGAAGCTATTTTCATGCAACATGGTCACAAGAGAAGCATTGATCAACGCACTATCTGAGCATGAGTTTACTAAAATCAAACATCTAGATTTGGCACATGAAATTTAGAATACACTAGAGGTACTTTATGAAAGAGACAAGTATACCAAAAAAGAGAAAGTGCAAAATTGGAAGACAAAGATGGAGAAGTTGCAAATGAATGAAGATGAAATCATTAGAGCCTATGTTCAAAGGGTTACAGAAGGTATAGTTGGAATCATAAATTATCGAGGTACTTATGATGAAGATGAAGTCATTGCAAAGATTCTCAGATCTCTAACTCCTGCTTACAAATTCAAGGCAATGTTAATTCAAGAAACTATACCCCTAACTCCAAACTTTAGCAAAGAGATGTTGATTGCAAAGTTAACTACCTTTGAAGCTGTGGAATTAGGAGAAGCTGCACCTAAAGTTGAGTTTGCATTTAGGGCATCCACGCACAAGAAAGTTTCTACACTTCTAAGCACAAGTAAAGAAGACCTAAGAGAAGAGCTTGGTGAGTATGCTGAGGAGTGGGAGAAGATAATGGAAGAAGAAAAGAAGATGGAAGAACTTGTTGCACTAATTTCTAGAAGAGAGAAAAGAGGTAAGGGAAAATTTGAAGGAAAATTACCTTTGAAATGTCTTTCATGCAATAAGATAGGTCAATTTGCATGTAGATGTCCTACAAGAGTTCCTAAGTACAAACCTAATTATGCAAAAATTAGAAGAGACAAAGAATGTTATTATGCTAGTGAAGGAATCTCTGATGATGAGGATTTAGATAATGAAGAGATTGGATTTGTTGCTATTAAAGATGAACTAGTTCATGAAGAAAAAGCCTTAGTATCTCATGTTGACAAGAAAACTAAATGGATAATTAACAGTGGATGTTCTCATCACATGACTGGTGATAAGAACAAGTTTGCTAAATTAGTAAATTATGATGGAGGTGTTGTAAGGTTTGGGGACAATCTCCCAAAAACCATCATAGGAGTAGGATCCATCACTATGGATGGAAATACTAGTACAGACAATGTACTACTTGTTGAAGGACTGAAACATAACTTGTTAAGTGTTGGATAGTTAATGGATAAAAACTTTTAGTTGAGTTTTGTTCATGGTAAATTCTTTATCAGAAGTAAGAAAGGAAAACTAATTGCTACCAGTTCAAGGTCTAGAGGTAATGTATTTGAACTAAACACATTTGGAGCCTCTTGTTTTGTTGCAAAGGTAGATGATAGTTGGTTATGGCATAGAAGATTCTGTCATGTTAATTTTGACAACATTATGAAGGCAAGTATGGCTAATGCGGTAAGAGATCTACCAAAGATTGTGAAACCTTCTAACACTATATGCAAAGAATGCATTATGGGAAAGAAAACTAAAAGTAGTCATAAAAGAAAAAAATTTACATCAAAAGGAAAGTTGGATCTGGTACATATAGATCTATGTGGGCCTACAAGAACAAAGTCATACTATGGTGAAAGGTATTTTATACTCTTTTTTGATGACTTTTCTAGAATGATGTGGGTTACTTATTTGAGAGAGAAATCAAAAGCATTTGACAAATTCAAGTTGTTTAAAGAAAAGGTAGAGAATGAATCAGGACTAAAAATAAAGTTTTTAAGATTAGACAAAGGTGGAAAGTTTACATCAAATTTATGTAACTCATACTATGAAGAGCATGGGATAAAAAGACAAACATCTGCTACTAGGACTACACAACAAAATGGGATAGCAAAGTGACGAAACATAACTATACTTGATGTTGCCAGGACAATGCTGATTAAAGGAAATGTATCGCACATACATTGGAGACAAGCTGTTGGAAAAGCAGTTTACACATTAAACAGAATTCAAATCAGAGATGGCACAAGTAAGACTCCCTATGAACTATGGTTTGATCACACTCCTACTGTAAAATATTTCATAATTTTTGGTAGAAAATGTTATATCAAGAGGGATGATGAGATAGGGAAATTTGATGCTAGAAGTGATGAAGATATCTTCCTTGGTTACTCTGTTAAAAGAAAAGACATGGTGTGCAAATTGAAGAAAGCCCTGTATGGGTTGAAGCAAGCTCCCAGGGCTTGGTATGCAAGGTTGGATAATTATCTACTTGGACTTGGATTCTGAAAAGGTAATGTGGACAATAATTTCTATTTAAGAACTACTGAAGATGGAATCTTGATAGTAGAAGTATTTGTGGATGACATTATCTTTAGAGGTAATGATGATCTATGTAAGAATTTTGCTAAAGAGATGGAAAGTGAATTTGAGATGTCCATGATAGGTGAAATGAAATTCTTTCTTAGACTACAAATAACTCAGAATGAGAATGGTATTTTCATTTCTCAAACCAAATATCTCAAAGAATTTCTCATGAAATTCAGAATGGAAGATTGTAAACCAGTAGGAACACCAGTGGTAACTGGCAACAAGATAACAATTGATGATGAATCAAAATGTGTATTTTTAGACTTTGTATAGGTCAATGGTTGGAGGGCTACAATATCTGACTCATACTAGACCAGATATTGCTAATGCTATTGGAATTGTGGCTAGATATCAGGCAAAACCTAAAGAGACACATCTAGCTGTTGTGAAAAGGATACTGAGGTATCTCAGAGGAACCATACACTATGGTTTATGATATGATAGCAATGATAGTTTTGAACTTCATGCTTATAATGATGCTACTTGGGAAGGAAATATTGATGATAGAAAAAGTACCAGTGGTGGTGCATTTTTCCTTGTGAAAAAGTTGATTTCTTGACTAAGCAAGAAAAAAGATTGTATAGCACAGTCTACTACTGAATCAGAGTATGTTGTTGCTACTATAAATTGCACTCAGATTATTTGGATGAAATAAATGCTAACAGACATTGGAATAACTTTTGATGAGCCTATGGTTATTCATTGTGACAACTCTAGTACAGTAAACATGTCAAAGAATCTGGTGATGCATTCCAAAACTAAACATATTTTTATTGAGTATCACTACTTGAGAGACAAGGTGGCACAAAAAGAAATCAAACTAGAATATATTAGTACAAAAGAGAAGATTCTAGACATCTTAACAAATCCACTACTGAAAGATACCTTTGAATATCTTAGAGGTGTGCTAGGGGTTCAAGCCCCTCCTAGTCAAAACTAAATGATGCAGAGATGCATCAGTCCAGAAGTGTTCAGGGCCTTATCTTTTTATGGACTGGATGTAGGGATCTACTCCTCAAGGGGAGTGATCATAGGAGAAAGTTTATATGTGAAGGCAATTGAAGCCCCATGAAAGCCTTTTCCATTGTTGTCAAAGGGGGAGTGTTGCTATGAGAAAATCCTCACTTCTTGGGGAGATTGTTTAGTTGAAAGACTTTTGGGTTGATACAACTTTGGGATAAGATTTTCCCATATGTTGACATCAATGCCAAATGAGAAGATTGTTGGATATTGCTAATGCATGGGTGGTGATTGAGACATGTAATATGTTTAATCACTATGTTACTAAATGGGCACTAATATTGTTTTCATTTGTGTGTTGTCACTGATGTCAACATATGCTTCTATGAAGGAACCAGGCTGGTAATCATAGTTTACCATTTGTGTACAGATGTTTTAGATGTTGTGAAGTTAGATGAGAGTTTAGATGGATTTTGTGATCTTATATATGTGATTGCATCATTACTTGATGCATATTAAGAAAGATACATGTGTCTTTGTAAAGACTGGTCACTGGACTATGACAGTGAGAATTGACAGAGTTAGTCTCTGAGTTTTTGGTATAGATTTCAGAGGGATTAGATTCAAGGTATGCAATCTTGAAGGATGATGGAAGAGGTACTCATAGATGTTCATTGGTTAGCACAAGGTACAGAATGATTGGTGACATCATATATGGCTTCTACTCTGGTGATGGATTATTTTGAAGTCGACTTAGGGAATGAAGCATGTGTTTTGTTTGGAAAGCATAATTCAAAGATGTTGGTCCTTAATTATTGAAATGTAATCATTGTAAACTTGTTTTTGATACCGTGTGTATCTTAGCAAGGGCCTATGTAATTGTTTTTAATTAGGAAAGCCTTATGGGCTGACCTTTTCTTGGTAAAATGTAATAAGGTATAAATAAAAGGTCTTTTCTTTGGAAGAGACATGGATGTGATATATGTGATATAAGGAGGTTGCAAACTAGTGTCTGTTGTATGTAGAGTAGAGGATTATTGGTGGACTTCATTGGAATTGATCAAGAAAAGACATTTGCTGGCAAATAGTTCATAAGATTGTGTATTTCTTCATATACACTTGTTGTGAACTAGTGAGTTCAGAAGGTGGACTTAACCTTCTTTGGGCAAGGAGGCTTGGGCAATGAGCCCTCTTTTTCTCTTGATTCCTAACAGGGTCTATCCTTTAACAAGGACTATGTATTTTAGTATTTCAATAATCTCCTAACTGGGCTATATCTTCTAACCAAGATTACTATACTCTTAGTACATTATTTGTAGGTGCTAAGTCCCAACGAGGTTTTTACCTTTAACAGGGTTTCCCTGAGACTAAAATTATGTGTTATTGTGTTGGCATTCATTGTGTTCAGTGGATCTAATATTGAAAGATTAAAAGTTTAAAAGTTTAATATTCTATCAAACAACTGATTCACCCCCCCTCTTAGTTATATTATGGACTATTATTCCTAAAAATTGGTATTAGAGCTTGTGGTCCTCAAAGAGAAAGCTTAACATCTTGAGGTGATATTGGAAAATGGCATTCTATAGGAAGGATAGTCCTAAGTTTGATCTAAAAGATTTCAGCAGCTGGAAAAACAAGATGCAAACACATTTTCTATGTTTGGGCATAGACTACTGGATGATTGTGAAGATGAAGAGATCTCTAAATGAGAATGACTTGGGGTGAGCCTGTCATGTCCCCTTTTAAAATAATTAAAAATAATAACTTTTGCTAAGGCTGGCAGGCTCAAAAAGTAAAGTTTCAGGAAAAGGGGCTAATCTTTGGAAGCCAATAGATTAATAAATGTTAATTATTATTAAAATATGTCTTATTGATGACTCTTGGTTGTGAGTTAGGGTTATGCCCTCTTTTAAAGGGTTTTGGAGGCATTTCAGGGTCATTCTAGAACTTGATTTTTGCTCATTGCTTTGTTCTTCTTTAGAGGATGCCAAACCTGTGGAGAAGGAGACCCAAATATGGGAGTTTGTAGGTTTCCAGGAAGGCTAAGGATGGGATTTTGAGGCCATTCCATGTGCAAGCTCATGCAGAGTTTTCCCTTGTGCTAAACAGTGCAAATTTATGAGTTTTTGGGTGTGTTTCTTGTAAGAGTTTGGTGTTTCCGATTGAGTTTTTCATATTAGTTTGGTTTTCTACTATATTTCATAATAGGACCAAGAATGGATAACCCAGATGAGATGGCAAAAAAATTCTTCCAGGACATCTAGAACACTCAAAACCAAACAGTGGATAGTTTGGTAGAAACTAGAGAGGCTTTGCGGTTATTGACAGAAAAAATCCAAGGAGTTGTATCTACTAATGAGAGACGGAGCACTTCAGAGGAGCCAAGAAATTTGAAACCCACAGCCTCTAAATCAACAAAAATTATTTTCTTACCTGCAGATGAGCCACCAGTAACAAATCTAGCCCTTAGTCCTATGGAAGAGGTTACAGGTAACTTGATTGCATTAAGAGCTACTTACAATGGCTTAGATGATGACTTTCATAGTTTGGTTCCTTTTAGAGAATATGTGGATATGATGAACACTTTGATGCCCAAGAAATAGTATAGAAGGGAGCGGGACATAAGTGGAAGAGAGCTCAAAAATAAAATAAGCAAGTTTACAGCACCTACTTTTGATGGAACAAATAAAATTTCAGCTAGAGCATGGCTACAAAAATTACAGACCTTCTTCACACTTAACCCCATGAAGGAGAGTGATGTCATTCAATTCGTAGGTCTACACTTGGAAGATGCAACCTATGATTGGTGGTATCATGGAATGAATACTCAAGGTCATGATTGGGTAACTACATTTGATGATTTTAGTCAAAGAGTGATAGATAGATTTGATCTCAAGGATGATGAAGAGTATTTTAAATAATTGTCAAAGTTGAGGCAAACCAAATCAGTTAATGAGTATGTAGAAGAGTTTCAAAAAGTGGCTATTATGGTACTTGATATGATTGAAAAGAGGATTGTTTATCTTTTTCTTGATGGTTTGGAAGATTCTGTTAAGGGTTTGGTTAAGGCTTTCTCACCCTCAACCTTACAGGAAGCTATCAAAAGAAGCTTGCAACTTGAAACTTGTGTGCCAATGAAACCAGTCACTAATCAAAAACCCCCAAATCTTTGGCAACATAAGGGGAATTTTTAGAAAAAGGCTTTTCTGACACCACCACCTAATAATGTGATAGATGTAGCAAAAAAGAAGGTAGATGAAGAGACTAGGAGTGAATTACAAAGGAAAAAGCTTTGTTTCACTTGTAGAGAGCCATGGGTTCCAGGACACAGATGTTTGGGGAAAGGTCAAGTGCACTATATTGAAGTTGCTTCAAAATCTGATTTAGATGAGCATGAGGAATTTCATGACACTAAGGAGGAGGAAGAAGAAGAGAAAGAAAAAGAAATTAGCAAGGATGGCATTTTAGCAACATTATCAAGAGTCCCAAGATACCATCCCTTTCAAGTTCGAGGGGTACTAGCAGGGAAAAGGTTGATAGTTCTTCTTGATAGTGGGGCAACTCACAATTTTATTGATGAGGGATTTGTTACGAAAAGAGGGCTTAAAGAAAAAGATATTGAGGGATTCAATGTTACTATAGCTGATGGATTCACTATGCCTTGCACACGGGTGGTGAAACAACTCAGGATGACCTTAGGAGATTATGAGTTATGTGATGACTTCTATGTTGTTGGAATTGGGGAGATAGATCTTGTATTGGGTGTTCAATGGTTGCACTCTATTGGAGGCTATTACATGAACCATCAAACTATGGAGTTTAAATTTCATTCCAATGGGAAAGAAGTCTTATTGAGAGGCTTATCAAATGGAGCACCTAAGGTGGTCACTGCAAAGAGGATGGAGAGGACTTTTCAAAGAGGACAAGTAGCATGGGTAGTAGGAGTCATAATCCATCCAACAAGCTCTCCAAAGAATCAAGGTAATTTTCATTTTGAAATTCAAAATATTCTTGATAAGCATAGTATAGTTTTCAACTATTTGCCTCCGGGATTACCACCAGATAGAGGTTTTGAGCATGTTATAGAGTTAGAATGGGGTGCCAAACTAGTTATAACAACTCCATACCACCATCCAAGAGATTACAAGGAAAAAATAGAAAAAACTATTAAGGAACTCATAGACATGGGATTCATAAGGCCTAGCTCTAGTCCATTTGCATCATCTGTGGTACTTGTCAAGAAAAATGATGGTACAATGAGAATGTGGATAGACTAAAGGGATCTAAATAAGAAGACCATCAAAAACAAGTATCCCATACCATGCATAGATGAACTCATTGATGAGTTACATGGTGTTCTATACTTCTCAAAAATTGACTTAATATCAGGTTACCATCAAATCCACATGAGGAGGGAAGATGTGGAAAAGATTGCTTTCAGATGTCACTATGGGAACTTTGAATTTCTTTTTATACCATTTGGACTCACTAATGCACCAGAAACATTTCAATCTTGTATGAATAAGGTTGATCAACAAAAAAATCTAGTCAATTTTGAATTGGCCTCCACCTACTAATCTTACATAGTTGAGAGGTTTCTTCGGGTTGTGTAGCTACTATAGGAGGTTCATCAAGGGATTTTCTCAGCTTGCTTCCCCCTTGACTGATTTGACAAGGAAAGGAGAATTTATTTGGATAGAAGAGGCACAAAAAATATTTGATAAGCTTAAGGAGGTAATGAGTTCATGCCCTGTGCTTGCAATTCTAGAGTTCTCTTTACCTTTTGTTGTTGAATGTGATGCTTCTAGAGAAGATATAGGTGTTGTCCCAACTCAAAGGTGACATCCAATAGCATTTGAGATCATAAAAGTAAATCAATCAGAGAAAAGTTATTCCATCTATCATAAGGAAATGTTGCCAATTATGCATGCACTTTATAAGTTTAGACAATATTTGGTATGTGGGAGATTCATTGTAAAAACAGACCATAATAGCCTCAAGTTCTTCTTGAACCAAAGGGATTTGAATGATTGTCAACAAAAATGGGTAAGAAAATTTCAAGCTTATGATTTTGATATTGAATATGTGGAAGGAAAGAATAATGTGGTTGATGATGCTCTCTCAAGGAAGCCCACCTTGTGTTCCTTAATAGCTATCTCTGCTGATTGGAAAGCCTCCATAATTTTAGAATATGCTAAAGATTCCTTTGCCACAAAGATTTTGGATAAGTTAGTAGATGATAATAGGTACAATGTTGTTGATGAGCTGATTTATTACAAGAACAAGATGTACTTAGTGCCAGGATCAAAGACTAAGGAAAGGATATTGAGGGCCTTTCATGAAACACATTTGGCTGGTCATCAAGGATACTTCAAGACATATAGGAAACTTTGAGAGCGGTTTGCATGGAAGGGTATGAAGGAGGATGTCCTTAAACACATTAAGGAATGCATGGTATGCCAACAAAACAAGAGTGAGCAAAATTTTCTTGCAGGGTTGTTGCAGCCACTTCCTATTCTTGAACAAAAATGGGAAAGTATTTCCATGGACTTCATCACTGGGTTGCCCAAGGTTCAAGGTAAGGATGGCATATATGTGGTGGTAGATATACTAACTAAGTATGCACATTTTTTTCCCATCATGTCTGATTTCAAGGCATCACAAGTGGCAGAATTGTTCTTTAAAGAAATTTTCAGGTTACATGGCTTGCCTAGAAACATTGTCAGTGATCAAGACAGTAGATTCCTTATCTCTTTTTGGAAGGATCTCTTTCATTTGGTAGGAACTAAACTCACTCCTAGTACTAGCTATCACCCTCAAACAAATGGACAAACAGAGATAGTTAATAAATGGATAGAGGGATATTTGAGGAACTATGTTTCAAATCAACAACATGCTTGGGTGAAATGGTTGCACCTAGGGGAGTATTGTTACAATACATATCATCACATGTCTATTGGTATGCCTCCTTTTCATGCTCTCTATGGTTATGATGCCCTTTCCTTTGTTGATCTAGTACTTTCAGATAGTAGAGTACCTACAGCGAGTGATTTCATTAAGCAAACCCAAGACATAATAAGGTCCCTCAAGGATAATCTACAACATGCACAGAACCAATAGAAGTTGTACACTGATAGGAAAAGGACTGAAAGATCTTTTGAGCTGTGAGATTTGGTATTTTTTAGGTTGCATCCATATAAGCAAAGTACCTTGAAGAGGAGTGGGGCAGAGAAGCTCAAGCCAAGGTTCTATGGGCCTTATAAGATCATCAGGAAGGTAGGAGACATAGCTAATGAATTGGAGCTCCCACCAAATAGTAAAATATATAATGTTTTCCATGTCTCTTTCCTGAAGAAGGTTCTAGGCCATAAAACCATAGTATCTATAGAATAACACCTCTTGATGATGAAGGGAAATTAGTCTTAATACCATAAGAGGTTTTGGATACAAGAGAGAAAAGATTGAGAAATAGGAGCATCATAGAGCATTTGGTCAAATGGAAAGGATTACCATTAGAGGATGCAACTTGGGAAGGATAACATATTCTTGAGCATCCCAACCTTCATTTCTTTAGGCCAAGAAATATTTGGGAGGGAGGACTTGTCATCTCCCATTTTCAAATAATTAAAAATAATAACTTTTGCTAAGGCTGGCAAGCTCAAAAAGTAAAGTTTCAAGAAAAGGGGCTAATCTTTGGAAGCCAATGGATTAATAAATGTTAATTATTATTGAAATATGTCTTATTGACCCCTCTTGGTCATAAGTTAGTGATGCAAGAGCATCCTAGGTGTAAGAACAATCTTGCATCACCCAAAAATATTTATGTTTTTATATTCAATAAGGGCTATTTTGTGCAGAGCTGCTATTTATGGAAAGTTACTATTTTTGGTAATTTTTGTATGTGCTCAGAATGATCTGATTTCTTTCTTGGACGTTCATTTTGGTCATATAAGTTTGCCAGTAAAGTTTCATTGCTAGATCAAGTGTATATTGGAAGATATCGAAGATTTTTGGTATTGGCAGCAGGGTACAAAAACTTTGAACTCAGTTTTGAAGGCTTTAGAGGCCCCGGATGAGGTCAAAAATTTCGGTGACGAGTGCTTGCATTGGTCAAGCCTGTAAAGCGCTTCGTGGCATTTTCAAAATGGGGTTATAATAGCCGATCGGGTCAACTGGTGATGACTTATGGTCTTCGGAAGTTGGGCCACCTGAAATGGCGAAAAATAATTTTCTTCAAAATTTTTGTTCAGGTTTCAAATGTTATCTTGAGCCGACTATGATGTAAAATAAAATAATTCTAACTTTGGTCGGCCTTATTGGCTAAAATTCTAGAACCTTCCCAGGCGGTGGAAAATTGCCTATATAAGGAAGGCTGTATTATTGTCTTAGGCAGTTCAGAATAGTTTTGGGTAGTAGATCTGGGTAGTAATTCGAGGCTTTGTCCTACAGAATATTGTAAGGGGATGCCCATGTGGCTTTGCATGTTGTAATTCTAAAAGTTTGTAATTCCACATTTGTGGAGATAATAAGAAGCCAATTTTTTGTTCTTGCATATTGTTGTTGTTTCTCTATTTCCGTTATGTGTTTGTGGTATTAAGGGGAGCACCCTTCATCAAGTGGTATCAGAGCAGGAGTTCCTGAGTGTGTAAATAGATCACCGACTATGAGGCAGTTTGCACTAGGACCGTGGTTAGGGTTTCAGCATGCATCGCGAAAATGGCTCCATGAAGAGAATGTGTCGGAAGGGCTGCTGTTGTGACACCTGAGGTTAGAGAGCTACAGAGACAAGTGCGAGCATTGCAAGAAGAGATTCACAGAGGAATGAATCTTAATGTAAGAGAAGAAAGTGATGATGAAGCGGAAGAAAATTTTGATCAGGAAGGAGAAGGCGAACTTCTGAACCTAGAAGAAGAAAGGCTTTTTCGAGCCCTTTCCAAGATCGGGAAGAGACCTAAGATCGAGGTTCCTACATTTTCAGGGAATCTTAACCCAGAAGAATTGATCGACTGGATCAATGAATGTGAAGAATATTTTAAGTATGAAGATGTTGAGGATCCTGATAGGGTCAAATTTGCGAAGGCCAGACTGAAAGGTCATATAAAGATCTGGTGGCAAGAGGTTCAATAGGAGCGAAATAGAAGAGGGAAAGATAAAATCACAAGATGGGATCGAATGGTGGATAAATTGAAGCGACAGTTCATTCCTGTTGATTATGAGCTTGACCTACTAAAGAAAATTCAAAGTTTGAAGCAAGTAGGAAGATCTGTTCAGGAGTATACAGAGGAGTTCTATCGACTCCTCATCAGAACGGGCCATGCAGAAGCTGATAAGGAGAAAGTTGCCCGTTACCTTAATGGGTTGAGGTCAAGCATTCAGGAGGAGCTGAATCTGGTTCGAATGAACAGTATTGAAGAGGCATACCAGTTTTCCCTAAAAGTAGAGGAAAAGTTGAACAAGAAGTTTGAGAGCAGACAAAATGGAAGAGGTCACGGTGGACGATCTGGTGGACGGTCATATGGTGGTCGAAATGAAGATCTGAAAAAGAAGGATGAGGCCAGTAGCACTCCGAATCAGCGAGGAAATAATTCCAATCACTTCCAAGATCAGAATAATAGAGATCAGAGAGGAAGAGGAAGAGGACAAGGATCTGGAAGAGGTGGCTTCCATGGAACATATTTTCACTATGGAGAAGAAGGTCATAGGGCATTTGAATGTCCTCAACGCCAAGAAAGAACAGACAGGAGAAATGAAGGCCAGGCTAGAGTTGCACATGTAGATGAAGATGCTAGATCATCAAATTCTGAAGATGTTGAAAGAGGAGAAACGTTGATTAACAGAAGAGTCTTGTTGAGTGGTGAGAATGAACCTGAGCAAAGGAGGAGCCTATTTCACACCAAGTGCAAGTATGAAGGTAAATGTTGTGATGTGATTATTGATAGTGGAAGCACTGACAATTTGGTGTCAGAAGAGATGGTGACAAAGTTGAAGCTCAAGAGACAGAAACACCCACATCCATATCGGATTGCCTGGGTACAGGATGACCACAAGGTCATGGTCAATGAACAATGCCTAGTGAAGTTCAAGGTTGGCGGATACCAAGATGAGGTATTGTGTGATATCATACCTATGGATGCATGTCATATGTTGTTGGGTAAACCATGGCAGTTTGACAGATGTGTTGTACATGATGGTCGTGCGAATACCTATTCCCTGACAAAGGATGGAGTGCGACATAAGCTAAAACCATTGAAGGAGACTGAAGAAAAGGTATGTGGTAATGCAAGGATAACTTTTTTTGATAGAAGAAATTTCCTAGATGGTATGAGGCATGAGCATGTATATTTTTTTTTAATTCCAAAAGCTGGTAAAGAGGAAGTAGAAGATGTTCCTGTAGAAGTTGCAGATTTGTTGAATGAGTTTCAAGATATTATATCCAATAACGTGCCTGATGGATTACAACCAGTCAAGAAGATCAATCATCAGATGTACTTGATCCCAGGAGAGAGTTTGTTAAATAAGGCAGCACATAGAATGACACCTCCAGAAAGTGAGGAGTTGAACAGACAAGTACATGAGTTGTTACAAAAAGGATTGATCCGTGAGAGTCTGAGTCCCTGTGCTGTACCAACAGTATTAGCACCAAAAAAGAATGGAGAATGGAAGATGTGTATAGATTCTAGGGCAATAAACAAGATCACAATCAAGTACAGGTTTCCATTGCCACGAATGGATGATATTATGGACTGTTTGAGTGGAGCTGTGTATTTCTCAAAGATAGATCTAAAGAGTGGATATCATCAGATTCGGATTAGAGAAGGAGATGAATGGAAGACTACCTTCAAGAAAAAGGAAGGACTGTATGAGTGGTTAGTCATGCCTTTTGGGCTAACCAATGCACCGACCACTTTCATGCGGCTCATGAACGAGGTTCTGAAAGAATTTCTAGGTAAGTTTGTCATTGTTTACCTAGATGATATTTTGATCTTTAGTAAGACATTGGAGGAGCATATGATGCATATTCGTATGGTATTTGACAAGTTGAGAGAAGAGAAATTGTTGATTAATTTGAAGAAGTGCAGTTTTGTGAAGAAAGAGTTAGTGTACTTGGGATTTGTAGTTTCAGCAGAAGGTCTGAAAATGGACCCAGAGAAGGTACAGGCTATCTTTGAATGGCCTACTCCAAGGAATGCTACTGAGGTAAGATCTTTTCATGGTCTAGCTAGCTTTTATAAAAAGTTTATTAGAAATTTTAGCAGCATTTGTGGACCCTTGACTGAAACAATGAGAGGGGATAGAAAAGAATTTAAGTGGACTAATGGGGCAGAAAAGAGTTTTCAATTGTTGAAACAAAAAGTTACAAAACAACCTATTTTAGCACTTCCAAATTTTAATAAGGTGTTTCAAGTATATTGTGATGCTAGTGGTACTGCAATAGGAGCTATTATGAGCCAAGAAGGTAAACCTATTGCTTATTTCAGTGAGAAGTTAAATGATGCCAAGAGGAAATATTCTGTTTATGATCAGAAATTTTATGCTATAGTTCAAGCATTAAAGAAGTGGAGACTTTATCTGCTTCCTAAGGAGTTTGTTTTGTATACTGATCATCAAGCTTTGCAATATTTGAATAGTCAAGGAAAGTTGAATCAGAGGCATTTGAAATGGGTTGAGTTTTTGCAGAGTTATACATTTGTTTTGAAACACAGGAGTAGAAAGTCTAATAAGGTTGCAGATGCTCTTAGCAGAAGGCAACTATTGCTGATAGAAATGCAAATTGAAGTGGTTGGGTTCAAGGAACTCAAGAATTTGTATCCAGAAGATCCTGATTTTGGTGAAGCTTGAAAAGCTTGTACAGAACCTGTTACTCTAGACAGGACGAGATGGCTGGATTTCATCATCCAGGGTGATATGCTATTCAAATGGAGTCAGTTGTGCATTCCACAAAGTTCTATGAGGGAGAATCTCATCAAGGAGAAGCATAGCGGAGGATTGGCTGGACATTTTGGTCGTGATAAAACCCTTTCTTTGGTTAGTGAGAATTATTATTGGCCACAGTTGCAGCAAGATGTGAAGAAGTTTGTACAGAGTTGCAGAGTATGTCAGATGGCGAAAGGAGTGAAGCAAAATATAGGGTTGTATCAGCCATTACCTGTACCAGAGAAGCCTTGGGAGGATATCAACATGGACTTTGTTCTTGGTTTACCGAGGACTCAGCAGAGACATGATTTGATTTTTGTAGTGGTTGACAGATTTTCAAAGATGGCACATTTCATTCCCTACAAGAAGACTAATGATGTTGTTCATGTAGCAGAATTGTTTTTCAAAGAAGTAGTGAGACTTCATGGTTTGCCAAAGACCATAGTTTCAGATCGGGACACTAAGTTTGTTGGATATTTCTGGCGTACATTATGGAAGAAGTTGAAGACAGATTTGAAATTTAGTTCATCGCATCATCCACAGACTGATGGACAGACAGAGGTGGTGAATAGGAGTTTGGGAAATTTGCTGAGATGTTTGGTTGGAGATAAGCCAGCAGGATGGGATTTGATTTTACCACAGGCAGAATTTGCATACAATAATTCTGTCAACAGGAGCACTGGTAAATCACCATTCCAAATTGTATATGGAAGTAGTCTGAGAAATGCATCTGAATTGAGGAAGATAGATAAAGGAGAAATATGTAGTGCTGAAGCTGAGGATTTTGCAGAATACTTGAAGAACATCCATGGGGAGGTGAGGAAGCATATTACCAAGATGAACACATAGTATAAGGCTAAGGCAGATGAGAAAAGGAGGTATAAGGAATTTCAGGTTGGTGATGAAGTCATGGTTCATTTGCGGAAGGAGCAGTTTCCAGTTGGTACATATAACAAGCTGAAAATGAAGAAGTTTGGACCATGTAAGATACTGAAGAAACATGATTCAGGAAACGCATATGAGGTAGAATTGCCTACTAAGCTAAATATTTCACTAGTGTTTAACATTTCAGATCTGAAAGAGTATGATGAAGGAGGTGTTGAAGATGAGATCATAGCAGCACAGTAGAGTATTTCAGCAACTAGTTCAGACACTAAGGAGATTGAAGATATTCTGGACAGTCATGTTGGCAGAAGCACAAGGAACAGGACATATGAAGAATATCTGGTCAAGTGGAAAGGATGACCTATTGAAGATTCATCATGGCTAACAAGGGTGGAGGTTAACCGTCTTGGTTTTCCTCTGCACACCTGAGTCATGACAGGGTCACTTCTCAAATTACCCCGGGTGTCTAATGCAGGAGCATCCTGGGTGTAAGAGCAATCTTGCATCACCCAAAAATATTTATATTTTTATATTCAATAAGGGCTATTTTTTGCAGAGCTGCTATTTATGGAAAGTTACTATTTTTGGTAATTTTCATATGTGCTCAGAATGATCTGATTTCTTTCTTGGAGGTTCATTTTGGTCATATAAGTCTGCCAGTAAAGTTTCATTGCCAGATCAAGTGTATATTGGAAGATATCAAAGATTTTCGGTATTGGCAGCAGGGTACAAAAACTTTGAACTCAGTTTTGAAGGCTTTAGAGGCCCCGAATGAGGTTGAAAATTTGGGTGACGAGCGCTTGCGCCCATTCAAGCCTGTAGAGCGGTTCGTGGCATTTCTGAAATGGGGTTATAATAGCTGATCGGGTCAACTGGTGATGACTTATGGTCTTCAGAAGTTGGGCTACCTGAAATGGCGAAAAATAATTTTCTTCAAAATTTATGTTCGGGTTTCAAAGGTTATCTTGAGCCGACTATGATGTAAAATAAAATAATTCTAAGTTTGGTCGGCCTTATTGGCTAAAATTATGGAACCTTCCCAGGTAGTGGAAAATTGCCTATATAAGGAAGGCTTTATTATTGTCTTCGGCAATTCAGAATAGTTCTGGGTAGTAGATCTGGGTAGTAATTCGAGGCTTTGTCCTACAGAATATTGTAAGGGGATGCCCATGTGGCTTTGCATGTTGTAATTCTAAAAGTTTGTAATTCCACATTTGTGGAGATAATAAGAAGCCAATTTTCTATTCTTGCATATTGTTGTTGTTTCTTTATTTCTATTATGTGTTTGTGGTATTAAGGGGAGCACCCTTCATCAGTTAGGGTTATGCCCTCTTATAAGGGGTTTGGAGGCATTTCGGGGTCATTCTAGAACTTGATTTTTGCTCATTGCTTTGTTGTTCTTCAGAGGATGCAAACCTGTGGAGAAGGAGACCCAAATGTGGGATTTTTTAGGTTTCTAGGAAGGATAAGGATGGGATTTTGAGGCCATTCCATGTGCAAGCTCATCCAGAGTTTTCCCTTGTGCTGAACAGTGTAGATTTGTGAGTTTTCGGGTTTGTTTCTTGTAAGAGTTTGGTGTTTCCGGTTGAGTTTTTCATATCAGTTTGGTTTTCTATTGTATTATATCTATTTTTTAGTTAAAATAGAGCTTAATATATGTCTTGGGTCATGATTCTACTTCTATGATAGATTATTAGTGTTTTATGGTGTTTCCAGGCTATTTTATGTTATTTTCGGGAGCCTGATGAGCATTGTTTTTGTCCTCCCTTTTGGAGTTGTTGTGTAAACTCTTTGCAGATCTATAAATGTCATTTTTTAGGCTGTTATGCTGGTTAAATTTCTATAAAAACATCTACCTTCATATTTATCAATAGTATGTGAAGCTGTGAAGTTTCTGGCACTATTTCGACCATACCCGATTTGGGTTTTATTGAGAAATTGTATAATCTTTCAAAGTGTTGATTGTTTAATTTAATAATCTGATTAGAGGATGTAAATATGATGTAAAAATTAGTAAGGGGACATTTCACAGCCACTTATGATGAAAAGAAGCTATTTTCATGCAACATGGTCGCAAGAGAAGCATTGATCAACGCACTATCTGAGGGTGAGTTTACTGAAATTAAAGATCTTGATTCGGCACATGAAATTTGGAATAGACTTGAGGAACTTTATGAAGGAGATAAGTATACCAAATAAGAAAAATTTTTAAACTAGAAAACAAAGATGTAAAAGCTACAAATGAATGAAGATGAAAGCATTAGGGCCTATGTTCAAAGGGATACATAAGCTATAGTTGGAATCAAAAATTGTGGAGGTACTTATGATGAAGATGAAGTCATTGCAAAGATTGTCAAAACCCTAACTCCTTACAAATTCAAGGCAATGTCTATTGAAGAAACTATACCCCTGACTCTAAACTTTAGAAGAGATATGTTGATTGCAAAGTTAACTACCTTTGAAGCTGCAGAATTGGGAGATGCTACACCTAAAGTTAAATCTGCATTCAGGGTATCCGCACACAAGAAATTATTTTCACTTCCGAGCACAATCAAAGAAGACCTAAAAGAAGAGCTTGGTGAATATGTTTAAGAATGGGAGAAGATAATGGAAGAAGAAATAAAGATGGAGGAACTTGTTTCAATGATTATTAGAAGAGAAAAAAGAGGTAAGGGCAAATTTGAAGGCAAATTAGCTTTAAAATGTTTTTCATACAATAAGATAGGTCATTATGCATCTAGATGTCTTACAAGAGTTCCTAAGTACAAACCTAATTATGCAAAGATTAGAAGAGACAAAGAATGTTATTATGCTAGTGAAGGAATCTCTAATGATGATGATTTAGACAATGAAGAGATTGGATTTATTTCTATTAAAGATGAACCAGTTCGTGAGGAAAAAGCCTTAGTATCTCATGTTGACAAGAAAATTGAATGGATAATTGACAGTGGATGTTCTCATCACATGACTGGTGATAAGAATGAATTTGTTAAATTAGTAAATTATGATGGATGTGTTCTAAGGTTTGGGGACAATCTCCCAAAATCCATCATAGGAGTAGGATCCATCACTCTTGAAGGAAAGACTAATATAGACAATGTACTACTTGTTGAAGGACTGAAACATAATTTGTTAAGTGTCAAACAACTTATGGATAAAGACTTTTAGTTAAGTTTTGTTAATGGTAAATGCTTCATCAAAAGCAAGGAAGGAAAACTGATTGCTACCAGTTCAAAATCTAGAGGAAATGTTTTTGAACTAAACACATCTGGAGCCTCTTGTTTCATTGCAAAGGTAGATGACAGTTGGTTATGGCATAGAATATTCTGTCATGTTAATTTTGACAACATTGTGTAGGAAAGTATGGCTAATGCAGTAAGAGATCTACTAAAGGTTGTGAAACCTTCTAACACTGTATGCAAAGAATGTGTCATGGGAAAGAAAACTAGAAGCAGTCATAAAAGCAAAACATTTACCTCAAAAGGGAAGTTTGATCTAATACATACAAATCTATGTGGGCCTACAAGAACAAAGTCATACTATGGTGAAAGGTATTTTATACTCTTTGTTGATGACTTTTCTAGAATGATGTGGGTTACTTATTTAAGAGAAAAATTAGAAGCATTTAATAAATTAAAGTAGTTTAAAGAAAAAGTTGAGAATGAATCAGGACTAATAATAAAGTGTTTAAGATCGGACAAAGGTGGATAGTTTACATCAAATTTATCTAATTCATACTGTGAAGAGATGGAAAGTGAATTTGAGATGTCCATGATAGGTGAAATGAAATTCTTTCTTGGACTGCAAATAATTTAGAATAAAAATGGTATTTTCATTTCTCAAACCAAATATCTCAAAGAATTACTCAAGAAATTTGTAATGGAAGATTGTAAACCATTAGGAACACCTATGGTAATTGGCAACAAGCTAACAATTGATGATGAATCAAAATGTGCTTTTCAGACTTTGTATAGGTCAATGGTTGGAGGGCTACAATATCTTACTCATACCAAACAAGATATTGCTAATGATGTCGGAATTGTGCCAAGATGTCATGTAGAACCTAAAGAGACACATCTAGCTGTTGTGAAAAGGATACTAAGGTATCTCAGAGGAACCATACACTATGGTTTATGGTACAACAAGAATGATAGTTTTGAACTTCATGCTTATAATAATGCTGATTGGGCAGGAAATATTGATGATAAAAAAAGTACCAGTCATGGTGCATTTTTCCTTGGGAAAAATTTAGTTTCTTGGCTAAGCAAGAAACAAGATTGTATACCACAGTCTATTGCTGAATCAGAGTATGTTGTTGCTACTATAAATTGCACTCAGATTATTTGGATGAAACAAATGCTAACAGACATTGGAATAAATTTTGATGAGCCTATGGTTATTTATTATGACAACACTAGTACAGTAAACATGTCAAAGAATCCAATGATGCATTTCAAAACTAAACATATTTCTATCAAGTATCACTTCTTGAGAGACAAGGTGGCACAAAAACAAATCAAACTAGAATATATTAGTACAAAAGAGAAGATTGTAGACATCTTCACAAAGCCACTACTGAAAGATACATTTGAATATCTCAGAGGTATGCTAGGGGTTCAGGCCCCTCTTGGTCAGAACTAAATGATGCAGAGATGCATCAGTCCAGAAATGTTCAGAGCCTTATCTTTTTCTGGACTGGATGTAGGGATCTACTCCTCAAGGGTAGTGATCATAGGAGAAATTTTATATGTGAAGGTAGTTGAAGCCCCATGGCACCCTTTGCCTTTTTTGTCAAAGGGGGAGTGTTTCTATGAGAAAATCCTCACTGCTTGGGGAGATTGTTCAGTTGAAGGACTTTTGGGTTGATACAACTTTGGGATAAGATTTTCCCATATGTTGACATCAATGCCAAATGGGGAGATTGTTGGATATTGCTAATGCATGGGTGGTGATTAAGACATTTAATATGTTTAATCACTATGTTACTAAATGGGCACTTATACTGTTGTCATTTGTGTTTTGTCATTGATGTCAACATATACTTCTATGAAGGAACCAGGCCAGTAATCATAGTGTACAATTTGTGTACAGATGTTTTAGATGTTGTGAAGTCAGATGAGAGTTCAGATGGATGTTGTGATTGTATATCTATGATTGCATCATTAATTGATGCATATTAAGAAAGATACAGTTGTTTTGGTAAAGACTGATCACTGGACTGTGATAGTGAGAATTAACAGAGTTAGTCTTTGAGTTTTTGGTATAGATTTCAGAGGGATTGGATTCAAGGTATGCGATCTTGAAGGATGATGGAAGAGATACTGATGGATATTCATTGGTCAGTGCAAGGTATGGAATTATTGGTGACATCATCTATGGTGTGTGCTCTAGCAATGGCATATTATGAAGTCGACTCAGGGAATTAAGCGTGTGTTTTGTTTAGAAAGCATAATTCAAGGATGTCGGTTCTTAATTGTTGTAATGTAATCATTATAAAATTTTTTCTCATACTGTGTGTATCTTAGCAAGGGATTATGTAATTTTTTGTAATTATGAAAGCCTTATGGGCCGACCTATTCTTGGTAAAATGTAATAAGGTATAAATGAAGGGTCTTTTCTTTGCAAGAGACATCAATGTGATATATGTGATATAAGGAGGTTGAGAACTTGTGTCTACTGTATGTAGACTAGAGTATTATTGGTGGACTTCATTGGAACTTATCAAGCAAAGACATTTTCTGGCAAACAGTTCAAAAGATTGTGTATTTCCTCTGACACTGTATGTAGAGAATGTGTCATGGGAAAACAAACTAGAAGTAGTCATAAAAGAAAAACATTTACATCAAAAGGGAAGTTGGATCTAATACATATAGATCTATGTGGGCCTATAAAAACAAAGTCATACTATGGTGAAAGGTATTTTATACTTTTTTTTTATGACTTTTCTAGAATGATGTGGGTTACTTATTTAAGAGAAAAATGAGAAGCATTTGATAAATTCAAGTTGTTTAAAGCAAAATTTGAGAATGAATTAGGATTGAAAATAAAGTGTTTAAGATTAGACAGAGGTGTAGAGTTTACATCAGATTTATTTAATTCATATTGTGAAGAGCACAGAATAAAAAGACAAACATCTGCTCCTAGGACTCCACAACAGAATAGGATAGCAAAGTGAAGAAACAGGACTATACTTGATGCTGCAAAGACAATGCAGATTGAAGGAAATGTATCTCATGTACATTGGAGAGTGGCTATTGGAACAATAGTGTACACATTAAACAGAATTCAAATCAGAGAAGGTACAAGTAAGACTCCCTATGAACTATGGTTTGATCATACTCCTACTATGAAATATTTCAGAATTTTTGGTAGCAAATGTTATATCAAGAGGGATGATGAGACAAGGAAATTTGATGCTAGAATAAATGAAGGTATCTTCCTTGGTTACTCTGTTAAAAGAAATGACATGGTGTGCAAATTGAAGAAAGCCTTGTATGGGTTGAAGCAAGCTCCCAGGGCTTGGTATGCAAGGTTGGATAAGTATCTACTTGGACTTGGATTCAAAAAAGGTAATGCAGATAGTAATTTGTATTTAAGAAATACCAAAGATGGAATCCTAATAGTAGAAGTATTTGTGCATGACATTATCTTTGGAGGTAATGATGATCTATGTGAGAAGTTTTCTAAAGAGATGGAAAGTGAATTTGAGATGTCCATGATAGGTGAAATGAAATTCTTTCTTGGACTACAAATAACTCAGAATGAGAATGGTATTTTCATTTCTCAAACCAAATATCTCAAGTAATTTCTAAAGAAATTCGAAATGGAAGATTGTAAGCCAGTAGGAACACCTATGGTAACTAGCAACAAGCTAACAATTGATGATGAATCAAAATGTGTTTTTCAGAATTTGTATAGGTCAATGGTAGGAGGGTACAATATCTGACTCATACCAGACTAGATATTGTTGATTCTATTAGAATTGTGGCTAGATATTAGGAAAAACCTAAAGAGACACATCTAGCTATTGTGAAAAGGATACTGAGGTATCTCAGAGGAACCATAGCCTATGGTTTATAGTATGATAGTAATGATAGTTTTGAACTTCATGCTTATAATGATGTTGATTGGGGAGGAAATATTGATGACATAAAAAGTAACAGTGGTGGTGAATTTTTCCTTGGGAAAAAGTTGGTTTCTTGCCTAAGCAAGAAACAAGATTGTACAGCACGGTCTACTATTGAATCAGAGTATGTTGTTGTTGCTATAAATTGCACTCAAATTATTTGGATGAAACAAATGTTGATAGGCATTGGAATATCTTTTGATGAGCTTGTGGTTATTCATTATGACAACACTAGTACAGTAAACATGTCAAATAATCTGGTGATGCATTCCAAAACTAAACATATTTCTATCAAGTATCACTTCTTGAGAGACAAGCTAGCACAAAAAGAAATCAAACTATAATATATCAGTACAAAAGAGCATATTGCAGACATCTTCACAAAGCCACCACCAAAAGATACCTTTGAATATCTCAGAGGTATGCTAGGGGTTCAAGCCCCTCCTAGTTAGAACTAAATGATGCAGAGATGCATTAGTCCAGAAGTGTTCAGAGCCTTATCTTTTTCTGGACTAGATGTAGGGATCTACTCCTCAGGGGGAGTGATCATATCAGAAAGTTTATATGTGAAGGTAGTTGAAGCCCCATGGAACCCTTTTCCATTGTTTTCAAAGGGAGAGTGTTTCTATGAGAAAATCCTCACTGGTTGGGGAGATTATTCAATTGAAGGAATTTTGGGTTGATACAACTTTGGGATAAGATTTTCCCATATGTTGACATCAATGCCAAAGGGGGAGATTGTTAGATATTGCTAATGCATGGGTGGTGATTGAGACATGTAATATTTTTAATCACTACATTACTAAATGGGAACTCATACTGTTGTCATTTGTGTTTTGTCACTGATGTCAACATATGCTTCTATGAAGGAACCAGGCTGGTAATCACAGTGTATGATTTGTGTATGGATGTTTCAAATGCTACAAAGTTAGGTGAGAGTTTAGATTGATGTTTTGATCTTATATCTATGATCACACCATTAATTAATGGATATTAAGAAAGATACAGTTGTTTTGGTAAAGATTGGTCACTGGACTATGACAGTGAGAATTGACAGAGTTAGTCTCTGAGTTTTTGGTATAGATTTTAGAGGGATTGGATTCAAGGTATGTGATATTGAAGGATGATGGAAGAAGTACTAATAGATATACATTGGTTAGTGTAAGGTATAGAATTATTGGTGATGTCATCTATGGCATGTGCTCTGGTGATGGCTTATTATGAAGCCCACTCAGGGAATGAAGTGTGTGTTTTGTTTAGCAAGCATAATTCAAGGCTATCGGTCCTTAATTGTTGTAATGTAATCATTGTAAAATTGTTTTTGATACTGTGTGTATCTTAGCAAGGGCTTATGTAATTGTTTGTAATTAGGAAAGCCTTATGGGTCAACCTATTCTTGGTAAAATGTAATAAGGTATAAATGAAAGGTCTTTTCTTTGGAAGATACATGGATGTGATATACTTAATATAAGGAGGTTGTGAACTTGTGTCTACTATATGTAGAGTAGAGGATTATTAGTGGACTTCATTTGAACTGGTCAAGCAAAGACAGTTGCTAGCAAACAGCTCATAAGATTGTGTGTTTCTTCATATACACTTGTTGTGAACTAGTCAGTTCAAAAGGTGGATTAAACCTTCTTTGGGCGGTGAGCCCTCTTTTGCTCTTGACTCCTAATAGGGTCTATCCTCAAAAAAGGACTATCCTTATATCACATATATTAACCTCCTTGAATTATGATTGCCAAACAAGACACACACTTCATTCCCTGAGTCAGCTTTAGAATAAGCCATCGCCAGAACACATGCCACATATGATGTCACCAATAATTCATACCTTCTGCTAACCAATGAACATCTGTCAATGCCTCTTCCATTATCCTTCAAGATCGCATACCTTGATTCCAATCCCTCTGAAACCTATATCAAAAACTCAGAGACTAACTCTATCAATTCTCATTGTCATAGTCCAATGACCAATCTTTACCAAAATAGTTGTATCTTTCTTAATATGAAAAACTTAGTAATGTGATCTTAGATATAAGATCACAACATCCTCCTTAACTCTCATCTAACTTCACATCATCTAAAACATCCGTACACCTGTCGTACACTGTGATTACCAATCTAGTTCCTTCATAGAAGCATATGTTGACATCAGTGACAAAACACAAATGAAAACAATATGAGTGCCCATTCAGTAACATAGTGATTAAACATATTACATGTCTCAATCACCACCCATGCATTAGCAATATCCAACAATCTCCCCCTTTGGCATTGATGTCAACATATGGGAAAATCTTATCCCAAAGTTGTATCTGTGTATGAGTGAATGTGACCTCAAATTCAACACACACGCAACATGATCATTACTCCTATGATCAAATTACGAAGAGAATATGGATAATTCAATTTGAAATTCTTGAGGAAGTGACTTGTTGCCTCCTATGTAGGTGGGGTGTATAATCGCTCTCAGATTGGAGAGCCAACAACCATAAGACCAACCTAACAATGGAAGATTTTCAAAAGCATGAAAATGAGAAATCTAATTGAAATTAAGCTAAATGAGATGCAATTAATCTAAAAGGATGCTTGAAAGTAAAGATGAAGTGCAAATGTTTTTATTTGATTTTGAAATAAAGATGATATTAATCTAAGAATAATTAAGAAAATTAACTCTAATATGAAATGCAAATTTAAACTAAGATGAGATAATAGACTAAATATGCAATAAAAAGCTTTGAATCAAATGAGACACAAATTTGCTATAGTTCAATTACTCTCCAAATTGCCATCCTTGAATGAGAAAAAGAGATCAATTAAATAGAAAATCCCGAGAGAGGAATGAAGAGTTTCTTGATTTGAAACTCCTGACTGTTCATTCCCTTGTGAGACAAAAATGCACCAATTATTTAATTAAAAGAATGGAATTTGCCACATGTGGAGAGGTGACCTTTCGAATAATTTGAATAATTAAATTCAAATAAAGAGGTGTCCATTCAATTAACTAAATATTTATTAATTCCTTTCAAGGGTATTTAGCTAATGGGGTGAATTTAATTTAATTAAAAGCACATAGGACTTTATAATTAAATTAACTTATCATAGAGATTATTTAGCCAAATAAAGTCTAGGACTTATGAATTAATTTTAAAATTTGATTATTGCAAATTAGGGTTTTTGCAATTGACATCAAGTCAAGTAAAGTCAAGTAGGAGAGAGAAAAATTGCTTAGGAAAGATAGGACTTTGAAGATGAAGAAATTTGAGGAATGCACCAACATTGATTAAATTGATTAGGTGCCAATTTTGGGGTATTACATTTGCCCCTCTTTGAATTGATGTGTGAACCGCGCGTTGATTCAAAGAATAGTCTGAAGTGACAGATGAAGAGAATTTTCAAAGTCTAAGTTAGATTGCAAAGACAACGGTCTTAGAAGAGAACCAGAATCAGGGTTAGATTGCCCCAATACCAATTGATGAAGATGTAGATTTAGGACTATCTCCAGAATCAGGGTTAGATTGCCCCAATACGAAGCTTAGCCTTCCAAGACCCGGGTTAGATTGCCCAGATAATGGTCTAAAAGAGATTTTGAGAGCCACCTCCAGAATGAAGCTTGACTCCCAGGAATTAGGGTTAGATTGCCCCAATACCCAAAAGATTTCAAGAACCATCTCCAAAATGAAGCTTGATTCTCGAGGATCCGAGTTAGATTGCTCAGATACCTAAAAGATAGATGATAAGATAACAAGATGTGAGACACCAAGATGCCCCAAGCAATGAAAACTGATGATTCAGATCAGACTGATTCAAGAATTGATTCGACAAGATCCAATGATGTAATCATCCTACCCCCTCGGGAGCAAAATTGAAAGATGACATGTCAGAAGATGATTGACAGTAAGAGGTTGCAGATAAAGACAAGATCAAAGATTAGAAGAATTCGCAGAAGTAAATCAGAGCAATGCAAAGGTCCTATTGACCAATTTTGACCAAATTTGACTAAATTTGACTAGGTTGACTTTGATGAAAAGAGAAAAGATCTCAAGAATATGATGCAAAGATGAAGATCTGGCAAGAAAATGACACCAAAAGGTTGACTGCACAAGTGTCCGATCCCAAAGGGTCTCAGAATTTAAAATGCGATTTTGAGCTATCTAGAGATGTCAGATTTTGATTTCGATCCCGAAAACTTGTGCAACCATGATGAAACTAGGACTAAAGATGAGAACCTCCGATGAACAGAAAGCAATCAAGAGAGCAACAAGATATCATCTCAAATTCAAGCTAAGAATGTGAATGCAAGTCTATAAAATGCAAGTCTAAGCTAAAGATGCAAGCCTAAAATGAAAATGCAGACCCTAGGACTTGGTTGTTGGACTCATCGTATTTTATCATCATAGAGCCTTTTAAGTTCAAAAAATCACAAGATGTCATACAATCCTCACTAATATCGCTATCATGAGAATATGAATATGACATAAGTCTTAGGTTTGTCAGAATAAGGTGTAAGCATTAAGGCATAAGAAGCCAAAATGACCTGAACACCTATTCCTTTTGATCTGGCAAGTTAACATAAGCATTAGAGCATAGATGCTAGAATGACCTGAATGTTGCTTGCAAAAAACACACTAAACACATAGGAGTTCCTTCTTTTTCCAAAGATTGCTCGCAGTGACCCTTACGTTCACTTAACAGGACAAGCATTTACAATTTCACCAGTAGCAGAAAGAAGTCAATCAAAAAAACAAGGAGAAGAACCAACCTCACCAAAGTGTCCATATAAAAGGAGTCAAGGTACGCATGGCCATCCAATATGAGATGGAGGCTCTTACAGACGGACACCCCTCTTATATGAATTCATTGGATCATTGGAACCAAACCAGCAAATAGAAAACAAAGAAAAAGCAAAGCAAACAAACAAGCACTCAAAGAAAACAAAGCTCAACATGCCTCAAAGGAACACACCTTTAGTTTTAGTTTCAGTTTAAGTTTGTGTTCAAGTGAATTGAAGTTGAATCAGAAAGATAGCGTTCGAAGTCTCAATGGGATAGCGACAGTAGGCAGACATAGTGGAAAACCACTGGTGACCATCGCGAGAGACAAAGTCTCAAGAAAAGATCAGGAAGCTAATGAAGTATCGGTAGGAAAACGCAGTGAGAACCACTGGTGACCGATACGAGAGAGAGATTCTCAAGGTGAAAAATCTCATAGATACTAGCGAAACATCAACAGGCAGACACAGTGAGAACCACTAGTGACTGATGTAAGGGAAAAATCCTGAATGAGAGAGTTCGAATGAAAGCTAGGTATCAGTAGGCAAACACAGTGGGAACCACTGGCGACTGATACGTGAGAGATCCCCAAGGAGGGAGATCTCAAAAGTAGCTAGGCATCAGTAGGTAGATGCAGAGAGAATTGCTAGTGACTGATGCACGAAAAGAGTTTCTGAAAGCGATAGGACAATGCCCCCTAGACTAGGCAGGTGCCCCCAAGTGTGAACCAGTTCCAATCTATGAAGAGTTGAGAAAAATCTCAAAGACATTGAAAGCAAAGGCATGAGCTAGCAAACCAAAGCAGGAAACAAACTAAAGCAGGAAACAAAGGAAGCAACTAAAGTTGGAAAGCAAACTAAGGCAAGAAACTAAGAGCCAAGCGACGCCAAGAGAGGATGCTACTTCAAGAAACAAGAGGCGCCTGTTTACCAGGTTTTCACCATCTTGGCAGAGATTCTATTTTTGCTACCATGACGCCTGTTTACCAAGTTTTCATCAATGGCACATTTTTTTCTTTTTCAATTTTTTTGTACTTTTCTCTTTTTTTTATTTTTTTTTATTTTTTCAAATTTTCAATTTTTTTGTCTTTTTTCGAATATCTCATTTTTTTGTATTTTTTCATTTTTTTTATTTTTTTGAATTTTTCCAAGTTTTCTATTTTTTATGTGTATTATCAAGGCACCTGTTTACCAGGTTTTCACCAGGATAATAGATACATCAAAGCGCCTGTTTGCCAAGTTTTCACTAAGATGATCATTTTTTCAGGACATTTAACAATTTTTAGGATTTTTTCCAATATATCAATTTTTAGAATTTTTTCAAGACCAATAAGTATGTACATGAGCACATAGAGAATATCAGTTGTAGAACTTCTTTAGATGAAGAGCATTGATTGGCTCCTTGAGTTTCTCTCCTTCAGTGGTGGTCTCTAGAAACACAGTCATTTGTAGTAGTAGCCAGTTGAGAAGTTGCAGAACTAGAACCAAATGTTGTAGCAGTAATAGGAGATCCAACCAATAGTGTCCAACCATCAAGAGATCCATAGTCAAGGAAAGATCACTTAAGTGAGACCCAAAAATATTCTCATGGACACACCTTAACTCTTTGTCAGATTTCCCACGCTCTAAACACTTAGGAAGAGTATGTTCTAGATTTTTCTTAGTCATGTCATTAGCAATAAGGAGATACTGATACGCACTTTGGGAAAAGGCAAGATGGAATGAAGAGGGTAAAGTATGAGAGGCAAGGGTGATGGAATGGAGGGAAGTATGAGAATTTTGGAAGCTTGAATGATAACTTTGATTTTTCCTTTCTTTGGAATCCACATAGCTTTTGAATTTTTTCTTCTTTACTTTGAGGTGCTTTTGATGACAATGCCTGTAGAATGGATTTTGAGATCCATTTTTTATTTTATTTTTTGGATTTTGATTATCTTCTTCTTTTTGAGGACCTTTGTGGTCTTTTGAACACCTCTGTTGCTTTCCTTTCTTCGTAGTCACATGTCGATTAGATGGGACATGGTGACCTTGAGATATAAGTGGATTCTCATTATTTTTATTTTTATGTTGCACATCCAAGTTACTTCCAAAAGAATCAGGAATGGTGGATGAAAGAGGCTTATATGACTGGTTCAGGTGGAGAGGTGGAAATGGAAGTGGACAAGCCACTTTTCTAGGAGATAAAGATGGAAGAGAAGTCGATGGGATGGGTTCAAGTGCAAATATATTAGTATCATCCTCATCATTCATGAATGCATCAGATAGATCAAGAAAGTAATCTTCCATAGAGTGTTGTCGATTGTGAGTCATCTTAGAAGAGTTAGACAAGTTTGGAGTAATATTATGTGAGCCTAACCAAGATGGTCTATTCCAAGAGTCAGGTCCCCTTTCAGGTGGTAAGAGTGCATGAATAGGAACCATTTCAATCTTGGATTTACCAATATTCCATGAAGTTGTAATAGAATGGGGTCTTACATACCCATGATTTGCTGGAGCAGTAGGAGTATAGCTTGGAGAAAATGGCCTAGGAGCCATAGGAATGATCTCCACAGGAGGGTGGAAAGGATCATCATCAATAGCTTGATCTAGAGGATCATAACTTTCTCCTCTTTCTGAGTTGTTAAGACTAGCATATAAGTGTGTAGCATCAACTGGTATTTCCATAGTAGCATCTGATATAGAGTCCCATTCAGCTAGAGACCTAGTTGGAGGTAGACTTTCTTCATTGTTGTCATCTAACATAGGAAGTGTTTCTTTAACAGTAGGATCTTGTTCAATAGTAGAAGCAGCAAAGTAATCTGGAATAGGCATACCTAAGATAAGGGAAGCATCCAACAATTGCTCCCAATCAGTATGTGTGCCATTGGAGTTGGCAGTAGTAGGATTTTGTTCAACAGTAGAAGTGGTAGAACAATCTAGAATAGGCATACCTTGAGGCATACCTAAGATAAGGGAAGCATCCAACAGTTGCTCCCATTCAGTATGGGTGCCATTAGAGGCAGTGACATATTCAGTAGTAGCTGCAGTAGTAGAAATATGTTCAGTAGAGTGTATAAAATCCTCCTGGTGAGGACCAAAATCATGTTCTTGAAGCACTTGAGAAGGTAGATAAGACTCTTTCTGGTAGTCTAAATCAGAATTTTGAACATTCAAAGATCTTTCATGTGTCATAGGCTGAATTTTTTCATCTTCATCATCTAAATCTACATGTGAGTGCAAGTTGCAGCTAGGTTTGTCAAGCTCATAGCTCTGATAGCTAATACCAAATCTGTCTTCAGAAGGTTCCTCACAGGAACATGGAGATGGAAGGAGAGCTATCAAAGACAAGACGGATTCAATCTGATATTCCCCCATGCCAATATCTTTTATCTTTAGAGTCTTTTCTATTTCTTTTAGCTTAGCATCATAGAACTCAGTGGACTCTCTATTGATGGGAACAAAGTTGTCTGTCATTTGGGTAAGAAGCTTAGCAGAGAAAGTATTTAGGCCAGCATTATTGTCAATGAGGACACAGGGGATATGCTTGGTACTTTCCATAACTTCAATGTGCAGGGGAGCATCATGCGGATGGCTTGGAGAGTGATCATCTTCTTCAGAGAAGGACAAATAATGAGGTGAGGTTAAATGACCCACCATAGATTGAAATTGGTCTAGATTGAGATCTTTGGGGACGTTTACCTCAGCGAGGGTTTTATCCATAGATAGTTTTGGTTCGGATGTCAAAGGTTCAGGACCTTTGAGAACAATCTTCACACGAGATCGAGTGATAGCATTTGCACAAGCTAGAGACTGTGTGGATTTATAAGAGGGAGACGCAGGGCCTCACAAGACAAAGGGAGTTTTGGGTTTAGGAGTATCCTCACTCCCTGGAGCAATGATCATGTCACAGTGAGAGATCCAAGGTTTGTTTCTAGAAAATCTAGAAGGCGGTTGAGCTTCTGTTGTAGCCTTCTCAGTGGCATTGACTATTTTCATGCTAGAGCTGAGATTAAAGACAGACTTTGAGGGTTTTGGGGTCACATTGTCAACAACCCTGTCATTCATAACATCTATTTTTTTGTTGACAATCTTATCCTTATCCTTGTTCAAGGGGGAAGGTCCTTGCTTTTTGTCTTTGTTCAAAGTCAATTCTCCTTTCTTGACCATAAATGCTTCTATCCTCACAGCCCACCTAATCATATTGTCAAAAGTGACGGGACCTCGTAATCGTATTTGGTATCCAAAATTTGGGACAAGATTGTCCAAGAAGATATTGAGCTTTTTAGACTCGGGTAATTCATGCGGATACTTTGTGCATAGTTGTCTCCATCTTTGGAGAAATGTTAGGAGAGGCTCCCCTTGTCATTGTTTCAAATTGTAAAGGTCTTGGATGTTGACCAAATATTGAATATTGTGGGATTGATCATAACTCTTATTGTTTTGAGACTGACCATGACCTTGGTCATTTGGAGATTTCTCATGACTATCACTGAATTTACCTCCCCCTAGGAAGTGGAATGGATCTCCCATCTTGTTGGTAGTATTCTGAGAGATCGCGAAAGAGTTGATAGGTTCAAAAGGATCAATAGGTTCAATTTTAGAAAGTGACCCTTCAAAGTCTTGCTGGTCTTGAAACAATGGGTTATAATATTCTTAAAATAATCAGTCAGACTGTATCTGAAACAATGGATTGTAATACTCTTGGAATGAGGAGGAATGTGAGGATCCCTCAAGAAGTTTAGATTTCATAATAGATTTGAGATGACCTATGTCTTGATTATGAGGTTTACTTCAATCTTGATCAGCATTTTGAACAGGATAAGTCTTGCCACTTCGAGTCGTGATAGTCATAGACGAAGATGTGATGAGAAAAGATTCAAGATAAAGCTAGACTTTGTCTCTAAGATAACGAAAGGAGATGAATGGCTAGAATAGCCAAGATGCAAGATGGACCTAGTACGAATCATCAAAAGAGGTGGCTAGAATAGCTGAGATAAGACTATCGCAACATGAGGTACAAAAGGCATAAAGAGATAAGATGAATAGATGAGAGACAACGCGAGTCAAAGCAAAGATCGATCGATTCCTAACTCAAGACAACCAATTTCTAATGGTGAATGACAAGAAAATAGAAAAAAAGATCATGGACAAAAAGGTAGATCAGATAAAAAGTCATTGATCAAGCACGTAAGACAGCAATCAAGGAGTTCAAGCAAATAGTCTTCAAGCATTGGGCAAGGGACAAAGCAACCTTACACATGAACAAGAATAGTGACTTAGTATTTCTACTCCCTAAGGACTCTACTTGTGTATGTTCTTGAGAATGTTTTAGCAGGCACTTAGAACACAACAACATCCTAGCAAGTTGTCTACAAGGATATACATGGCTTTTCTAAAAGGAGTCCTTGATATATGCAAGGTACGTGAGGCCCAAATCCATAGATGAGAAGAATCTGAAATCACACAGCCGGGGGGAGACGGTAACCCAAATCTCCTCCTTCACTTCTCAAAGGTATAAAGTTCTTTGAGGCTTAGCCAAGAGTGAAATCTAACTCATTCCCAAGAGAGGTGTCTTTGGATTCACCTCCTGATATTTATACTCCGTCGGAACATATGAGTTAAGGTCATCCCTTGAGGTGATGAAATCCCCAAGCAGGCCTTCTAGAAATGAAAAAGTAAGTAATTCTCTATCAAAAGTATTTAAAGCACTAAAGGTGGAACACTTAACTCTTCAAGTAAATGCAAAGTGAGTCCAAAAGTGGAACATTTAACCCTTTAAGATAATGTGAAGCGAATCCAAAAGTGGAACATTTAACCCTTCAAGAGAATGTGAAGTGAGTCCAAAAGTGGAACATTTAACTCTTCACACCAACTCAAAGTGAGTCCAAAAGTGGAACATTTAACTCTTCACACCAACTCAAAGTGAGTCCAAAAGTGGAACATTTAACTCCTCACATCAACTCAAAGTGAGTCCACACCTTGGAAAACAAGTGAGTTCCAAAAAGCACAAAAGGGTTGCTTAGTGGAGCAATTAACACTTCTTTCCTATAGACCCCTCCCCTTTAATGTGGCGCTGACCTTGCAACCATGGGCGGAAATGAGGGGCCGGAGGATTAGCGAGTCCAATAACCCAAGATAGCAATCTAGATCAATCACAAGTAATTTAAGACTTCTAATCAATACTACTCATAAGTGCAAGAGGGTTTGAATCATGGAATATTTAACTTTCCAAGTAAACATGAAGTGAGTCCACAAAGTGGTGCATTTAACTCTTCATGTAAACAAGGAATGAATCCATGCCCTAGATTACTTAATGAGATTTTTTTGATATTGGAACCAAGAATTACTTAATGTTTAAAAGACAAGCATGCACTTAAACACAAACTTCTATGAAAGCAAATCTATGTTCGTTCATTTCCCATTAAGAGCATAAAAAAATGTGTTCTATGAAAGCGTGTAACACTCAAGCCAAACACCTGAGAGATTAATTTTATGCCCAAACCAAGTGTTATAAAGATTTTAAGAACTCACCTTAGGTCCAAAGATCTGCAATCCAATATTTAGCACACATCCGAAAGTATAGAATCAAGACAAATCAATGGCAAACCGTAAGATATGTAACATTGCTGTCTTCAAGACAGTCTTTAAAGATTGATTTATTTGACCCATAAAATCACAATATTAAAATTTTTGGAAAGAATGAATTTTTTAGCCAACATCAAGAAATATCATTTCCCAAAATTACAAAGTCTTATGATTCAATTTGGTTCCTCAACCAATAACCTTTTTAGACTGCCATTTTTCTGTCAAAAATCAGATTTAAAACACCAGGCCCTGCCTAGGGAATCACATATCTTTCTCAGAAAGAATCCAAATGAAACCAAAAAAATTTCACAGTAACTATTAATGAATATATTTTCCAAATATGTAAGCCATTTATTTTTCCCATTCACAAATCATTTTCTAAGAATAAATCATTGCCTACAACTCCAATACAGATTGTTAAAAATCAGTTTTCACTCAAATGCCCATAACTTTCACAAATCTGCATAAAAATAACTCAAACAAAAAGGAAATGAAAGATAATTCATGTATATTTCTAATAAATATTATTAGAGATTCTGATTCTTCACATTTTGTCTGTACAAGACATTTCAATCTGACTGTATTCAGAGAATCTCAAATCTGCAAATACCCACTTTCACCAAAATGATCATAACTTATTCATTTCTTTATAAAAATGAACCAAAAAAAAATCATGAGAAAGAGGATTCATCATTATATCCATAAATTATTATATTATAAGGTTTCCAGGCTGTACATGGCCGTACAAGGCTTGTAACCTGTAGACTATGATTTTGAACCTGTTACCTGTCTTGAAAGGCTGAAACATTCAAACATTAGACTAATCTAACATGTTCATGAACTAAAAAATAGCATAAGACATGAAAACAAAACCAAAGCCACCTCAAGATTGTTGCTAAAAACAAGTGCTATAGAGAAAATGTTTGATTCGCTTCAATTAGAGGGATGTGGGTGTGCTCTCTAAGCACTTGGAGCATATTCTAATGCATACTAAGATTGATTTTAGACCAAATATAGGTGTGATATGATGCTATATGCTATGCTAAACAATGAAAGAAACTATATTAATCCATTATTGCTAAGCTATGATGTTCTTTAAGAAAGCTTGAAGATGATAAAAAGAAACTAACAATTAGTATCGCTTATGCTAAGTCTAGAGCTAAATGGACATGATAACAATGCATAAAATGAAAGGTGAATGTATATTTTTCTCTTGGAAATGAGGACTATTTATAGACTTTTGGGAGGATGAATGAGTGGCTAGGATCAAAATCCTTAAGAGAGGCCAAGATTCATTCAAAGGGGAGCACATGGATTGTGCTAGTTCAAGGCCACCTCCTTGTGACAAGTGTCACAAGGGCATTGGGTTGAAAGATGGGAGGAATGTGCACAATTTGGGAAATGTGCCTAAGGTCAAAGGGTGTAAGAAAGGGGTGAGGGGCTTCTTAAATGCATCATAAATGCATGTAAGAGGGATAAGGAGGGTTTAAATGCACTTAATGCATGTAAGAGAAGCCTCTAGAAGTTTGTTGACTTTGGGTCAAGCTTAGGAGTTGGCTAACCTTGTTTAGGGAATGTGACAAGGTTAGGGGGAGGATTAGGATTAGGATTAGGGGATTTTAGGATTAGGATGGGTGAAGAGGTTGGGTTGAGAAGTTTCTAGAAGAGTCTAGAGTTTTCTTAGGTTTTATGGAATAAAAGTTTATTCATTCCAAAAGCTTAAGTTTGGGAAAATTTATTGAAATATTTTCAATAAATATGAAAATTAAATATTTAATCTTAATTAAATATTTTGAGTTGAGATTAGGGTTAGAAAAGATGGGATTAGCCTTTTAATCGAAATTAAGAAGGGATTAGAAGATTTTGGAAGAGGTTAGTGGTCTTAAGGAAATTGGCCAAGTTTTGGTCAAAAAATAAATTAATTATTTTTTGGAGGATTTTTGGTCAATTTATTAATTAAAATAATTAATAAATAGGGGATTAATGTTTAAATAAGATTTAAACATTTTTGGGAGGGATTTCTTAATTAAATATTTTTAATTAAGAAAAAGGGATTTAATGACATAAAAATAAATTAATTAATTAAATAATTAATTAATTAATAAATGATCATGTCATCAGAGATTTTTCAAAAAATAAAAATACTTTATTTTCTAAAGGATTTTTAGGTGTCTACATAATCAACACTAAAATTGAAAAACCAATCAAGAATGAGGCCAGAAATTGATCTTTTCTGCCTCATGGTGGGTGCCAAAATGTGTATGAGTGAATGTGACCTCAAATTCAACACACACGCAACATGATCATTACTCCTATGATCGAATTATGAAGAGAATATGGATAATTCAATTCAAAATTTTTGAGGAAGCGACCTGTTGCCTCCTATGTAGGTGGGGTGTATAATCGCTCTCAGATTGGAGAGCCAACAACCATAAGACCAACCTAACAATGGAGGATTTTCAAAAGCATGAAAATGAGAAATCTAATTAAAATTAAGCTAAATGAGATGCAATTAATCTAAAAGGATGCTTGAAAGTAAAGATGAAGTGCAGATGTTTTTATTTGATTTTGAAATAAAGATGATATTAATCTAAGAACAATTAATCAAATTAACTCTAATATGAAATGAAAATTTAAACTAAGATGAGATAATAGACTAAATATGCAATAAAAAGCTTTGAATCAAATGAGACACAAATTCTCTATAGTTCAATTACTCTCCAAATTGCCATCCTTGAATGAGAAAAAGAGGTCAATTAAATAGAAAAGCCCGAGAGAGGAATGAAGAGTTTCTTGATTTGAAACTCCTGACTCTTCATTCCCTTGTGAGACAAAAATGCACCAATTATTTAATTAAAAGAATGGAATTTGCCACATGTGGAGAGGTGACCTTTTGAATAATTTGAATAATTAAATTCAAATAAAGAGGTGTCCATTCAATTAACTAAATATTTATTAATTCCTTTCAAGGGTATTTAGCTAATGGGGTGAATTTAATTTAATTAAAAGCACTTAGGACTTTATAATTAAATTAACTTATCATAGAGATTATTTAGCCAAATAAAGTCTAGGACTTAGGAATTAATTTTAAAATTTGATTATTGCAAATTAGGGTTTTTGCAATTGACATCAAGTCAAGTAGGAGAGAGAAAAATTGCTTAGGAAAGATAGGACGTTGAAGATGCAAAAATTTGAGGAATGCACCAACATTGATTGAATTGATTAGGTGCCAATTTTGGGGTATTACAGTATCAACCCAAAAGTGTTGGAAATATTCAGGAATTAACCGAGTTACTGAGAGGGGAGGGGTGAATCAGTAACTCCAAATTTTCTTTCAATTACAGATGTATTAACATGTAATTTACTTTAACCTTTGCATATGAAACTTAAGAGCATTCACAATAATGACACATAGATTTGGTTACCCAGAAACCTTCCAAAAGAAAGTAAAACTGGGGTGGGGATGAAACCCACAAAGCTTTAATACTGCAGAATAAAGTTGGCCAGTTAAGGCTTACAATTTGATCACTTCTGATGATCTGCCCTGTTAGGAGCAATAAGGATTGCTAAATCCACCCTGTTAAAGGATTTACAAACATACAATGAAGTATGCACTCGGTAAAGAGATTTTACAAAAGACTGTTAAGTCTACCCGGTTAAAGGATTTAGTACTGATTCACCTGTTAGGATAAAATAGTAGATCTCTTGCTTTGCAACTGGATTGCTGATTGAGATTCGCTGATGTACTGATCACCTTCTGTGATGAATTTGTCTTTGCTGTTCCTTATACTATTGAAGCCCTTTGTAATTCGCTTATCTCTGCCTTTCTTTCTTTTTCACATATATGCTTCTTACATTCTTCTTGACATTTTTACAACATTGTTTATATACAAGTCTTAAACAATTAATTACAATTACAAAGTCAGCTTGACAAATAAACATAAGTGCTGCTAAGTCGGCTTGACAAATAAACATAAGTGCTACTAAGTCGGCCCAAGTATGGTTACACGGTTCCTGCAAACTAACTCGGTGACTTTCTTATACTCGGCGTCCACTGCATTACTCGGCATCGTCATGCACTCGGTAGAAGTGAAGGCACGGTTCATACTGATCACTCGGTAGGTTTTGAACTCGGTAAATATTGGTGACTCGGTAGACATGATGTTACTCGGTTTACATTGTCCTGCTCGGTTTGTACTAACTTGCTCGGTTTGCATTGTCTAACTCGGTTTGCACTGTCTGCTCGGTTTGCACTTAGAATGCAAATAAGTGTTGTCACTAGTGGCAATTCTATTTAATACCAACAATCTCCCCCTTTGGCATTAGTGAAAAAAACACTTATTGGCCAAAACTTATATACATGAATCATGCTGAGTTTTATTTTAATTTTTCAAAATTTGTCTTTGTTATAGGGCTTTATACATTGTCTCCCCCTTTCAATGTGCTAACTTTTTTTTTTATACAAAACATATATCTCCCTCTATACATATCTCCCCCTTTTTGACGATAATGCCAAAGATGTATATACAAGTTATTTACAGAGAGAATCCAAAATTTGATAGAAAATTAGAATGTACCTTCATTATTAGTGCCAGGGTTCTGTCCCAACTTTCTTGCAGAATCTTACATGTTTGGGTTGCAATTTGGACTTCTGCAGAGAGTTCAATCATGTGATCTGCTATAGAGAACCAATTGTCATGAATCAATGTTTTGGAATGTTCAATGTGCTTATACATTGTATTCATGATGGGAAGGATCATGTGTTGGATGTCTAGCAGTGTGGACCGGATCCTTGTGTCTTCTTTCAGTAGATCAGACTGCATATTTGATAGGTGTGAAATTTTCATGTGATGAGCAGAGCTTGAACTTGGTTCAAGTTGCAGCTTCTGTATGCTAATCTTCATATCCTCATCCATTTTATTCATTTTATCCTTAACATCCTTTGTGAACTCGGCAATATTGCACAATCTGGCCAAAAGAGAGGTAGCATTCGAATAGATAGATTCAATGTTTGACAAAACTGAAGACAATTCTACTTGGTTAATAGCTATGTGCTGAGCAATGTGCTCAAGCACTTTATTGTTGAATCTCTTCTCGGCTCTTTCAACTAACTTTTCTATCTCAGATGAATCCTCATTGTATTTATTAACTGCTTCTGCTAATTATAGCAAAATATGTTGGGAGGAGTCTACTTTAATACCTAATGCATCAGACAAAATGTCCTTAGCATCCTTGATGATTTGATATTCCTTGTCTCTCTCCTCTTTAAGCTTCTTTTGTTTTGCTTTCCTTTGGAGGATCTCACCTATATTTTGCATTTGGTCCACTGATAGATTTGCAAAATCTAATGTTGGAATCTCTATCTCTTCATCTAGGTCTATATCCTCTACTATATTCTTACCCAAAAATTTTATACTCGGTAGAGCCTTAGGCTTATCTGTACTTAATGCTTTAGTAGTAGTGACAATAGATATAGTAGGGCTGGCTATAGAGACTGGTATACTTTCTACTGGAGAACTTAAAATATTTACACTTGAAGATTCAAAAACTAGAAAACTTACTGCTGGAAAACTTGATGAGATGGGAGACTGCAACTCGGTAGAAGAAATGGTAGTTGCTTCTGTTGTTGCTATAGATGATTGGACAAATGTTGAAGTTGTCACAACCATGCTTGAAGGTGTCTCCGGGCTGGATGTAGAAACTTTTACTGGAGAGGTAGGAAGGGATGCAATGACTTCTGCTGCTATCCTCACAGTATCATCTACCTCAGTGGCTTCTTCTTGTTCATCACTGTCATCTTCAATGTCTTTTATTATTACTGTTTCAATACTCGGTTGGTGAAGGTGGTATATGTTCTTCCATGTAGCATTTGCAGCCTTCACAACCGATTCAATATTGTTGATCAGAATCAAACAAGTATTGAACTTTAATGTCATCTTACTTTCATTTTCTTTTAATGCCTTCTTTACTTCATCATTTTTCAAGCTCGGCATTAACTATCTCAGGGTTTGATCAAATATGTCTATCATAGTTTGCTTTACATTGCTCCATCTCATTTTTATTGGATTTAATAAGACAGCTGGAACCTGTGGGGCTATTTCTTCAGGAGAGTATTTCCACTGTCCCATCTTTTCAATAACAGCATCTTCTATTTCCTTCTATTCTGTTTCTGATCTGGTTTCATATTTAAAAGATTTTATGTTACTTACTCTAGATCCTGATCCGTCTCTAAAGAGTTTGATCTTTTCTTGAAAGTTTAGAGCAGGCCTTTTGAATACTATGTCTTTATCTGCCTTGTCTGCCTTGTCTGCCTTGCCTCTTGCATTTCTCCTTGTAAATACAGCAGTGGGAGGCTTAGGTGCCTTAGTGATGAATACCTTTCCTTTCTTCTTTGTAGGTTCTGGTTCCTCTATTTTCTCATCCTTTTCCTCTTCTTCTTCATCTTTTTCTTCTTTGTCCTCGGTTATCATTTGCATTTTGGCTATCCTCTTCTTTCCTTTGTTTACCACCTGTGGAAGCTTTATGCTTAGTTCAATTCTTACCTTAGCTTCATCATATGTTCCAAAATATGGAGCTTTGGGATTGACAGGCTGATTAAGAAGAGCTTCAATGATATTCTTGGTTTCATCAATATTTACCTCATAAGGAAGAGGTTTTACATATACAGTCCTTAGTTTAGCTGCTTAAATATATACATTATCACAATCCACCATAAAACAAATGTCATCCTTGTAATCTTCCACCAACTTTTGTGGAATCCGGAATCTGTCATTCATTTTCTCTTTGAAAGACTCAAAATAATTATCCATGATGCTTTCAAAATTTTCACCCATTTCTGAGATGTATTCATTTATTTCATAAAGGGCTGGCACATCTTTTCTCCATACAACATTTCCTTTAGAAGGGAAGAATTTCTGAACATAGAAAAATAAATAGACCAATAAGTATCCAAACTTACATGGATTGTTTTTGGAAGTTTGAATGCTTTCCATGTTTTTGTTAAACTGCTTTAACAATAAGTCTGCTAGGTCAAATGTTAAGTTATTCTTGACCACTTTGTATGCTAGGTCAATAGCTTCACAGGAGACACTATTCTGTCGACTAGAACTGTAAATCTTATGGGCAATAATGTGTGTACCAAACTTCAGTTCAGCATCAGTAATGCTGCTAACTTTCATGCCTCTACCGTCCCACTCGGCTAGGGTTTTCTTCTCTAGTTCCGTCCGACCTAGGGTTTTGGTAGTTTTTGCTTTGTTCAACATGGGAAGACCGGTGATTTGATGAATCATCTTCTTTGTGATCTCTATGGGTTGCTCAAGCCAAATCTTGCCATCATGTACATGGCTGAGAATGTATCTAACCCATTTATCTCAAAAGTTTCGAGGTAGATGTGCAATGTGAACTAAACCTTTATCTTCCAGATGTTTGTGCTTGGGTTTCAGAATACCATCCACACACAGTTCTTCACGCACAGTATCTAATTCTAGGTTCCCCATTTCATGAATTGAACAGTTGAAATGATTGTGGATATCGTTAATAAGTAGTACCTTAGGAGGAATCTGAGATTGAGCTCCGTTCAGATCTAGGGCTGCTGCAATTGCAGGCACGATCTTGAAATCTGGTGCTTTCCATTACCCTTGGACTAACATATCAGATCCTTTCTTCGCTGAAGTGCTGGATGATGCCATGGTAGCTCACAGAAAATTCCTTTCGCAAAAGTGTTGAATCGCTGGGTTGCTCTTGAAATTTTCTGCTCTCAAAGTGCTAAAGGTTCACGGTGAAGAATGAGTTCGATTACTTGCTTTTTATTTATAACTCTGTCATTAATGCTTAGTACAAATTAGGGTATGAATTCTGACAGACTGTCACCCACTAAGAATTAATTACTCGGTAAAGACTTCGCAACTCGATGAACTTGAGAATTCATATTGCTCCGACCTCGCTCGGTAAAGACGGGTACCGACCTTGCTCGGTGAAGACTGATACCGACCTCACTCGGTGAAGACTGATACCGACCTCCCTGTGATCTTACTGCATCTTGTATGCTGATTTAGATCTTTCTTTTAATTCGGTTCTGGAACTGCTTGAGATTGGTCTATCAGAATACAGTTCCAGTGCTTTCTTGGAAATTTAGTTTGAGTCGGTAGAGCCATCCATACCATTACTTGGACTGGATTGCTCGATAGATTTAGGAATCCATTTTTGTCTCACCTGTTTCCTGACCTTAGTTGCTTCATTCTTCTTTCCATCTTCAACTTCACTAGCATTCATGCAGTTTCTGGCTATGTGACCGAGTTTAGTGCATTTGAAGCATCTTACGGTAGTATCTCTTTTCCTTAGATGATGTTTTATGCAATTCATGCCAATGTGTCCATATTCTCCACAGTAATGACATCTACACCAGGTGTTGTAGTCCCATCCAAACATTGCTTTCATAATTTGTTCTGTTGGATTGAATATTTTGGATCTGCACTCAGATGCCTTGTGACCTTGTTTGTTGCATTTGTGACAATTACCTCTGAATCTTGGTTTTTCCCTGCATTCATTTGCTTTGTGACCAGGTTGATTGCAGCTGTAACATTTTCCATTGAATTCTGCTTTTTCATTATTCCAACATTTATTTGAAGTATGTCCTATTTTACCACAGTGATTACAAGTAGGTTTTTGATTTCTTTGAGTACCTTGCTTAGAGGATTCGCCTTCTCCTTTGTATCCAAGTCCTGCTTTTCCTTTTGGCCTATGAAGATTTCGCTCATACAGCTGATTCAAGTCTTCTTGACTTTTCAGCATTCCTTCATTGATTTGTTTTTCAGCATTTAGGTCATCCACCAATCTTAGATTGATTTCCTTTTCAGATCTTAGTTCTTCTCTTGTGCTTTCTATTTCTGATCTTAGATTTAGAATTTCCTCATTTGTATGAGAGATTTGATCAATTAGGTTTTCTAGCTGAAGGGTTTTATTTTGGACTTCAATGTTCCTTCCATCTAATTCATCTTTCAACTTGTTTCTTTGTTCCAAGATCTCACAGAATCTTGTAGAGTGTAGCTCTTGTTCTCTTTTTAATTTTCTCACTTCTTCCTGCAGAGACCCATTCTTTTCTAGGAGTTCTTTGACAGCATTGTTTGCTTCATCTGAGTTATTTGAGGGAAAAAGATCTTCAATCTTTTCTTCAATGTAATTCTGATCATTCATCTGATTTGCAAGTTTCTTTCTTCTTCTTAGGGATTGGGAAAGATGTTCTTTCGCTTCTTTGAGTTTAGCTATGGCCATTTCCAGATCTAGCTTTTCATTTTCAATCACCTTGTTCAGTTTGAATACCTCCATTGTCCTGGATCTTTGCTCAAGCTAGTTAAGCTTTGTCTTGAGAACCAATGCTACTCTGATACCAATTGTTGGAAATATTCAGGAATTAACCGAGTTACTGAGAGGGGAGGGGTGAATCAGTAACTCCAAATTTTCTTTCAATTACAGATGTATTAACATGTAATTTACTTTAACCTTTGCATATGAAACTTAAGAGCATTCACAATAATGACACATAGATTTGGTTACCCAGAAACCTTCCAAAAGAAAGTAAAACTGGGGTGGGGATGAAACCCACAAAGCTTTAATACTGCAGAATAAAGTTGGCCAGTTAAGGCTTACAATTTGATCACTTCTGATGATCTGCCTTGTTAGGAGCAATAAGGATTGCTAAATCCACCCTGTTAAAGGATTTACAAACATACAATGAAGTATGCACTTGGTAAAGAGATTTTACAAAAGACTGTTAAGTCTACCTGGTTAAAGGATTTAGTACTGATTCACCTGTTAGGATGAAACAGTAGATCTCTTGCTTTGCAACTGGATTGCTAATTGAGATTCGCTGATGTACTGATCACCTTCTGTGATGAATTTGTCTTTTCTATTCCTTATACTGCTGAAGCCCTTTGTAATTCGCTTATCTCTGCCTTTCTTTCTTTTTCACATATATGCTTCTTACATTCTTCTTGACATTTTTACAACATTGTTTATATACAAGTCTTAAACAATTAATTACAATTACAAAGTCGGCTTGACAAATAAACATAAGTGCTACTAAGTCGGCTTGACAAATAAACATAAGTGCTACTAAGTCGGCCCAAGTATGGTTACACGGTTCCTACAAACTAACTCGATGACTTTCTGATACGCGGCGTCCACTGCATTACTCAGCATCGTCATGCACTCGGTAGAAGTGAAGGCACGGTTCATACTGATCACTCGGTAGGTTTTGAACTCGGTAAATACTGGTGACTCGGTAGACATGATGTTACTCGGTTTACACTATCCTGCTCGGTTTGTACTAACTTGCTCGGTTTGCATTGTCTAACTCGGTTTGCACTGTCTGCTCGGTTTGCACTGTTTGCTCGGTTTGCACTCAGAATGCAAATAAGTGTTGTCACTAGTGGCAATTCTATTTAATGCCAACAAAAAGTCCTTCAACTGAACAATCTCCCTATACAGTGAAGATTTTCTCATAACACTCCCCCTTTGACAAGAATGGCAAAGGGTGCCAACTACCTTCACATATAAAATTTCTTCCATGATCACTCCCCTTGAGGAGTAGATCCCTACATCTAGTCCAAAAAAATGATTAGGCTCTAAGCACTTCTGGACTGATGTACCTCTGCATCATTTAGTTCTAACAAGGAGGGGCCTGAACCCCTAGCATACCTCTAAGATATTAAAAGGTATCTTTCGGTAGTTTCTTTGTAAAAATTTCCACAATATGCTCTTTTGTATTTATATATTCAAGCTTGATTTCTTTTCCTACCACCTTGTCTGTCAAGAAGTGATACTTGATAGAAATGTGTTTAGTTTTAGAGTGCATCAATAGATTCTTTGACATGTTTACTGTGCTGTTGTTATCACAATTGATAACCATAGGCTCATTAAAAATTATTCCAATGTCTCAGCATTTGTTTCATCCAAAAAAATCTAAGTGCAATTTATAGTAGTAGCAACATATTCTAATTCAGCAGTAGATTGTGCTATACAATCTTGTTTCTTACGTAGCCAAGAAACTAACTTTTTCCCAAGGAAAAATACACCACTTGTACTTTTTTTGTCATAAATATTTCCTACCCAATTAGCATCAGTATAAGCATGAAGTTCAAAGCTATCATTCATTTCATACCATAAACCATAGTCTATGGTTACTCTGAGATACCTTAGTATTCTTTTCACAATAGATAGATGAGTCTCTTTGGGTTCTGTCTGATATCTAGCCACAATTCCAATAGCTTTAGCAATATCTGGTCTAGTGTGAGTCAGATATTGTAGCCCTCCAACCATTGATCTATACAAAGTCTAAAAAACACACTTTGATTCATCATCAATAAATAGCTTTTTTCCAGTCACCATAGGTGTTCCTACTAGTTTACAGTCTTCCATACCAAATTTATTAAGAAATTATTTGAGATACTTGGTCTGAGAAATGAAAATACCATTCTCATTCTGAGTTATTTGTAGTCCAAGGAAGAATTTCATTTCACCTATCATAGACATTTCAAATTTAATTTCCATTTTTTTAGCAAACTTCTTGCAGAGATCATCATTACCTCCAAAGATAATGTCATCCACAAATTCTTCTACTATCAGGATTCCATCTTTGGTAGTTCTTAAATACAAATTATTGTCTGCATTCCCTTTTCTAAATACAAGTCGAAGTAGATACTTGTCAAACCTTGCATACCAAGCCCTAGGAGCTTGCTTCAACCCATACAAGGCTTTCTTCAATTTGCACACCATGTCTTTGTCTTCGCATAGAGGAAAGCCATCTAGTTGTTCTATGTATACTTCTTCTTCAAGATCTCCATTCAGAAATGCAGATTTAACATCCATCTGATATAATTTGAAGTATTTGTGTGCAACATAAGATAGAAATAATCTTACTGCCTCTATTCTATCAATAGGATCAATTGTTTCTTTAAATTCTATGCCTTCTTTTTGTGAGTATCCCTTACACACTAGTCTTGCTTTGTGATGCAGCAGTGGTCAGTAGAAGCCTCCAAACAGTGAGCAAAGGTGAGTTTTCAATACTCCAACACCCAAAGTGGTAGGGTCAAGTGCCCAATACTCATCACAAGTATTCAAAAATGACTAAGGAAAGGTTATCACAACCCAAATATCCAATGTGACCTAATCACTAGGTTCACCAAGGTCCTAAGCACCCAAAAACCAAGGATTGCCTAAGAGGTCTCTTTTAGCCAAATGAAAATCAAACCCCAAGACATGGAAACTAAGACCATGGGTCACCTATCAAAAATTATATGGCCTATTTAGGTCTTATCCTTATAGTTCCAATGGTTCTTTCACCATTGAACAGCTCACAAGATTATGCTGCTGCATAATCCTGAGATTCTGCTTGTAGCCCTTCCTAGAAGGAAAATTGAACATAAAACAAAATACTCCCAAATGAAGCAATGAATAGGTTATGGATTCAGATACCCTTTTTTGCTTTACTAAACATGTCAAAACACTAAGGAATCAAAATGAGTGGAGGCCACTGCTATTGCAATATTAGACCAGGCTAATAGGCCTAATTGGTGCTCCAAATGCACTACAAGTGCCCTTTATCCTATGTAAAAACACAAATTAGGAATGGAGGCATGTGAGGAAATGTGAAACAACTCAAAATCCAATTTTTTAGGCTTTGGTGAATCTCCAACCAAGTTTTAGGATGACTATCCTAATTCACTATGAGGTGCATGTATGGAGCCATACACCTAGGGCTTTGTGGCAAAACCAACTCCCTGCACATCCACTCTCCAAACCTGCATGATATGAAAGCACATTGAAAATACTTTGATTCCACCAAGGGGAATCAATTTTCATGGAATGTGCCTAAACTATCAGGCCCTATCACAAACCCTAATTTTAAGCCTCAATCCCAGGCACTGTCACTAAAAATCAGATATCTTTCAAACTAGGGATGATCAACACATGAGACCAAGTGTAAATGAAAGGTGATTCAATTATTCAACCTTTTTAATCACTATTTCATGCCCTCATGTCTGTACATATCTATACAAAGTTCTGAAACATGAAATTTACAGAGAAAAGTTGGTTATTTTATTGATATTTGCCAAAATTACATATTGTATCCTATCACCTACTTGTAAGGGCTTGTATAGGATTCTCCCAATGGTTACATGAGTGTTTTGAACCAACTAGCCATTTGGGAGAGGTATAACAAGATTTTAACAACTTTTAGAAAGTTGCTCAAAAGTTGCTTGACAACTTTTACAGCAACTTTTACATTTTTCTGCAATTTTGCAAATCTAGTGACCAAAATTGGTCCTATCCTTATTTTGATGATCCCTAATGGATCCAAACATAGAAAATCATGAAAATACCTATACCTAGGGCATTGGATCATGAGTGACCAATAGTTGGACCAAGGGCTCATAAAATGCCAATCTTAGAACTATGGCCTTACAATGAGATCCCATGACTAACTCTTATCCTAAGCATGACCTTAGTGTGAAACCCTAGGTTCCATAGGAGTGCTTATTGAATGAAGATTAGGTTCTTATACACCATACTCCCCTAGATTTTTAAAACTCAAGTCCCTACCTGAGGATAGCTGCTCCACCGAAGTGCCATGCTATTGTATTTGATCCTTGGTGAGCCATGTAGCATCAATGTTTGGGAGGCCCCTCCATTTGACTAAGTACTACATGTACTTCTTAGATCTAGTTTGTTTTAATAGCTTGGAGTCTAAAATTGCTTCAATCTCCACTAGTTTTCTTTGTGGAAGATCAGTGACATAGTCTTTATCCTCAATGCTTGTGTCCTTACCTTGCTCATTGCTTGAACCTGCTGTAACTTTATATGGTGTGAGGTCTGCAATGTTGAAGATTGGAGAGATCTGCAAAGTTGGAGGAAGGGATATCTCATAGGAATTGTCACCTATTTTCTTAAGTATGCTACAGGGGCCTACTTTCTTCATTTGAAGCTTGGAGTATCTACCCTTAGGTAGTCTCTCCTTCCTAAGAAATGCCCTAACCCTGTCCCCTATTTTGAAATGGACCTCTCTTCTTTTCTTGTCACCATTTTCTTTGTACTTTGAACTAGACCTTTGCAAAGTTTCCTTCACTTGTTGTTGTACCTTTGATATAAGCTCTGCCAGTTCTTGGCCTTGAGCACTGATTCTGAAATCAGAGGGGAGTTCCATTAGATCTAATGGTCCCTTGGGGTGCAAACCATACACTACTTGAAATGGAGTCTTGTCAATTGACCTATTTATTGAGTCATTGAAGGCAAACTCTACTTGGGGTAGGATGGTATCCCAACTTTGTGAGTATTGCTTGGCTAGACATCTTAAAAGATTTCCTAGGGACCTATTACCACCTCAGTCTACCCATCTTTTTGAGGGTGATAGGCAGAGCTATAGGTGAGATTTGTACCCAACTTCTTGAAGAGTGTCCTCCAAAAGTGCCCTTGAAACTTTACATCTCTGTCTGATACAATTGTCTAAGGTAAGCCATGAATTATAACTACTTCCTTGAAGAAGAGATTGGCTATATGAGATGCATCATTTGTGCTCTTGCATGGCACAAAGTGGGCCATTTTGCTGAACCTATCCACTATGGAAAACACACTATCAAATCCTTGCTTGGTTTTAGGTAGTCCCATGACAAAATCCATTGAAATGGATTCCCAAGGCCTTGAAGGGATTGGTAAGGGTTGGTAGAGCCCTTGATTTTTTATCATTCCCTTAGCTTTTTGGCAGATTGTACAAGTTTTAATAAACTTTTTGACCTCATTATTCAACTTGGGCCAAAAATAACTCCTCTTTACTATGTCTGTTGTCTTGTTAATGCCAAAGTGACCTGCTAGGCCACCACAATGCTTTTCTCTAATTATGTTTTCTCTCATTGAACACTTGGGTATGCATAGTTGTGCTCCCTTGAATAGAAGGCCATTCTAAATTAGATATTTAGAGAAATTAGTATGATATCTGCCCTCCATCTTTATACAAATCTGATATATCTCAAAAAAATCAAGGTCATCCGGGTATAGGTGTTTGAGGGACTCAATTCCCACACTTTGTAGTTGAACTTCTTCAACTAGACCAATCCTCCTACTAAGTGCATCAGAAAATTTGTTTGCTACACCCTTTTTATGCTGAATGTTGAAGGTATAGGCCTGCAATTTCTCTACCCATTTGAGATGCCTGACTGGAAGTTTTTCTTGTGAATTCAGGAAGCTTAGTGCATGGTTGTCTGTGTAGACTACAAACTCCTTTTGGATAAAGTAGTGCCTCCATTTCTTGAGGGATTGGACCATGGCATAAAGCTCTAGGTCATAAGTGAAATACTTCCTCTTGGCCTCATTCAATGTCTCAGAAAAGAAAGCAACTGCCTAGCCTTCTTGGCTTAGGACTACCCCTATAGCCAAATTACTTGCATATGTCTCCATAGTGAAGACCTTGTTGAAATAAAGGAGGACCAAGATAGGGTATTGAGAGACTCTATTCTTCAAGTATTGGAATGCATCATTGGCTTCCTTTGTCTATGCAAACTTAGTCTTCTTTCCACCTTTGATTGTTTCAAGCATTGGTGCACACACATGACTAAAATTTTTAATGAATTTCCTATAAAATGTTGCAAGCCCATGGAAGCTCCTTACATCACCTTGATTCTTTGGTGGAGGCCAATTAATGATTGCATCTACCTTCTCAAGATCTATATTGAGGGTACCCTATGATATCACAAAACTTAGGAATACAAGTTCCTTTCTCATAAACATGCATTTTTCCAAGTTGATTACCAACTTGTGTTGATGGAGTCTTCTTAGTACCTATTCCACATGATCAAGATGGTCTTCCTTGCTATGACTGAATATTAGTATGTCATCAAGGTAAACAACAACAAATTTTCCAATAAAATCTATGAATATCTCATTCATAAGCCTCATAAAAGTGCTAGGGGCATTTCTTAATCCAAAGGGCATTACTAACCATTCAAAAAAACCTTTAGTAGTCTTGAATTCTATTTTCCATTCATCTCTAGGCTTGATTCTGATTTGATGGTAACCAGACTTTAAGTCTATCTTGGTGAAGTAGCAAGCACCTCCTAGTTGATCCAATAGGTCCTCAATCCTTGGCATGGGAAATCTGTACCTTATTGTAATTTTGTTTAGGGCCCTGCTATCAGTGCATAACCTCCATTTGACATCCTTTTTAGGAGCCAAAACTGAGGGTACAGCATAAGGACTGAGACTCTTTTGAATGAGCCCTCTTTCCAATAATTCAATGACCTATTTTGCAATCTCTACATGTTGCAATGATTTTATTTTGTATGGTGCCTTATTAGGTAGGGATGAGCCTAGTATGAGGTCTATTTGATGACTAATGTCCCTAATGGGAGGGAGGCTAGAGGACAGGTCACTAACTATGACTTCTTTGTACTTTTGCAGCAGATTTTTGACTTCATTTGGCATGGGCTCTTCTTGACTAGACCTAATGTTATCTTTGGGTTTTGAAATTAGGACAAATGGTTCAATATCAGATTCTTTCAAATTTTTCAACATCTCCTTTTCCCCCATGATAATCACAGTGGGTTCCTTTTCAGTTTTGCTATCTGGTAGGGGCTTCATAGTGAAGGTCTTCCCATCTTTGGTGATGGAGTAGGTGTTCTTCCTACAATGGTGGGTGACATCAACATCAAATTGCTAGGGCCTACCTAGAAGGATGTGAGATGCATCCATCTCAACAACATCACAAATGACCTTGTCCTTCAAGTCAGCAATAGAAAACTCTATCCAAGCTTGTTCTGTGACTAGAGTTTGTTGGCCTTTGGTTAACCATGATACATGATAGGGGCAAGGGTGTGGCTTCTTAGGCAATTTTAATTTCTGAACCATTTCACAAGACACAATATTTTTCGTTGAACCAAAATCAATAAGAAGATTGCATACCTTTTCATGACACTTGATCTTTGTCCTGAAGAGATTCTTTCTTTGTGGAGGCTCTTGGGTTTGTGGTACTTGAAGGAAGACCTGCCTCATCATTAGACACAATCCTTCTTCTAGTTCCAGGTCTCTAGCATCAGCATTGTCTTCTTTCTTATCTTCTTGGACAAGTTGTTCTCTCCTCTCACCTTGGTTATTATTGTTTCTCTTCTCAGGGCATCTTCTTGCATGGTGTCCCAATTGGTTACAATAGAAACACTTCAATGGTCCATTACCTCTTCCTAAATTTGTCCTTCCTCTATTGAAAGGTTTTCTTCCTCTATAGTTTCCTCTTGAATTAGAGTCACTACTTTCCTTATCTCCTTGGTTAGGGGTCTTGCTGCTGTTGCCACTACTTTATCCCTTGTTCCAAGAGTTTTTTTTGCCTCTAAAACTCTTCCCACTATCATTGCTCTTTCCTTTTCCAAAATCCTGCTTCCTCTTCCATTTTTCCTCTACCTTAAGTGTCATCTGATAGCACCTATTGACTATGGTAGGGTAGTGTAGACTCAACTCTTCTTGAATGGATACTTTAAATCCATTCATGTACCTTGCTAGCTTTTCTTCCTCATCTTCAACCATATTGGTCTTCATGCACAATTTCAAGAACTCCTCAGTGTATGAGCCCACATCCATGTCTTTTTTTTTTAGACTTTGCTTCCTCCTATGGAGTTGACTCCATTTCAAGCAGTGTATGGTTTTCACCCCAAGGGACCGTTAGATCTAATGGAACTCCCCTCTAATTTCAGAATCAGTGCTCAAGGCCAAGAACTGGCAGAGCTTATATCAAAGGTATAGCAGCAAGTGAAGGAAACTTTGCAAAGGTCTAGTTCAAAGTACAAAGAAAATGCTAACAAGAAAAGAAGAGAGGTCCATTTCAAAATAGGGGACAAGGTTTGGGCATTTCTAAGGAAGGAGATACTACCTAAGGGTAGATACTCCAAGCTTCAAATGAAGAAAGTAGGGCCCTGCAGCATACTTAACAAAATAGGTGACAATGCCTATGAGATAGCCCTTCCTCCAACTTTGTAGATCTCTCCAATCTTCCACATTATAGGCCTCACACCATATAAAGTTACAGCAAGTTCAAGCAATGAGCAAGGTAAGGACACAAGCATTAAGGATGAAGACTATGTCACTGATCTTCCACAAAGAAAACTAGTGGAGATTAAAGCAATTTTAGACTCCAAGCTATTAAAACAAACCATATCTAAGAATTACATGCAGTACTTAGTCAAATGGAGGGGCCTCCCAAACATTGATGCTACATGGCTCACCTAGGATCAAATACAACAGCATGGCACTTCGGTGGAGTAGCTATCCTTAGGTAGGGACTTGAGTTTTAAAAATCTAGGGGAGTATGGTGAAAGAGCACCTACTCTTCATTCAACAAGCACTCCTATGAAACCTAGGGTTTCACACTAAGGTCAGTCTTAGGATAAGAGTTAGTCATGGGATCTCATTGTAAGGCCATAGTTCCAAGATTGGCATTTTATAAGCCCTTGGTCCAACTATTGGTCACTCATGATCCAATGCCCTAGGTATAGGTATTTTCATGATTTTCTATGTTTGGATCCATTAGGGATCATCAAAATAAGGATAGGACCAATTTTGGTCACTAGATTTGCAAAATTGTAGAAAAATGTAAAAGTTGCTGTAAAAGTTGTCAAGCAACTTTTGAGCAACTTTCTAAAAGTTGTTAAAATCTTGTTATACCTCTCCCAAATGGCTAGTTGGTTCAAAACACTCATGTAACCATTGGGAGAATCCTATACAAGCCCTTACAAGTAGGTGATAGGATACAATATGTAATTTTGGCAAATATCAATAAAATAACCAACTTTTCTCTGTAAATTTCATGTTTCAGAACTTTGTATAGATATGTACAGACATGAGGGCATGAAATAGTGATTAAAAAGGTTGAATAATTGAATCACATTTCATTTACACTTGGTCTCATGTGTTGATCATCCCTAGTTTGAAAGATATCTGATTTTTAGTGACAGTGCCTGGGATTGAGGCTTAAAATTAGGGTTTGTGATAGGGCCTGATAGTTTAGGCACATTCCATGGAAATTGATGCCCCTTGGTGGAATCAAATTATTTTCAATGTGCTTTCATATTATGTAGGATTGGAGAATGGATGTGCAGGGAGTTGGTTTTGCCACAAAGCCCTAGGTGTATGGCTCCATACATGCACCTCATAGCAAATTAGGATAGTCATCCTAAAACTTGGTTGGGGATTCACCAAAGCCTAAAAACTTGGATTTTTATTTTTTCACATGTCCTCACATGCCTCCATTCCTAATTTGTGTTTTGGCATAGGAGAAAGGGCACTTGTAGTGCATTTGGAGCCCTAATTAGGCCTATTAGCCTGGTCTAATATTGCAACAGCAGTGACCTCCACTCATTTTCACTCCTTGGTGTTTTAACATGTTTAGTAAACCCCAAAAGGGTATCTTAATCCCTAACCTATTCATTACTTCATTTGGGAGTATTTTTTTTTATGTACAGTTTTCCTTCTAGGAAGGGCTACAAGCAGAATCTTAGGATTATGTAGCAGCATAACCTTGTGAGTTGTTCAATGGTGAAAGAACCATTGGAACTATAAGGATAAGACCTAAATAGGCCAGATCATTTTTTATAGGCTACCCCTGGTCTTAGTTTCCATGTCTTGGGGTTTGATTATCATTTGGCTAAAAGAGACCTCTTAGTCAATCCTTGGTTTTTGGGTGCTTAGGACCTTGGTGAACCTAGTGATTAGGTCACATTGGATATTTGGGTTGTGATAACCTTTCCTTAGTCCTTTTTGAATACTTGTGATGAGTATTGGGCACTTGACCCTGCCACTTTGGGTGTTGGAGGATTGAAAATTCACCTTTTCTCATTGTTTGGAGGCTTCCGCTAACCACTGCTGCATCACTTTGTTCCTTACAATTGTTCCTTCTTCATCCATCTTATTTCTAAAGACCCATTTTGTTCCTATAACATTTTTATTTTTAGGTCTTGGAACCAATTCCAAAGTATTATTTTTCTTTATCTTATCCAATTCTTCTTTCATGGCATTTATCCAAGATTCATCTTTAAAGGCTTCATTTGTATTTTTTGGCTCAACTTGAGAAATCAAATAAATTTATTCTCTAACTTTAGATCTAGTTAGCACTCCCTGATTGGTATTGCCAATAATTTGATTTTCAAGATGATTACTTTTATTATACCTTGGAGTTTTTGGAGTTTCATTAGTCTTGCTAGTATCATCACAAGCCTCTTTTTCAAGAACATAAGAGGGCTCACTACCCAAGGCTCACTGCCCAAAGAAGGTTATGTCCACCTTCTAAACTCACTAGTTTGCAACAAGTGTATATGTAGAAATACATAATCTTATGAATTGTTTGCTAGCAACTCTCTTTGTTTGACCAGTTTCAATGAAGTGCACTAATAATCCTCTGCTCTACAGACAGTAGACACAAGTTCGCAACCTCCTTATATCAAGTATATCACATCCATGTCTCTTCCAAAGAAAAGACCTTTCATTTATACCTTATTACATTTTACCAAGAAAAGGTTGGCCAATAAGGCTTTCCTAATTACAAACAATTACATAAGCCCTTGCTAAGATACACACAGTATCAAAAACAAGTTTACAATGATTAAATTACAACAATTAAGGACTGACATCCATGAATTATGCTTTCCAAACAAAACACATGCTTCATTCCCTGAGTCAGCTTCAGAATAAGCCATTGCTAGAGCACACGCCACAGATGATATCACCAATCATTCTGTACCTTACGCTGACCAATGAATAAATGTCATTACCTCTTCCATCATCCTTCAAGATCACATACCTTGAATCCAATCCCTCTGAAATCTATACCTAAAACTCATAGACTAACTCTATCAATTCTCACTATCACAGTCCAGTGACTAGTCTTTACCAAAATAGTTGTATCTTTCTTAATATGCATCAATTAATGATGTGATCACAGATATAAGATCACAACATCTATCTGAACTCTCATCTGACTTTGCAGCATCTGAAACATCCATATTGCTAATGCATGGGTGGTTATTGAGACATGTAATATGTTTAATCACTACGTTATTGAATGGGCACTCATACTATTGTCATTTGTGTTTTGTCACTGATGTCAACATATGCTTCTATGAAGAAGCCAGGTTGGTAATCACAGTGTATAGTTTGTGTATGGATGTCTCAGATGCTATGAAGTTAGATGAGATTTTAGATGGATGTTGTGATCTTATATCTGTGATCGCCTCATTAATTGATGCATATTAAGAAAGATATAGCTATTTTGGTAAAGACTGGTCACTGGACTGTAACAGTGAGAATTGACAGAGTTAGTCTCTAAGTTTTTGGTATAGATTTTAGAGGGATTGGATTCAAGGTATGCAATCTTGAAGGATGATGGAAGAGGTACTAGTGGATATTCATTGATCAGAACAAGGTATGGAATGATTGGTGACATCATATGTGGCGTGTGCTCTGGTGATGGCATATTCTAAAGCTGACTCATGGAATGAAGAGTGTGTTTTGTTTGGCAAGCATAATTAAAGGATGTTGGTCCTTAATTGTTGTAATGTAATCATTGTAAACTTATTTTTGATATCATGTGTATCTTAGCAAGGGCTTATGTAATTGTTTGTAATTAGGAAATCCTTATGGGCTGACCTATTCTTGGTAAAATATAATAAGGTATAAATGAAAGGTCTTTTCTTTGGAAGAGACATGGATGTGATACATATGATATAAGGATGTTGTGAACTTGTGTTTTTTGTATGTAGAGCAGATGTTTATTGGTGGACTTCATTGGAACTAATCAAGAAAAGACAGTAGCTGGCAAACAATTCAAAAGATTGTGTATTTCTTCATATACACTTGTTGTGAACTAGTGAGTTTAGAAGGTGGACTTAACCTTCTTTGGGTAGTGAGCCTTGGGTAGTGAGCCCTCTTTTGTTCTTGACTCCTAACAGGGTCTATCCTCTAACAAGGACTATGTATTGTAATGTTTCAATAAGCTCCTAATAGGGCTATATCTTCTAACAAGGATTACTATACTCTCAGTACATTATTTGTGGGTGCTAATTCCCACCGAGATTTTTACCTTTAACAGGGTTTCCCTGAGACCAAAATTCTATGTTATTGTGTTGGCATTCATTGTGTTCATTGGATCTGAATTTTTAGTAGCATTGGTTTCTTTTATCTCTGATATCTAGCTGTTGTCATACATTCTTTCCTGTATTTGAAATTTCTCATCTATTCTTACGTTGTTACTTTCAACCATCTTCCTCAATCTTAGATTGAAACATTTGTATGCCTTGCTTTTAACAAAGTAACCAAGGAAGATACCTTCATCACTTCTAGCATCAAATTTCCCTATCTCATCATCCCTTTTGATTTAACATTTGCTACCAAAAATTTTGAAATATTTCATAGTAGGAGTATGATCAAACCATAGTTCATAGGGATTCTATCTTGTACCTTCTCTGATTTGAATTTTGTTTAATGTGTACACTGATATTCCAATAGCCTCTCTCCAATGTACATGAGATACATTTCCTTCAATTAGCATTGTCCTTGCAGCATCAATTATAGTCATGTTTCTTTGCTCTACTATCCCATTCTGTTGTGGAGTCCTAGGAGTAGATGTTTGTCTTTTTATTCCATGCTCTTCACAGTATGAATTAAATAAATCTTATGTAAACTCTCCACCTCTGTCTGATCTTAAATAGTTTATTTTTAGTCCCGATTCATTCTCAACTTTTTCTTTAAACAACTTGAATTTATCAAATGCTTCTAGTTTGCTTTCCCATGACACATTCTCTGCATACAATGTTAGAAGGTTTCACAATCTTCAATAGATCTCTTACTGCATTAGCCATACTTGCCTTCACAATGTTTTCAAAATTAACATGACAGAATCTTTTATTCCATAACCAACTGTCATCTACCTATGCAACAAAACAAGAGGCTCTAGATGTGTTTAGTTCAAAAACATTTCCTCTAGATTTTGAACCGGTAGGAATCAGTTTTCCTTCCTTGCCTCTGATGAAGCATTTACCATTAACAAAACTTAACTAAAATTCTTTATCCATAATCTATCTGACACTCAACAAATTATGTTTCAGTCCTTCAACAAGTAGTATATTGTCTGTATTAGTCTTTCCATCCAGAGTGATGGATCGTACTCCTATGATGGATTTTGGGAGATTATCTACAAACCTTACAACACCTCAATCATAATTTACTAATTTAATAATTTTTTTCTTATCACCAGTCATGTGATGAGAACATCCGCTATCAATTATCTATTCATTTTTCTTGTCAACATGAGATACTAAGGTTTTTTCCTCATGAACTGGTTCATCTTTAATAGCAACAAATCCAATCTCTTCACAGCAACACTCCCCCTTTGACAACAATGGAAAAGGGTGCCATGGGGCTTCAACTACCTCCACATATAAACTCTCTCCTATGATCACTCCCCCTGAGGAGTAGATCCCTACATCCAGTCTAGAAAAAGATAAGGCTCTGATACCAATTGTTAGGAATAACAGTACACAATACAACTAAGAGGGGGGGTGAATCAGTTGCATGATAGAATATTAAACTTTTAAACTTTTAATCTTATCAACATCAGATCCAATAAACACAATGAATGCCAACACAATAACATAGAATTTTGGTCTCCGGGAAACCTTGTTAAAGGTAAAAACGCCGGTGGGAATTAGCACCCACAAATAATGTACTGAGAGTATAGTGATCCTTGTTAGAAGATATAGCCCTGTTAGGAGCTTATTGAAACATTACAGTACATAGTCCTTGTAAGAGGATAGACCATATTAGGAGTCAAGAACAAAAGAGGGCTCACTGCCCAATGGTCACTACCCAAAGAAGGTTAAGTCCACCTTCTAAACTCACTAGTTTGCAACAAGTGTATATGAAGAAATACACAATCTTTTGAACTGTTTGCCAGCAACTATCTTTGCTTGATTAGTTCCAATGAAGTCCAAAAATAATCCTCTTCTCTACATATAGCAAACACAAGTTTGCAACCTCCTTATATCACATGCATGTCTCTTCCAAAGAAAAGACCTTTCATTTATACCTTATTACATTTTACCAAGAATAGGTCAACCCATAAGGCTTTCCTAATTACATTTTACCAAGAATTATAAAGAAAAATTCAAGAACAAGTAGCCATAAGGCAGAAAAGAGAAAAAGAAAAAGAAGAAAGAATCAGACAGGCTATGATAAAGGCTGACCAGTTAAGAAGACAATTTCTCGACTTGGAAGCTATAAATTATGTGCCTTTCCCTGAACAGACAAATGAGTAGCCTATTGTTTACCAAGCTTTTGAAACAAGGGTTCCAAGGGATAAAGGGAAACAAAAAGAAAAGGGGATTTCTATTGAGGAGCCTATAATTTCTAAGGGAAGTGTTGACCAAGCTTTGAGATTAGAGGCAGACTTGGAAAAGGCCAAAAGGGAGCAACAGTTGTTGGCCAAACAACTTGAAAGAGCAGAATTAGAAGCTGCAACATTAGAAATGAAAAGAAAAATTGATTTTCTTAAAAGGTCTGTAGGACCTACAAATTTTGGCAATTCAAATGTGACACAAGGAGCAGATGTTGCAAACACAACTAATCAGACAGGTGGCATTCCCCCACCAGGAGGATTCAATGGTGCTGCCACTACAAATACTAATGCATCCACATCTCAAGGTGTTGGTTTTCCTATTTCTAGGATTATACATGAAAGATGCAAACAGTTGGTTTTCAATGGCATTCCTGGTTATCCCAACCCCATCCCTAAAGAAATTAGAAAGAAGCTTCCTAAATTTATAGGAAGTAATGTTGTAACTTGTGAGGAGCATTTAAAAAAATTCATTGATGTAATTGATGATTACAATATTGTGCCAGATGATGTTATCATGAAATTGTTTGTGCAGTCTCTAATAGAAGATTCAAGAGACTAGTTTAGAGCCTTGCCTCATGGTAGCATAGGTTCATGGAATCAGCTTAAGCATTGTTTCAAAGAGAAATATGGTGATAAAACACATGAGGGTTTCATGTTGAATGAATTCAATAACATAAAAAAGGATTTCAATGAAGATGTTGTTGAATTTAATCTCAGGTTTCAAAAGGCCATGCACAAATTATTACAGGTCATTAGATTGGATGACAGGGTATGCCTTGTCACATACTTGAATGCCTTTGACTCAAAGATGGGTTACTTATTGAGAGACAAGAATCCAAGGAGTCTTGTTGAAGCCTACAAGTTAGCTATGAATATAGAGAGTAATCAAAGAATCTTAGGGAAGTTGGGAAGGAGAGAAGACAATAGGTTACCTTTGTTGAATAGAAAGGATCAAGGAAAGCCCCAGGGTGTCAAACCTAAAGATGATGAAATCTTGAATAAAATTCTTAAAGCAATCAAAGATTTGAAGCCTGGTGAAAATAGAGGTAACAAAGCTGCAGGAGGGGACAAGCCTCCCTTCAACAATTTTAATAAGTTGCCAAGGATGCAGAACTATCCTTACAATACTCAGTGGAAAGATGGGAAACCTTTTATCCCAGACAAAGGGGATATGCCAAATAATAGGACCCCTGACCCATTACAAAGAAATTCAATGAATGTAGTGGAAGAAGTCCCATGGTGCATCACTTTTCAATCACCACATGACTCTGATTATTGTGCCATATCCCAAAATGTATCTCCTCAAGAAGAAGAGGAGTGCACTGAGGAACAGCCTTATGATGACCAAGGATGTGGGATGTTTTCTTCTCATGTTTTGAGTGAAGTAGATTCTGCTGAGGAGGATGAAAATCAAGATGCCTCATTTTCCCAAACCAGAAATGGATCATACCATCAACAAGTCTTTTCAGATGATGAAGATAGTGAGCCTGACAACATTCAATGCAATGTTCAAAAGGATGACTCAGCAACTACCTTAAGAAGGCCCTCTAATGAGGAGATTGCTTTGATAACAACTAACTTGGTTACTCAGGCAAAGGAAAATTATAACTTAAGAAATAGAGTCATGGGTGATTCAGATCCTAAGCCTGCTGGCATTTTTATAAAGAAAACAGATAAGGATGCAAGAACATCATAGGAGAAAATCAAAAATTCTCCTCATGCTGATAAAGTTAAAGTAAAGAAAAATGTTAAGCCTAACATTGTTTATAAGGTTAAAACCAAACCTACAATAGAGGAAGTGCCAATTGTGAGAAAAGAGACTGAAATTCAAGATAGAAAAAATGCTAATATGCCTATTTAGGAAAATAAGGAAGTTACAGATCCAAAGCCTGATGTACTTGATTCCAAATATGTCTCGGTTGATATGAGAAAGTTATTATCTCAAATTACTGTCAAGGTTCCATTGTTAGAAATGATGAGAATTGAAGAGCATAAAGAAAAAGCTCTAAATTGGGTTAATAGTGTGGCTCCCATGAATTCCCAAAGAATTGAAGGAACTGAGGAATAGATGACCTTTTTAAATAATGAAAATGGAAACTGTACTAAAGAAATTGTTTCTAAAATTCCTCAAATCTATTTGGATACAAATGTTGCTAGTACCATAGCAGGAACAGTTGACGATTTCTTTTTGACTTTACAGATAAATGGAAAGATGTTAAAAAATTGCATGATTGATTCTGGAGCATCCAATACTGTCATGCCTACTAAGGTCATGAAATCTTTGGGATTGAAAGTAAACACCCCTCATGGTAGATGTCAGGCAATGGATTCAAGGGAGGTTCCAGTAATAGGTACTATTAAGGCCTTACCTTATAGATTGGCTGCATATCCCAATAAACAACTAACTATGAGTGTCTTGGTAGTTGATATTCCTCCCTAGTATGGGATGTTACTATCAAGAAAGTGGAGTGCATCTATGGGAGGAAGCATACAGTGTGACCTATCATTTTCCACTTTCAATTTTGAAGGGGAAAGTATCAAAGTTACTAGAGAATCTAGAACTCCACACATGATTGAACAAGAGGAGCAGGACAACATGAATTGTTTCCTTGATACTGAAATCAATGCCTTCAAAGTCCAAGATAAGAAAGAAGATGAAGGTATTGACCCTGTTTATATATCAAAAAGTCAAGAAGGATGGATTGAGCTAGATAGTCTTTGGACTAAGTATTTTGATGGAGCAAGTAGCAAGGAAGGATATGGAGCTGGAATATTGCTCATATCCCCTGGTGGTAAAACTTTCAAGTTCTCATTTTCTTTATTGTTTGCATGCACAAATAATGTGGCAGAGTATGAGGCTCTGTTAATTGGTTTGAGATTGGCATCAAGACATGGCATAAAATGTTTAAAAGTGGTGGGTGACTCTGAATTGGTTGTATCCCAAATAAGATCAAAGTATGCTTCCAAGAACCAAAAATTAAAGCAATATAGGAATGTTGTATGGGATGAGATTGAGTGTTTCAGTGCTTTTAATATCTGCTGGATGGAGAGAAGCTGTAATAGGATGGCAGATCTACTAGCTAATATAGCCCTTAGACCAGAAGATGCTACTTTTGCAGATGTGTCTAATATTGGGGTACAAGCCAGGCCTTCCATTCCTAACAATCTAGATAATTGGCAAGTCTTTTATGATGATCAAGACATATTAAGATTTCTCCATTGTGAATCTCACTTTGGTGATAAAGAAATGGATTTCAGCTCTTATATTAATACAGTAAATGGTAGGGATGTCATTTTCAGGAACAAAGTGTTATAGTTGAAATCAAACAGAGTTCCTAAAGGATTGGTTGCTCTTGAAAGAGAATTTGACAACAAGGATAAGACTTTCCCTGCTAGTACTAGTAAAACTAATAAGCTGGAGGAGATAAATTTGGGCACAAGAATAGTCCCTAAGAAAGTTTATATAGGCAGGTCTCTATCCCTAAGAACTAGAAAAAATTTGATTGATCTCCTCAGGAGATTTAGGCATGTTTTTGCCTAGTCTTATGAAGATCTTAAAGCCTATAGGGAGGACCTTTTTCAACATGAGATTCCACTAAAGGAAGGCACAAAACCCTTTAGGCAGAAATTGAGACCTGTTAATCCAACCTTGGCACCTAAAATGCAGGATGAACTTAGGAGGATGATGGATGCTGGAATCATCAAACCTATTAGGCATTCCACATGGGTTTCAAATCTGGTGCCGGTTAGAAAGAAAAATGGTGATATCAAGTTATGTGTAGATTTTAGGAATCTGAACATAAATTCCTTGAAGGATAATTATGGATTACCAAATGTGGAGAATATGTTACAAAAAGTCACTGGGTCAGAGTTGATGTCCATGATGGATGGATTTTCTGGTTACAATCAAGTCATGGTCAAAGACATAGAGCAATTCAAGACTGCATTTACAACCCCATGGGGAACATATGTCTATGTAAGGATGCCTTTTGGGTTGACAAATACTGGTGCCACTTTTCAAAGGGCTATGGATGTAGCCTTTGCAGATTTTATTGACAGATTCATGGTGGTGTATCAAGATGACTTAACAGCTTTCTCAGCCAAGGAGGAACAACATTGCCAACACCTTGAGAAGATTTTTATCAGAGCATTAGAATATGGGGTATCTCTAAATCCAAAAAAGTGTTCCTTTGGTGTGACAGAAGGAAGGTTACTTGGGCACATTGTTTCAAAAGATGTTGTAAGGATAGATCCTGAAAGAGTTGAAGCAATAGACAAACTAACTCTACCAAAGAATATAAAAGGAATTCAATCCTTTTTAGGGAAAGTTAACTTCTTGAGGAGATTTATATCTAACTTTGCAGAGATTAGTATTCCTATATCAAGGATGTTAAAGAAAGGAGCAAAGGTTGAATGGAATACTAAAGCAATTCAAGCTTTCAATGACATTAAAAAGGCCATAAAACATGCCCCAGTCTTAAAGACACCAGATTATAGCAAGCCAATGTAAATTTTCTCTTTTGCATCTGCCCATACTATTGCTGCAGTGCTATTACAAAAGAATGCTGAGGGTTTTGAACAACCCATCTCCTTTTTCAGCAAGACTTTGCAGGTAGCAGAATTGAATTATGATATTATTGAAAAGCAAGTGTATGCTTTGGTCACAGCTATAAAAACATTTAGATGTTATTTGATAGGAGCTACCATGGTTGCTTATGTACCAAGTGCTGCAATCAAAGATATCTTAGTCCAACAGGAGATCTCAAGAAGAAGATGTAGGTGGATTAATAGAATTCAAGAGTTTAACATTGATATCCACATTAAAAAATTGGTCAGAGGATTAGGCCTAGCAAAATTGATGGCCCAGAGTAATCTAAATGCAAACCAAATAAACATGTTGGAAGAGGATCAGAGGCCTTATATATGCAACATGGACTATTGTGAATGGTACAAGGATATTGTCAAATATTTGCAAAAGATGATTTTAACCCCTAGGATGGATGAAAATAAGAAAAGAACTATTAAACTCCAATCAATAAGGTATGAAATTATAAAGGGTGAGCTTTGGTGGAGGAGTAATGAAGGTGTTTTACTTAGATGTGTAGATCAAGAAAGAGCCAAGCTTCTAATGAAGGAAATGCACAGTGGAGTTTGTGGAGGGCATTATATGGCTAAAACTACAGCTCACAAGATCATTAGAGCAGGTTTTTGGTGGCCTACACTTTTCAAAGATTCCCATCAGTTTGTTAAGAAATGTGATCCTTGCCAAAGGTTTGCAGGAAAGTTAAAATTTGGTGGAAATGTTCCACTCAAACCTATTTTTGTTCAGGCTCCTTTCTAGAAATGGGGTATAGATTTCATTGGAGAAATTCCTAGTAAGTCCAGTGGTGGACATTCTTATATCTTGGTGGTAACTGACTATTTCACTAAATGGGTTGAGGCAATCCCTACAAGAAGGGCAACTAGCAAAGTAGTGACAGATTTTATGATGCAGAATATTTTGACAAGATTTGGTTGCCCAAAAACTGTGGTGGTTGATAATGCATTATGTTTTAGATCAGAGGAGTTTGTTGATTTTTGCAGACATAATGGTATTAGAATTTCATACTCATCTGCTTATCATCCACAAGGCAATGGTCAAGCATAATCTAGCAATAAAAGTTTGGTTAAAATCCTGAAAAGAGTCTTGGATCAAAATAAGAAGGCTTGGGATTCTAAGTTGTTACAAGCCTTATGGGCTGACAGGGTTATAGTCAAGAAAGCAATAGGGTGTGCCCCTTTTGACTTAGTATATGGGATTAATGCCAGATTGCCTCAAAATAATTTTCTACAGATGTACCAGTTCATCCAAACTTATGATGATGATGTAGAAGAAGACATGACAATTAGGATAAATGACTTGATTCAACTCAATGAGTTAAGGGTTGATGCACATGATAAAAATGAAAAGTTGCAAGCCAAGTGTAAAGTCTTATATGACAAGAAGACTACTCAAAAATCTTTCACAGAAGGAGATATGGTTTTGATGTGGAATGCAAGGCCTGAAGACAAAGGCAAGCATGGCAAGTTTGACCCCATTTGGTTAGGACCATTTATTATTGAAGAAAAATGGGGAGAAAATTCTTATTTTCTATAAAATTTGGTAGGAGAACTCCTTGAATTACCTGTTCATGGTCAATTCTTAAAACCTTATTTCTCTTGAAAGTTTTTTGCAGTCTGTGTCACCAGTTTTTAGTTTAGGTTTTTGTGTGCATTTCCCTATTTTCTGGTCATCTTTGTTCTGGTCTGTTGTACCAAGAGATTCTAAATTCTCATTGTACCTACAGGAGGTACATGTCCCCAATTAGAGCCATTGTTATCACTGTTTAAAAAAAATTTAGCTCCGTTCAAGTATTTTTGGAAAATATTCAAGTGTCAACCTTTTATGTTCTATTTCATGAGAAAATCTTATGTTTGGAAAACCCTAGTTTCAAAACTGAAAGTCCTGTTGTAATTTCTCATTACCTTTTTGGACTTACTAATCGCTCAAATAAGCATGTGCTATTTATTGACCCCTTTTCCTTTCACTTTATGTGTCAAGCGGTTAGGTTTTAATTTTGGCTTTACCCCTTTTAAACATTAACCATTTCTTTTAAGCCTAAGTTTTGGTTAAAATTCCAAAAAATTCAAGCCTTTAAATGAGTGGTTGTCGTTGCACCGTAAGACTCCTGGTTGTTAGATTCTCTGACATGCGAAATAGAGACACAGCACCACCTGTCCTTGCAGGCCCGTTTGTTTTTGTAAGAGCGCTGACCTTTAACAAGTGAATTAGATCTACGGTTGTCGTTATACCGTTGGCCCAAGATGCATGCCCGTTAGTCTTGTGAAATGGCGACAACTGTCAGATCTCCTTTTGTTTGAAATAATGCTCGGTGGGTCCTGACAGTGCCAGGTCATTAAGATTTGTCCACCTTTTTTTGGGTTTTCAGATGGTGATGGGGTAGCTGATAGGGTTTTTAAAAGGTAGTAAAGAATAGTCAGAGGGGCCCGCTTTATATACACATGGTGTAATATGATTTGATAAGAAGTGAGTGATGTGTCATCGTGGGGCCTGAGTTATTTTCAAAGGCTAAAGTATGGAAAGATCTTACGGTCATTGTTAAACTGTTAAGCGAAGATGCATATCTTTTAAACATCGCGATATAGTGATGACCGTCGATCTTGCTTTAAGGATGTGAATTGTTCAGTGGGTCCTCGATTGTCAAAGCTTCAGTTGATGTGCTTCTTCCTGATTGGCCCGTGATGTTGATGATGAGATGTGATTGCCAGGTGTTTCTGAGACTGCATACGACATGGGTTTTTCTGACTTGCTGCCTCTCATCCAAGGTGTCATCTTGTGATTGGTTGAAGGATTTTTAAGGGAATAGTGGGGCCTTGTTTTCGGAAATGATTAACATGCTGCAAGATCTCACGGCTGTCGTAATACCACTGGGATGAGATGTGCATCTTTTAGCATTGTGGTATGGTGACAGCCGTTGATTTAGGTAAAGAGATGTAGATTGCTCAATAGGACCAGAAATTTGCCTAAGGAAAGTGATCGTCCGATCAAAGATGCATCAACGGTTGTCGTTATATCTTGAAGGAATTTTTTTGACAGTTTTGGGCTAGCGCTTTAGCGATAGGGTGACACCTGGCTTATCCAGGCAAAGGTCAAGTTAAGTCATTTCTTTTCTTCACATGCCAAATTTTGAAATGTTCTCATTGGTCGAGAACTAACCCAGGGAAAAGTATTGAAGGGTTCTGCTGTCAAGTTTCTCAGTCGTTCGATGCGCTGAAATAAAAAAGATATCAACGACTAGAATTTAAATTTCCTTCTGTGATGTTTCTCACATCCTACAAACACTGAGGCTGCCAACCTTCAATAATGGTGAAGTTAATTTGCTACGTGTGGATGAATTGCAAGCAGTTGGTGAAAGTTATGTATCAAATTTTAGTCGTTGTTTCCCTTCACCACTCTCACAAGTTTCTTTGGCAATAAATTTTCTGCAAGAAGCATTTTTCAAGCAAAAGATTTCTCAAGTGCCTGGTAGGTCTATTCTGATTTTGAACTTGTTTAAATCTTTGTGAAGGTGTTGTGAGAAAGCTTTCTGTCATGATTTGATAAGGTTTAGGGTTTTCTTCATAGTTCATATCTTTAGTAAGAAAACCTAGTTTTAGAATGCCGCCAAAGAGGAATTTATCTGGACAAACAGAGTATAGTAAAAGAGGTATTTTTGAGGATTTGATGCAGTTGCTCCCACATTCTGATAATGGGGCACAAAGAGTAAAAGAGCTCACTCTGAGACACCCTAGAGATTCAGTTGCAGAGGGTCTCCATGACAGAGAAAATTGGATGAGAGATGCCAAGGTGGGTGACAAGCACAATGGTCTCATTCTTTTCAGATTAGCTTATTCACAAAGGAACGCTTGTGCACCCCTGAGTAATGTGTGACAGTTTGACATTGGGAGGTTGGTGTGCCCTAGTGTTTTCATGGATGATGAGTTATTAATATAAATTGACAAGTGTTATGATCTTGTGACAAGATGTGTCAATGATATAAATGGGAGAGACCTGATCAGCATCACAGAGGATGAGATTAGGCAAGTTTTCTCACTTAATGAACCGTCTATGGGGTTAGAGAAGATAGATTTCATAGATTTTACTGAAATCTATGAAGCACAGAAGGATTATCTAAGGGTAGGGCCTTTGAGGCAATATTTTGATCAAATAGGATCAATGTGTGCTATCAGTCTAAGCACACCAGAGCCCATTAGATTAGATTTATTCAGTAAAAAGGCACAAGAAGTTTATAAATCTCTGTCTTTGATTCTAGGGCATGATGAGAAGACTCATATGCTAGTACTTTATATGTTCATGATGGTATAGTCACTGCACCCTCAACTAGCCCTTATTTTGACTTTGCTTCTCATTTGGCTGATCTAATTCATGAGGGGTTAATGGGGATCAAGAATATGAAGGTCTCTAGACCATTTGGGTTGTACTCAATGCTTATGCACATGTTTTTGTATAAGGGTGAAAAAAATTTCAGCACAACGGTGAACATTGAGAAGGAAAGATATGGAGAGACCCTCCTGGTGCAATTATGGACAACAGCCCTGTCATGGGACAGAATTGATGCTAGTTATATTGCCTTTGACAAAGATTTTTCATCAAGGCTTAGGTCTCTTTTATTTTTTGATAACCCAAGGGTCCCAAGAGAGTTATTGAGGTTGATAAGGCCCAAAGAATATTGCCAGGACATCACCATTGTCCACAATTTTGGTGACATAATTCTATATCCTGTTTCTATAGTTTTTAGAGTATATGGTTGCAAGGTGGCACCATATATCCTTCCTTACCAGGTTCCATTGAAGTTAGGCTATGCTGAGATCCTAAGGCAGATTGGTAATTTACAGGAAACCACACTCACTGGTAAGGGTAGAGGAACATTCTTTCCCGATGTGACTCTAGCACATCAATATGTAATTACAAAGGGAGGATGGGTACATTTGAATAAGGTTCTATAACCCTACAAGATGTCAAAGGTAGTGGTAAGGTGTGCAGACACAAAGGGTTTCCTCTCAGGTGTTTTTAAAGATAAGGTGAGGTGTGCTCTTATTGACCATCAGTTCAATTTTCCAGAAGATATAATTAGAAATGAGTTTGATCTGCAAACTCAAGACATCAAGAAAGAGAAATGGGTCATTTACAAAAAGTCAATAGATTTTATTCAAAATTTTGACAAAACTTATGATCCATTGATTAGTTTTGAACCATGGGCAAGGAAAGTGGATGCCCTTATGGAACATTTCGAGGGAATCATGCAGGCTGTAAATGAAAAAAGAGTAGCTGTGAGCAAGACAGATCCTGAGGTGGCCAAGCAAATTTTAAGCTAGCCAAGATACATGAAGCTAACCCCGAAGGGAATCTATACAATGCAGAAAAGGAGTGGATATACTGTTCTCCTGTCCTCACAGCAAAAAGGTGAAGATGTCCCTTCCACTTCAAAAGGGAAGAGACAAATTGATGATTCAACAATGCAGGCACCTTCCTCAAAAAGGCAGAGACAAGAAGAAGAAAGGCCAGAAGATATAGCTTACTCCCCCTCTCAATCCCCTATCCGAATAGATGAACATGCGATAGCAGAGCAACTTGTGCAACTCAGGAATGAAGGAAACTTTTTTGTTTCAAATGATGATTTGCAGGAGGGAATGCCTAAGGCACCCAAAGAGGTGGCCATGGATCTCACAGTTGAAGAATTCGAGGGAAAAAAATTGGACCCTATTTTGAAGCAAGCAAGTGACTCTTTCCTTGTCGATGATGATTTTGTTAAGACTAGGGCCTTCTCACAATTTTTGTGGAGAATGAAAATCAATCAGTTTAAAGAGATTTGTGAAAAGAAGAAGGAAGAATCTCCTAATAAAGATATGAAAGAAATAGAGGAGGAGACCAAGGCACAAATGGCCAAACAATTTGAGAAAATTACTCTCGAGGAAGGGAGGGCCATGATTCATATAGCAGGGATTCTGATTCTACCAGAATGGGATATTGCCGATGCAATTATCTTTGATCAAGTTAGAAAAAGCAAGGTAAAGACTCTTGCTATAGTAGAACAAGTAAAGCAAGCTGCAAGGGGAATTGCTTTCTCTGAGGATCATGCTGCCTTGGTGATGTGGTCATTAAATCAAACTGAGGATAAAGGAAAAAGAAAAGTTTTCTCTCAGGGATATGCAAGAAGTTTGATGGTGCAGAGAGTGGGAGAAACATCAAGTGTGGAAGCATCAAGTTTGATTTTAGAAACTGCTAAATTTAATGTCAGTGTGGCAGAAAGGGAGGCAAAGGAGAAAGAAGAGCTCAGGCTCAAATTTGAGATAGTTCTAAAATCTTACAATGAGCTTAAGGTTGAGCTGATTCAAAAAGATAATTTGATTGCACAATTGTCGAGACCTTTGAGTCATAGATCTCCTCAGTTGGTAATTTTTGATAAACCTACAGAAGCTTCATCTTCAAGTCCAATTAGTGAGTTTCCACCCTCACCACTGCCCCATACAAATTTGGATGCAAGGGTTGTCTGGGAAAAGCAAAGACTGACAGAAGAAACAAGTAGGTTGAGGGAGATAAGGGTACAGTTGGAAAAAGAAAAGGATGAGAATGTAAAGGCCACGGCCTTAGCAAACCAAAAATATGAAGAAAAAATAGTAGGGGCAATCATGGAGTTTGCTGTTGACTTAAAGCCTTCTATTATGCATAGTCATATTGACAAATTGATTTCTTTGCTTAAAGTTTTAAATAAGGAGAAGGATGAAATTTCTCCAATTTTGAAAAAATGGATTGAAAGGTCTCCTAATATAAAGTTATTCTGTATGTTATCTAAAGGTCAGGAGGACCCGGACCCTTTGATAAAGCCATTGCATCAAACTGTAAAGAAGATGGTGCAGTTTAGCATCTTTATGGATGGTTTTATCAGAAGATCAAATATGTTGAAAGCTGAATTGATTCTTTCAAATTATGAACTGGTGCCTCCTATTTTCACAAACAAAGGAGAATTGAAAGAAGCTTATCAGTGGAGGGAGGAGTTAGATGGACTTCTCACAGAAAGAATAACTAATGTTTTGAGTGATAAATCTTCTTTTAGTGGCACTATTAAAATGTTGATAAATGCCAGATCAATGTTTGACACCATCCAGCAGAAAGTCACTCAAGTCATGAGTGAGTGGGAGTAGTTGTCAGTCAAAAAAGCTGAGTTTGTCATTTTTGACTTCCCAAATGAAGAAGTGTACAACAAATGGAGATATCAGTACATACCAGCTGTAGAAAGCGTTGACACACCACCAGCATCATAAAGCAGATCAAGGTGGTCATTTTGAGTCACAAAAGGTGGTTGAAAATATAGGAGAGCATTCATTGCAGAACGGCCAGCAAGTATTGCAGATCAAATTTGTTGAAAGAGAGCCAAGGATGATATTAAAGACATGAAAAGAGGTCGGCTCAACTGCAATTTGCTCACCTACTTGCCCAGCTGTATTTATTGAAAGTTTTGTAGTTGTTGTAGATTATTAGGGTTAGTATTTTTGTGAACCCTAGAATGACCTGAAGCTTTTTGCATTTCTTGATATAAAAAGGATTTCCCAGGGTCATTCAGGGCATTGAGAGTTTAGGAGTAAAAAGAAAAGAAATTCTAAAATCCTAGCCTTCAATCAAGGATTGTAAATTTTGTATCATTTTGTCAAAACAATAGAGAAGAAGTACAGGTTGCTGCCATTGTTTTGCAAGCTTGTTACTCAGGGTTTTTATGCACATGGTGAAAGGTTATACTTAATACAAGTTCCAAATCTTTTTTCTCTCCTTTGTTTTGTTTTATGAATCTTTAAATCTTTTACAGGTTTATGCGTATGTATTGATGCTTTGAGTTCTAATCGAGGGTTAGATCAAATATTGCTTAAAGTGGAATATGTGTTCATGAAGTTTATATGAAGGATTCTTGTAAGTAGAAAGGGTTTGGGATATTTGTGTTTATGCTCATAAACCATCTTTGTTACATGCACTTTGTGTTCATCTTGTTTCCTGAGATTTTGCCCAATGGATAAGGCACTGGCCTATATTCTCCTATCTTTGTCTTGTATGGAATGAATGAAATCTTGTAATCTAGAGAATCATTAAATCAATACCAGTATTTACTTTTTATTTACATTTGTGTTATCCTACCCAGCGATGGAGGATCAATGAACAATAGGTTCTTGTTTAGTGTTCTCTCATTGTTTTCATCTGTTGAAAGATTTAATAAAGATATAAAGGGCAGAGTTAAAACTATTAGTTAAGAGTTAATACTATTGAATCAGGTGTACCCACCTTGGTTTGATAGAGCTAGAAGTAGAAGAGGGAATATCCATCCCTACAGTTGGTCCAGTTGCCTATAGATTGTCCATATTTGGAGCTAATCATTCCTTAACATCCGTCATAGGCATATTGGTGTCTCTTCGAGTGTAAACTCCTTTCCAGGAACCAACACACTAACCAATGAATATCTATAAGTACCTCTTCCATCATCCTTCAAGATCGCATACCTTTAATCCAATCCCTCTGAAATCTATACCAAAAACTCAGAGACTAACTTTGTCAATTCTCATTGTCACAGTCCAGTGACTAGTCTTTACAAAAATAGTTGTATCTTTGTTAATATGCATCAACTAAATATGTGATCATAGATATAAGATCATAACATCCATCTAAACTCTCATTTAACTTCGCAGCATCTGAAACATCCATACACAAACCGTACACTGTGATTACCAGTCGGGATCCTTCAAAGAAGCATATGTTGACATCAGTGATAAAACACAAATGACAATAATATGAGTGTCCATTCAGTAATGTAGTGATTAAACATATTACATGTCTCAATCACCACCCATGCATTAGCAATATCCAACAATCTCCCCCTTTGGCATTGATGTCAACATATTGGAAATTCCTGTCCCAAAGTTGTATCAACCCAAAAGTCCTTCAACTAAACAATCTCCCCAATCAGTGAGGATTTTCTCATAGCAACACTCCCCCTTGGAAAAAAATGGCAAAGGGTGACACGGGGCTTCAACTGCCTTCACATATAAACTCTCTCTTATGATCACTCCCCCTAAGGAGTAGATCCCTACATCCAGTCCAGAAAAAGATAAGGCTCTGAACACTTCTGGACTGATGCATCTCTGCATCATTTAGTTTTGACTAGGAGGGGCCTGAACCCCTAGCATACCTCTAAGATATTCAAAGGTATCTTTCGGTAGTGGCTTTGTGAAGATGTCTGCAATCTTCTCTTTTGAGCTAATATATTCTAGTTTGATTTCTTTTTGTGCCACCTTGTCTCTCAAGAAGTGATACTTGATAGAAATATGTTTAGTTTTGGAATGCATCACCAGATTCTTTGACATGTTTACTGTACTAGTGTTGTCAAAATGAATAACCATAGGCTTATCAAAATTTATTTCAATGTCTGTCAGCATTTATTTCATCCAAATAATCTAAGTGCAATTTATAGTAGCAACAACATACTCGGATTCAGCAGTAGACTATGCTATAAAATCTTGTTTCTTGTTTAGCCAAGAAACCAAATTTTTCCCAAGGAAAAATGCACCACCACTGGTACTTTTTCTGTCATCAATATTTCATGCCCAATTAGCATCAGTATAAGCATGAAGTTCGAAACTATCATTCTTGTCATACCATAAACCATAGTCTATGGTTCCTCTAAGATACCTCAGTATCCTTTTCACAGTAGCTAGATGTTTCTCTTTAGGTTTTTTGTGGTATCTACCCATAATTTTGATAGCATTAGCAATATCTGGTTTTGTATTAGTCAGATATTATAGCCCTCCAACCATTGACCTATATAAAGTCTAAAAAAAACATTTTGATTCATCATCAATTGTTAGCTTGTTGCCAGTTACCATAGGTGTTCCTACTGGTTTACAATCTTCCATTCTAAATTTCTTGAGCAATTTTTTGAGTTATTTGGTTTGAGAAATGAAAATACCATTCTCATTTTGAGTTATTTGCAATCCAAAAAATAATTTCATTTCAGCTATCATGGAAATCTCAAATTCACTTTTCGTCTCTTTAGCAAACTTCTTATATAGATCATCATTACCTCCAAAGATAATGTCATCCACAAATACTTCTACTATCAGGATTCCATCTTCACCAGTTCTTAAATACAAATTACTATACACATTACCTTTTTTGAATCCAAGTCCAAGTAGATACTTATCCAACCTTGCATACCAAGCCCTAGGAGCTTGCTTCAACCCATACAGGGCTTTCTTCAATTTTCACACCATGTCTTTGTCTTCGCATAGAGGAAATCCATCTAGTTATTCTATGTATACTTCTTCTTTAAGATCTCCATTCAGAATGTAGATTATAGACATTTTTACAAAGCCACTACTGAAAGATACCTTTGAATATCTCAGAGGTATGCTAGGGGTTCAGGCCCCTCCTAGTCAGAACTAAATGATGTAGAGGTGCATCAGTCCAGAAATGCTCAGTGCCTCATCATTTTTCTAGACTAGATGTAGGGATCTACTCCTTAGGGGGAGTGATTACAGAAGAAAGTTTATATGTGAAGGCATTTGGCACCCTTTTCCATTTTTGTCAAAGGGTGAGTGTTGTTATGAGATAATCTTCACTGTATGGGGAGATTGTTCAGTTGAAGGACTTTTGGGTTGATACAACTTTGGGATAAGATTTTCCCATATGTTGACATCAATGCCAAAGGGGGAGATTGTTGGATATTGCTAATGCATGGATGGTGATTGAGACACTTAATATGTTTAATCAATATGTTATTGAATGGTCACTCATATTATTGTCATTTTTTTTTTGTCACTGATGTCAACATATGCTTCTATGAATGAACCAAACTAGTAATCACAATGTACGGTAGGTGTACGGATGTTTCATATGTTGTGAAGTTAGATGAGAGATAAGGAGGATGTTGTGATCTTATATCTAAGATTGCATCACTAAGTTTTGCATATTAAGGAAGATACAACTGTTTTGGTAAAGACTGGTCACTAGAATGTGACAGTGAGAATTGACAGTTAGTCTCTGAGTTTTTGATATAGATTTCAGAGGGATTGGATTCAAGGTATGTGATCTTGAAGGATGATGAAAGAGGAATGAATAGATGTTCATTGGTCAGCACAAGGTACAGAAATATTGGTGACATCATCAGTGGTGTGTGTTCTAGTGATAGCTTATCTTGAAGCTGACTCAGGGAATGAAGTGTGTGTCTTGTTTGGCAAGCATAATTCAAGGATGTCGGTCCTTAATTATTGTAATATAATCTTTTTAAACTTGTTTTAGATACCATGTGTATCTTAGCAAGGGCTTATGTAATTGTTTGTTATTAAGGAAGCCTCATGGGCCAACCTAATCTTGGTAAAATGTAACAAGGTATAAATGAAAGGTCTTTTCTTTGGTAAAGACATGGATGGAATATATGTGAATTAAGGAGGTTGTGAAGGTTGCAAACTTGTGTCTACTATATGTAGAGTAGAGGATTCCTTGTGGACATCATTAGAACTAATCAAGCAAAGAAATTTTATAGTAAATAGTTCAAAGATTGTGTATTTCTTCATATACACCTATTGTGAACTAGTGAGTTAACCTTCTTTGGGCAGTGAGCCTTGGATAGTGAGTCCTCTATTGTTCTTGACTCCTAACAGGGTCTATCCTCTAACAAGGACTATGTACTATAATGTTTCAACAAGCTCCTAATAAGGCTATATCTTCTAACAAAGATTACTATACTCTCAGTACATCATTAGTGGGTGCTAATTCCCACCGGGGTTTTTACCTTTAACAAGGTTTCCCCATAACCAAAATATTGTGTTATTGTGTTGGCATTCATTATGTTCATTGGATCTGATATTGATGAGATTAAAGTTTAAAGTTTCATATTCTATCATACAATTGATTCACCCCCCCTCTCAGTTGTATTGTGGACTGTTATTCCTAACTATTCAGTAATGTAGTGATTAAACATATTACATGTCTCAATCACCACCCATGCATTAGCAATATCCAACAATCACTGTCACAGTCCAGTGACCAGTCTTTACCATAAGGTCAATGCAAGGTCTTTACAATCTTCCATTCCAAATTTCTTGAGTAATACTTTGAGATATTTGGTTTGAGAAATAAAAATACCATTGTCATTTTGAGTTATTTGCAGTCTAAGAAAGAATTTCATTTCACCTATCATGGACATCTCAAATTCACTTTCCATCTCTTTAGCAAAATTTTTACATAGATCATCATTACCTCCAAAGATAATGTCATCCACAAATACTTCTACTATCAGGATTCCATCTTCAGTAGTTCTTAAATACAAATTATTGTCCGCATCACCTTTTCTGAATCCAAGTCCAAGTAGATACTTATCCAACCTTGCATACCAAGCCCTAGGAGCTTGCTTCAACCCATACAGGGCTTTCTTCAATTTGCACACCATGTCTTTGTCTTCACATAGAGGAAATCCATCTGGTTGTTCTATGTATACTTCTTCTTTGAGATCTCCATTCAGAAATGTAGATTTAACATCCATCTAATACACTTTGAAGTTTTTGTGTGCAGCATAAGATAGGAATAATCTTACTACCTCTATTCTAGCAACAGGAGAAAATATTTCTTCAAAGTCTATGCCTTCTTGTTGTGAGTATCCTTTACACACGAGTCTTGCTTTGTTCCTTACAACTGTTCCTGCTTCATCCATTTTGTTTCTAAAGACCCACTTTTTTTCTATAATATTTTTATTTTTAGGTCTTGGAACCAATTCCCAAGTATTACTTTTCTTTATCTGATCCAATTCTTCTTTCATGGTATTTATCAAGGATTCATCTTTAAAGGCTTCATTTATAGTTTTTGGCTCAACTTGAGAAATCAAGAAAATCTCTTCTCTAACCTTAGATCTAGTTAGCACTCCCTGACTAGTATTGCCAATAATTTGATTTTCAAGATGATTATTTTTTACATACCTTGGAGTTTTAGGAATCTTAGTAGTCTTGATATTAGTAGCATCACAAGCCTCTTTTTTACTTTCTTCCTCAACAAATTCTTCTTCTTCTCTAGTAGCAGTGGTTTCTTTTATCTCTGATATCTGACTACTATCATACATTCTTTCATGTATTTGAAATTTCTCATCTATTCTTACATTGTTACTTTCAACCATCTACCTCAATCTTAGATTGAAACATTTATATGCCTTTCTTTAAAATGGAGTAACCAAGAAAGAGACATGCATCACTTCTAGCATCAAATTTCCCTGTCTCATCATCCCTCTTGATATAACATTTTCTACCAAAAATTCTAAAATATTTCATAGTAGGAGTATGATCAAACCATAGTTCATAGGGATTCTTACTTGTACCTTCTCTAATTTGAATTATGTTTAATGTGTACACTATTGTTCCAACAACCTCTCTCCAATATACATGAGATAAATTTCCTTCAATCAACATTGTCCTTGCAACATCAAGTATAGTCCTATTTCTTCACTTTGCTATCCCATTTTTTTGTAGAGTCCTAGGAGTAGATGTTTTCCTTTTTCTTCCATGCTCTTCATAGTATGAATCTAATAAATCTGATGTAAACTCTCCACCTTTGTCTGATCTTAAACACTTTATTTTCAGTCCTAATTCATTCTCAACTTTTTCTTTAAACAACTTGAATTTATCAAATGCTTCTAATTTTTCTATTAAATAAGTAACCCACATCATTCTACAAAAGCCATCAACAAAGAGTATAAAATACCTTTCACCATAGTATGACTTTGTTCTTGTAGGCCCACATAGATCTGTATGTACTAGATCCAACTTCCCTTTTGATGTAAATGTTTTGCTTTTATGATTGCTTCTAGTTTACTTTCCCATAACAAATTCTCTGCATATAGTGTTAGAAGGTTTCACAATCTTTGGTATATCTCTTACTACATTAGCCATACTTGCCTTCACAATGTTGTCAAAATTAACATGACAGATTCTTCTATGCCATAACCAACTGTCATCTACCTTCACAACAAAACAAGAGGCTCCATGTGCTTACACATCCATACCTTCATTGTTGGCATCTGATGTTTTGAAGTACTGGAAATCTTCTAAGGGTTTTCATTTATAGCAACACTCATGATAGTATGATCGCATGTTGTGGAGATTGCCACTAGACTCACAGTCATGAAAATGACTAAGTCCAGAATCAGGAAGACAGGGTATAGAGCCACAATTTTGGATAGCGATGAAGACATACAAGGTATTATGGCTTGTGAAGTTAAGTGAAGGTATTATGGGATATGTACATGCTTAATTTAAGATCACATGAGTTTTGGATAGCTGGTATATGAGATACAATGTTTGGAAGGTATGCAAAGAAAGTAAAATAGTATATCAGGGTACATGAATAGTTGTGAAGATTAAGGAAAGCATAATGGATATCATAATGTGCTAAGTCATGCAAATAAAGTATAGTGCTAACTCTTTGGTAATATTAGAGCACCGACTCCATATATATCATTCGCACAAGTTTTTATTATGATTTGGATGACACTTGTGGAGCTGACTAGAAGGCTAATTTTGTATAAATATAGATTGATTTGTGAAAAGTAAGGAATGAATTTAGAGATCAGGTTTGCAAAAAGAATAGCAGAAGTCAAATGCGAGATCAGTAGGAGGAAAAGTTATAACTGGAACTATCTAAGCAAGATAAGTGCTTGTGTTGTTTCCCTTTTGTGAACTATTTTGGGATAGTATTGATTGTAAGAGTAGTGTGCTCACCACCTTTAACCAGGTGTTTTGTATGCCCCTAACATGGTTTTTGTAATCCTCTAACAAGGAAATGTATGATGTAATAATCAGCTCCTAACAAGGCTAGATCTCTTAACAGGGACATTATACCTTAGTGCATATATGTGGGTACCATCCCCACCGAGGTTTTCCCTTTCATCAAGGTTTCCTAGAGAACAAATCATGGTGTCATGAGTAATGTGTTATGCTTATATACTATTTTCATTTCTACATTACTTTGGATTATTTATAATTATTTAAAGTTGAAAATAAAGTTTTTTAATACTGATTAACCCCCCCTCTCAATATTACCCAATCCTAACAATTGGTATCAGAGCTATTGGCCCTTTGAGAGAAAGCTTAACAACTTAAGGGAGATCAGAATGGATTCAAAAGACTTTCAAGTAAACTTTGAAGTTGCACTTGAGGATTTGGATAAGATGAAAGCTGAAAATGGTGAACTAAAATTCAAATTAAGAAGAGTATAAGGTTTCATGAGGAAACTCAAAGAACAACTTGTGACTATAAAAGATTAGAGACAAGACCTTATGGAGAAAATCAAAGAAAGTTCTGACAATGACACATTAGACAAAGTAAAGATGTTGGAGCAAGAAAAAGAACAAATAAATCTGTTGATGACCAAGGAGATTCAGAATGAGAAGGATGAAAGAATCAAAGTTGAAGAATCACTAAAACAAGCCAACCTTCAAATAGATAATATGAAGACTAAACTTGACAATTACAAAGATAAATATCAAGAATTAGATAATTACAATCAGATCATCAAAGGTGAACTCACTCAAGCCAAACTACTCATTGAGGAGTTACACATAAGAAATGACAAGAATAATGAACAAAGAACTAAAGGTAACATAAGTGGACCCAATGAAGCTAGAAGTTCAAAAACTCAAGAAGAACCAAATCAATCAAGCGATGAGGAAAAATCTATTCCAAATGAAAGACCTACAAATGAAGACTACAGAGAACAATTCAGACCCTTCAGAGGTAGATGCTTTGGATGCAACAAAGTTGGTCACATGAAAAGAGACTGCAAAACTAATGGTAATAATAAACCCTTTACTAGCTATTGTTTTAATTGCTATGAGTATGGACACAAAAAGGAAGATTGCAGAAAACCTGATCAATCCAGGTATAAGCAAGATTATATCAGATAAGAAACTACAGCCAAAATTATATGTCAGAAGTGCAACAACTTTGAACACATAGCAAGGTACTGTAAGCTATAGACCAGTCAAGACAGAAGAAGACCACCCATCTGTTACAAATGCAATAATCCAACACATTGTGAAGTTTTTTAGGTATAATGGAGACAACAATAGAAGAGGACCAAGAAGACCTAATAAACTAGAAACACCACCATCTATAGTCATAAGGAAGAATATTAGTGACAATGGTAAAAGCCTAAATGATTGCATGAGTGAAAACAAGAAGGAAGAGAGTGAAAAGATATCGCAAGTAAAAGTTATAAATAAGGCAATGGTTTAGGGAGAGATAGCTTGTGATGCTATGTCTTCGCATGATGAATTCTTTGAGGCATCAGCCTAGAAGGCCTCATGGCCTCATGGGGAGTAGTGGATGCAAACAATAGATTTTATCTAGCCCCTGTATAAGCAGAATAAGCTCATGTGAGCTTGAGTATGACGAGTACAGATGATTTAAAACTTTTGGATAAGATTGTAGCAGTTGAAGATCCATCTTCTATGTTCATGAGTTTTGCTTTGATTGAATGGCATGTGAATTTAAGACACCTGTGTTTAATGCACACACTTAACTAACGACAAATAAAAGACTTGAAAGACTTTATTTTTACAACTTTTTGATTAGAGACTAAGGAGAGCAGAAGTGTGAAGGCAAAGCAGTAATCTAGCAAAGAGATTTTGTGCTCACGTAAAGACAAGCATCAGATTTTTACACATTTAAGGTATTTAGACCTAATCTCTTTCAAATTCATGGATGCACCAGTAATTTACAATGTGGTAGATAGACCTAGGTATAAGTTCAAAAGGCATCCATACAAATCCTGTGAGGATGATATAGAAGGGGAGTTTTCCAAAAACCCCATAGGTGTGTTACACGTAGAGGATATAAGGGCATATATTCACTACAAATATGAGTCCATTAGGGATGTTAACATCTATAGTGAGTTAGACAGTATGACTGAAGCTGACGGATCTTTTGTAGAAGAGTTCAAACATCTGAAAAATCAATCAATCATTAAGTTAACCTATCTCGCATAATTCTCAGACATCGAATGGTTTAAGATCATTCTTAGCAGAATTCATGACCAATTCTTGTGGATTGGTGAGCAACCAATAAAAATCTATGCACAAATGATTCATGAGATCATAGGCCTTGACAATGAAGGAGCCCTACCTGTGATGGAGAAAAACCTAAAGAAACAGGCAAAAATCCTAACTCATTCTAAAGGGGATAAGAGAGGGATGTCAGTTAATGACATATATCTACAAGATGTCAGATTAGTAGCAATTTTGCTAGGGTACAAATTGTTTCACAATAATAGATCAAACTCTATTTCTGCCAGAGTTATCATGATGGCTTATAGAATGGTTAAAGAAAAAAAGCAATATAACCTTTGCGAAGTATTGGCACAACAATTTCTGGATAATGTTAAGTGTATTAAGAAATAAAAATCCAAAGCATTCAGGTTTGGATCACTACTAGTTCACATGTACATTCATGTCATTCATAATTTTCCTAGCATGCATCCTAGGGCATGGAAGAATGATGTACCCACTGGAATTCAAATCTCAGAAAGCTATAGAAGGCAGAAGAAGGACTGGGTGGATGGAGAGTTGTTTGCCATGAAAAAAATACTACAAAGGCAATTGAAAGAGAAGTACAGAATACCAGAAGAGATAGTGGAAAAATATGACGATACCATATATTTCATGGTTGAAACAAATTATGTCTATTTTGAGGCGGTTGAGCCTAGAACCAAGTGGTGCTATCCCATGGGATATGAAGTAAGTGTTGAAGTACTAACTATGCAAGTAGATCATGTACTTGTAGCAGAAAAGGATACTACTCAAGAAAGGTGGGGTACCTACAAAGAAAAGTATGAGAAAGTGAGAGAAGAACAAGAAAAGGTAACAAGAAAAAGGAAGGTCAGAAAAATTATTGAAGACATTACTGTGAAGGTGGGAATCACTAGGGAACAGTTGAAGAATATAGGAGCCAAAATAGAGGCATCTTCTAGCATAGCTATTGATGCACCTAATCCATCTGAGAAATCAGTAGTTGCTACTGTTACTATTGTTGATACACAAAAAGATGAGACTCAAGAAGTTAAGCCTAAAATTGTCCCTAGAAAATCTACAAGGATAGGTAAACAGATAAGTCCAAGTGAGAAAGAAACAAAAGAAAAGAGGAAGAAAAAGGAAGAGAAGACAATAGAAAAGGAGGAAGAAAAGGTGACTCAAAAGAATTCACAAAATCTATGGAAACCTGATATGAAAGCACTACGGAAGAGGGCCATCAAAGATGGAAATCTGACATCTATAAACATATATTATGAGAGATACGGCCCTGAAGATCAGACAATCATTGAAGACACTATTATTGAGCATCTATTAGTTTTCAAGAAAAATCTTTTGGAGATTGAAGCAAGTGTTCCCAAAGATCTCTATAGAAAAATAGAAATAAGAAAATAGTTAGCACATTCAGAAGATGAGAACATAAGGAACAAGACAATCGATGATATGTTTCCAGTTATATCCATTCAAGAATGAGAAAGAATCATAAAGGCACTAAAACCTCTTCTAAGAACAAAGACTAGGCTAGTCAAGATCATGGGTAGAAAATATGATAAGGTAATTGATGATACCCAAAAGGCACTAGATCAAGTTCTAATGAATACCTTACCTAAAAGGGTGTCACCTCCTAAGATGGCTAAACCTATGTCCTTGGGTTTAGGAGAGAGTTCATAAACAGTGGATATAAGTGCTCAAGTTGACTTGCAACCAAACTTCTTTGTCACTGGTGTGCCTATTAGCCTTAACACTTCACAGGATATAAATGATCCATTTATGGACAACATGGACAGTGTGATGGAAGTCGAAGATCAAGAATAGACAGAAGAGAGGAAATCAGAAGGAAAACAAGAAGAAAAAGTACAGGAGAAGGAGTTACACCAAGAAGGACACCAAGAAAAAAAATCAAAGGTAGAGGAGACCACTAGAATCAGACTCGATTCATCCCTATTGTTGGCAAGTGCTGGAAAACTAGTAAGATCTAATGTGGACAGCATGGATGAAGATGAACTGATGAGACTCTCATTCATGGCATTTGCTAAAGCTAAGGAGAGATCAGCTCAAAAAGGAGAAAAAAGAGCCAAGATAACAGGCAGGGCAGTAGAAACAATAAATATGCTACTACCCTCTCCACTCATCCTAATAGACAAGGATGAAACTAAGAATCTCAGTACAGTACTAGATAGCTTTGATAGTCACTTTGACTCATTGCTAAAAATAGCAGAGGAGAAGGCTGAAAGAAACTTCTTGGAGAAGAAGTTAAGCGAATTTCATAAGTCCATCTCATGGGACTTAGACATTCTTTAAGGCTACCACTCTTAAAGCCAAGAACTATGTGGCACAAGGCAGAAAACTTTATAACCATTGCATAAATCCTTGTAGATATTTGAAAAATGAAGAGGATGCCATAGCAAAAGATAGGTTTAGTCTTGATAGAATAATGCACAGTTGTGAGTCATCCTCACAAACTATGGAAGAAATTGACAAGGAGACATCTAGATTACTAGAGAAAATAAGGGTACTAGAAATGGAGAAAGGGGGAGTTGCTGATAGATTTGGTTTGCTAAGACACCTATTAACTCCCAAGTTCTCAATATTGGAGACTCATCTCTTTGAGATGATAAAGGTTGAAAGTTCAATGACAATATCTACTCTCACTAAGCTTAAGGTAGTAGAGACAACATCATATGCACTGAATGGGTTAATCCATGTTAGTGAGCTACTAATAAGTTCATGGGTTGAGGAGATTAAGACCTTGGAAACATCTTTCCATGATGTCTTAAATCTGGTAAGCAAGAACTAAACCACCTATGCTACAATTTTGAAATTTTGAGAATAACCTTTTCCATTAATGTCAAAGGGAGAGGAAGAAAAAGAGAAAAGAGAAGAAAAAGAAACAACAATGGAAAAGGGTTAAACTAATGCATGAGGTCATAACCATTGATCATACTAGTTATTGTTATGACCTCATGCTTTAGCTTATATGTAATAAGCTAATACCCTGCACTTCTATGGAGGTGTTGGCATGTGATGTTTTGAAGTACTTGAAATCTTCTAAGGGTTGTCATTTATGGCAACACTCATGATAGTATGATCGCATGTTGTGGAGATTGCCACTGGACTCACAGTCATGAAAATGACAGTCCAAAATCAAGAAGATAGAGTACAGAGCCATAGTTTTGGATAGCGATGAAGACATACAAGGTATTATGGCTTATGAAGTTAAGTGAAGGTATGTTGGGATATGTATATGCTTCAGTTAAGATCGCATGAGTTTTGGATTGCTGGTATATGAGATACAATGTTTGGAAGGTATGCGAAGACAGTAAAATAGTATATCAGGGTACATGAACAGTTGCGAAGATTAAGGAACGCATAATGGATATGATAATGTGCTAAGTCATGCAAATAAAGTATAGTGCCGACTCTTTGGTAATATAAGAGTGCCAACTCCATATATATCATTTACACAAGTGTTTATTATGATTTTTATGACACTTGTGGAGCTGACTGGAAGGCTAATTTTGGATAAATATAGATTGATTTGTGAAAGAAAAGCAAGGAATGAATTTAGATATTAGGTTTATGAAAAGAATAGCAGAAGTTAGATGCAAGATCAGTAGGAGGTGTGATCTTCATGGGAACACATATAGTCAAAGAATGAAGTTGAAATGTGAGATTGATTTGGGATCACAAAATAACCTAGATGTGTGATCGATGGATGGGAACACATCAGGACAAAGATAAGCTGATTGAAAAAGACAAGGCCAACACCTCTGTAAATAGGTAATTGTCAAGTCTCAAGCAAGGTTTGATTGATAGGTTTGATAAAGCTAAATCAAGGATTGAAATTTGATAGGTACTGCCCCCTCATGATTGAGATCGAAATGAGATAGAGGAGAAATAGTAAATTGATAAATTTTGATCAAATTGAACTAAAGATAAGGTTCTTGATGTAAGATGAAAGATATAAGGATCACAGAAGCAAGGTAGATCATTAAGCATAAATATTATGCCCCAAGATTGAATTAGAAGAAAAGAAGTGGGGTGAAAGCGAATGGAAGATAGAAGTTTGGAAGAGGTGAAAAGAGAATGGAGAGAAGAAAGAGAATTTGCCTCAAGAAAGAGGATGCCTCAAAATTAATCAACTGTTTAAGATAAAAAAAAAATTCAATTGAGATCACGAAAGAAGATAATGAAATGAAGATCAAAATGTGACCATAGTTGATTAAAAGTCCAAAAGAAAGATGAAGGAAAACCCTTTCAAACTTTGAATGCAGCCTAAAAATGCAAATTAACATGAAGTCTAACAATGCAAGCTACATGAAAATGCAGAGGTGTACTTGCAATAGAGCAACTGTAACATAGGACTTTGTGTTCATCATTCATTAGAGAATGTCAAGGAACTTATTTTCATCATTGGGCCATTATTAACGGACATTGAAAAATCACACAATCATCACTAGTCACAAGCGGAACTATGAAGATATGAATGTGATTTATATCAGATTGGAATGTGGAAAGATTCTAACATAAGCATCAAAGACATAAAATTCAAGATGACTTTGATGTTAGCTTACCCAATTTAATATATAAAAACCATGCTCGCATCAAGGCATAGATGCCAGGATGACCATAAGAACGGTCGTGCAAAAACATTCAAGGATGATGTCTCAAATCTCCCAAGTGTTTCAAGGGAACAACAAGAGACACTCTAGAGCTTCAAGACCACACCCACAAGCAGAAAGAAAATAAAAACATGCCACATGCCCCAAGTCCTCTAGCTATGCATCCTAGAGAGACTTATTAGACAAGGACACTCAATGAAAATCAACAATAGTCAGCACACAAAGAAAGGATCATGACATATCTCAAGCATTAAGTGTTGCATTTAAAAATTTAAGTGTGTTCATTGATACTGAGTTCTGAGGATAAGGATCAAATGCTTGCAAGTAGGTAAGATCACATGACAAAACTGGGTAAGACCAAACCAAGAAGTGTTGAAAAACACTCAGTGTCAGGGGTTGTGTTGAAAAACACAATTGGGGTGGTGTTGAAAAACACCATTTGTGAGGCGTCCTAAAGACTAATCCATCCAAGACACCAAAGCTAACATAGTTATGCCCCCTAGACAAAGACAAAGACCAATTCCAAACCAAGGCAACAAGGACAAGGCATGATGGAGAAAGGCTAAGTGTTGAGGACACGTGCTAAGAAAAAGGGGTACAAAGGCCTCAAGTAGTGCACGTTTTAGGGTTCTCACCACTTGGATTTTTTTTGCAAATTTTTCCTTTTTTCTTTCTTTTTTTTTTCAGGACTTTTTATAATTTTTTTATATTTTTGCTACCAAGGCGCCTGTTTCCAAGTTTTCACCAAGGCAATTTTTTATTTTATTTTTTTTTTAATTTATTTTTTGGGTATTTTTGGAATATATAATTTTTTTGGAGATACATCAAAGTGCCTTATTGCTAGGTTTTCACTAAGATGATCATTTTTCCAAGATATTTTCTGATTTTTAGAATATTTGACAATATATCATTTTTTGGGATTTTTTCAAGATCAATAAGTATGTACAAAGGATGCCCTCAGACAAAATCAACATCAAACTCCCAAGCAAGATCACATCGTGTAGTCCCAATGTCTAGCAAGGTGGAGGACAAGAGGGATTAGCAAGTTGGTGGAAGAGATGGAAGACAAGAGAATGAAAGAGAATGAAGGGAAGAAATCCTCAAGAGTACCCAAGCTAGGGAAAAATTGTCATGTAAAGCACATTTGGACAAGCAATGAAAGGCCAACACAGGATAAGTCACAAAAGTGTAATGTAAAATAAGTAAAGGATGCAGTCCAAAGGAGTAGACATGTCAAGAGGCTTCATAGCATTGTGTTTTACTCTTTTTTATTAGATCAAGACCAAAGGGGAAAAGGATAGCGAAAGGCTAGAATGAATGGAAGAAAATAAATATGAAGGCTAAACATGAATGGAATGAAAGCAAGATCATTGTAAGATAGCTCACAAGATAGCCAAATGTTCATGTATAGGTCAAGATTGTCAAGATCAAAGAGAGAGGACGGAATGGATGAAATATGTAGAAGAACTACGCATGATGCCCAATTGCTACGTTTTCATCAAGGTACTTATCCCAGGTGCTACAAGGGAGTGGTTTTCACCATATGATGAATTTATTTCTCTTTACTTTTGCGACCAAGGTGCCTGTTTCCAGGTTTCCACCAAGGCACATTTTCAATTTTTTCATTTTTTTTGTTTTTTTTTTGAATTTTTATTTATTTTTATTTATTTTTGGAAGAAGGCAAGCTTTTTAGATAATGCTCCTTGAAAGGATAAACCATGATATGCCAAGGATTAAAAATCATATGCTCAAAGATGTTGATAGGGAAAGGAAGATGGAAGAGAAAAATGGAGGATAAGGTTTTATATAAAGTGAGTGGGGTTGGAAGATAGGAGGAATAGGCAAATGAGGAAAAAGGATAGAAGGTAGAAGGATAATGAATGGAAGGATTATGAAAGGCTAGATGGAAAGGAAGGCAAGATCAACATCAACGTGCACACCTTGAAGGGTTGCGAGAGGATGGAGGAAACATGAATGAAGGAATATGGTGAATGGATAGCAGAGGTTGCAGTTTAGGCACATGGAATGGAAGAATGTTTTTGGAAGAAGATGAAGTGGAAGCCTTTGGAAGCTTGAAAGTCAACTTCACTTGTTTCTCAACATCAGACTCTTTCAAGAGAGACTTTGGAGTCTATATAACCATAGGCTTTTCATTTCTTTTTGATGATTTAGAGAGAATATCTTCAATGATGGATTTTGGAACCCATACTTGTCTTGCAGTTTTCTTCTTAAACATCTCTTTTGACTTTATGCCTCCATGTCGATTAGAGGAGACATACTGATCTTTTTTTGATGGATTCTTGTATTGCTTCTTTTTCTTGTATTGAACATTCAAGTTACTTCCAAAAGACTTGGGACTTGTAGAAGAAGAAGGAGGATATGACTAGTTTAGATGGGTGAGTGGATGAAAAGGATTCAAGGGTATGCATCTATGTTGATCTTGAGGAACGATAGGAGATGGAGGGACGTAAGGACCCAAGATGGATGACGAATTAGGAGAATTAGGAGGAGAAAATGAAGGGACATAAGGGCCCAAGATGGAAGGAAAATGTGAAGCCCTTAGTATTGGTGGAGGAGTTCCAAGGATGGATGTGGAAGATATAAAAGGATAATCAATAAGTTCGTCAACATCTAAATGACAACCAAGGACATCAGCATCTTTAGAGTGAGCATTAGGATTTACAATAGGATCATGAACATCTTGAATAGGAGAAAATTCTTTGATAGGATTGTTCAGAGCTTGAAAAGACTTAGGAAGAGTAGAAAGTGGAAGCGAACATGGAATGGTAGAACAAGAAGATGAAAGACTTTGATCTTGACAAGGAGCTTTGGATAGCATAAGCGTATAATTTTTCTCTTGATTTTCAATAGGCTTAACATTGGAAGTAACAACACTATTTTTAATAACCTTAATGGAAGTATCATCTTTGGAAAGTGCAAGTGTAGTAAGGTTATTTTGATTGTCAACAAGCTCAATGGTATAAGTAGTAGCTTGATCTTGCTTAGGAGAAGACTTAAGACATGGTGGAATGAATAAGAAAGGGTGTGCAAGATCAAAAGAACCATTAAATGGAAAAGAGATGTCATAAAAATGATCGGATGACATGGAGGGTTCTTGATCTTGATCTTTCTTTATGTTCTTTTCTTTATCATTTTTAGAGTCCTCTTGACATGGAGCCACTTCTAAGGACAAGGAAGCATGTTGGGATTGCATGGAAGACTTTGAAAGAGATGGTGAAGGACTAGTTGAAGTAGACATTATAGCATATAAAGGCTTAGGCTCTTTATGTTTAGCATTATCGAAAGTATTTGCAGGCAAGTGAAGGTTAGCTTGAATTTCTTTAAGAGGTAGCCCTTGAGGACAACTATAGGGAATCACATGAAAACTATTAGGACCTTTGTTGGATGAAGGATATGTGAAAGATTTGAAAGACTTGGAAGCTTTAGGAAATTAATGGGTATTGGAGGAAGTAGGGGATGAAAGGGAACCATCACAAGACAAAGGTTCATCATTAACATAATCTTGCTTGAGAGTGTAGTCTTTATTTTTTGCATGAGAGTTCTTAGAGGAGAGATTCTTATAGTATTTAAATTTATAATTAGTGTGGTAAGATTTCTCTTCCTCGGGTGAAGTAGATGTATCATCTAGGTATTGGTCACAAAAATCATCAAAGTCTCTTTCAAAATCAGAATCATATGGATCACCATCATGATCTATCCAATGTGATGACCCATTTCCAGTAAGCACAAGCACACAACAAAGATGACTCTTAGGAATAGAGGTGTCATAGGTATCACTACATTGTTCATCATCATAGTCATCAAAGATGGGCATGTCACTCTTTGTGGAAGAGGTATCACAAGGATTGTCATGTTGCTCATTATGGTATGTCTTGAGAAGAGAAGTAAGACTCTTGGGAGAAGTAGAAGAGGAACGAGATCATGAAAAAGAGGAAAGTGAAGACCTAGTGGAGGAAGAAGACTTGGATAATGAGGAATGCAAATAATGTCTAGAAGAGTCATGGTAAGACTTTGAAGATGAGGAAGGATGAGAAGACTTAGAAGATGAAAAATGTTTGGAAGAAGGAGGTCGTGACAGGATCATGCATATGATCCTAGCAAAGGCATCTAATTTAATCAACTTTTCTTTTATTCTTGTCATAAGTTTATCACTCATGCAATTTTTAGAAGAATAAATATACTCTTCAAGTTGAGCAATAAGTTCGAGATCATCTATTCTTAAGAGAGGTTCCATAACAAGATAGTTGAAATTCATGGTTCTAGAAGAGGAGGAATCAAGCATGGAAGTGACATAAGAGATGAATAGAAGAAGGTAGACTAGATAATAAGAGGAAAAGAATCAAGAAGATGTAAAGAGTTTAGGAAGAAGAGGAAGAAGCATGAAGGAAGAAGAGAAAGGATGAAAATGGGAGACTAGGAAGACATGGGAGATGTGGAAGAAAGAAGACCAAGAGTCATTTTGTGCAACTTGATACCATTTAAGTTCATTTGGATGTTGAAAAACATGTCATAGCACTTAAGATCTGACCTGAACCGACCAAGGAGGACTAGAAATGACAAGAATCAGCTCACTGTTTGACAGACGAGGGGACAGTTTCGTGTGAGGGAATGTAGTCCTGCGTGAGGAAATGCTAGGGATCGCACAAGAAAATGAAATCTCATGTGAGAATGTGCACAAAGCTAGGTGACAAAACAAGATCAGGCCGCTTGACAACAAGTTTGTAAACTCGGGAACTTAGTTTTTGTTCATTTTAAAAGATCAAGTTGATGCATCAACAAATTTTTATCATTGATCAAGCACATAAGACAACAATCAAGGAGTTCAAGAAAATAAATGTCTTCAAACAATGAGCAAGGGGAAAAGCAACCTTGCACATGAACAAGAATAGTGACTTAGTATGCTACTCCTTAAAGATTCTACTTGTGTATGTTCTCAAAAAGTTTTTGCAATCACGCACATAGTCCTAGCAAGTAAAAATTTTGGTTGCACTATGGTTCTTAGTAATGGTTTGACTTTGCAACTTTTGTAATCTCAAGAGGGTGAACTCTAATCCAGGCACACTGGGGTTTTGACACATTCTAAAAATTTAATCAATTGGAGATGTTGAGGAGATCCGACAGCCCAATAAGAAACTACAGCCCAACAAGAAACTATAGCCCATGGTGGGTGCCAAAAATGTGTGCTAAAATGTTGTCACACTTCTATAAGTCATTAAATCCAAGATTACTCAAGAATGAGGTCTCAAATGGTGACTCATAGCTCTCTATTCATGGAGTGCAAGGGTTTGTAATGAAGGCCCGCAGATTAGACCTAGTTTGTGCCCATGCAAGTACAACATAAAATGAGAGATTCAAAGAGGAAAAGCAAGAATGCTAGTTTCTATTATCATCAAGTATGCATGCAAATAAAAATGAGATCTATTCTATATGATAACAATGCATAAAAGCAAACTAATCTATGAAAGGAAATGCTTATGAAAGATTAATCTATGAAAGGAAATATGAATCTAATCTAATATGAAAGTGCAAGATTAATCTAAATGGATTGCCATGGAAGCATGAGAGAAGAAGACAAGAAAAGAGAAGTTTCAATATCCAAGCTCAAGTGCTCAAGAATCCTCTCTAAAATTGCTCTCCAAACCTGCAGCATAACAATACAAAAAATCTTCTATATATGAAAATGAGAAGGAGAGGGCTCCTTTTAAAGGAAAGCGGACGATCAAGATTAAGAGGCAAAAAGAAATGAGCAATGGTGGAGATTAAATCTTAGTTGATCCATGTGCTCAAGATTCTTTAAGAGGCAAAAGGATGAAAAAGGCCCACCACTTAAAAGTATGTGCATTCAAAGTGGAGAGAAAAAGGGATTTTTATTTATTTAATTTCCTTTTTCAACACAAAAAGATATTTTAAGTGGGGATTTTATTAAAAGAGGAATTTTATTTTAATAATATAATTTTATTTAATTAAAAGGGAAGTTTTCTTTTAATTAAATGAGGCTTAGGATAAAATGTTCAAACCTTAGGAAATATTGAAACAATCAAATTAATTACAATTTGATCAAGGAAATTGATTTGAATTGAAGATATTGCAACGCATTGATTCAGGCAATTGATAAATTGGTTCCATCATTTGATAAATTGAATAATGGGGCCCAAAGTCTAGGTGACCATTTTAGGGTGCATACAGGAGGCAAAGTTATAACTGGAACTATCTAAGCAAGATAAGTGTTTTTATTGTTTCCCTTTTGTGAACTATTTTGGGATAGTATTGATTGTAAGAGCAGTGTGCTCACCATCTTTAACCAGGTGTTTTGTATGCCCCTAATAGGGTTTTTGTAATCCTCTAACAAGGAAATGTTCTATGTAACAATCAGCTCCTAACAGGGCTAGATCTCTTAACAGGGATATTATACTTTAGTGCATATTTGTGGGTACCATCCCCACTGGGATTTTCCCTTTAATCAAGGTTTCCTCAAGAGCAAATCATGGTGTCATGAGTAATGTGTTATCCTTATATACTCTTTTCATTTATGCATTACTTTGGATTATTTATAATTGTTTAAAGTTGAAAATAAAGTTCTGTAATACTAATTCACCCTCCCTCTCAGTATTACCCAATCCTAACAATTGGTATCAGAGCTATTGGCCCTTTGAGAGAAAGCTTAACAGCTTAAGGGAGATCAGAATGGATTTAGAAGACTTTCAAGTAAACTTTGAAGTTGCACTTGAGGATTTGGATAAGATGAAAGCTGAAAATGGTGAACTAAAATTCAAATTAAGAAGAGTAGAAGGTTTCATGAGGAAACTCAAAGAACAACTTGTGACTGTAAAAGATCAGAGACAAGACCTTATGGAGAAAATCAAAGAAAGTTCTGACAATGACACATCAGACAAAGTAAATATGCTAGAGAAAGAAAAAGAACAAATCAATCTCTTGATGATCAAGGAGATTCAGAATGAGAAGGATGAAAGAAATAAAGTTGAAGAATCACTAAAACAAGCCAACCTTCAGATAATTAATATGAAGATTGAACTTGACCATTACAAAGATAAATATCAAGAATTGGATAATTACAATCAGATCATCAAAGGTGAACTCACTCAAGCCAGACTACTCATTGAGGAGTTACACATAAGAAATGACAAGAATAATGAACAAAGAACTAAAGGTAACATAAGTGGACCCAATGAAGCTGGAAGTTTAAAAACTCAAGAAGAACCAAATGAAGCTGGGAATGAGGAAAAATCTATTCCAAATGAAAGACCTACAAATGAAGACTACAGAGAACTATTCAGACCCTTCAGAGGTAGATTCTTTGGATGCAACAAAGTTGGTCACATGAAAAGAGACTGCAAAACCAATGGTAATAATAAACCCTTTACTAGCTACTATTTTAATTGCTATGAGTATGGACACAAAAAGGCAGATTGCAAAAAACCTGATCAATCCAGGTATAAGCAAGATTATATAAGAGAAGAAATTGAAGCCAAAATTATATGTCAGAAGTGCAACAACTTTGGACACATAGGAAGGTACTGTAAGTTGCAGACCAGTCAAGACAGAAGAAGACCACCCATCTGTTACAAATGCAATAATCTAGGTCACATTGCAAATTTTTATAGGTATAATGGAGACAACAACAGAAGAGGACCAAGATGACCTAATGGACCAAAAACACCACCACCTATAGTCATAAGGAATACTATTAGTGACAGTGGTAAAAGCCTAAATGATTACATGGGTGAAAACAAGAAGGAAGAGAGTGAAAAGATATGGCAAGTAAAAGTTTTAAATAAGGTAGTGGTTCAAGGAGAGACAGCTTGTGATGCTGTGTCTTCACATGATGAATTCTTTGAGGCATCAGCCTAGAAGGCCTCATGGCCTCATGGGGAGTAGTGGATGCAGACAACAGATTTTATCCAGCCCTTGTATAAGCAGAATAAGCTCATGCGAGCTTGAGTATGAGGAGTACAGATGTTTTCAAACTTTTGGATAAGATCGCAACACTTGAAGATCCATCTTCTGTATTCACAATTTTTTCTTTGATTGAATGACATGCGAAGTTGAGCTACTTGTGTTTAATGCACACACTCAACTTGCAACAAATAAAAGACCTGAAAGACTTTATTTTTACCACTTTTTGATCAATGACTAAGGAGAGCAGAAGTGTGAAGGCAAAGCAGTAATCTAGTAGAGAGATTTTGTGCTCATGTAAAGACAAGCATCAGATTTGTGTGCATTTAAGGTATTTAGACCTAATCTCTTTGAAATTCATGGATGCACCAATAATTTATGATGTGGTAGACAGACCTAGGTATAAGTTGAAAAGGCATCCATACAAATCCTATGAGAATGATCTAGAAGGGGCATTTTCCCAAACCCCCGTAGGCATGTTACACATAGACGATATTAGGGCATACATTCACTGCAAATATGAGTCGATTGGGGATGTTAACATCTATAGTGAGTTAGACAATATGACTGAAGCTGGTGGATCTTTTGTAGAAGAGTTAAAACATCTGAAAAACCAATCAATCATTAAGTTAACCCATCTCACAAAATTCTCAGAGGTCAAATGGTTTAAGATCATTCTTAGCAGAATTCATGACCAATTCTTATGGATTGGTGAGCAACTAGTAAAAATCTATGCATAGATGATTCATGAGATCGCAAGCCTTCACAATGAAGGAGCCCTACCTGTGATGGAGAAAAACCTAAAGAAACAGGTAGAAACCCTAACTCATTCTAAAGGGGATAAGAGAGGGATGTCAGTTAATGACATATATCTACAAAATGTCAGATTAGTAGCAATGTTGCTAGGGTACAAATTATTTCACAATAGTAGATTAAACTCTGTTTCTACAAGAGTTATCATGATGGCCTATAGAATGGTTAAAGAAAACAAGCAATATAACCTTTGTGAAGTATTGGCACAATAGTTTCTGGATAATTTTAAGTGTATTAAGAAAGACAAATCCAAAGCGTTTAGGTTTGGATCACTACTAGTTCACATGTACATTCACGTCATTCATAATTTTCCTGGCATGCATCCTAGGGCATGGAAGAATGATGTCCCACTGGAATTCAAATCTCAGAAAGCTATAGAAGGCAGAAGAAGGACTGGGTGGATGTAGATTTGTTTTCCATGACAAAAATACTACAAAGCTAGTTGAAAGAGAGGTATAGGATACTAGAAGAAATAGTGGAAAAATATGAAGATACCATATGTTTCATGGTTGAAACAAATTCTATCTATTTTGAAGTGTTTGAGCCTATAACCAAGTGGTGCTATCCCAAGGGATATGAAGTAAGTGTTGAAGTACTAACCATGAAAGTAGAGCATATACTTGCAATAGAAAAGGACACTACTCAAGAAAGGTGGGGTACCTACAGAGAAAAGTATGATAAAGTGAGAGAAGAACAAGAAAAGGTAACAAGAAAAAGGAAGGTCAATAAAATTGTTGAAGACATTACTGCGAAGGTGGGAATCACTAGGGAACATTGGAAGAATATAAGAGCCAAAATGGAGGCATCTTCTAGCATAGCTATTGATTCACCTAATCCATCTGAGAAATCAATAGTTCCTACTATTACTATTGTTGATACACAAAAAGATGAGACTCAAGAAGTTATGCCTGAAATTGTCCCTAGAAAATCTACAAGGAAAGGTAAACAAATAAGTCCAAGTGAGAAAGAAACAAAAGAAAAGAGGAAGAAAAAGGAAGAGAAGACAATAGAAAAAGAGGAAGAAAAGGTGACTCAAAAGAATTCACAAATTTTGTGGAAACCTGATATGAAAGCACTATAAAAGAGGGCCATCAAAGATGGAAATATGACATATATAAATAGATAATATGAGAGATACAACCCTGAAGATCAGGCAATCATTGAAGACACTATTATTGAGCATCTATTAGTTTTCAAGAAAAATTTGTTGGAGATTGAAACAAGTATTCCCAAAGATCTCTATAGAAAACTGGAAATAAGAAAACAGTTAGCACATTTAGAAGATGAGAACATAAGGAACAAAACAATCGATGATATGTTGCTAGTTGTATTCATTCAAGAAAGAGAAAGAATCATAAAGGCACTATAACCTCTTCTAAGAACAAAGACCAGGGTAGTTAAGATCATGGCTAGAAAATATGATGAGGTAATTGATGATACCCAAAAGGCACTAGATCAAGTTCTAATGAATACCCTACCTAAAAGTGTGTCACCTCCTAAGATGGCTAAACCTATGTCCTTGGGTTTAGGAGAGAGTTCACAAACAGTGGATATAAGTGCTCAAGTTGACTTGCAACCAGACTTCTTTGTCACTGGTGTGCCTGTTAGCCTTGACACTTCGTAGGATATAAATGATCCATTTATGGACAAGATGGATAGTGCGATGGAAGTCTAAGATCAGGAATAGACACAAGAGAGGAAATTAGAAGAAAAAGTATAGGAGAAGGAGTTACACCAAAAAGGACACCAAGAAAAACCACCGAAGGCAAAGGAGACCACTGGAATCAGACTTGATTCATCCCTATTGTTGGCAAGTGCTACCAAACCAGTAAGTTTTGATGTGGACAACATGGATGAAGATGAACTGATGAGACTCTCATTCATGGAATTTGCTAAAGCTAAGGAGAGATCAACCCAGAAAGGAGACAAAAGAGCCAAGATAATGAGCAGGGCAGTAGAAACAATAAATATGCTACTACCCTCTCCACTCATCCTAAGAGACAAGGATGAAACTAAGAATCTTAGTATAGTATTGGATACCTTTGATAGTCACTTTGACTTATTACTAAAAACAACAGAGGAGAAGGCTGAAAGAAACTTCTTGGAGAAGAAGTTAAGTGAAGTTCATAAGTCCATCTCATGGGACTTAGACATTCTTAAGGCTACCACTCTTAAAGCTGAGAGCTATGTGGCAGAAGGCAAAAAAATTTATAGCCATTGCATAAGTCCCTGCAGATACTTGAAAAATGAAGAGGAGGCCATAGCAAAAGATAGGGTCAGTCTTGACAGAATAATGCACAGTTGTGAGTCATCCTCACAAACTATGGAACAAATTGACAAGGAGACATCCAAATTACTAGAGAAAATAAGGGTACTGGTTCAATGGAGAAAGGGAGAGTTGCTGACATATTTGGTTTGTTAAGACACTTATTAACTTGTAAGCTCTCAATATTGGAGACTCATCTCTCTGAGATGATAAAGGTTGAAAGTTCAATGACAGTATCTACTCTCACCAAGCTTAAGGCAGCAGAGACAACATCATATGCACTGAATGGGTTAATCCATGTCAGTGAGCTGCTGATAAGTTCATGGGTTGAGGAGATTAAGACCTTGGAAACGTCTTTCCATGATATCTTAAATCTGGTAAGCAAGAACTAGACCACCTATGCTACAGTTTTGAAATTTTGAGAATAACCTTTTCCATTGATGTCAAAGGGAGAGGAAGAAAAAGAGAAAAGATAAGGAAAATAAGAAAAGTGCTTTGTGACACTTAGTCATTTTTCTAAGTGTTGCCATCAATGCCAAACGGAGAGATTGTTGGCATGTGATGTTTTGAAGTACTAGAAATCTTCTAAGGGTTGTCATTTATGGAAACACTCATGATAGTATGATTGCATGTTGTGGAGATTGCCACTGGACTCACAGTCATGAAAATGACTAAGTCCAGAATCAGGAAGACAGGGTATAAAGCCATAGTTTTGGATAGCAATGAGGACATACAAGGTATTATGGCTTGCAAAGTTAAGTGAAGGTATGTTCGAATATGTACATGCTCCAGTTAAGATGGCATGAGTTTTGGATAGCTGGTATATGAGATATAGTGTTCGGAAGGTATGCGAAGACAATAAAATAGTATATCAGGGTACATGAATAGTTGTGAAGATTAAGGAAATCATAATGGATGTGATAACATGCTAAGTCATGCAAATAAAGTATAGTGCCAAATCTTTGGTAATATAAGAGCGTCGACTCCATATATATAATTTGCACAAGTTTTTATTATGATTTATATGACACTTGTGGAGCCGACTGGAAGGCTCATTTTGTATAAATATAGATTGATTTGTGAAAGAAAAGAAAGGAATGAATTTAGATATCAGGTTTGCGAAAAGAATAGTAGAAGATAGATGAAAGATTAGTAGGAGGCAGAGTTATAACTGGAACTATCTAAGAAAGATAAGTGCTTGTATTGTTCCCCTTTTGTGAACTATTTTGGGACAGTATTGATTGTAAGAGTAGTGTGCTCACCATCTTTAACCAGGTGTTTTGTATGCCCCTAATAGGGTTTTTGTAATCCTCTAACAAGGAAATGTACTATGTAACAATTAGCTCCTAATAGGGCTAGATCTCTTAATAGGGACATTATACTTTAGTGCATATTTATGGGTACCATCCCCATCGGGGTTTTCCCTTTAATCAAGATTTCCTCAAGAACAAATCATGGTGTCATGAGTAATGTGTTATGCTTATATGCTCTTTTCATTTATGCATTACTTTGGATTATTTATAATTGTTTAATGTTGAAAATAAAGTTTTGTAATACTGATTCATCCCCCCTCTCAGTATTACCCAATCCTAACAATCGACCAGTTCTATCTTTACCAGATTTGTCTCTCCGGTCATCACCACTAGATCCAACAACTTCAAAGTCTTCAACATCTTCCTCATAACCATCCTCAGTACCAACATTCTGAGGTACACCAATCATAGCCCTCATGATCTCAGTGATCATGTCATTCTTCATTAGTTCCATCTCAGATCTAAAATAAAAATTTACCACCTTTGTAATCCTAAATTCCACAGTATCACAAAAATCTGCAATCACTCTAGGGTCCAATCTTCTTAGAGGCATCCTTAAAGATAAAACACAACCCTCTACAATAAACCATACACCAACCACCTTGTGACAACCTCTAAGTTGTTTGCAAGTCAGATCAGCCTACCACCTCGCATGAACAACTAGGCCAAGATTCCACAAGTTCAGTGCCATAGATCTACAACTCAGATCATACGATCTCTTCGCCAACAAGATCAACTTCAAAAGATCAGCCTTGCTAGGTCAACCTTCACTCAAGAACAACTCTCACTTTGATACCACCTGACACAGTTCAAGGTAATGGAGGATCCAATTAAGGATAGTCCAACCTCGCAGCTAATTAACAACATAGCAGAATAACACAACAAGATATGCTCAAATTATATTTTCATTAACATGCCCAATTGTAAGGCCTTCTAGGTTAGGGCCACTTATAATCAAGAATAGTTCAGTAATCACTCTAGGGTCCAATCAGTTCCATCTCAGATCTAAAATTAGATTTTACCTTCTCTGTAATCCTAAATTCCATAGTATCACAGAGATCTGCAATCACTCTATGGTCCAATCTTCTTGGAGGCATCCTTAAAGATAAAACAAAACCCTCTGCAACAAACCCTACACCAACCACCTTGCGACAACCTCTAAGTTGTTTGCAAGTCAGATCAGCCTACCACCTTGCATGAACAACTAGGCCAAGATTCCACAAGTTCAATGCCACAGATCTGCAACTCAGATCATACAATCTCTTCACTAACAAGATTAGCCTTGCTAGGTCAACCTTCGCTCAAGAACAACCTTCGCTCTGATACCACTTGATGCAGTTCAAGGTAATGGAGGATCCAATTAAGGACAGTCCAACCTCACAGCTAATTAACAACACAGCGGAATAACACAACAAGATATGTTCAAATTAGATTTTCATTAACATGCCCGACTGTAAGGCCTTCCGGGTTAGGGCCACTTACAATCAAGAATAGTTCAACAAGATCAACAAGATCCAATCTAACATCAATTAGTCTAGTTTTGAAACAAATCAGCAACTAATGGAAACCCTAAGGAAGATCTGAACTTGAGCTCGCAAGCCTCCAAGCAATCTCCTTGTCTCCAAGTATGCAAACCACTAGCTCTGCTATTACAAACTATCAGATAATAATATGATCTTCAAGATCTTGCAAGATCCAAGTCTACACTATCTTTTCCAAAACTTCACTAATCTGGTCCTCCAAAAACTCTCTCATTAACAACTACCTCAACACTCCTTAAATACTAATCTTCAACCACAAGTCGACTAGATGACATAATTAACTCCTACAAACAAATATTAAATGCAATACAAGTCATCTCTCAAATAGCCTTACAATTATTTAATTCTCCATGTTGGCCTCAAGATCTACATAGGAAAATCCAACAAAAACTACCAACAATAAATGCACCAAGTCAGCCAACCAAATCATCAAGAACTCTAGTCGGTAAACCAAAACTACCAAACGCCAAAGAACAATCGAGCACCAGTGAAACCACTGAACAAGCTAGCAACACCAAGAAACACAGGCATTACCAAGCACCAGTTCCACTGAGCACAAGAAGTTCCACCGAGTTCCTTCAGCAATCGAGCTTCCTTAATAACTGAGACCATCAGTTAAAGTTACAACCGAGTAACACTGGCCAAATAACACACCACCATGCAGATTCACAGAGGACCCAAGAATGCCCCTACATCAGTAGGCTCCTAATCATGGATCTATACATGGTCTGATCAACATCAAGTGACTCATCATTCTTAAACTCAACTTGCAACTAGTTACCATAGGAGTACTAATAGTCTTACAATCATCTATTTGGAACCTTTTCAACATCTCTTTTGCATACTTGGTTTGGGATATAAATATTCCTTTGTCTAGCTATGATATTTGTAAACCAAGAAAGTATTACAACTCTCCTAACATTGACATCTCAAACTCAAACTGCATTTGATCAAAAAACTCCTTGCACATGTTATACTTATACCCAACAAAGATAATCTCATCTATGTTACAAACGACAACACCTATCATATGATTACCTTCAAATTGATGTACAAGTTGTTGCCCACACATCATTTCTTGAATCCTTGCTGATGTAGGTGTAGACACCTAAAAATCCTTTAGAAAATAAAGTATTTTTATTTTCTGAAAAATCTCTGATGACATCATCATTTATTAATTAATTAATTATTTAATTAATTAATTTATTTTTATGTCATTAAATCTCTTTTTCTTAATTAAAAATATTTAATTAAGAAATTCCTCCCAAAAATGTTTAAATCTTATTTAAACATTAATCCCCTATTTATTAATTATTTTAATTAATAAATTGACCAAAAATCCCCCAAAAAATAATTAATTTATTTTTTGACCAAAAGTTGGCCTTTTTTCCTAAAACCACTAACCTCTTCCAAAATTTTCTAAAACCCTCTTTAATTACGATTAAAGGCTAATCCCATCATTTTCTAACCCTAACCTCAACTCAAAATATTTAATTAAGATTAAATATTTAATCCTTATGTTTATTAAATTTATTTTAATAAATTTTCTCAAACTTAAACCCATGGAAATAAATAAATCTTTATCTATTTCCTAAAAATCCTTATTTATCCTAAGGAAGTGCTAGACTCTTCTAAAAAATCCTAATCCTAATCACCTCCCTAACCTTGTCACATTCCCTAACCAAGATTAGCCAACTCCTAAACTTTAACCAAAGTCAACAAACTTCTAGAGGCTTCTCTTACATGCATTTATGATGCATTTAAAGCCTCCTTATCCCTCTTACATGCATTTATGATTCATTTAAAGCCTCCTTATCCCTTTTACATGCATTTATGATGCATTTAAGAAGCCCCTCACCCCTTTCTTACACCCTTTGACCTTAGGCACATTTCCCAAATTGTGCACATTCCTCCCATCTTTCAACCCAATGCCCTTGTGACACTTGTCACAAGGAGGTGGCCTTGAACTAGCACAATCCATGTGCTCCCCTTTGAATGAATCTTGGCCTCTCTTAAGGATTTTGATCCTAGCCACTCATTCATCCTCCCAAAAGTCTATAAATAGTCCTCATTTCCAAGAGCAAAACATCCATTCACCTTTCATTTTATGCATTGTTATCATGTCCATTTAGCTCTAGACTTAGCATAAGCAATACTAATTGTTAGTTTCTTTTTATCATCTTCAAGCTTTCTTAAAGAACATCATAGCTTAGCAATAATGGATTAATATAGTTTCTTTCATTGTTTAGCATAGCATATAGCATCATATCACACCTATATTTGGTCTAAAATCAATCTTAGTATGCATTAGAATATGCTCCAAGTGCTTAGAGAGCACACCCACATCCCTCTAATTGAAGCAAATCAAACATTTGCTCTATAGCACTTGTTTTTAGCAACAATTTTGAGGTGGCTTTGGTTTTGTTTTCATGTCTTATGCTATTTTTTAGTTCATGAACATGTTAGATTAGTCTAATGTTTGAATGTTTCAGCCTTTCAAGACAGGTAACAGGTTCAAAATCATAGTCTACATTCTGGCACGCCTGGTGGGACCCACTTCACGGGTTCTTTGCAAACATTCTGATAGATTTTGGAGTGTTTTCAGATTTTTCAAGCTTATAGGTGGATGGAGCTCTTCAAATTCTTCTTCCTCTTCTTGTCTATATTCTTCTATTCCATCTACTTCTTCTTCTTCTAGCAAGGTCATGGCCATTTTTTTTCAAAAAAATCCATAAGGAAGCAAAATCATACAAACCTTGTTTTAGTGCTTAAAATGAACCCCCAAATCATTCTTAAATGCATTAAGAACTAAAACTTACAAAATTTATTCTAACAAACAAGAAAAAAATCAATCAAAACATTTGCATCCTTGCAACATCAAGGTTTTAAATGCATTCATGCAAAGTAGGAACATTTTATGATTTGGGAGCATAAAAAGAACATCAAGTTTGCATTGGAAAGCTAAGTGGTCCCTAATCAACTAAAAAATCATCCTAAATGGTCCTAAATCAAAATTAAAAAGCATCAAAGAGAGCTAAAAAAGAACTTCATTTGCAATGTCTTCGAAGTTTTGTTAAAAATCTCAAAGCAAACTAGGAACAAAATCATCAAAAAGCTTTGCTAAAACTTTTCAAATTTGGTTCCTAAACTTTCCTAAAAGTTTTAAAATTTTCCTAAATCAGTCCTAAAGCTTTGTTATTGATGTGAACAAGTCTCTTATTGCAAAATCTTGAATGCCTTTTAAAATTCATGCATCAAACTAAATCTAGGCAACTTTGTTTTGAAGTCTAAAATGGAGCAAACCAAATCTTGAATGAAACTAAAGGAATGAAGCTAAGTCCTAAGAGTCATTGTCCATTTGAAAATTGAACTCAATCTTGAATGCATTAAAAGAACAAACATCTCTATTCCCTCCTTTTCAATTCAAGCAAAATGCAAATTCAATCTTGAATGCCTTAAAGGACAAAAAAAAAAGCACTTCAAAGTTCTAAATCAACACGCCAATCTCAATCTTGAATGATCAAAGAAAGAACTTGCAATCGCTCAAATCGCTTACTTTTTGGAAAAAGAACAAATCAAACTTTAAGCACTTGTGTCTTCAAAATTTCAAAGTTCAAGCACACTTAAATCAAATTGGAAAAATGAACAAACTTGCTTGATGTGCATCTAGGAGCTTTATCTTCTTGCAAAATCCTTGTTAAAGTAAGCAACGTAGAACATTTGAACTTGGACAAGTTCACTTGTTCTACTTTTAGCGAGGCCTATCTGGGGAGAAAAGTGCTTCCTCCTCAGAGAACGACCTCAAACCGGTATCCCCCCCAGCTGGTATATAAATAAAGTGAAGGCAAAAAGTACTCACTTACATCTCCTAATCGCCGGGCGTCTTGTGCCAAATACAAATGTTTGGGGAAAGGTAAATATTCCTCCCCCAGCGTTGTTGGCTAGGCTCTTAAGTGAGTCACAGGCGGTCAGCATAACCGGGTATGGAGACTCCATGGAACTATTAAAAACCTGATAAAATAGAGGCTACCCTATCTACATCCGAAAGTATCAAAATCCTTGTGCAAGGACCGATTCCAAGGGGTTTACCAGGTCGCCTCAAGATTACTCACCATTTGTATTCCCTTCTGGGGGATACCAAGCTGTGGGCAAGCGATTTTGATACTCACCTTCCTTAGGTAGATTTGTTTGAAGTGCTTGACAGTCAAAGACTCCGTGAAAACACTTGTTGAAACATACACTTTCAAAGCTTTATTAGAGTCAGTCATCCTGTTTGTATCCCGCAAGGTTGCTTTGCCCTTTGCGGAGATTGCTTTGTCAAAAGTCTTTTTAATTTATCCTTTGCCACTTGAGAAAATCAAACCAATCAACAAAATTGATATTCAGGAAATCTTGTAGAAATCGGATATCCAAAGAGCCTTTTGTTCTCAAACCTATCAGAATTTTCCAAAGATATGCCCAATTTGATCAAACATCCAAAAGCCAAGTTGCCCAAATCCAAAGATTATCAAGAGAAGAAAGTTGCAGAGAGGAACCTTAAAAGCCATCAATCCTTTGTCCAAGCAACCCAAGCAGAAGAAAAATATCAAGAAAGACTTGATAATATTGGCTATAATGCAAGAGTCAAACAGTTTGCCTACCATTTCTGAGTAAACCATCGCTACATCAACCTTGAAAGAGAAGATTAGCTGGATTCATAACATGTCCATTCTACCTTCAGATCTCACAATCTTATCTCGGTAGTCCGTCATCCTAGCTTCATCTTAGTTTCATCTTTGCATCATCACCAAACCTTAGTTACATCCTAGAAATCCTTCTTAGTTGCATGCACCATCATCCTCCTAGCAGCATCATAGATCATCCATCCCGGTCGCATCTGCATCATCCTTTTAGAAAGAGCATTATTCCATCATCCTCCACCATCTTTCCATCAGCAATCCACCATTAGAATCCCATATCCTTCATCCAAAATCCAGCATCCATCACCTAAATCAGAACCCACCATCTTTTGTACCAAATCTAGAGATTCAAAATCCACAAACACTTAGTGTTCAAAACCTTTGAGTTGTTTCCATCCCTTATCCTAAATCAGAAAGCATCCCCTTTTTGACAGAGCATTGTCTAAAGGAAATCCAACTTGTCCTTGCACAGCCTCATCATCTCGAGCAAGAGATTGGCTTGTATTGATAAGCATCCAGTTAACCGAAGATCATCAGTCTATCCTAGGTTCGCCCAAATCCTATCACTGACCCTCCATCAGGGAAAAATAACAACTCATTGTTGACACTTAGTAATCTTCCACCAGCATCACGCCAATCCTCCACCCAATCTTGACCCAAATCAGAGCATCCCACCAATCCTCCATCATCACCAAGCTTTTTTACCAATTTGCCACCATCTCCCACCAATCTTCCACCATCCTTAATCCAAATCTGAGCAGTTCATCCATCCTTGCATTGCATTCTAGAAAGTCATCATTTTTAGAAGTTCATCAACTTTGCATCCATCAACATCTTTTAGCCAAACATCTTGCATCCATTTAGCACTTGCATCTCCATGCCTGTTGAGACCAGATCTCAGAAAAGAAGAAGCATGAATCCTTATCCACCAACAACCTCATCCGATCCCAACCTTTTCACCAACGCCATGATGACCTACAATCCCCAGATCCAAGCCAGTAACCCATGTGAAGATCCAAACATCCCTTCATCCCCGTTGGCAATCCAAGCATTTGCAAATCCTCCAGAAAGCCCACCAGTGACCAATGCCCTTGTACCGCAACATCAGCAAAGCACGTTTGCCCACTATCTGCCAGAAAGTACCTCCATCCCACCATCTCTCTATCCACGCATCCCCATCAATACTATCCAAGTTCCAGCACAAGTATATTCTCCGTTTGTCCAATTATTCCCCGATCCTATCATGCAAACACCCCAAGAGCTTTCCACCATTCCCCTTTTCTTGCAAGGAAGCCTCGCCAGTCCTGCAACACAAGCTACAGTGCCATCCGCTCCATCTCCTACCCCTTTTGCTTCATCATCTGCTATGGCTACCCAAGCCCAAATCCAACGCTTAACCCAAAGTCAGCTTCCACCTCTCACGCAAGCTTTTACACCAAAAGCTTCGCCACCATCCGCAAGTCAAGCAATGCCTTTCACTATCAAAGGAGCACCGTCACCCTTCACCCCCCAAGCACCTGTACCTTCTTCTTTGGGGTTAGCGCAATCGCTTCCCATTCCAACATCATCTTTCTCTTGGGTGTTTCCTTCATTTTCCTCCTCACAAGCATCCGCTCAACCACAACCTCAACAAGCTCCTTTCTCTCAACCATCATTCATGTCCCAAGCTCCCATTGCTCCTACCATTCCATCATCCGCTGTAGTGCACCCTAACACAAGCTCTCAGTGGGGCCTTACACAAGAAGAAATGAAGGCATGGGGGATCCCATCTCAATCCCCTACATCTATAGTTGCAAGTCAACAAACCGCCTTCGTCCAAGCAGCACAGCAGCAACTACCCCAACCACCGCCGGCTTCAAGCTATTCGTCCCAAATTCCAAATACCTTTCAGCAAGTTCCACCACCTCAACAGCCAACTTTCCCCAGCTATCTTACCCCATCACCCTTTGCTTCTAGCTTCCCCACATCTGTTCCACCTCTAAGTAACGCAGGCATGCACCCAGCTTATATCAGTCAAACCCAAAGCCAACCTCAGCAACTACCACCATCATACCCCCAAGCAGCATCGTTCCAACAGCCTCCCCCACAGCAACCACATGTCCCCTTTCAGCAAACACCTATCATTCCTCAACAACAGCAAGTCCCTTGCTATCAGCCCCAACAACAAATCCCTATCATCCCCCAGCAACAACAAGTTCCCACCCATCAGTTACAATAGCAAGTTCCAAATGTCCAATATCAGCAAGCAGTCCCACAACAACTGCCAGTTCAACAATAGTAAGCAGCCCAACAACATCAAGCGGTTCCATATCATTTACCACAATATCCCCCTATGCCACACCAACAATATCCCCAGCAACCATTGCCCCAAAATCAGTTCCAACCCATTTATCCACAGCAAGCGCCATATCCAGTTCCACAGCTTCCATCACAAGCAGAAGTCCCAGTTCCCTCGCCACTCAATGCTGAGTGGGAAGCAATGAAAAACACTCTAAAGGAGCTACAAAGTGGAACAGAGAATAAAACATACAAGTTCGAAGAGGTGTGCTCATATCCCTTCGATCGGTCCATAGCAATTATCCCTTTCCCTAAGCATTTTGAGATGCCCAAGTTCGACAAAGGATGACAAGTTGCTACCTTACAAAGAGCTGGTGGACAAACTGCAAGAGCATTTCCTACATCTACAGTTCACACAGATCCCAAGACTTCAAAACAAAGCAGCAGATGCAATGGCAACCATCGGATCCTTATTGGAAATCCCACGTGACGCAACACAATATGAATTTTTAGTCAAGCAGCTACACTTGCCAGCTTATGAGAACACCGATGCAAACATGGTGTGTGTCTTGGTTGGTCCCCAATCCCCATGGTACCACGACATCCATGCATATCTAAAAAATGGTATCATATCTCCCCATCTCACCAATAACCAACGCCAAAACCTTATTCGTAGAGCTTCCCGCTACACTCTTGTAGCCAACACCCTATATCGTCGCGGGTATCACAATGTCCTATCTAGATGTTTAGATTCAAACGAGGTCGTCCTGGCCTTACAAGAAGTTCACGCTGGAATTTGCGGTGCCCACATGAGTGGCATGGTTCTAGCAAAGCAGCTGCTTAGAGTTGGATATTATTGGCCAACAATGGAACATGATGCGTGTGAATTTGTTAAGAAATATCTCCCATGTCAACAGCATGCCAATTTGATACATGCACCAGCACAGGATCTACAGCCTATTGCACCACCGTGGCCTTTTTCATGTTGGGGCCTCGACCTCGTTGGCTTGATCACCCCCCTCTCTTCGGATGGACACAAGTATATCATAACAGCCACAGAGTACTTTACCAAATGGGTTGAAGCGATTCCGCTCACCCTAACTACTGGCATCCAAATATCCAAGTTCATCCTTTACCACATCATCTGCCGCTTCGGCACACCATCTACCATTTTCACAGACCATGGCACACCTTTTGAAAACCAGCATGTGGATGATCTGTGTGCCAAACTCCACATCCATCACCGTTTCTCAAGTCCATATTTCCCTCAAGGAAATGGCCAAGCTGAGGCAACCAACAAAACTCTTTTGAAAATCCTCAAGAAGGTTGTCAATGATTCTGGTCGTGACTGGCACCTCCAAATCAATCCTGCCCTTTGGGCCTACCGCACTTCCTATCGCACTCCCACAGGCACCACCCCATATTCCCTTGTATATGGTGCTGAAGCCGTTCTGCCGATCGAGGTCAAGCTCCCATCATTGCGAGTCTCCATGAAGAACTATACAACTGATGAAGACTATCGTGTGGCCCGGCTCACACAGCTAGATCTGCTAGATGAAAAGAGACGGCAAGCCTACGATCACCTGGTTGCATACCAGAATCGACTCAAAAGGAGTTATAACAAGAAGGTCCATCCTAGACAGTTCCAAGTCGGTGACATGGTTCTCAAAGAAAATCAAAAGGTCCAAGCAAATCGTGAAAAGAAAAGCAAGTTTGAGCCTACTTGGCTGGGCCCCTATGTGGTCACCTCATGCTTCAGCTCCGGAGCTTATCAGCTATCTACACTAGAAGGAGAGCCTTTGAATGATCCAATCAACATCATACATCTGAAGAGGTTCTATGCCTGAACCAGATCCTACATATTCAAAAAATCTATAAAAATTGGAAAAAGCAGCAAAAAGTCAAAAAAATAAAAAAATAAAAAAAAAGCAAAAAAAAGCAAAAAAAGAAAAAAAAGAAAAGAAAAAAAATCGTCCAATGGTGAAAACTTGGCAATTCAGGCACCTTGGACAAGTATGGTGGTGAAAACCTGGCAAACAGGCACCATACATAATGGACCGAGTCATTATCTATCAAACTCCCATCCCCCATCCCACCATCTCAGTCCTTTTTCTCCCATTCCCATCCCCATCCACCATCCCCCAGCATTCCTTTTTCCATCAACCTTCAGCAACACCACAATCCCTCTTACACATATCTTGTACCATATCTTGCACATATCTTGTACCATATCTTGCATATATCTTGTACTCTATCCTGTATAGCGAGATCTTCCTATCCCCAATCCTGAGCTTTTGTACATATCCATTGTATATCTTTTCCCGTCCGTTGTACATCAGTCCTTGTCAGTCCTGCAGCAGCATTTTGATCAGCACACTTTGTCCTACCCAGCCTTGTACTTCAACAACCTCAATTGTCAACTATTCTTGATCACCGTGATTATTCTTTGACTTCATCATTTGCCAGCGAACAACACCACTCATTCTCTCATCAATCAGCAGGTCCTTGAGGATGTATCCTTCCTCCTGTCCGATCTAATCTTTTTGCCATCAATCAAATCAAATCTCTCTCCTTGGCAAAGGATGTCTTTTTGGTGTTTTCATTTTGACCTTGGATTTTGTCCTTTGGGTCTTGTTAATCTTTTACAGCTTCTCATTGTTCTCTACTCAACGTCACCACGATCCTTTATATCATGGTGTGCTGCGAATGAGGATAATCTGGGGCAAGGTCTTTTGATCTTTTGCTTCTGCCTGTGAGTTAGTCGTGTGTTTGTGGTTTCTTCAGCATCATTTCCACCATGCCTCCTTCGGGTTTCATGTGCGATGCTGGGGCAACCCTGCGTGTCTTTTTCGCGTCAGTCCTATGCAACGCTGGTGACAAGGCCTCGTGATCCCAGTATCCTTGGCAAGTCTCTAGCATTGCTATATTAAATTAGGTTGTGCTCTCCACATTTGCACTTGGAGCTTCCCCATCTCCCCTGCATCCTGCATCATATAGATTAATCTTGCATCCTCATGTAGCTGCATCCTGCATTTTGCATTCCATCTCATCTTGCATTCACTCATCTTTGCTCTTGGAAGCTTGGTTATTTATCTCCCCTTCTTCCTAGGTCCTTCCTTCTCTGTTTTCTTTCGAGAAAATTTCACAATGTTTACTCCTTGCGTTATTTTCTCGAGGGGGCACAATCCATTTTTCCTCTAAATTCTAGCCTTGGGCATCTTATTTTCTTGTCTTTGAAGCCATGCCACTTGCGGCATCGCATCAAAGAGGGGCAAAATGTAGACACCTAAAAATCCTTTAGAAAATAAAGTATTTTTATTTTCTGAAAAATCCCTGATGACATCATCATTTATTAATTAATTAATTATTTAATTAATTAATTTATTTTTATGTCATTAAATCCCTTTTTCTTAATTAAAAATATTTAATTAAGAAATCCCTCCCAAAAATGTTTAAATCTTATTTAAACATTAATCCCCTATTTATTAATTATTTTAATTAATAAATTGACCAAAAATCCTCCAAAAAATAATTAATTTATTTTTTGACCAAAAGTTGGCCTTTTTTCCTAAAACCACTAACCTCTTCCAAAATCTTCTAAAACCCTCTTTAATTACGATTAAAGGCTAATCCCATCATTTTCTAACCCTAACCCCAACTCAAAATATTTAATTAAGATTAAATATTTAATCCTTATGTTTATTAAATTTATTTTAATAAATTTTCTCAAACTTAAACCCATGGAAATAAATAAATCTTTATCTATTTCCTAAAAATCTTTATTTATCCTAAGGAAGTGCTAGACTCTTCTAGAAAATCCTAATCCTAATCACCTCCCTAACCTTGTCACATTCCCTAACCAAGATTAGCCAACTCCTAAACTTTAACCAAAGTCAACAAACTTCTAGAGGCTTCTCTTACATGCATTTATGATGCATTTAAAGCCTCCTTATCCCTCTTACATGCATTTATGATGCATTTGAGAAGCCCCTCACCCCTTTCTTACACCCTTTGACCTTAGGCACATTTCCCAAATTGTGCACATTCCTCCCATCTTTCAACCCAATGCCCTTGTGACACTTGTCACAAGGAGGTGGCTTTGAACTAGCACAATCCATGTGCTCCCCTTTGAATGAATCTTGGCCTCTCTTAAGGATTTTGATCCTAGCCACTCATTCATCCTCCCAAAAGTCTATAAATAGTCCTCATTTCCAAGAGCAAAACATCCATTCACCTTTCATTTTATGCATTGTTATCATGTCCATTTAGCTCTAGACTTAGCATAAGCAATACTAATTGTTAGTTTCTTTTTATTATCTTCAAGCTTTCTTAAAGAACATCATAGCTTAGCAATAATGGATTAATATAGTTTCTTTCATTGTTTAGCATAGCATATAGCATCATATCACACCTATATTTGGTCTAAAATCAATCTTAGTATGCATTAGAATATGCTCCAAGTGCTTAGAGAGCACACCCACATCCCTCTAATTGAAGCAAATCAAACATTTGCTCTATAGCACTTGTTTTTAGCAACAATTTTGAGGTGGCTTTGGTTTTGTTTTCATGTCTTATGCTGTTTTTTAGTTCATGAACATGTTAGATTAGTCTAATGTTTGAATGTTTCAGCCTTTCAAGACAGGTAACAGGTTCAAAATCATAGTCTACAGTAGGTACTTGTCAAGTCTAGAGTATCATGCTCTACGTTCTTTCTTTATGCCATACAAAGCTTTCCTTAACCTACACACAAACTCTCCATTCTCATGCAACTTAAGTTCCTCCAGACTACTCAATATACACCTCTTCTCCAAGGTCACCATTTAGGAATGTTGACTTTACATCCATTTGGTAAACTTTATATCCCTTAGAAGTTAAAAATGCTAGAAACATTCTTATAGCTTCAAGTCTTGCAACCGAAGAAAATGTTTCTTCAAAATCTATGCCCTCTACTTGCGAGTAACCTTTGCATACCATCCTTGCTTTGCTTCTAATCATCTTGCGATCTTCATTTACCTTGTTAATGTAGACCCATTTAGTACTAATGAATTTTTTATCAGTTGGTCTTAGGACCGAATCCCAAGTTTTAATCTTCTTTGTCTGCTACAACTCTTCTCACATTGCCTTTACCCAATCAACACTTTTTCTAGCCCCAATGTAGTGTTTTCGTTCCATCTCAGTCAAAAGGCAAAAAATAACTTGTTCATTATTTGCAACATGTTTTCTTCTTGTTTGTACACTTCCTTCCTCGTTGTCTATAATCTGATCTTTAGGGTGATACTTCTGCACATACTTGCTTGGGGGCTTTTTAGGGACCTCTTCTTCATTTTTAGATTCTTCCTTTTTTTCATGACATGAATCTTCAATCTGATTTTCAACACTTTTCCATAGTTTTTTCTTATCTTCATCAACCCTCGCATTATCACACTCAACTGTCTTCTTGAGATGTTTATTATAGTATTTGTATGTCTTACTATGTGTTGAGTAATCCACGAAAATACCTTCATCACATCTAGCATCAAAACTATTGAAGTCCATCTTCATGTCTCTTAATGAAGAATTTGCTTCCAAACAATCTGAAGTATTTAACTTAAGACATAATTCATAGGGTGTCCTCTTGTTTTATTATCTCTAAATTTTTTTGTAGTTTTTGACGACAAAATATGTAGATCATGAATAATAGATGGTAAAAAATACAACAATTATTTTTTTGAGGTGAATAACATAGAGTGAAAATTTTAAGAAAATCTATTATATTTTCTGTTTTTTAAAATTTGATCGATGGTACATTTTATAGGCAGCTTTAACGGCGTCCTTTCCGGTGAACATCACGCAGATTTACTTTATTTAGCGTGGTTCTAGGAACAGGCGGACTGTCTCTTCGTGACGGATGAGGACTAGGGTTTAATTAGCAACAGCTTGAAACCAAAGTGCCCTGTCCGTAGCTATGCTAATAACCAAATTCCTTCTATGCTATTAACCAAATTCCTTTGAATGCAAGGCAAGAAGACGAGGATCGAGTGAGGGTATGGCAGGGTTTCCTTGCCAATAGGGTTTCATTATCAACTGCTTGGAACGAAAAAAGAGGATTCAGTGAGGGCATGACAGGGTTTCTTTGCAGTTTGAGGAGCGTTAGGCTTTGGAGGGCAGGCAAAATTAGATTGGACGACGATTGTCTAATCTTGCCGATCCCTCCAAAGCCTACACTCCTTTCTGCACAACCCCGTCCTTCCTTCACGGTGCTACATTACTCTTCAAAAGGGGCTGTTACATCACTCTTCAAAACGGGCTTCAATACATAGTAAGTTCTACCTTTTAAATCTAGTATTGTTTTCGCAAGGGTTTGACTGCTTTTTGCTTTTTTTTACAGGAGAAGCGAGCTTTTTCCCAGTGAGAATCTCTGGTTGTATTTTGAATTTTTTGGGGCTTCCTTTGGCCAACTTCATAATTTAATAAATGCTTTCACATGAGGGTTCTGGGTATTGTTTTTAGGGTTTCTTTGATTTTGCCAGAAGAAACGGGTTTTTCCCAGTGAGAATCTCTGGTAGTGTTTCGATTTTTGGTATATTTATGTCTGATGTTAGTCCTTGTATTCTTTTGCTAAAAAATGTATACGGATTTAGATCTATGTAGTAGGCTGCCTTATTGCTGCGGGAGGGTTTGAATCTTTGTTTGGTTTCTAGAATGTAATATTCCACCATAGCCACAGCTTCTTTGATTTAATGTGTTTAGCTTTCTTGCCTTATTCTCACCAACATTTCTTAATAAGAGAGAGTTTTATCTACGCGAAGAGAACTTCCGGGTATTTCCATCTAAGTACAAAACCCGGAAGGTACAAACAAAGTTGCAGCATCACGGCTAAATAGGTATTAGGCCTCTCCCTCTCTGTTAGCCTGCCGCATTTTGTGCTGCGTTTTTAAGCTCGTGATTCTTGTCTCTAGGTGGTTAGGTAGCAATATTAGGAGGGCCAGACACCTGCATGGGAGGAAATCTGTTACTGGTCATCAACATATTAAAAAAGAAAAAAGAAAAGAAAAATAAATAAATAAACAATTTTGGGAGGCTAAATTATACATTCCTACCTACTCAAAATCCAACGAGATGGTTGAAATAGTTTTTTCAATAAGCTTTAAGTAACTTTTACAGAAAACCAGCTTTCACACCAAGTACATAACTATCCAGATTTTTTCAGCTGCTTTAAAGGCAATACTTTTTGAGTATGAGCCAAAAGGAGGCTGTTTATCCTGGACACCAAATAAAAAAGACAAAAAGCTATAATTATGTAAAATTCAAGCAAGAAAGGGAACTTCCGCAAAGCAATCACACATTAACCAAGGGTTGGGTTAAACCCTAGTTCTGTCAGCTTTTTGGGACTTTGCCATAATGCAACATATAGCTACTGAAGAAGGAAGCATTGTGCAATGGCTTCTTTGTCACCCTTCCATGGACAGGCCACCTTTGCCCAGCCAGCACCTTTTCTTACTTCAGGCTTTGAACATTTAAATAATCATCTCCATTTCATTTTCGTGCACATGTTAGCTGGCAAACTATTCAACATACTTAAAAATGTCTCATTAATATTGCAGATAGTCTAATGTCCTTAAACCTCTGCTGCGATTGATTTTTTCTGGGGAGCGTGACTTTCTGACTCAAGCACCTGCATCATGAATCTTCCCTAAGAATGGTCTGAGTCTATCGCTTATGATACTGTAAAGAAATGCCAAAAATTTCTGAGGATTGTAATTGCAAGTTCCAATTTCAATATTGCCACTCAAGCTTCCACATGTTTGCACCTTTTTGAAACCTACCTTCATCCTGCAATAATCACAACCTTGTGCACACCGGATGACTATAAAGCTTGTTTTCCCTTTCATTTTTATACTTTACTTTCAAACACATTTTCTTTCCTGAAATTCCTGAGCTCTTTGCAACCCGGAAAATGTTCAAACACCATTGCAAGAGCTTGAGATTTATTCACTGCAGTCAACAACACCTGTAAATTTGGTAGGAGGGCATTTCACACGTGTCTTCGTTACTAAGGCCATTGGATCAGCTAGGAAATGCTTCAATGGTCAACCAATCATTTTATCACTTGAATAAAAATTCCCAAATTGGTACATAGCATTCTGCACATTACATTTGTAAAATACTCATAAATTTGTGTTCCAAATGCATATTGCAGAAGACTAGTTTTCCTAAACTTTGAATCATATTGTTGATTTAAAATGTTCAAATTAAGACCTAGATCTCTGCCATTCGTATAGGTACAGTTCGTGTTCAGGTCTTGGGCTGGTTCCCTGCTGGCTTCTGCCACATCCCTTCCTGGGGGATCTCAAGGGCTGACCCCATCTCCTGCCCGCCCCCCCCTCCACTCAAAAAAAAGAAAGTAAAACCAAAAATAAGAGATATTCAAGCTCAACATAAAATTCATTGAATAAAAACTCAGATTTTTCAAATTAAACATTTACAGATAAATATTTCTGCAACACAACAAACATTGCAGGCTCGTATTTTATGGCTGCAAATAAATTGCTTCAGGCAGAATTTGATAGAATGCTACAAACAGATTTTGACAGAATGCTACAGGCAGCTATATTCAGATGGAAATCATGCTATATGTTGCGAAAGAATTTGACGCAAAATCTCCTACAGGCAGTTATAGTTCACACTATGTTTAGCTATGGAAGTTGCTGCAGGTTGCTATTGGCATATTTTGTGGCATATTTTGTTTCAGACATGTGTTACAAGCCTCCTGCCCTTTTCTTATTTAGGGGCCTTCTGATCTTTTAAATTTTAAGTCCCTCTGCCCATTACCACTTGAAGAGTCCCCTGTGGTTTCCTCTTTTTCCTTTCTCAATGAGCCTACCTTTTCTTATAATTGCAAAATCAATTTGAATGTTGGTTTCCCAACAGTTCATTTCTTGTTATTCTGGTTGACTCTTTGCTTCCTTGTTTCCCTTTGACGACTCTTCACTTTTCTTTGGTTTGTGGGAAATTGCTGCTTTGCTTCTAACTTTGTAGAGATGAATGTAATTGATCTAACTGCTGTTAGATGCCCACTAGTTATGAAGACTGACGCTTTTGATGGAGAAGACTATGAAGGCTATTAAATATTGATTCTAATTTTGAATTTTCATTGTGTAATGGCATTTTGAGACTTGAGCATTTTCATTTTTGCAAGTTATGAACATGGGGTATTTTAATATTCAATTTTATTGGCAATTATGAGTATCACTTCTAATTTATAATTTTGAACATATGTATAATTCGTATGTGTACCTAAGGAAAAAAAGTTGATGTACCACACCTGCGCTGAAACTGGTAACTTAGTTCAAAACCCTAGGGCAAATTGATTAAATGTGGAATTTGCCATAAATCCTAACTCTGTTATCAAATGTGCAAATGGCTTAAAATTTGAAATGTGAAGAAATTAGGTTAAAACATTCAGGTTAAAATTATAATGAGAAAACATCAAAACTGTTGATGCTCTAGGTGAAAAATTGACTAAGTATGAAAATGTCTAGACCTTTGTTGAAACCCTGCAAGAACATTAAAACCTAACAAGTTATTAATTTGTGAAAACTATGGGAATGTTGGATTGGTATGGAGAATTGAACCTTGATCCTTTTAGGTAAAAGTTCAAAAGTCTTGAAAATCCTTGTATCCAGTTATTCTAAAAGAAACCTCAAAAATAGGAAAAATTCTAAATAAATCAAAATAATTCACGACAGTGTTTTACTTAAATTAACTAATGTTGCATAGTTTTCCTAGACCAGGGGACTTCCAAATTTCTAGAATCCAAAGTCTCAACCTCCCATAGAACCTTGTGAATCTCATTTAATTAACAAACACTTACATGCTTCAAATTTTATATAGGATTTCACTGATATGTTAATACTTACAGTCTTGTCTTGCCTTGTAGGTCTTCATGTCTAAGGCTAGAGTGATGAAGTACGAATTTCAAGGGCTGTTGCGACTTGAGATTTTCCCTCCAGCAAAGCCCAGAGAATGATACATAATGTTATAGCCCGAGTTGTTGTCTTCCATATCTCTGCACAATGTCCTGAATGGGTGATAGCATGTGCCAAGGCATATTACAAGCAAAGAATGAAGGTTCTGACTCCTGAAGGGAGGGTGATTATGGACAAAACACCAGCTACAATAGTAGAAACCTTCCATTTCCCCTCTCATGCAGAGGTAGTTTATTTGAGAATGGCTCGAGCACTAGAATATTACAATCAACAACCAGATACTTCAGAGCAATTAATAAAATGCGGATGGGCACTGCTAGATAAACAATTTCAGAAATCCCCAAGACTTAGGGGCTATGGTAACTCTTTTGAGCATGATACTGGAACTTTCAGTTACTTCAACTTTTGGCCCATGGATCTTAATACATTACAATTATCCTTGAAGACAAGAAGATGGTACGTTGGGTCTAGATAATTAGTGAAAATATCCATGAGTGGTTTTCCAAAGTCCAAGTCACTAGAGACTTCCTCATGATATCATATTTGGTGTATTCTGTATCAAGGAATGCTATATATCTATACTAAACAAGGAGATTAATAGTTGAAAGAGCATTAGGAAAAAAATGAAAGCCTATGATTGATTTCCCCAATTAGCACAGAAGGATTCGATAATCCATTTCAAGAGGGTCGATGTTGCATTCTTCATGTTTATGGTAAGGACTTTGGAAGGAGACCTCACCTTCATTTCTTCATCTTTTCATCAGCCAGTTGACTTGGTTTCCTCCATAACTTCATCATTAACAAGTTGATCTCCGTCTCAATTATCATCATCAGCTGATTGATTGTTTTGCCTTTCAATTCACATCACTCAATCAATCCTCAACTTAGCCTCATGTCTTGATCAACTTCCATCATTTTCCTCAAGGATCGAATGGTTGCTATTTTTTGAAGTGCAAGAAGGGGGTTTAAAAGCTGAGCCCCAAGAGAGGTTGGAATCCGACCTGCTCTTGGGCTCAGCCAAGGGTCCAAAAATCTAAGTCATTGACCTTTCTCACTCAAACTTGCATTCATCTTGACCTTTTGATTGGCAACTTGACCATCATTAACAACTTGGTTTCTCACTCTCTTCACTTGCACTCCAACACTTGAGGCATTCAAGTTGATCCCATTACTTTCAATCCAAACTTGTTTCTTTTTGTTCAGATTTCCATTGATCAAACTGAGATTCATATCAACTCTCATTTTTTATTGTATCACATTTCATCCATTCTCAAAGGTGGAAACTCAAACTCCCATCAAGCTCTATGTCAATCTTTAGCTAAGGTTCACCACGAAGGATAAGTATTGGCTGCCTTGGTTTTACTCTACCCCATGGCCTTGACTCCTAAATGGGCAAGACACTTGCATCTAACTGCCTGCTGCAACCTAGCCTAAGGATTTGAAGACTCTGAAATTGCCACCTACTAAGGCTTTTTGAGACAACTATCCTACTGCCCAGCGAAAGAGAGGGTCCCCATTTGCAATGGGTGATGGTGTGAAAATGTCACAACAGGCACTAAGACCTAAATGAAGCCAAAAACCACATCTTCAACTTCTGTTGCTCCCTCTAGAGGCACCTAAACCTAAATGAAGACAGAAACCCTATCTTCAATTTTCTGTTGCTCCCTCCATAGACAAGATAGCTAGAATACCCTCCCCAATAGCCTCCCCCGTGGTAGATAAAGATGACAGGGAACTTGTAGCAACTGATTATCAGATCACCACAATAGATAAAATGAGGCCAAAAACCCTATTTTCTTGGGAGTTTAGACGAGTGCAAGAGATACAAAGGATACAAACTGTATTAATAATAGTATCTCGAAGATTAGAAGATTAAAAGAGAATTCAAAGAGCAGGTAGTAGAATTAATTGCCTACATTGAGCAATTAGTTGCTCACCTCCATGTTGTGGATGAATCAATAACTCTAATGTAATTATCACAGAAATAAGCCGCTTCACTAGACAAAGTGAAATGTGTAGCAAAATAATAGAATGATGGATGAAGTGTATGAGCAAGGTCGTAAAGTGATGGATAAAGCCTTAAGCTTCAAAGCCAAACTCAAGAGCTTGTCTAACAGAACCAAGGGCCCAATAAATGATCCTTAGTAATGAGCCAGATAGACGATCCTTAGTTGCTAATAAAGAACATATTAGTTCATAAAATTTTCAACCAGCCACACATGTGGGTAGGAGATAATACAGTTCAAGTACAAATGAGGGACAAGACTAACAGAACTAATTGAGGCAAATAAGGAAGTTTTGTACACCGAATGCGATATTTAGATGCTGTTGTCATGATATAAGTGTTGGATTCTAACACCCTGTAAGGACCATTTGAAACATCTCCTTCAAACTTGGGAGAACAACCATTTATGAGTGACAAGTGGGAAATTAACTCAACTACAATAGCATCCAAATGAAATGTGGTCACAATGCGGAGATGGATAAGTTTTTAAGAACAGCTACACAATCTCAGACATAATAATACAAATAATACATGCTTACTTCAGTTTGATCGTGTAGAGGGCCAACTGATGATTTGGTGTGTGGCAGAGCATGTGCTTTAAATATGCAAAAAATTTCTGTTGTGTTGGAGTCGAATTGAAGGGAAATTGGGAATACGTGTGAAATAGGCAGTGTAGGAAAGAAAATGGTGAGCTAGACCAGAACATCAACACACACATTATTGTCATCTAGTATTAAACATGTGCTAACAAAGGATTTTAGATGTCTCTTACACTCTCGGTAGTCAATAATCCTCAGTTCGCTGTTGATCAGCTACAATTAGTTGTCAATCTCTATAGTAGTTTTATACGAAGTTATCGTGTACATAGTAAAATTTATTTTTCTGATGAATAAATTAATGAGCTTTTCAGCAGTTCCATTCTGCTATCATATTTCTAATTATACTGAGTATCCTGTTCTAATGTTTAACTTGCGTCAAGTGATATTAAGTGGTGTGATCTGAAATGTTGATGAAATTTGATCATAATTTTTTGTTTAAAGTCTTTTATATTAAATTTTTTATTTTTGGTTGAATAGCATTTGCGTTAGCATTTTTGAATTGTTGGTATAGTTGATGTTTTGATGTTACACCTGAATGATCATCAAAGCCGAAATATTTTGGTTAGCTAATTATCTATATCTTCAAGTATTGTAGTTTTGTCAACAACTTTTTATAATTTTTTAAAAATAAAGAATAATTCTTAATGCTAATTTAATTAATATATACAATTCTAGTTACAACGACATTGTGAATTGTATACCTAAATGACAAACCAAATTAATTTTAATTATAAAATTGATAAATTATGTTAAAATTGTGATATTAGTTAGATGTCTTTTATTAAGAAATGATAAATCTTATAACACATGTATCTTGGATTAAGTGTTACTTCAACTTTAAAAAGAAGTTTGACTGTGAAATTACTTGATAAAAACTAAACATGATGTGTCTTGAGCCAATCCATGTATATACTAGGTAGATTCTTCACAATAATTGTAAAGTCATACCTAGGTAAGATTGTGGTTAAATTAAAGCATAGATTATTTTAAATTTATAGTGGCACAAATTATTTTCTACAAATATTTATATTTAGACTCTAATTTTCTTATTGTAAATGGCATATGATTTGGACAAGCTCAACAAGTAGATGAGGTAGTGTATAGTTTCATGAGATTCTAGTTGACTAATGGAAACTTTGCATGAGATTCTAATTAACTGAATGAAGGAAAGAATTTTTATAAAATCCGTGACACCAACAATCAAGTCAAAAAAGACTCCAACAACTTTCAAGATCCTTTTTGATGTTGATTCTTTGTTGTAAATCTTAATCAAGAAACTAGTAGTGTTGTGAAGCCTTGGCTCTTCAAATAGCTTATTTAGACTACCAACCTCTAAGTTGTTTTTATACTTAGTATGTATATCTTCGTAAGTAGCAAATTTTATGATAAAATGCCATTATGTTTCAACCACACCTTTGCCACAAAAAATACAAATTCTATCTTCCCACTCTTCTTTGGGGACCATCCATCTACCTGTCTCACAGCTAAGATGGTGTAAGTTGGTTCTTAGTTGCATGACTAGAAGTTTAGCTTTACCCTTGATTGTGATTCTCATATAATTTTTTTCACCATGTTCCCTTGTAGGGGTTCAACTCTTTGACATGATGAGCTTTTTCTTGACTGATATGTTCTTACAACATGACAGTCCTAAATTTTTCATATATGATGAATGGTGACTTTGCATGAGTGGCTAATGAAATTATACAAAATAGTTGAAGTGTTGGATTAAGATGACACGTACTATGAGCCAAGACAACACAGTACTTCTAATTGTACAAAGATAATGGATAGACAAGATAAAGAGAAATGCACATAAGTAAATAAATCCAGATGGCTAAAGATCATCCACAAATGTAAAATAATTTGGATAATTCTTTGAGTAGCACAAGTCAAAGTAGGGATTGGCAAAGAAACATGCAAATAGGATGTGAAATGGAGAAACAATATAATGGAGGTGAAATTGCTAATGCAATCACATGACCATGTATTGAAAATTAATTTCAAAACCAAGTTGGAAATCTTTGGCAAAATGTAGAGGACTTAATGTAATGTCAAACCAACCTATGAATTATGACAATTGCGTGTTAGAAATATATGATCATATAGAAGAATTATTTGTGTTAGAAAGAAAAACTTAAGTATTAGAGAAGGCTTACTAATGTCCAACTTTTGATCACTTAATCATCTCTCTAATATTAATTAAATAATGAAGTTTATTTAATTCATTAATCATATTTAATTGATCTTTATTAGTTAATTAAATTTACTTTCCAATTTTCTATAGTTTGAATTTAATTATTCAAATTATCTAATTATTCCTCCAAATTGAATTAATTTAATTTCACATCAATTTTTAATTAATTTCATTTCTAACTACATTTCATTTAATTTCGATCAATTTCAATACTAATTTCATATTTCTTAAATAATTAAATTTTTAATTCAATGAAATCTTGAAAAATAAAAAAAATCAAATTTATGAGAATTATAAATTTTGAAGATTAGAAAATCTTCATAAACTAAAAAATCAATTTTATGAGAATCCTCGTCTCTTCGAAATTAAAAAAAAAACAAAAACTTTTCTTTTCTTGTAATCCTCATTTTTGGGAACTTTATCTCTTCAAAAATGAGATTATCTATCTAACCGTACTATCCTCTTTGAACTCTTCGCTTTTCGAGTTAAATTGGAAACTTGCCCAAGTCTTCTCCAGTCTTGGACTTTCTTATCCATTGACCTTGATTTTCCTCAATTGATCTTGATCATCCATTCAAACTAGAATTTCTATATAATCAACCATCATGTCTCATATTTTCATCTCTCATTCTTGTATCAGACTCATGCAGGTTTATTATTAGATAATCATATTTTCTCTGAGCTTTGAGTCTGGATGTTGTTGGATCACCGCTGATGCCACATCCCAAACATAACAAAGAGAGGCAGCACAAGCTTTGAGTATCTATCAGTTTGCATTAGTTTGTTAATTTTTTGATGATGATGATGCTTATTATTCTGTTGTTTGTAGGGCAAGGTTTGGTTAGTTATTGTGTTTTGATTAAACATGTATTGCTAATCTCTCTATTTAGTTTCTTGTAGATTTACCCCTACTACATATAGTAATCATATAATCAGTACATATATCATCATCATATAGAAATACAATGTTGTCAACAAATTATTTCTCATCTAACACATTTTTTTCTTAATTTGTCAAGGGGTCATAAATCCACCTACTATCGTAGGGGCAAGCTAGGGCAAGACTTGATATGAATTCTTTGACACAACGTTCATAATCACATTGTATCAAAGAGGGGCAAATGTAGACACCCAAAAATGGACACTTGCGAACTGATGTTAATGCACTAACTTTTCCTCTGTTAATTAATGGTTTTTTAATTGTTAATTAATTATCTATTTCTTCTATAATCCAATCTCCTAATCATTTAATCATTCTTTAAAAATTAATTAAATAATTAAATTTATTTAATTAATTAACCTTAATTAATTAATCTTTATTGGTTAATTAAGGTTTCCATTTCCTAAGTCTATAGTTTGAATTTAATTATTCAAATAATTTAATTGTTCCTTGAAAATTAAATTAATTTCTTAATTTTAATTTAATGTTATGTCAATTTCCCCTTAATTTCATTTGATTTTCAAAATCTACAAAATCTCATTTATGAGTAAATCTAATTTCTGAAATTCAATTAAATCAATTTAAAATCTCTAGTCCAGTTCATTTTGGAAACTTTTCCAAAATATCTTCTCCATTCTCATCCTCTTTCTAGTTCCCCAAATCTCTCATCTTTTCTCTAGTTCAAAATGGAAACTTGGTAATTTCTTCTCTAGTCTGATCGCTTCTCGTTCGCCAATCTCGATTTTCTTTGAACAGTCTGGATTGTCCATTCAAACTAGGATTTCTATATAAGAAGCCCTCATTTCTTCACAATTTCATCTCTCAATTTCGTATTGAACTTATGTAGGTTTTATTATCAAATAGTCACATTTTCTCATAGCTCTTGAGTTTAGTTGTTGCCGAAACCACCAATGAGTGCCAGTTAATCACATCCCAACAAAGTAACAAAGGCCTCGAGTATCATTCAGTTTGCGCGTTTGCATTAATTTGTTGATTTCTGAATATGATCTTGTTATTTTGTTGTTTGTAGGGTTTAATGTGATTAGTAGTTTTCTTGATTAGTTCGGTGCTAGTAATTTGTTTGTTTAGCTTCTTGCAGATTTACCCCTACTACACCTATATTCAAGAATTATATTAATTGTGTTCAGAATATCATGTAATGTTAAGTCAATCATACTAGTTCATGTAAGTTTGTAAGCCAATGATCAAGATGTCTTTATGATTAAATAACCTAACTCATTAGTGGAAAGAACTAAACAATTGATTACACATAAGGTCTTGGTCTTTTGTATAGCCACAAAATAATGGAAAGAAAAGCTCCATGATAATTCTTGTTTTGACTAATGGTGATCTTGGTACAATACAAAAGGACAAATGATGGTCATTTTGAAGGTACAAAATGATGGCTATGGTAGTTGCAATTAGATAGTGTTGCCTTCACTCACACTCAAGCCCATTATTGTAGTTGTATCCCTTTGAACAAATAAATAGAGAACTTATTAGGTCTTGTAGAATCGAATGGATGGGTTTTTCTAGTTGATCATATGTATTAGGATAATATCTTCCAAGATATAATATTTCTTTAATGGTCATCTCTTTAGTCTTTATAGGAAAGTTTCCTATTCTGTTTTCTGTCAACGTTTGTTTCTTTTAGAAACGTCTTTGTAAATCTATATAAGGAAAGTTCTTTCCTCTATTTAATATAGCAAGATCATCCCATTATTCTATCGTCTTTGTAACATGGTATCAGAGCTTAGGATTTTTATTTTTTCAAAAAAATTAAGAATTTCATTATGAAATCGTATGTTCTTTAATTTTTTTAAAAATAAATCCATTCAAATCCGTTTATTCATAGACTTGTCAAGGGTTTTTATTCAAAAATCAGTTTGCAACATTTTCATGGGTTTGCTTGTTGTACATGTATTCAACTCGTCTACGATTTTTGCAACTCGTGTGTTGGTTTTTTCTCTGTCTAGGCGTCAGTTTTTTGCAGGAACAAACTCTTAGTTGCCATTTTTTTGTGGACTTTTACAATGTACGCACACAACTATTTTTTGGTCATTTTTTTAACCCACGCGTCGTCTTTCCCATTGCAAAATGACTATTTTTGGTTATTTTTATCTTCTAATTACATTCGATAGGATTTTGGGCCCATTTTTCTTCTGCAACTTGACTCTTTATCTAATGTTTTTAGGGTCGATGATGACCATTGCTTCTTTGAGCAGTCCTCCCTTGGTGATTTTTGACCATCATCTCAATGTTTTTCTGCTCTCACATAATTTTTTTGGTTCGTCCATGGTCGCTTAGGGTTTGTGCTATTTTGACTAGGGTTTTGACCCTGTAGATCAAGTCAAAATTTTATTCTGATTGTACATTCTTTCTGGCTATTTCAAGATCTCAACTGGGTTTTCGTCATATTTTTCTAGCTATCTTGGTTTCTATGCCTCAAATTCCATACTAACCAAAATTTTATTCTGATTTCAGATTCCTTCTAGGTTTTTTAAGATCTTTTCTAGGTCTTCGTTGAATTTTTCTAGGTCTTCCAACAATTTTGTCTCAAAATCCATGTTTGTTCGATTTTGATCAATTTTTCTCCTCAAAAATCATATCCAGTCATCTTTACTCTATGATGTTTGCATGAGATTTTGTTTTCAGGGCTTGTCAATTTTTTCCTAAAAAAATGCTCTTTGGGATTTGTAATATGCAAAGTTGCGTGGGATTCAAGGGTTTTAGATTTTTTTTCGAAAATAAAAATGATGCTTTGTAAAACTTCAGTTTTGGGTTTTTCGGTTTTTACCACAAAAACCATAGCTTCTTGTAGTCTGTTCTATGTCATAGTACTCTTCTACAAAAGTTCTTGGTCTCTAATATTTTGCAAATCCAGGGAGGGTCTAAGCCCCCACAAAATATTCCAACATCCATAAAATGACCATTAAGGGAGGGTATTAGGATAATATCTTCCAAGATAGAATATTTCTTTAATGGTCATCTAGTTGTCTTTAGTCTGTATAGGAAATTTTCCTATTCTATCTTTGGTCAACATTTGTTTATTTTAGAAATGTCTTTGTAAATCTATATAAGGAACATTCGTTCCTCTATTTAATATAACAAGATCATCCCATTATTCTATCATCTGGCCCATGTAACAATATGTGCATTGCTTATTCATAGATAATGTGTTGAATAAGACACAAACCTACATAGGGTCTTGATGAGAATTGATTAGAAGAGATTAAAATGGCTAAAGATGGGCTATACTCAATTTTCTTAAGAAAAAGTGTATTTGTCTTATCATCACTCCTTTGAAATTATATTCTAATTATGTGGGTGTGTAGGAGGGAAATTAGGTATAATATTTTATTTGTCCTCAAAGAAAATTCCTTTTCACTTTAGTGATAAATGGGTAATACTATTCTTGCAAGTCTAGGAACTTTATTTAGTTATAACTATGCTAAAGATGAACTGTTATATATCTATGATAAAGATGAATTGTTATGATTTATACACTCATGAACTAATTTATGAATATGTTTGATCACTTGATTAAGCTCACTACTCATTCTAACTTAATATTATAATGAATAAAAAATGAGACCAATGTAAGGATTTTGTAGGTACCATAAAAATTGCACATTAACTTGATCTCATGGGTTAGAAAGGACAAGCTTTAAATTACTGTTAAATTTGAAAAGAAGATGAAATTTTTTATTGAAGAACAATTCTTCAAATTATGAAGACTATTAAGAGGTGTAGATAATGAGACTCCCATTTGTTATGAATTTAATGGGTTGATTAAAGTTTATATTTAGAATTAATGTCATTTATAGGAGTTGAATAACATTGGGCATGCAATAGATTTTAATTGCTTGTGTGTACTAAATAGTTCTTGTTAAGAATAAGGTTTCTTAATCTTTGCCTTTCTAACATTATTATTTAATTATTAATTTTGATTTTATGTGTTTTATTTTAAAAGCAGCAAAGAAAGGGTGCTGACCTTATACAAAAATAGGCCAAACATGCTACTTACAATTAGTCATGAACATACCACTAACATAAAGACAAAGGTAATAATAGATCACTTACAACACACTAGCAATACAACTAGGAACTCACATCAAGGGTAGGTATAAATTCAACTACAACTCAAAGAAGAGTTTAGGAAGAAGCAAAAGACTGATATTTCCATCATCAAAAAACAACAATCTAGGCAATATTATCATTTAGAGCATTGAAACAAGGGGGATCATGAGGGGTAATCCCCATAGAGGGCATGCCAACATTAGGAGTAGAGTGTTGACCCGACAAAACATCATTTACCAAAGGCTACAATTGAGGAGCAAAAAGTAGAGTAGGGTACACAGGGCTTGAGGAGGCCACACCAACAATAAGAAGTGGAGTAGGATCCATGGAGCCAGAGGAGGCCACATCAATAGTAAGAGGTACAATATCAACTTAGGAGGAGTCATCATTAGCTAGTGAAGGGTCATCAAAAGAAGAATCATAAGCCACAATAGTCAAGCAATCACCTTTAGCATCCTTCTACCAAGTGGTAGTGCCTTTACGATGCAAGAGAACAATTAGTGGCCAAGTGACCAGTAGAGAAGTAACAATGACATTTGAAGAGAGGCCCTCATAATATAGTGACAACATCCATGACCTATCTCCAACCATAAGACCCACATCCTCATGAAGAGGCTTAGAGATGTCACTATCAATCAAAATGTTTACAAAAGTAGAATGACCCATGATGGAAGTGGAATTATCAACCTTCAAGAAACAAGTGAAAGAGTTGCAAATGGCCTCAAAACAAGAATCTCCCAAAAATGAAGGGGAAGATTGGGAAGATGAACCCACACCAAACATACATTGAGTGGTTTAGTAAGAGGATTAAAGGAAGTTGTCCAGAGTTTGATCGAGAAGGAGTGAACTCCCCAAGATCACAACTTGCTCAACACCAAGTCACAAGTCATCATAAGTAGAAAAAGAAGCAATTAAAAAACTTTTACTGGAAAAGGGAAGAGTTCAATGTTACCAACAACCAAGGGCTTCCAATGTTGATTTTATGTTGTTATTTGTTTACACTTAATTTTGTATGCATACAATAATTTCATTTGTGAGAGTGATTTGAGTTTTTATCTTACATGTAAAGTGACATGTATGGCATGGTTCTTTATTTTGGAGATAGGTGTTCTACCTTTTATGAGTTGATTGAAGTCAAAATTGTTAACTCGTGGAACTACTAAAGAGTAGTCAATTCTAGAAATTGCCAAAAAAGGCAAAGTTGTGCATGTAGGCTCCTTTCATGTAAATGCCACTTTTTATTTTTTATTTTTATGGTTTCATATGCCTTGCATGCCAAACATAGGCATTGCACTTGCTATTCGTAATTAGTAGGTTTTAGTTTGCATGCACGTGATAAGATAGGTTCTTTGCATGTTCATCTTCAATTTTTCATGCGTGTAGTGAAGAGGATGATGGCATATGACCTTCTTGAGCATACCATTTTGGTAACATCTAATTTATGTAGTGTAAACTCTTATGCATTGAAATGGTGTAATTTGGAGTTATATTATTATTCATTCACATGTATTATTATGTTGCTAGAATTAATCTAGAATCCAGCTGAACTATGTATTTTTTTAAAGAGCATAACTTTTGAATTGTTTTGTAAACTCATATTTATTGTTAGTATATTGGGTTTTATTTTTGAGTTTGAGGTTTCTCCCAAAAGGGTTTTCCTCATGTATAGACTATGTTATAAGTTTGTTTTGTTTTAAATATTTATTTAAGTTCTTTGGATTTGTAACAATTACAGGTTTTTCTTCATATTCTCTTTTACTTATTAGTGTTGGAAGCTTCTTTTGCATATTGTACCATCCTAAAATGTAAGCACCTATAATTAGATGCTCAATTAGGCCTCATTTTAGCATGTATGGGTTCCCACATTGATTTCTAGAACTCCAACCCTAATTCCACTTATTATTCTAGCATCCCCGCTTCAATTAGGAACCCTAGTTTAAATTTCATAGTTTTTTTGTGTAGTGCCACTCCAACCCTATCATTGCAAGAAGCTAACATGATATCAGACCTTGGAATACAAGTGAAATGAAGTAAGTATACTTGATAGTAAATACTAGTTAATGTAGCTAGAAACATGTGTTTCATTACGTAAGATATTGTGGTGCTAGTTAAGGGTCTATGATGAAACTTTGTTATTTATTTTATGGTTGTAGATGATAACTAGTGATGCTCATATGTTAGCTAGGATGGATCATAATGTATTGATTAGATGATGGTTAATGACATTAGTGTTAATTAATATTGTTTAAGGATAAATTATATAATGTGCACTACTATGTTCACACAATTGCTATGCGCTATGCCCATTGTGCGTGTATGAAGTGGGATGAAGTCGTAGTTACTCATTTGTGAGGTCCACATGATGTCTCGATCTCCTTCGCTATTTGATTATTATATGCACATACTTTGGATATATACTCTGTGTGCTAACTTGAATAGGTACTAGGAACATTCCACCTGAGCTATAAGATTTGAGTGTCTATTTCCCCAATGGTGGTTATTCAGAGATGACATATTTGCCAATTTCCTTAAGACTAGCATTTTCGTGCTTAATTGAGCACGTTTTGTCTTTGAAAATATCCTTATTACATCTGGCTACCGCTATATGGTAAATGTTGATAACCCTAACCCTATGTGGATACCCCGTGATAAATGTCTTTTTGTTTAGATGCATTTCGTAGGAATTTTATTACAAATTGTTAGTCTATGCTAAATTAATGATTTTACAATTTAATGCTTAAATTTAATTAAATGAGTTTAAATAGATTATTGTATGAGTTTAAATGACAAATTAATACTTGAATATTATTTAGGGCACTTGAGAATAATTTAGGTTGAAAAGGAAGTGATTGTTTATAAAATCTATGATTTAATGTTATATTCAATTTTTATAGTGTAAATGATTATTAAATTTTTGAAAGAGATTAATTGATATTTTAAAAGAGCTAAATATGACATATATGTGCTCATTTTGATAGGCATTGCATTATCAACATAAATTGGGAATTTGGGAATATGAAATGTATTTTATTAATTATTTATTTTAAATGTTTTCAGAAAGTGAAGTGAAAGTCATTTTATAAAAGTGAGAAAAAGTTCATTTTTACACTTAGTTTTATTTTGATATTTTGAGCTCTCAAACCCTTCTACATGGAAAATTTGATCTCTTTGTTGGGAGAAATCTATTGGAAGGACTTTTGTGGGTAGGATCTCAATGGATTTGTCTCTTTGAATCCTTCTTATTGTCCAAAGGATTAAAGCTAAGATTGGGTATGTGAAAAGTTCATCAATTTTGAAGTTTTGCTCAAGTTGAGGTAGAGTTTTGTTGATTTATCTCTATATACTCAATCTTTTCAATCTAAATCAGTTTTGTTTGTTTAGTAATGAGATTAAGAATGTTTCACATTCTTACACCATTTGATTTCATGCATTATATAATTAGATTTTCATAAAATGTCAAAAACATGCCCTAGGTATTGTTATGCTGCCCAAATTTTTAGAAATGATGAAATGTGAATTTTATGTTAAAAGAGGGGCACTGGGAACTTTTTGAGCCAACATATATATTTAGAATTTTTATTTTTGAAAGTAGAAATTTGAAGCTATTTTAATGGTGTTTATGAGAGTTTATGGTTTTGCTTGGAAAATAGAAGAAATGTAAAAAGTGAAATTTGGGTGTTTTGATTTCATATTATTTTGTGGAATGATGGATTTATATAATAGAATTTTTTACTTGACTCAATTTGAGTCTGTCTTCATATAGTTATGGTCATTTGAAGATTGCATGTGAATAGCGACAAAAATGCAAATGTAACAATATATGTGAATAACATAACTTCATTGTGGAATTGTTGAACATGATGTGGAAATGTTTGTTTATCTTGTGTGAAGTAAAGAGAAGGTTGAGTTGATTCTTGACCCATGTCCTTTGATTGATGAATAAGAAACTTTCTGATTTTTATTATGAGAAAATGAGTTGAGTATATATGTGGTTTTTGTAAATAATTGTGATTGCTACCTTGAACTCATTCTCATGGTTAAAATTACATTTATGGATGAATTTAGATAAGTAACCCATGCCTTCTTGGATGGTTGAAGAAATATTTTCTCTTCATTATAATTAAATATTTGATGCCTTGTTTTATGCATGAGGCTATTTTGTGTGCTGTGTTCACAAGGAACATGATGAGCCTTGGGTGTAGATGATAGGGGAAATTGGGAAGTGGCTTCCAATGTGCCACCAAGTTGGGTAATCACTTGGTTGGATTATTGAGAGTAATATGAAACAATTATTGAGACAAATGTGAAAGTGGCTTATGTGTGATTGTTCTCCTCATGCCTTAGATATTTTTGAGCTTGGGATGAGATGAGAAGATGCGACCACCTATGAGAGGTAGGGTATTGATCTTTGAATCCTTATCTATATGAGATGATTATCCATTCCGTGTGAGCTACTTGTGCTACACAATGACACTTTCCCCTTTGTTTTCCCTATCACCTAACCTCATTGTAGATTGAGTAACACCCTATATGCATTGCATTGTAAAGAGTAGATGATGGATCTTTGCTTATTCATGTGTTTGAAGTAAGTTATCTATGATTGGTGTGTATGTAAGCCTAATCTCAAAGTGTATTCTTGTTTGTTGTGTTTGTGTTGTGTGTTCATCTCCTAGCATGGTGGGGTGGGTCTACAGGTTCCACAAGGTTGGGTGGCATTGTCAACCACCATTGGAGACTAGAGTTCTTCTTTAGCATTGAATTTAATCTTGGGCATTGGACTTCATCTTCTTTCTCTCCTACTCTCTTTTCACTTATTGTATTTAGTATATGTTATGCCATTCTCATGTATGTTCTTAAGGATTCATGTCCTATGCAATATAATCTTATATCGTGAAACCTTGATATGAAGGAAATATAAATATATGTATCAATGAAATCCTTAGTAGTAGTTTATGTGTATCAATGTTGGTACCAAACACACTTTTTATGGTTCTTTCCTTGATCTCTTGTATATCTTAAGGTTATCATAGGCATACCTCAATTGGTGTTCTAAAATGAAATTAGTGGTGTTTGTGTAGGCTTGGAGAGTGATTTAGTCATTCTCCAAGGTAGAGTTAATTTCCTTTTGGCCAAACATTTGAGTCGACATAGGTTCCTTTATGCATTTCTTAATACTGGTCGAGAATCGCTGATCAATATTTGTGTTTTCTCATTAACTTCTATGGAGATTGGCGTCTCTTCCTATTGTTTGGTGTTTTCACCCTCACTAGACTGAGACTTTTATCTCATAAATTCACTAGTCAAGAATTAATGTTTGTGTAAATCAATAAACTTGCGTAGCTTGAATTGACGTCTCTGACTGCTCACTAGCATCTCCACCTAGTGTTGTTTTAGAATCGGTTTTGTGATCTAGGTGTTTTCCTGATGCATTTGCCCGATAGTCTTCTAGAGGGTCCTTAGGTCCCTTCTTGGCCTGATTGCAACTATTTGAGGATTGTGGATAGGATATGTGCTTATTCTCATGGTTAGAATGGAAATGAACTTATATGTTTAATCATCTTAGGAATATTTTATTTGGACATAAAATGAATCTTTCTTGGATGGTTTAATACTTGGGTAAATGAAAATTGTATGATTAACCATCGTAGGAACATATTTCTATTGGTGTTTAAAAAGAATCTAAGATGTGTCATGAGGATTGATTTAGTCTCCTTTATTGGTAGTCACGAGTTTGTGTTGACTTGGGCACTTGTAGCTCTTTGAGAGAAGTTGACCCTTGTTGGGCAATCTTGGGAGCATGTGTATTCCATTCCAAGTGTGTGTTTGGGCTATCGTGGAACCCTTGGAGGTGTGTGAAGACTTCTGCTTTTGCACAATCATATAACGATCATCATGTTCACTTTTTTGTTGTGGTTATGTTATGCATGTGACATGATATTGAAAAAACATTATGCATGTTTTACCCTTAGTTCTGAGGATTCCTTTGTGTGGCATTACATTTTTCAGGAATAGGTCGACCCAATTAGTCTATTCCCCATAAACCCCCCAATTTTTTTTCATATCTTGACCCTAACTAACCTATAGTTTAGGAGATACAATAGAGTCTGTTACAAGTAGTGGTTGCCGTTGCACCAAAAGATAGACCTTTTAATGCCCGATACAACCACTAGACTTATAGAAGACACAAGAGGCAGTTAAGCCATGTCGTGAATCCCAAGGGGAGCGCTGATAATTTTTCCAACAATCTCCCCCTCAGTGCTACCTGAGGGGATTCAAACCTGTGACCAATCTCTGATACCACTTGTTACAAGTAGTGATTATCGTTGCACGAAAAGATCAACCTTTTAATGCCTGATACAACCACTAGACTTAGAGAAGACACAAGAGGTGGTTAAGCCATGTCACGGATCCCGAGGGGAGCACTGACCATTTCACCAATAGAATCAATTGACTTTCTTTGACCATGTTTGATTAGTTAAGAGACCTTGGTGGATGTTAGACATTAAAATTATCATGTTTTATGGATGATAAAAACATTAGATTAGTATGTTATGGGTGTCATGATTATAATTTTTATTTGATTATGGTTATTATGCATCACAATTCTATATGTTATGAATGGTCAAATATAAAATGTAAAGGACAAACGATACATTTGATTATTAATTTATAGATTATGAACTATGGTACTAACCTAGACTAATGGGAACTTGAGTGATGTAAGTTTTGGATAGGTTTTGAAATTGAGAATGAGGCCCAGGTAAAAGAAGTTAACACTTTGACAACAATAGGAATGATAGAATATGACACTCACACACTCACTTAGATAAATGATTATGTCTATTTTAATGAATTTATTACCCTGTCTCCAAGATTCGAATTCTGAAATATGTATGTGCACGTGGATTAGGATATTTGGATATAGATATGTGGTATTTTTATATGTGAAGTTGTGATAGGTAGGGGTAATTATACAATTTATTTGAATAATTACATTTCTGTCTTCATTTGTAATAATTTCTGTGTGTTTTATCAGTCTAAAAGATATTCTTTTTAGAAATTGATATAGTTTTAACAACAATTTGTTAAAATTGATTAAAAGAAGATTATATAAAAATAATAATAAGAAAATATAATAATTTATTCTTTTTAAATTGTGATGAATACACACACACATGAATTAATAATTGATGTAGAATACATTAATTAATAATATTCTTTTAATTTTCTCTTATTTACCTAAGAGATCAAATCAATATTTATGCACCTATCAAAATCTTTAACTACCACATTTAGAGTGGTCATTGAAAGTCAAGCTGCCCCATATTCATTTAAAAATCCCCATACCCATTTATTAAGGGAAGGAGACAAATCAAAACTTGGGTTTTGGGAGTTTTAATGAAAAGAAAGTGAGAGATATTATAAAAGGAGGAGAAATAAGTTTGGAAGGGGCACAAATGCACATACAGAGAGAGGTAGAAATTAAAAGAGGATGCACGAAGAAGGTCGTTGAAGGAGAAAATTTTCTAGGTTTCTTTTATTTGTTAGTTCAAAATCATAGATTTAAGTTCATTGCTTGTTATCTTAGTGCCATGCTCTTTCTTTTGAAAGTTGTATTCCTTCTATTCCAAGCTTAAGTTTGTTTCTACTTTTGAGTGGTTTTAAGAAAGCACCTAGTCCATGGGAGATTTGGCATCTTTTTTTTCATCCATGCTAGGTAACCTTAGGGAAGTGTATTGCACATTAAATGATTTTGATTTCTTTGTCTTGGTTGCAAATATTTTACTTGGTCAAGTTCCTTGTCTTCAACTTCCATTTGAGCCCTATTTGATCCCTTTCTACAAGTAAATTTTATGCACACATGGAAACCTTGCATCTCCCTACACACCATCCTTTCACCAATAGCACTATTTTTAACACCAAGCATCCCCTCAATAGTATCCTTCCCAGGTTTCATGGTTGAAATATGGGTCGGGCCAATCATTGGGAACCCATCAATAGGGTTCTCATCCTAACCATCTTCAGTGTGATTCCCATCATCTCCCTCAAAAACTAGTTTCTTAGGAATTGTTTTCCCTCTTTTCTTCTTGGGAAGATCCTCTTCACTATCTTGGGTACCATCCCCATCACTTCCTTTATAAATATTTTTCTAGGTAGAAATTTTTCTCTTAACCATAGCTTTCTTCTTCCCCTTAGAGCTCCCCTTAGCCTCCGTGTACTCTAGGTCACTCTCCCCTTCTGAATCAGAATGAGAAGACCCCTTTTCCTCCTCCACTTCCTCAATTCTGACTGAGGGATTTTCCTCATTTTTAGCTCTCAAATAGCTATACAAAATTAGGATTAACCCTTGATGAAGAACCATCTTTCTAGGGTTTTTTTTATGATCATAAATTCTTGAATTCAAGGAGGAAAATAGATAAAACATGAGGGAAATATGATCCTTGTATCTAAAATGGTTCATAAACAAAAATTGGTAAATTTGGAGATGAGTATTAGAATTTTTATGTCATGTGGATTTAGTACCTTACATTTTGGTATTAGAGATAGTTTAAACTCTTGGGATTAGGTCTATCATAACACTAAAGGGTTGTGTCTCTGCGATGTAGTAATTTTTTGAGGCCATGATGAATACTATGAAAAAAAATTGAGCTAGGTCAAGAAATGGGCCTAATAATGGACCCAATGGTAGGTTGGATTGGATCCTTGAACTCTCGACCCAACAAGGAGCCATCTTAGATCAAAAAAGTGCATAAATAAATAAGTTGTAATAGGATATGAGGGTAATCCATGAAGAAGAGAAAAGAATATAAGATCAGAGGAGGGGAGAGAAGGATCAACATCATGAGAAGGAAAGGAGGAGGAATGATGAACAATAGAAAAGAGAAGAGGATCACTAGAGTGATGTACAAGTGAACATAGATTATATAGTAGAAGAATTGAGAAAGGACCTCAAAAAGGTCACCCCACCTACCTTTGATGGAAAAAAATTAGAGATGTAGAAGAAGCTTGTATTATTATTATTATTATGGAGAAGTACTTTGAGATTCATAATATTTTTGAGGAGACAAAAGCTATGTGGGATGCCTACTTGCTTGTAAGTGAAGCTAATACCTAGTGGGATAAAAAATGAGTTGAGAAGCAATTAGAACCTAGTGAGGTAACCTGGGAGGTTTTCTTGCAAATTTCCTGAAAGAGGTAGATTTCACAATTATATTTTGATACAAAAATAATAGAATTCCATAATCTTAGACATGGAGGATTGTTTATGACAGAGTATTACAAAATATTCTACCACCTTTTGAGATACATTCCTCAATGTTAGTCAAATAAGCATTTTAAGATACATACTTCATTTTTGGATTGAGACTTGAGATTGGTACAAATGTGGACATGAAAAATCTAACAATAATAGATCAAGCATATGAAAATGGCATTAAATAGGAACAAAAGGTCCAATAGATGTCAAGATCCAACAACAAGAAGAGCTAGAGTAATACTAATGTACACAAATACAAGAAGAGGAAATTTTAGAGAAGAGACCCACTTAAGGGAAGGTATCATTAGATAAGGAATCTCAAGAAGAATATTGACGCACAAGGGATATCCCAAGGGAATTTAGATGGAAATCAAAACATGAATAGGAATAACAAAAATAATCAAAATTATAATCAAAACAACAACTAGGGAAATAACATGAACAATCTTAAAAGAGATAGACGAGTTGGAAGACATTGACATCTTGATGGATTCTATGTGTGTGGTCAGGGCCATTATAAAAGTAGCTTTCCCCAAAAATCAATTAGCAGGAATGGTAAAGGATAGAAGAACCAAGCACAACACCAGATTCACGCTACTATTGAGCACAAACAGAGTGAGTTTGACGTAGCACCCATCTAGGGTTTGGGTAAGATCTTTGGTTACTAAGTCTCTATTTTAATTGATACTGGAGCTATTGAATATTTTATTGATCCTAAAGTTGCATCAAAGTTACCTATTAGAGCTATTTATATGTCAAAACCTTGGTTAGTTCAGTATGGAAACTAGGTAGAGCATAGGATAGAATAATATTTAGCATGTAGCGAGTTAGAACTTCAAAGCTTCAAAAATCAAGTAAATCTTTATGCATCCTATTTAGGTTCTTATGATGTAATATTAGGGATCAATTGGTTAACTGAGTACAAGGAAGTATATAATTGTCAAGACAAAATTGTTATTTTCCTTGATGATATAGGGAAGCATATAGAGATCCAAGGAGTGAAAAGGTCAATAGAGTTGAGACAGATCTCAGCCATGTAGTTGATGAAGATATTAAGGAAAGTGTTTATGATATATGCAATCCATGTAATAGATCTTAATTATACTACTAAATCATTTGGATGGTTTTCCTATTCTCAAGGAGTTCCAAGATGTGCTTTTAGAAGAGCTACCTAAACTACTTCCCAAGAGGGAGTTCAATTTTTCTATAGATTTTCTTTCAAGAATTGAGCCTTAATCTAAGGCTCTGTACATGATGACCACTATTTAGTTATATGAGTTGAAAATGCAATTGCAAGAGTTTTTGGATATAGGGTTTATCCAGCCTAGTGTATCACCTTAGGGAGATTTGATATGTTTTGTCAATAAGGATGACACCTTACATTTATGTATTGATTATAGGATTCTAAACAAGGTTACTATCAAGAATATATATCCTCTCTCATGAATTTATAAATTATTTAATTAGATGAAGGGAGCCACAATATTCTCCAAAATTGATCTAAGATTGGGCTACCATTAACTCTGAATTAAGGAGGAAGATATATTTAAAGCTACATTTAGGACCTAGTATGGACATTATGAGTTTTTTGTGTTACCTTTTGGTTTGACAAACACACCTACAACATTTTAAAATTTGATGAACAATATCTTTAGAGTTTTCCTTAATAATTTTGTGTTGATCTTCATTTATGATATTTTGATCTATTCTAAGTCATTAGAGGAGCATAATAAACATCTCAAGATAGTTCTGCAACACTTGAGAGAACATAAGTTGTATGGAAAACTATCCAAGTGTACATTTTATCAGAATATGGTACACTACTTGGAACATATTATATTAGTGGAAGGAGTCACAATCAACTCCGAAAAGATCAAGACCATAGTAGAATGACCTCCTATGAATGTGAAATAGGTCTAAAGTTTCATGGGACTAGCTGGATAATATAGGGTGTTTGTGAAAGGATTCTCTAAAATTACTATACCAATCACTTCTCTTTAGAAGAAAGGGATGAAATTTGAGTGGATGGATAAATGTGAGAAATATTTTCAAATTTTAAAGGAGAAGCTCTCTTCAGCTCCTATTTTGACTATTCCTTATCCTAATGGACAATTCAAGTCCTTATAGATGCACCATGTGAAGGAGTTGGGGAAGTACTAATGTAGAATGGCCAAGTGGTGGAATACGAGTAATGGAAATTGAAGTATTATGAAATTAATGATCTACCACATGATTTGGAGCTATCCAAAATAGTGCATGCATTACAAATATGAAGACATCACTTGCTAGGTAAGTCTTTTGAGCTAAATACTAAACATTTGGGAATCAAGTATAATTTTACACAACCCAATCTTATTTCTCACCAGAGATGGTGAATAGAGTTCCTTAGTGAGTATAATTTTAGGATTGAATATATTAAATGGAAGGAAGGAAATAGACTAGTTGATGCTCTTAGTAGGAGAAGACATATATCAGCTATATCCACCATTAGGACTAACCAATGGGCATTGCAAAATGTTCAAGATGTTGAAAATTATGAATTAGTCAAATCAATATTATAAGAAGATCCATATGATTATTTTTTGATGCATATACTTTTTATTGGGATTGAATTTTGATATATCAAGGTAGGATGTATGTACCACACCAAGATGGGTTAGGAAGTTGATTCTAGATAATATGCATAGTACACCTTATTTAAGGCATCTTGGTGTGAATAATATGGTAGATGGCATGACACAATTATACTTTTTTTTAGGGCTTAAGAAAGATGTCATTACATATGTGGCCCAATGTTTAGAATGGCAGTAATTTAACGCCGAACATATTTACCCTATAGGATTGTTATATCTAGATGATGTGCCAAAACTAACAAGTTATTAGCATGGATTTTATTCAAGGATTGACCATGAATTAGAACTAACATGATGTCATCTTGGTATTTATTGAAAAACTAATCAAGGTAGACCATCTCATACTAGGGAACCTTAGAGATGGATTTTTAACATTGTAAAAGAACTTTGTGCAAGAAGTATTTATATGGTGTTTCTGAAACCATTATCTTTAATAGAGACATGAGAATGACTTCAAGATTTTGGACAAGTTTGAATGCTACATTGGGGAAAAAATTGAATTTCAGTACAACCTATCACCTACAGACAAATGGGAAAACAAAGTGAGTGAATCAAGTGGTGGAATATTTTATTAATATGTATTTCATGGATCAATAGTACAAGTAGGGAAGAATACCTTCCCCTAGTGGAGTTAACATAAAAATAATTTCTATCATGTATCCTTGGGAATGACACCATTTTAAGCACTCTATGGGAGGAAATTTTCTACTCCCATTAGTTGGGATAGAGTGGAGGAAAAAGTGGTTATTGGACTATAAATGCTCAAGGATATGGAAGAGAAGATGAAATTAATTAAGGACAGGTTTGGTGTAGGGCACCCCATGCAAATGACTAAGTTTAGGATGTTTCTTTTTAGTGTAATAAGGAGATAGGTCTTTGTGACCATCTTCATGTGTTTGGTCCATCTTGTGTGGTCAAGGGTCTCAAAGGTGGATCTATAAACCTCGAGTTCCCTTAGTCCATTAAGGATCTTGAATTAGTAACTATAGGATGAGTTAGGTGTTTTAGGATTTTTGTATTTTTTTCAAGTGTTTTGGATCCTATTAGTTATGTTTCATCATGCTTAAGAGGATTGGGATCAAATCCAAGTAATTTGGGTTCCAAACTTGACAAGATGTAAAAGTTGGAAAAGATGCAAAAATGTTGCTAAGCAACTTTTTCAAAAGCTACAAAAATGTTGGTAAGCAACTTTCCAATGTTGCTCGAGAAGCCCAAAATTAGTTCCAACAATAAAAAATACCCAAGGATTGGTTAGATCTCTTGGATGAATGTATTTGAACTCCTCAAAAGGTGTGCAAGAGGATCAAAGAATCTTGATGCATTTTATTCAAGAAATAAAGTGGAATTTGTGAGTATTTCTATGTTGTATGGTCGGGTATGGATTATTTTTTTAGACCAAGTGTAATGGTTGGAAATTAATCTATGTCTAATCTCTAATGCACTTGGTTTGATTGCATTTGGTTTGGATTTGGGTAAGTTATCGCAAGTTTTGTGAAGACAAGGTTAAAACTCTCACAAATTGAGGCTGTTATAAAAAATGGAGCCCTAACTTGAGATTTCTCCAGTGGAATTCCAAGGAAAAATGGGAAATACAAGTTAGGGACATGTTATTTAAGATTACAAGTGCTCAAACCTTCCCAAGGTGTTTTTCTACTTTTGGCATCAAGCTCTAGGATTAAATATCTCCATCCATTTAACTAGTCTAAGAAGCAAATGTAGGGACATTAAAATGAATTAAGTTATGGGACTTGATAGATGAATGTTTTTTATTAGTTAGAGGTAATACATAAATCCTATATCAAATTTTTGAACCCATCCCCGAGCACTTTCTTTGTAACCAAGCCTAACTTGATCAATTAGACTTGTGAGACTTTGTGAGGTTTAGGGGTGTTGGAGTGGAGTTGGTACTTGAGCCTTGGGGATATTTTATAACATCAAAAAGGGTGACTAAAATCACATTTTGATTTTTGAGTTCCATTGTGAAGTGAGGAATAGAGTGCTAAAACCTCAATTGGAGACCTAGTAGAAATCATAGGTATATGAGATAAATTGGTGTTGTGGGTAATTGTGAACCTAGGAGTTGGGTTATTCTCTATTTCATATACATAAATAAGGTGTTAAAATAATTAGATTAGTTGGTTGTGTTGGGTTAGGGTGTTTCCACCAATTGGCTCCATTTAGGGAAGGTGTCCCTAAAGCCCATTTGGGTTCATTCTTGAAATCAAATTCAAAGTTGGTTGGAGATTTGATAAGGGTAGTAAACCTATTTTGAAATTACCTTTCCATCCACCTTTGAAGGTTGGTCTAGGCACTTTGGATGAGGAGACAAGTTATCAACTTGTATATGTGAGAAACCACCAAAGATACTTCTTGCAGTGTACTCTGCATCAAGTGGTATTAGAGCCACTAAGAATTTTTTTGGGAGATATAGATTAGGATAGAATGTCTGAGGGAGAAGAAAGGAGGGAGATTCCTATGAGAATCACAAATTTTGAACTAGCCAAGCTAGTCAAAGAACAAATGGCTGAAAGCATAGCAGTTAGAGAGGAAAATAGAGCAGGTAGAGAAGTTAAAAGGTTAGGTGAACAAAGGAGACAATGAAATGTTTGAATAAGAAGAAGAGGATGTATAAGACAACCTTGGACAAGATGGGATACCTATAGACCAAAGGCCTTTTCTTACAGCCCTAGAAAGGGTAGGAAAGAAGGATAAGATGGACTTACCCATGTTTCATGGTAAGTTGAACCTAGAAGAATGTATGGACTCGCCAGAGGCACTTGAGAAGCATTTTGAGTGTGAAGATGTTCCTAGTAGTTAAAAGGCCAAGTTGGCTAAATCAAAATTTAAGGGCCCTACCATGAGTTGGTGTAACTTCCTCCAAAATGAGAGAATAGAGGAAGGGAAGAACCCCATTTCTTCTTGGAAGAGAATGGTGATAGAAGTTAAGAAGAACTTTGTTCCTTAAGATTATGAGGTGATGCTACACAAAAAGCTACAAAACCTAAAGCAAAGAGATCAAGATGTAAGTTATTACATCGAAGAGTTCCATAATTTGACCCTCAAAGCCAAGATCCATGAAAATGAAAAATAAAAGATTGCTAGGTATTTGAATGGACTTAAATTCAGAATACAAGATGAGCTTAGTCTATTCACCCTAGATTCTATGCATAAATGTTTCCTAATGGCCTTAAAGATTGAAGAGAAACATAAGAGAAGGGGAGAAAAAAATAACAGAGGCAGAGTGAACAATTTCAGAGGGAGAAGTAGGTTCAATGGAAGAGGATAATTCCATAGGAATAAAGGGGAATCTAGCCATCAAACTCAAGAAAGTGATTCAGGTAATAGATGTACCTTTAGGGGTAGAAGATCAAATAGTAGAGGAAGGTTTTGTGGAAGAGGACCTAGTATCTTCATAGGAAAGTGTTTCACATGCAACCAAATAGGGCATCAATATTTTAGGTGTCCTGAAAAGCTTGGTGCAACCAAACAAGGAAGTAACATGAGGGTTCAATTGACATAAGAGGATGATGGTCATAGTGTTTCCTCTTACCATACATATACCTCAAGGCCTATAGATACAAAGCAAGGTGAATGCCTCATGATGAAAAGGACTCTCTTGAAAGTACCTACCACCACTGAACCACCACAAAGGAAGTCACTATTTAGGAAAACCTACAATGTAAACAATAAGGTATGTAAAGTAATAGTAGACTTTGGTTCAACAGATAAAATTTCCTCTAAAGAGTTGGTTGATAAGTTGAAATTGCAAAGAATTCCTCACCCATTTCCTTATAGAGCTTCATGGTTAACTAAGGAGAAACAATCTCTTATAAGTGAACAAGTATGGGTAGATTTTACTATAGGTGAATATAGGGATAGAGTCTTGTGTGACATCACAGAGATGGATTCTTACCACCTATTATTAGGTAGACCCTAGAAATTTGATGTTAATTCCAGACATGATGGAAAAACTAATGTCTACACCATAACCAAGGGTGACATTGAGTATACTATGACTCCACTTCCCGATGATGGGAATGATAAACATCTTGTAACTAGTGTTATATTTGTAGGAGAGAAATAATTTAGGTAGGTCCTAAAGGAGAAAGATACACCTTGTTTTTCACTTTTAGTGACACCACCAAATAATTCCATAGAGAAACCAAGAGACAAGGCAAAAAAAAGGGATGAAGGTCCTAAGGAAGTTAAGGCATTGTTAGATAATTACAAAGGGTTATTTGTAGGAAGTACACCTGAGACCTTACCACCACCGAGAGAAGTAATGCACTACATAGACCTCATACCAGGGACTACACTCCCAAACATAGAAGCCTATAAAATGACCACGAAGAAGAATAAATAGATAGAAAGGCAAATTGAAGAATTATTGGCAAAATGTTTCATAAGAAAGAGTGTGAGTCCTTGTGCTATTCCTGAAGTCCTAGCACCTAAGAAAGAGTGTACATGGAGGCTATGTACTGATTCTATGGAAATAAATAGGATAACCATAAGATAAAGGTTTCCTATGCCTAGAATAGAGGATCTAATGGATAGTCTAGGGGGTGAAAACTTCTATTCCAAGGTGGATCTCAAGAGTGGCTATCACCAAATAAGAATAAGGGGTGGAGACAAGTGGAAGACAACATTAAAAACCATAGAGGGTCTCTATGAGGGGCTTGTAATACCATTTGGTCTTTCTAATGCCACAAGAACTTTTATGAGGCTTATGAATGAAGTCTTGAAACCTTTTCTTAACAAATTTGTTGTGGTCTATCTTGATGACATTCTTCTTTTTAGCACAAATAAGGAAGAGCATCTCAAACATTTAGACAATTTTTGAAGAGAATTCATGAGGATTGATTGAAAATCAACTTATAGAAGTGTGTGTTCCTACAAGAAGAACTTGTATTCTTGGGTTTTGTGATATCAAGAAACAATCTCAAAATGGATCCTTCAAAATTTGAAGCCATTCTCAATTGGCCAATCCCTCCTTCAACATTAGAGGTAAAAAGTTTTCATGGTTTGAGTAGTTTCTATAGGAAATTTGTTAGAAACTTCAGTGGTGTATGTGCTCCTATAATAAATACAATTAAAGGTGGAATAAAATGTACTTTTGTTTGGACTAATGAGGCTACTGATTCTTTTGAGTTCTTGAAGAGGAAGATTGCAGAGCAGCCTATCCTAGTTCTGCCATATTTCCACAAAGTTTTCAAAGTGGAGTGTGATGCAAGAAATAAAGCTATTGGTGGGGTCTTGAGACAAGAAGGTAGGCCAATGGATTTCTTTAGTGAAAAATTGAATGAAGCAAAGCATAAGTATTCTACTTATGACCTATAACTCTATGCCATGGTTCAATCCCTTAGGAAAAGGAGGCACTACTTGTTGCCTAAATAATTAATATTATTTACTGATAATAATGCTCTCATCTTCTTGAATAGATAAGAGAAACTTTACCATAGGAATATCAAGTGGATGGAATTATTGTAGTCCTATACTTTCACCATCAAGCACAAAAAGGCCCGACAGTGAGCAAAGTTGCTGATGCTCTTAGTATGAGAAACTTAACCATTCAAGAAGTTTAGTTAGAAAGTGTTGGCATTCAGTCTATGTAGGATATGTATGAAACATATTAAGATTTCCAAATGAGGTAGATTTGAGAGGTTTAGGCACACACTAGCTTCCAAGACTCCCAAATTGCAAATGCTTCACAACCAACTCAAGCACCTTCCCAACTACCAAGGTGGATTTATTAGAACTTTACAAGGCGGATTCAAAAGGTTTGATAAAATTTTTGGTTCACAAGAAATACCCAACACCCAAATCCTCCAAACTGTCTACTAGGCCTAATTTCATTCCTAGTAGGTCTCCAATGATGCAAATGTGCACTTTTCTCACAAATTTCCCAAAGAACTCAACAAAATATCTAGGTTTTCAGATACCCTTTTCAACATATTATAACATATCCAAATCTTGGCATTGGGTTTTATGAACCAAATTACTGGTACTCAGATTGTACCCCTATTCCAAGCATAAAAAGTGACCAAATAACAAAACAAGTGTATGATAAATTTTCTCCCAAACCAAAAGTCTCTCAAAAGTATCTATAAATGACTCCAAAGAAAGTAGTATCGAATCAATTTGGACCTCAGACCCCTACAAGTATGAAACCCCCAAAATGGTCTCTCACAAGCCCTCCAAACTAGGGCTTCCTCAATGTATGCCTTCCAAGCACTTCCAGGCTTCGATGTGTATGCTAAAATGTTGACAGACTTCTATGAGTCATTAAATCCAAGATTTCTCAAGAATGAGGTCTCAAATGGCAACTCATAGGTCTCTATTCATGGAGTGTAAGGGTTTGTAATGGAGACCCTTAGATTAGACCTAGTTTGTGCCCATGCAAGTACACCATAAAATGAGAGATTCAAAGAGGAAAAGAAAGAATGCTAGTCTCCATGATCATCAAGTATGTATGAAAATAAAAATGAAAGCTATTCTATATGATAAAAATGCATGAAAGCAAACTAATCTATGAAAGGAAATACTTATGCAAGATTATTCTATGAAAGGAAATATGAATCTAATCTAATATGCAAGTGCAAGATTAATCTAAATGGATTGCAATGTATGCATAAGAGAAGAAGACGAGAAAAGATAAGTTGCAATATCCAAGCTCAAGTGCTCAAATCCTCCTCCAAAATCACTCTCCAAACCTGCATAACAATAACATAAATCTTGATCTCTTAAATCTCCATGCATAAATGAGAAGGAGAGGGCTCCTTATAAAGGATTTATAAATGAATGGACGGTCAAGATTAAGAGGCAAAAAGAAATGAGCAATGGTGGAGATTAAATCTTGCTTGATCCATGTGTTCAAGATTCTCAAAAGGCAAAATCAATGGACATGGTTAAGAGGCAAAAAGATGTGTGGAAGTGATTAAGAGGCAAAAGAAGATTCCACTCATCTTGGAAAGTGTGCATTCAATGTGTAGACAAATTGTCCTTTTCTTTTTCTTTTTATTTTATTATTTATTTATTATTTTTAGTAAAGTGGTTTCCATTATTTAATTAAAAGATTTTTTATTTATTTAAAAGAGATTTGTTCTTTTAATTAAATGTGGCTTAAGATAAAGTGATTTTATTATTAATTAATTTTTTTTTAATTTAATTAAAAGGGAGCATGTTCTCTTAATTAAATAAAGCTTAGGATAAAATGATCAAACCTTAAGAAATATTAAAATAATTGAATTAATTACGATTTGATCAAGGAAATTGATTTGAATTAAAAATATTGCAAGGCATTGATTCAAGAAATTAATAAATTGATGAATGGGGGCCCAAAGCCTAGGCGACCATTTTAGGGTGCATACGTTTGCCCCTCTTTGACTAATGTGTGATCTTCATGGGAACACATGTAGTCAAAGAAAGAAGTTGAAATGTAAGATTGATTTGGGATCACAAAATAATCCAAACGTGTGATTGACGGACGGGAACACATCAGGACAAAGATAAGCTGATTGAAAAAGACAAGGACAACACTCATGTAAATAGGTAATTGTCAAATCTCAAGCAAGGTTTCCCCAAGTGAAGCAATTGATAGGATTGATAAAGTTGAATCAAGGATTGAAGTTTGATAGGTACTACCCCCTCGTGATCGAAATCAAAATGAGATAGAGGAGAAATAGTAAATTGACAAATTTGATCAAATTGAACTAAAAATAAGGTTCTTGATGAAAGATATAAGGATCACAAAACCAAGGTAGATCATCAAGCATGAAAGATTATGCCCCAAGGTTGAATTAGAAGAAAATAAGTGGGGTGAAAGAGAATGGAAGATAGAAGTTTGGAAGAGGTGGAAAGAAATAGAGAGAAGAAAGAGAATTTGCCTCAAGAAAGAGGATGCCTCAAAATCAATTAACTATTTAAGATAGGAAATTTTGATTGAGACCATGAAAGAATATAAGGAAATGAAGATCAAAACATGACCATAGTTGATTAAAAGTCCAAAAGAAAGATGAAGGAAAACCCTCTCAAACTCCTAATGCAGCCTAAAAATGCATATTATCATGAAGTCTAACAATACAAGCTACATGAAAATGAAAAGGTGTACTTGCAATAGAACAACTATAACATAGGATCTTGTGTTCATCATTCATTAGAGAACATTAAGGAACTTATTTTCATCATTGGAACATTATTAACGGACATTGAAAAATCACACAATCATCACTAGTCACAAGTGCAACTACGAAGATATGAATGTGATTTATATTGGATTGGAATGTGGAAAGATTCTAACATAAGAATCAAAGACATAAAGGTCAAGATGACTTCGATGCTAGCTTACCCAATTTAATGTAGCAAAATCATGCTCGCATCAAGACATAGATGCCGGGATGACCATAAGAACAGTTGTGCAAAAACAATCAAGGATGATGCCTCAAATCTCCTAAGTGTTTCAAGGGGACAAAAAGAGACACTCTAGAGCTTCAAGACCACACCCACAAGCAAAAAGAAAATAAAAACATGCCCCATGCTCCAAGTCCTCTAGCTATGCATCTCAGAGAGACTTATTAGACAAGGAAACTCAATGAAAATCAATAACAGTCAGCACACAAAGAAAAGATCATGACATAGCTCAAACATTAATTATTGTGTTTAAAAATTTAAGTATGTTCACTGATATTGAGTTCTGAGGATAAGGATCGAATGCTTGCAAGCAGGTAAGATCACATGACAAAACTGGGTAAGAACAAACCGAGAAGTGTTCAAAAACACTCAATGCCATGGGTTGTGTTGAAAAACATAGTTGGGGAGGTGTCCTAAAGACTAACACATCCAAGAGACCAAATTTAACACAGTTATGCCCCCTAGACAAAGACAAAGACCAATTCCAAACCAAGGCAACAAGGACAAGGTATGATGGAGAAAGGATAAGTGTGGAGGACACGTGCTAAGAAATAGGGGTGCAAAGGCCTCAAGTAGCACCCGTTTCCAAGTTTTCACCACTTGGATTTTATTGCAATTTTTTTTTTTGGACTTTTTATATTTTTTTGTATTTTTTCTACGAAGGCGCCTGTTTCCAGGTTTTCACCAAGGCACTTTTTTTTTTTGAATTTTTTTGATTTTTTTGATATTTTTGAAATATATAATTTTTTTGGAGATTCATCAAAGTCATATTGGTAGGTTTTCACTAAGATGATCATTTTTTTAGGACATTTTCTAATTTTTAGAATTTTTGACAATATACCATTTTTTGAATTTTTTCAGGATCAATAAGTATGTACAAAAGATGCCCCCAGATAGAATGGGCATCAAACTCCCAAGGAATATCACATCATGTAGTCCCAATGTCTAGCAAGGTGGAGGACAAGAGGGATTAGCAAGCTGGTGAAAGGGATGGAAGACAAGAGAATGAAGGAGAATGAAGGGAAGAAATCCTCGAGGGAAAACTCCTCAAGAGTACCCAAGCTAGGGAAAAATTATCATGTAAAGCACATTTGGACAAGCAATGAAAGGCTAGTATAGGGTAAGTCACAAAAGTGTGATGCAAAAGAAGGAAAGGATGCAGTCCAAAGGAGTAGACATGTCAAGAGGCTTCATAGAATCATGTTTTACTCTTTTTTATTAGATCAAGACCAAAGGGGAAAAGGATAGCGAAAGGCTAGAATAAATGGTGGAAAATAAATATGAAGGCTAAGCATGAAATCAAGATCATCATAAGATAGCTCACAAGATAGCCAAATGTTTGTGTATAGGCCAACATTGTCAAGATCAAAGAGAGAAGATGGAATAGATGAAATATGTAGAAGAACTACGCATGATGCCTGATTGCTAGGTTTTTATTACGGTACTTATCCACGGTGCCACAAGGGAGTGGTTTTCATCATAGGAAAAATTTATTTCTCTTTACTTTTGCTGCCAAGGTGCCTGTTTTGAGGTTTCCAGCAAGGCACATTTTCAGTTTTTTTTTGTTTTTTGTTTTCTTTTTAAATTTTTCTATTTTTTTTAATTTTTTTTTTTGGAAGAAGGAAAGCTTTTTAGATAATGTTCCTTGAAAGGATAAACCATGATATACCAAGGATTCAAAATGATATGCTCAAAGATTTTATAGGGAAAGAAAGATGGAAGAGAAAAATGGAGGATAAGGTTTTATGTAAAGCGAGTGAGGTTGGAAGATAGGAGGAATAGGCAAATGCGGAAAAATGATAGAAGGTAGAAGGATAATGAATGGAAGGATAGTGAAAGGCTAGATGGAAAGGAAGACAAGATCAACATCAACACACACCTTGAAGGGTGGCGAGAAGATGGAGGAAATGTGAATGAAGGAATACGTGAAGGAATATGGTGAATGGATAGCAGAGGTTGCGGTTTAGGCACATGGAATGGAAGAATTTTTTTGGAAGAAAATGAAGTGGAAGCCTTTCAAAGCTTGAATGTCAACTTAACTTGTTGCTCAACATCAGACTCTTTCAAGAGAGACTTTGGTATCCATATAGCCGTAGGCTTTTCATTTCTTTTGGATGATTTAGAGAGAATATCTTCAATGATGGATTTTGGAACCCATACTTGTCTTGTAGTTTTCTTCTTAGATATCTCTTTTGACTTTATGCCTCCATGTCAATTAGAGGAGACATGGTGATTTTTTTTGATGGATTCTTGTATTTATTCTTTTTCTTGTATTGAACATTCAAGTTACTTCCAAAAGACTTGGGACTTGTGGAAGAAGGAGGATATGATTGGTTTAGATAGGTGGGTGGATGAAAAGGATTCAAGGGTATGCATCTATGTTGATCATGAGGAAAGATAGGAGATGGAGGGACATAAGGACCCAAGATGGATGATGAATTAGGAAAGTTAGGAGGGGAAAGTGAAGGGACATAAGGGCCCAAGATGGAAGGAAGATGTGAAGCCCTTAGTATTGGTGGAGGAGGTCCAAGGATGTATGTGGAATATACAAAAGGATAATCAATAAGTTCATCAACATCTATATGACAACCAAGGACATCAACATCTTTAGAGTGAGCATTAGGATTTGCAATAGGATCATGAACATGTTGAATATGAGTAAATTATTTGATAGGATTGTTCGGAGCTTGAAAAGACTTAGGAAGAATAGAAAGTGGAAGCGAACATGGAGTGGTAGAACAAGAAGATGGAAGAATTTGATCTTGACAAGGAGCTTTGGATAGCACAAGCATATAATTTTTCTCTTGATTTTCAATAGGCTTAACATTGGAAGAAATAACACTATTTTTAATAACCTTAATGGAAGTATCATCTTTGGAAAGTGCAAGTGTAGTAAGGCTATTTTGATTGTCAATAAGCTCAACGGTGTAAGTAGTAGCTTGATCTTGCTTAGGATAAGACTTAAGACATGGTGGAATGAATGAGAAAGGGTGTGCAAGATCAAAAGAACCATGAAATGAATAAGATACATGATGAAAAGGATTGGATGACATGGAGGCTTCTTGATCTTGATCTTTTTTTATGTTATTTTATTTATCATTTTTAGAGTCCTCTTGACATGGAGTCACTTCTAAGGATAAGGAAGCATGTTGGAATTGTATAGAAGACGTTGGAAGAGATGGTGAAGGAGTAGATGAAGTAGGCATTATAGCGTATAAAGGCTTAGGATCTTTAGGTTTAGCATTATTGAAAGTATTTGCAGCCAAGTGAAGGTTAGCTTGAGTTTCTTTAAGAGATAGCCCTTGAGGACAACTATAGGGGACCGCATGAAAAGTATTAGGACCTTTGTTGGATGAAGGATTTCTGAAAGATTTGAAAGACTTGGAAGCTTTAGGAAATGTATGGGTATTGGAGGAAGTAGGGAATGGAAGGGAACCATCACAAGAAAAAGGTACATCATTAACATAATCTTGCTCGAGAGTGTAATCTTTATTTTCAGCATGAGAGTTCTTAGAGGAGAGATTCTTATAGTATTTATGTTTATAATCAGCGCAAAAATATTTCTCTTCCTCAATAGAAGTAGATGTATCATCTAGGTATTGTTCACAAGAACCATCAAAATCTTTTTCAAAATTAGAATCATATGGATCACCATTACGATCTATCCAATGTGATGACCCATTTCTAGTAAGCACAAGCACATGACTAGGATGACTCTTAGGAATAGAGTTTTCATAGGTATTACTACATTGTCCATCATCATAGTCATCAAAGATGGGCATGTCACTCTTTGTGGAAGAGGTATCACAAGGATTGTCACGTTGCTCATTATGGTATGTTTTGAGAAGAGAAGTAAGACTCTTGGGAGAAGTAGAAGAGGAACGAGATCGTGAAGAAGAGACAAGTGAAGACCTAGTGGAGGAAGAAGACTTGGATAATGAGGAATGTGAATAATGTCTAGAGGAGTCATGGTAAGACTTGGAAGATGAGGAAGGATGAGAAGACTTAGAAGATGAAAAATGTTTGGAAGAAGGAGGTCGTGATAGGATCATGCGTATGATCCTAATAAAGGCATCTGATTCAATTAATTTTTCTTTTATTTTTGTCATAAATTTATTACCCATGTGATTTTTGGAGGAATAATACTCTTTGAATTGAGCAATGAGTTCGAGATCATCTATTTTCAAGAGAGGTTCCATAACAAGATAGTTGAAATTCATGGTTCTGGAAGAGGAGGAGTCAAGCATGGAAGTGACAGAATAGATGAATAGAAGAAGGTAGACTAGATAATAAGAGGAAAAGAATCAAGAAGATATGAAGAGTTTAGGAAGAAGATGAAGAAGCGTGAAGTAAGAAGAGAAAGGATGGAAATGAGAGACTAGGAAGACATGGGAGATGTGGAAGAAAGAAGACCAAGAGTCATTTTGTGCAACTTGATACCATTTAAGTTCATTTGGATGTTGAGCAACATGTCATAGCACTTTTGGGGAGATCTTTGAAGTTTTTATCATTTAGGAACTCAGATTTGTTTGTTTAATGTTACCAACTAGATGCATTAATAGATTTTTATCACTAATTAGGCACGCAAGACAACAATCAGGGAGTTCAAGAAAACAATTGTCTTTAAACAATGAACAAGGGGCAAAGCAACCTTGAGCATGAACAATAATAGTGACATAGTATTCTACTCCCTAAAGGTGCTATTTGTGTATGTTCTCAAAATGTTTTTCAGTCACGCACATAGTCCTAGAAAGAAAAATTTGGTTGCACTATGGTTCATAGTAATGGTCAACTCTGCAACTTTTGCAATCTCAAGAGGGTGAACACCAATCTAGGTGCACCAGGGGTTTGACACATTTTGAGAATTTAGTCAATCAGAGATGCTGAGGAGATCTGACAACACAACAAGAAACTACACCCGTGGAGATTTGTTCCACAAAGACATTTATATAGCGGTTGTTGCTACCATGATGAAAATGACTATTATTTCTTGAGGTTCCATCCATGTGGTTGACCCAATAAAGGGAATGTCCACTATGGTTAACCCTCTCTAAAAAGGTGACTCACAAAAAGGACCACATGGAGACTTAGTTTAGATTCAAGGATTTGAGTTTCTGATGCTACCCAAAAAGGGAATAGCGCATAATCCTATAGCCTCTTCACTTCACACAAACATAGCAAACAGATTCTTTAACATGCTAAAATTAAAATCATGTCACCAAGGTTCGTATGTCAACAAAAATGTCTACCGATCTCTCTAAATGGGTCCAAGAGAGAATGTACCAATCAAAGTTGAGGACTAAATCAAGTAAGACCGTGAGATAATAACAACTTCTTTCCCTACCTACAAGGGGTTCTATTGTCAAGAAGAGCTTCGCATGCAAAAGAAGCGAATGAAGTCCACTCTCTCAAGAATGCCACAAATAGTGTTCATAGGGCCTAATTACTATGTGAGACATATATGCAAGAAAGAAAATCTAGTTTCATTGTTTCCTTTAGAGCAAAATTGAAGTGTGATCTATGAAAGCAAGAAATCACATGAGGGGTTCATTTTAATTTCCAAAATCCAAATATTATAGAGATGAAACAAAATACCTCAAGTTCAAAGCAACGCGCTTAGTAGATTTTACCTTATTTTTATTTTTGTTGAGCTTTTTTGTGCAAGCAAGTCGCGAACTCTCCAACAAACAAACAAGCAAACAAGCAAACAAGCAAACAAGATATGCAATGTATATCCAACTTATGCAAACCCTAGGGTTAGATCTGAAAATAATTTTTTAGCAGCAATAATAGCCAGCAAATAATCTAAATGACAACTCATATCATGCATTGAACCATGAAAAATAAGTGCATACTCATCACAATTTTATTTTTTTGTATTTGACCTAGTCAACAAGATCTGATTTTTTTGATATGATTTCAGCCACAAAAATAGAAATAAAAAATAGAGACCCATCCTAAAAAATAGAGAGATTTCTAAAAATGTAAATTTTTTTGAAAAATCTCTTCATTTGTGCCCTAGAGACCCATTTTACCAAAACATACTAGTTTTTGTAAATCGACTATTTGAGCTATGATATTGCATCCAAATTTAAAACACAAAAATGGACCCCCTATATAATTTAAATAGATTTGTGAAAATGTAATTTTTTTTGAAAAATATGCTGATTTGTGCCGAAAATTAATTATTTATGAAAAATAAAGAAAAAATTATAAAAAATTCAAAATACCTCAAAAAATTCTAAATTTTTTATTGAAGCTTCTTTGATATGTCACCAACCTGAAAAAAAATTTTAAACCAAAAATCCAAGCTTTTTGGGAGATATGATCAAATCTTTGAAAATCTAGGGTTTTAGTCTCCAAGCAAATCTGCACAAAGGGGTTACCTCCAAAAATAACCAAAACAAGCATGTAAAGGTGGATTGCCCCATGGTGGATGCCAAAAATATGTGCTAAAATGTTGACACACTTCTATGAGTCATTAAATCTAAGATTTCTCAAGAATGAGGTCTCAAATGGCAACTTATAACTCTCTATTCATGGAGTGCAAGGGTTTGTAATGGTGGCTCTCAGATGATACCTAGTTTGTGCCCATGCAAGTACACCATAAAATGAGAGATTCAAAGAGGAAAAATAAGAATGCTAGTCTCCATGATCATCAAGTATGCATGCAAATAAAAATGAAAGCTATTCTATATGATAACAATGCATGAAAGCAAACTAATCTATGAAAGGAAATGATTATGCAAGATTATTCTATGAAAGGAAATATGAATCTAATCTAATATGAAAGTGCAAGATTAATCTAAATGGATTTCCATGGAGGCATGAGAGAAGAAGACAAGAAAATATAAGTTGTAATATCCAAGCTCAAGTGCTCAAATCCTCCTCCAAAATCGCTCTCCAAACCTGCATAACAATAACATAAATCTTGATCTCTAAAATCTCCATGCATAAATGAGAAGGAGAGGGCTCCTTATAAAAGATCTAGAAATGAATGAACGGTCAAGATTAAGAGGCAAAAAGAAATGAGTAATGGTGGAGATTAAATCTTGGTTGATCCATGTGCTCAAGATTCTCAAGAGGCAAAATCAATGGACATGGTTAAGAGGGAAAAAGATGTGTGGAAGTGATTAAGAGGCAAAAGAAGATTCCACTCATCTTGGAAAGTGTGCATTCAATGTGTAGACAAAAAGTCTTTTTCTTTTATTATTTTATTATTATTTTTAGCAAAGTGATTTCCATTATTTAATTAAAAGATATTTTATTTAATTAAAAGATATTTGTTCTTTTAATTAAATGTGGATTAGGATAAACTGATTTTATTATTTAATTAAAAGATTTTTTTATTTAATTAAAAGAGAGCATGTTCTCTTAATTAAATAAAGCTTAGGATAAAATGATCAAACCTTAGGAATATTAAAATAATTGAATTAATTATGATATGATCAAGGAAATTAATTTGAATTGAAAATATTGCAAGGCATTGATTTAGGAAATTAATAAATTGATGAATGGGGGCCCAAAGTATAGGCAACCATTTTAGGGTGCATACAAGATGATGGTGGATTGACCATTAATTCATCATCCTAAGACAATTCAAACCTTTAAACATGCCTCATTTTTAGACAAATTAATGGTTGCTGCTCCTATCCAACCAATTTCTTGGATTTACCCAACCTTCTCTCAATGATCACCTATTCCATTCATTCAAAATTCATAGATTCATTTTAGAAATTTAATGTACATTTTAGAATGGAATCATCCCATGAGAATCTGTGATTTTCATTCATGGAATGATCCATTTCATTAAGAAAAACCAAACTATCATGTTAAAATAATGAAACTCTTAGTGTCAATCAACACAAGTGATATGGATTTAAACCAAATACTGATCTCAAAGAATTCAAGATGGATTTGACCAATAGTTAATTTATCTAAAACATCAAATGAAAAATACAAGATTACTATGCCAAGAACAACATTGAAAAATTTTCAAAATTTTGAGTTTTTATTGGAAAAAATTGTTCTAGCCGTACACCTGATGAATCGGTCCATACTCTCTATCTCCCACACATCCATGGGTGTCTATAATATAGTTTCTAACTTCCAAAACTGATCAAACTTAGTTGGAAGTCCTTAAACTCTCAAAATAACACTAAACACAATTTCCCTCCTAATCTTAACTAGCCGTTAGGATTTGAATATTCAAATTCCTAACATATAAATTTATTGTATTTTAACCCCTAAAACTTATCCAAATTAATGGATTTCAACTCAATAGGACCAAATATGGTACCTAAGACACTAATTAACCATTTTAAACTCATGGAGCACTAATGGCTCTTATTACATCATCATTTCTCCTAAGGTCCTTATTAGGCCCTTTAGGAGTTTTATCCTTTACAAAAAATTGATCATTGGACATAGCCATGATTGGCTTTAAGATCTCCCCATTGACTTGGAGAGATGTCGTATTAGTTTCCTTCTTCATGCTCTAAACTTTAGGTGCTCTCATGCTCCTAGGTGCCCCTGCACCAGTTCCTTTTGCAAGATGGATTGTTGTTTAAGGGTAGTTTACTTTATGTCCCTAAGGGATCCATAAGGGAGAATATTATCAAGGAGAAACACTATGGTAGTCTAGAAGGGCATTTTGGTGCTGATAAGACCCTAGAACTCGTGAGAAGATTTTACTTTTGTCTAAAGTTGCAGACATATGTCAGGAGGTATGTTGAAAGTTGTTTGGTTTGTCAGAGAACCAAGGGTCACACTTCTAATGCAGGGTTGTACACATGAATCCCAATTCCTTCCAAGCCATGGGATTCAATGAGCATGGATTTTGTACATGGACTTCCAAAGACTAAGAGTGGATTTGGCAGTGTATATGTTGTTGTGGATAGGTTTTCTAAAATGGCTCACTTCATTCCATGTAAGACCATTCATGATGCTTCACACATAGCAGGTCTTTTCTTTAGGGAGGTTGTTGGATTAAATGGTTTTCCCTTGTCTATAGTATTTGACAAAGATCCTAAGTTTCTAGGCCATTTTTGGTGTACCTTGTGGAAATAGCTTGGGACTAATGTATCCTTGTCATCTTCCTATAAACCACAGTCTAATGGTTAGAAAGAGGTGATCAATAGGTCTCTTGGAAACCTATTGAGGTTCCTTAATCAAGAGCATGGAGCCACTTGGGATTTAATTATAGCCCTAGTAGAGTTATCTTACAATGACTCTATCAAAAAAAGCACTGGCTTGACACCTTTCCAAATTGTTTAAGGTTTTCACCCAAGGGGTGTTTTGGAGCTTAGAGATGTCATAGATCTGGGGAAGAAGAGTTTCATAGCTAAGGATTTTGAAGAGGTTATAAAGGATGTCCATGAATAGGGAAATAAAAATTTACATCATAATTCTGATAAATATAAATAATATATAGATAAATAGAGGAGATACTTGCAATTTGTAGTAGGGGATTTGATGATCCACTTGAAGATAGAAAGGTTTCCCAAAGAGAAGTATACTAAACTCATGATGAAGAAACTTAGTCCTTTTTGGATACTCAAGAAGTGTGGAAACAATGCTTATAAAATAGACAAGTACCCCCTCACATTGGTTTGTCTCCTATTTTAAATGTTGCCGACATATATGCTTATAAAGGGTTTGTTAGTGATGTTTATGTTGTAGGTGAACAAGATTCTAAATAGGAAGGAATGGTGAAAGATTTTCCTACTCTGTTACAAGTAGTGGTTGCCATTGCACCAAAAGATCAACTTGTTAATGCCTGATACAACCACTAGAATTATAGAAGACAAAATAGGTGGTTAAGCTATGTTGTGAACCTTGTGAGGGATGTTGGACCACTACCAACAATCTCCCTCCCAATGTCACTCATCGTGGCCTGCATGGATTTGAACTTGTGACTTTAAGCTCTGATACCACTTTTTACAAGTAGTGGTTTATGTTGCACCAAAAGATCAACCTATTAATGCCTAATAAAACCAATAGCCTTATAGAAGACACAAGAGGTGGTTAATCCATGTCACAAACCCTACAAGGGATTCTTTCTCACTGCCAACATACTCCACCTATTTTGGAAATTGAGTGCATCTTAGATAAGAGGATGCTTAAGAAGACCATGAGAAGAACTTATTATGACTTATTAGTCAAATAGAAGAGTCAATCTCTTGAGGATGCTACCTGGATGACTTTTGAGGCCATTGAGAAGGTAGGGTTCAAGTTTGCAGACATTCCTACTCAAGGGACTTGGGTTGTCTCTGTCAAAGGGAGTATGGTCCAGGAAACCCCATGAAAATGATTAATTTTAGGATGTTTCTTTTAAGTGTAATAAGGAGATAGGTCTTTGAGACCATCTTCATGTGTTTGGTCCATCTTGTGTGATCAAGGGTCTCAAAGGTGCATCTATAAACCTTGAGTTCCCTTAGTCCATTAAGGACCTTGAGTTAGTAACTATAAGATGAGTTAGGTATTTTAGGAGTTTTGTGTTGTTTTCTAGTGTTTTGGATCATATTAGTCATGTTTCATCATGTTTAAGAGGATTGGGATCAAATCCAAGTTATTTGGGTTCCAAACTTGACAAGATGTAAAAGTTGCAAAAGATGCAAAAATGTTGCTAAGCAACTTTTTCAAAAACTGCAAAAATGTTGCTGAGAAACTTTCCAAAATTGCTCAGGAAGCCCAAAATTGGTTCCAATGATCAAAATTTCCTAAGGATCAGTTAGATCACTTGGATTAATGTATTTTAACTCATTTAAATGTGTGTAAGAGGATCAAAGAAGCTTGATGCATTTTATTGAAGAAATAAAGTAGATTTTTTTAGTATTTCTGTGTTGTACAGTCGGGGTACAAATTGTTTTTTCAGACCAAGTATAATGGTTTGAAATTCCTCTATGTCTAATCTTTAATACACTTGGTTTGATTGCATTTGGATTGGATTTGGGAAAGTTATCTCAATTTTTTTGAAGATAGGGTTAAAACCCTCACAAATTGGGGTTGTTACAGAAATGGAGCCCTAACTTGAGATTTCTCCTGTGGAATTCCATGAACAAATAGGAAAAAAAATTTAGGGATATGTAATCTAAGATTACAAGAGCCCATACCTTCCCAAGGTGTTTTACTACTTTTGGCATGAAGCCCTAGGGTTAAATATCTCTATGTATTTAACCAGTCTAAGAAGCAAATGTGTGGACAATTAAATGAATTGAGTTATGGGACTTGATAGATGATTGTTTTTGATCATTTGGAGGTATTAGAGAATTCCTAAACTCCTGTATCAAATTTTTGAACCCATCCTTGAGAAATTTCTTTGTAACCAAGCCTAACCTGATCAATTAGACCTGTGAGACTCTGTGAAGGTTTAGGGGTGCTGGAGTAGAGTTGGTACTTGAGCCTTGGGGATCTCTTATAACATCCAAAAGGGTGACTAAAAATACATTTTTACTTTTGAGTCCCATTCTGAAGTGAGGAATAGAGTGTTGAAACCTCAATTGGAGACCTAGTAGAAATTATAGGTCGATGAGATAAATTGGTGTTGTGGGTAATTGTGAACCTAGGAATTGGATGACTCTCTATTTAAAAGAAATTAATAAGGTTTTCCAATTATCACATTAGTTTACTATGTTGGGTTAGGGTGTTTGCACCATTTGATTCCATTTAGGGAAGGTGTCCCTATAGCCCATTTGGTTTCATTCTTGAATTTAACTTAGAATTTGGTTAGAGATTTGATAAGGTTAGTAATTTTTTTTGAAATTGAATTTCCATCCACCTTTGAAGGTTGGTCTAGGAACTTTGGATGAGGAGACAAGTTATCAACTCATATCAGTGAGAACCCACCAAAGAAACTTCTTACAATGCACTCTGCATCAAGGTTGAAAGAATTATTTTATAGATATAAGAGTTTCCTAATAAAAATAGGACTTTCAGGAAATTCTCAGTAGGGGACAAAGGTCTATATAAGGGTCAAGCCTCATAAGAGTTTGATTTAATTAGAAAGTATTCCAAGTTTGCACCTATATATATGAGATGATTGAATGCATTCAAAGTGATCAACCCAATTTATTATAGACTAGCTCTACTATGAGATCTCACACATATCCATACCATGAGATCAACCCAATTTCTTATAGACTAGCTCTACTCTTTTAGAGCATGCCTAGTTAAGAGCTTAGCGCCATTAAACACAAACAATACATCCAATTAAAAGAATACCTAGTTAAGAGCCACTTGGTTAAGGGATTTACCTCTAGCCCTATTAGGAGCTTTACCCTGTTAAGAGTATCCTTGTAAGATGACTTCAGACACTAGCTAAAGAACCACCCTGTTAAAGGATTTTACAAAAAGATCTGTTAGGATCTACCTAGTTATGGGATTTTGACTTGCTGCAATTTTTAGGAAACAAAAAAAAGGTTGATTTTGAAAATAGAACCCATTACTTACTTGTAAATATTAAATTAGGCTCAAACTTCTTCCTCTCTTGTAGATTAACCTCTCCTCTAAATCATGCGTCTTGATTTACTTTCTAACTCTACTACAAACATGATATCTACTTCTTATTTTTCCACTCATACATGAAAAATACATCACAAAATGATATAAGTACATTTACAAAATTTAGGGCATACATCCACCTAAATTTTACATCTAAAATTCAAGTTATCCTCCATAGAAGTCTTCCAAAAAAGTTGGAAACATTTTCTATATTGCATCGACATCAAGATCCAATCGCACTTTGATTATCGATCAAATCAATCAATAAGAATCATATCTAACATTCCAAATCATCTTAGACACATCACCACATATGCTGGAATACTCAACCATTTTTGGAAACTGATATGCCTTGACCGATTAAGGATCTAACTGATTCTTCTTCACTCTTCTTTTCTTCTTCACTGTCCAAAATACAGAATCCTATAACTCTATCTACCAATCACCAATCTTTATGTGATTGTACCAAAATCCCAATAATATCATCAAGATCACACACCTCTGATTGCAACACCTAATTCCATTCCTGTGTGACATATTGATCAAATCTTTCTTCTTTGTTCCTCCACTGCTAAAAAAATTCCCTGTCTTCACCAAACTGGCTGTAGCTTGCATAAAACTCATCATACACATATGTGATTATATATATAACATAATAAAAACCTATAGAACCTATGTGCCAAATCACACACCATAGTTCACAACATAACACTCAATTCATCTTCTACATCATAACTTGATACACCAAGAACATAGTCATCCTTTTAAATCAATGACACCAACATATCTGACAAAACACATCATCAAGCCATTAAAATATTTACTCATCTCATCTACATTAGTTATGACAAAAAACACTATGTGGGAAAATGTTGAGGACATTGAGTGTTCTTTTCCATATTTGGTTTCATAGACTCTGAGTATATATTTTATATATTATGTTTATGTGTGGATGTTTACTTTTGTATATAATAAGACATCATGATAATGTCTCTTCCTATTAGGGAAGGATGTCATGTCCTGACCTACGTGACCTAGATTTCAAAAGATACTATTGGAATTAGGAGAGATAGGGTATTGAGAGGGGAGGGGTGAATCAGTGCCCACTAAAACTTTTACTTGTAAACCTTTCAGATCTATAACAGTAAACAATAACAACCTTGCAAAATAACTTGTATCTAATTGCATGTATCATTTATCCATTTAACTTGTGAAATTAAACAACATGAAATCAACAAGATATCAATCACATAACACAAGTATTTTGGTAATGCAAAAACCCTTGTTAGAAGGTAAAAACTACGGTGGGGATGACACCCACAAATTCTTCACTACTGTAGATAGAAAAGGTTTTCCTATTAGGGCTACAAGTTTTGATCACTTCTAATGATCTTACCCTATTAGGAGTAACATATTAGATCAGCTAGATCTACCTAGTTATAGGATTTTAACAACACTAATGAAGTGTGCACTCGGTTAAGAGATTTACATAAGATTGTCAAGTCTACTCTGTTAAGAGATTTAGCCAAAAACTCTATTACAATTGTTAGAAAGCAATAGGCAATTATCTGCTAGTTGAAAACTAATTGTCTGATACTAATCAATAAGTACTGAATATATTTCACCTTTACTGTGATGAATCTCTGCTCTGAACTGCTCGGTTAGCCTATTCTGATTTTGCTTAATCTGATCTCCTCTTTATAGTGTTGTAACACACCGATATCTTTGATAACCTTTGATACTAATGACAACTTTTAATGCTCAATAGAGATAACAATCTCCCCCTTTGGCATTAGTATCAAAACTTGAATGTGTATAAATATATATATAGATTTTATGTCTCAAAACTTATGTCTCTGCCATATACATATAACTTTATCAGAATTGTCTATATACTCCCCCTTGGTGCATGCTCCTAGTAAAATGTAGTATATGTAGCATCTATGTACATATTTGGCATATACATTGATTTCCCCCTTTTTAATATTAATGCCAAATACAAAAATTAAAATTGTATACTCACATCCTGTCAAAAATGTGTTGATGGGTTTTCTTCATAGACTCCAAGAGCTTTTCCCATTCCTCTTTCAAGTTGGTGAGAGCAATGTGCTCAAGACCGACTTGTGCATGCATGTCAAAGATGTTATCCAACATAGAAATTTTTGGTGTTGCAAAAAGTTGTTCCGCTTTGACAATGTGTTTCTAAAAAAATTTTAGGTATGGAAGGAGTTCTATCTATAACTCTGTGACCTGATCTGTGATCTCTTCTTTTTGTTTCTTGAGATCTTCTATCAACCCCCTGAGTTCTTGAACTCTGTGAATATGCTTTGAAAAATCTTGTGGCTTGGTTGTAGCTGCAGTTGCACTGGTCTTGATTTCATCTTCCAGTCCTTTGATCTTTTCACTGATCTCAACAGTGAAGGTTACCACAGTGCATAGCTTCAGTAAGAATTGACAAATTAATTGGGTTATAGATTTGATCTTGGTTATTACCTCAGATAATTTGACCTTTTTTATTGCCACTTCTTGGCTTATTCTTTCTACAAGTTTATGTTGAATCCTTGACTCTACCCTTTCTTCAATTCTCTTGTTGGTGTCCACATTTGGGGCATTGATTCCTTCAGTAAGAGTGGCAAGTTGGTCCATTATCGGTGGGTATGACCTGTTGTAAGATATCTCTTACATTTTCCAATATTTCCTTGCTCTTACTCTCTTGCCTCAATTCTTCTTGTGCCACTTTCCTTGTGCATAACTCCCCATATTTTCTGAGTTCTTCAGGGCTAAGGGTCCTTGGGTCACACTCAAGTATTACTATAACTTCGTCTAGAGTGACCAACCCTTTTCCTTTCTTTTTCTTCTTCTTCATTGGTGCAAGGGGTGACTTCTTCACAATAGTGACAAGAGCCTTGTCTTCTGCCTTTGGAGTATCCTTCTCGATTGACACACTCTCTTCCTTCCTCTGCTCTTTGGTAACCTGTGTGTCAATTGAATGAGTGGGAGCCTCAGATGTGGTGGTAGGTGGGGTCACCTCAATTGCCTTAGGCTCATCTTGTTCCTTTGTTTCTATAGTAGTTGCCTCTATTCCTTCAGACCTATTTGTCTCTACAGGTGTTTTGGTGTCTTGTTCCCTTGTTGCATCTTTATGTTGCTTAGGGTCTAAGCTATCAGGTTGCTCCTGGGAAATAATTTCTACTACTTTTGCAAGTACAAGAACCTCACTTGGTAATGATGTAAATGCACATTCAGTGACTTGTGCTTCATCTTGAGTATTTTCTGGTGTAATATTTACATCCTCATCATCCTTGTCACCAGGATCACCATTTGTGATATCCTCAACGAGTACATCATCATCACTTTTCTTCTTCATTTGGATCTCTACTGGATTTGATGCATCCTATGAAACATTTATGTCTTTCTTTTATTTAGTGATATCAATTACCTTGGTAACTGATATACCAGTGTCCTTTGACTTCTTTGCTTCAGTATCATTAGTGTAGATACCTTTTCCTTTTGAAAGTTGTCTCTTTTTAGACAGATTTAAGAATGCACTTTGCTCAGCTTCATCTCTGGCTTGAAGAATTGATTTCCATAGGAAATTACCAGTCTCATCTACATAGCTATGTTCTCATCTAGTATCAACATAACTCAATTCTTTACAGTGAATCTTGCTTGATAATTAGCCATGTGTTCATCGAGTTCTGCTAGGCTTAGATGTGGGGCTGCCTGAACTAGAGATCTTTCTCTCATTTTCTTCTTGGTGTCTAGTGCATAAGCCCATTTCTAGTTTATTCTGTCATCCAACTCCTTTGGTAATGAAAGTGAAAACTCTAATGGAACTCTTCTAAAATTTATCATCATTTGGATGATTGCCTCCTCAATCTTTGTTTGATCTTCATTTGACATTCTATCAAATCTGGTAAGTTCCGGATCAACAAGGTCACCATTCTCAATTATATCTTCAATGATTTCATCTATTGACCTTACCTTGTTGCTGACCACTTTGAATTGACCGATGTAATCTTCATTTTCATTATCCTCAAGGTCTTCTTTACCTCTTATCAATCTTCTCCTTTTCTTTGGTGCCTCAGCTAAAACCTTTCCATTTATCTTGGTATATGTCTTTTTCAGTGTAGCTTCCCTTTGTCTTGTGATTTTCACTACTACTTTCCTTGGTGGTGGCAAGGCTGTAGTTGATGATCTTGTCCATGTACCTATTTGTACTGGCAACTGCTTCTTCTTTTGAATTTTAGTGGGAGGAACCGGTGTAGGGTCTTTCTCTTCTTCAAGCTCAGTTTCCTCACTGTCATAAGGTTTTTCAACCAATAGTAATTGACCTTTGGTTGTTTCTTTAACTGGTGACTCCTCAAATGAGTCAGAGACATCTCCAAATCTAGCAGTTAGGTCTTTCTTAATCTTCTTTGCCTTCCTAGTTAATTTATTAATGACCAAACCTGTCTTGATTCTAGACTTAGCTTCATCATAGGTTCCAAACCTAGTGGCCTTAGGGTCTTTTGGTAGTGCTAGCAGTGCTTTGATTGATTTCAAACTGAAATCATAGTTCATTTCATAGCCCATAGGTGCTAGCCATTTTATCCTAGGTTCAACTACTTTTATCATGGTATGATCGGTGTCTACTAGAAAACATATATCTATCTCAAATTTCTCAACTAATTCTCATATAATTCTACTTCTTTGATTCATCTTGGCCTTAAATTATTTAAAGTACTCATCAAAAACTTTATTCAAATCATCTCCTAACTTTTTCACCATCTTCATAATCTGTACAGTTATCAGTTTATCTATTATCCAATTTGTTTTACTGATGCCAGGGAGATATTTTTGTAGATAGAAAAACAAACAAATAGGAGTGAACCAAACTTACATGTGTTTGTCTTTTGAGACCTTATTGTCTTCATATTCTCCTTCAACTGTGTCATTAGAACTTCTGCAAGATCAATCTGGTGATCTTTCTTCACAATTTTGTAAGCCATGTCTATAGCACTACAGGGTGCGCTATTTAATCTACTTGACTAAAATATCTTGTACCTGATCACATGTGATGCAAATTTTACTGCTGGGTCTTTAATTGTTGAAATCTTCAATGCTTGATTGTCCCATGTAGCTCCAGTGTTCTTCTCAACATCAGCTCGGGAGGAGCTTCATAAAGCCTTTGCCTTGTCAGATGTAGGGTAGCCAGTGACCTTAATATTTTCTTTGTGACCTCTACTGGTTTATCTAACTAGAACTTCTCATCATGATACCGACTTAGTACAATTCTTATCCATTCTATTTTGAACTTCTATGGAAAGTGTATGCTGCATGATAATCCTAATTCCTCAATCTAGTTGTATTTTGGTTTTAGTTTTCCATCAGTGCCACACAATTGTTGATATGCAACCATAGTTTCAAAGTCTTCTACTTCTCTAATCTTGCAATGAATGAACGATCATACTTCTTCTGTTAACAAAACCCTAGTTGGGATGCTTGAGAAAGTGCCCATTGAATCCATTTGTGATGCAATCTGGGGGTGTGGTTTGTACTTAGGTTCATTAAAATTCACTCTAACAATCAAATTTACTTCTTCCTCAACACTATGTGATGTGCTTGTGGATGATATAGATGCCATAAATTGATTTAGGGTTTTGGAAAGCAGTAGGTTAATAAAGTGTTCGGTAGAAAATGTACTTACTCAGAGTCATCAAAGAGTGATGTTGGTTTGATCTACAGTAGCCTTGAAACCTTCTGAAATTCTTTTTAGCTCGAACTCTTTTCTATGAAATCTTTTCTCTTCAAAATCGCAATATAAAAATGAACTCTAATTCCATGTATTTATAGACTTTTTGATATTCTTGCTCAAACTTTCATGCATTAAATGATTGACCTACCTTTTGGTTCATAACAACTATTAGCTTGATAAAGACTATAGGATATCAATAGCTCGGTCAACACACAATTCCTTCGTCAGTTGATACGTGTGCTTGGTTAACCTTGAATAGTGATTACCGATGGGTAACCAACTCTCGGTCTAGTTTTTACCGACTATGTAACTTTGCTAGCTCTTAACATATAAACTATAATGCATATCTTTTCATCCAGATTTGGTATGTGCTCATCATATATAAGGAAATGTATGTAAAATGTGATCATTTTGAAATGTCACTCCCATACATACCTATTTCACCTTAGGTGGAGGAATTGATGTCACCCAATCTAGTGGACGAGGTTTCACTGACAACATTACTTGACTCAGCATTCTCATTAGATGCCTTTCTCCACATAGTGTTCCTTATCTTCATGATGTCTAAAATAGTGTTTCCACTCTCAAATACATGATTTTCCTTTGGTGCTCGGTCTCTGTAGTCCTTTCTTAAATGACTGACTTTATGGTAATGCAAACATGCCATTCCAGTTCTTGTCCATCTTCTTAATTGTCCAACCCATCTTTTCCTATTACAATTTGCTGTAATGTGCCCATATCTTCCACATGCAATATAGTCAGCCCATGTGTTATAATCCCAAACATAAGAGTTACCTTGTTTCTTTAGTTGATAAGGCTTACACTGTGTTTTCTACTTAGGAGTCCATACTTGTTTCATCTTAGCCTTACACTCTCATGCAGTGTGTCCATGTTTATTACAAGTATAGCATAACTTCTCAATAGTAGTATTGTTAGCATTATTATTCATCTTAGCTCTACATTCATAAGCTTGATGTCCACACTTTCCATAGTAATAACAATATCCATTGAATTTAGGAGTGATAGGAGGTTTACCTTGTGCTCTGCTTCTACAAACATTAGATGTGTGTCCCGGTTTGCCATAGTGATAACATGTCAAAACTTTAGGTCTTTGATTTTGATTGTTGTAGACTTTTTCAGCTTGTTGTGATGATTCTCCTTCGCCAGTATAGCCTAGACTAGATTTACTCCCAAATCTTCTTTGATTAATCAAAAAGTCATCAATCTTCTTAGAACTGTCCTCAGCTAATTTCTTCATTTCATTTTGTTGTTGTTGAGTTTTTACTTCATTTCTTAGCTTCTCATTCTCCTCTCTGAGTCTTGCATCTTCTTAAAGTTTTCTTGACAATTCTCCATTCACTTGGTTGACTTCTTGATTCACAACCATCATTTGATTGGATGTTTGAAAGTGATGATTGGTGAGTCTTTGTATTTCACTTTCTTTAGCTTGAAATTGTCCAGTCATTTATCTTCGGTCTTCGATAGCTAGATTCCCTTCTTGTTCAACATATTTGGCATTGTTCATTATCTCTACCATTCTCACCATCTGAGATTCCTGACCGATTTGTAGTGCTCTCACTTGTTCAGATAGATGCTAATTCTTTTCAGACAAATCAGAGATTATACTTTTAGATCCATCAGAAATGCTTCCAGAACTAGATCCAATATGATCAAATATATCATCAATTGCTTCTTCATGATAACCAACTTCATTTTGTAGAATAGCTAGGTTCTTCCTTTCAACCAACATTTTCTTCAGTTCATCCTTAGCTTGCTTATACTGTTCCACAAACATCTGCATCTGAATCTTCTAGTTCTCAATAGACTTATCTATCTTGTACCTCTCCATGAATTAGATCTTTACCCTTTAGTGGTTAAACTGTTCAATAAGAGAACTGAGCTCTGATACCAATTATTGGAATTAGGAGAGATAGGGTACTGAGAGGGGAGGGGTGAATCAGTGCCCACTAAAACTTTTACTTGTAAACCTTTCAGATTTATAATAGTAAACAATAATAACCTTGCAAAATAACTTGTATCTAATTGCATGTATCATTCATCCATTTAACTTGTGAAAGTAAACAACATGAAATCAACAAGATACAATCACATAACACAAGTATTTTGGTAACGCAGAAACCCTTATTAGAAGGTAAAAACTGTAGTGGGGACAACACCACAAATTCTTCACTACTATAGATAGAAAAGGTTTTCCTGTTAGGGCTACAAGTTTTGATCACTTCTAATGATCTTACCCTATTAGGAGTAACATATTAGATCAGATAGATCTACCTAGTTATATGATTTTAACAACACTAATGAAGTGTGCACTCGGTTAAGAGATTTACATAAGACTTTCAAGTCTACTCTGTTAAGAGATTTAGCCAAAAACTCTATTACAATTGTTAGAAAGAAATAGGCAATTATCTGCTAGTTGAAAACTAATTGTCTGATACAGATCAATAAGTACTGAATATATTTCACCTTTACTATGATGAATCTCTGCTCGGTTAGCCTATTCTGATTCTGCTTAATCTGATCTCCTCTGTATACTGTTCTGCTTTGTCAACTAATAATCTTGAAGTTAGGCAAGTGCTTCAAGTGCTCCTTAATTCATACATCAGTTCACATCAATAATGATACAAGCATACAATTATATAGCAAACTGCACTATGCCACTTTAACAAAATTAGGTTACAAATCTTAGACAAAACCCTAAGATCTACGGTTTACAAAAATAGTCTAGATCGAATATTACATAAGATCATCATTACATTTAATGAATATCATGACAATAAATATTCCTCGATCTTGGTTAAACATTTTCTAATTTATTGTAACCATATGCATAGAAGAATGTGCCATTCCTAATTACTATGCCATTTCCTGCAATCCTCGGCAAACACTGTATAAACTGCTCACTATATATTGTCACTCGGAGTTTACTGTCGCTCGATGTCGGTCTCTATTGATGCTTGGTAAACTGTCTGATGCTCGATGTATATGCTTAACTGACTAGTCTATTTTTCTTCTAGTTACTGACTAGCTCAATATAAGTAACCGATTGATATCTTTGATAACCTTTGATACTAATGACAACCTTTAATGCTCAATAGAGATAACAGATACAACATACTTAGTTGAATTTCTTTGACCATATTTGACTAGTTAGATACCTTGATGGATGTCAGACATTAAAATTATGACATTTGATGGATGATAAACATATTAGATTAGTATGTTATGGGTATCAAGATTATGGATTTACTTTGATCATGGTTATTATGCATTATAATTCTATATGTTATGAATGGTTGAATATGAAATGCAAAGGATAAATGATGTAGTTTGATTATTCATTTATAGATGATTAATTATGGTACTAACCTAGATTGATGGGAACTTGAGTGTTGTAAATTTTGGACAGATTTTGAAGGTGAGAATAAGGCCCAGGTAGAAGAAGTTAGCACTTTGAAAATAATAGGAATGATAGAATTTAACACTCACACACTCCCTTAGATAGATGATTGTGTCTGTTTCAATGAATTTATCACATTGTCTCCATATTTTTATTTTGAAATATGTGCTGCATGTGTGCATTAGAATATTTGGATATAGATATGTGGCATCTTTATATGTGAGGTGGTAGGTAGGGGTAATTACATGATTTATTTAAATAATTTCATTTTTGTCTTTATTTGAAATAAATGTTGTGAGTTTTTTATTAGTTTAAAAGTCATTCTTTCTAGAAATTGATATAGTTTTAACTATAATTTGTTAAAATTGATAAAAATAAGAGTATATTAACTATATAATGCCAACTTTTCTATCTTTTCTCTTGAAGACAAATTCCTTTTTTTGTTTTCTGATATTATTTCATGTTTTTACTTCCAGTATCTTCATTTTGCATTCCTATGTGTTCTTCTAAATATTCACTTATCAAGACTGCATTATTTAAGTTTAGCATGGTTTTATATGTTTATATAAGGGAATCCATTATGTTGATATGCTCCAATAGACTATTCATTAATTTTGGGTAAGTGAAATCTACAGTTTGTGTAACTAAAAGAAATGGCATAATTCATTAGTTTTTTCACATTTACTTGAATTATACTCAACCAATTTTCTCAACCTCCCTTTCATAGTAGCTTAGGAAGGATGGATCGTTAGTTTAGATATTAAACATTAAGATTACTGGAAGGATGTAGGTATGTATCCTTGGAAAAAAATAATAATATAAAAGAGGAATAATACCTACCTATTAAAAAATCAGTATTTTGGGCTCTGCAAAAGAAGACCAAACTCTCACTTTATTTAAAGAAATATTGTACAATATAAGAGGTGTCCTTTTTCATATATAAGAATTTAGTATTTTTTTAAAAAGGGAATTATATAATATATAAGAGAATAGTGATCTAAATAATAGGAATTAGATCACAAATAGAGTTTCATTTTATTTATTTATGTTGAATATTTTTTTAATTTGTATGAATAAAGGAGAAATAGATTAAAATTTTATAATTTGTTTATATAGCTTCATTTAATTATTTATGTAATATATATTTCATATAAGTGAATTCAATAATCAATAAATGAAATAAACAAAAGTGTGTATTGTAAACTCTCTTGGTGTAATATTTTCAGAAGGTTAGAAGGAAGGCTTATGAAGTTAGAAGGGTAAGGTAGTTTTTCTTTGAAATATTCTTGATGTATGATTTTTTGGATAATTTTATGAGTGATGATGATCTTAAGGAGCTAGACAGATATTATTACAACAAGTTTATCATGTCATTAAATTATTAGGTAGACCAAGGCTATGTCTATAGTTGTTTCATTAAAATTGTTATTAACCATGAGAGTGTGTAGTTTTTAATCTTTGGTTCTTAAGTAGAAGTTATAGTGTATGATGTTAATCTCCTTACATCTTTTATGGATGGGTGCAAAATGTGGAATATAAGGGAAGGATATGTATTTGATTTCTTTTATTAATATAAGTCTATCTGCCAGGACATTGGTATAATGTATGCTTTGTCCAAAGTGATTATTTGTATTCATTTGATACTAGTGAATGTTTATGGTGATTAATTCCTACCATATCACTATGTGGATGCATAATTGTACTATTTATTATTATAGTTGATATGATAGTTAGTCACAGTGGTGCACCAAATTCAATCTGACCTATTGGTTCCCATTTGTAAGGTTCTTCGATGTAGGGTTGAGCACTGAAAATTTTATGTTGAGCATCAGGAGAGCTAGCAACTTAAAGGAGTAACCACTCCATGGCTAGGTGAAAAAAGTCCATGTACCTCATTACCATCCTCAAACATAATAGGTGGAGAGCAATCCAAGGCCAAGGAGGTGGAACTGATGCCTATTATCACTATATGGTTCATATGATGTACTGATCCTTTGGTGGTTTATTTATATCATTATTATTTGATGTATCAACAAGTTGGTTGAATGGATGTACTTATATGTTGTATTATCTCATGTGTGAGAATAATTTTTAAAAAAACTTGATCTTATGAAAAATTATTCTTATTTGACTACGTATGTTTGTGATATTTTCAAAATTTATATGTTATATGAATTTAGTACCTTACAAATTTGAACTAGAGGTTCCAGGGCTCATTAATTAAATAGGAAATCTAAATCCTTGTCGGACCTCTTCGAGTTTTGCGATCCAAAATTATTGTGAGGGTTATATAAGGAACCTACCTCTCCTCATTTTTCCATCCACATACAAGATTTCATAAGTATTCAAGATTTAATCTCAAGCACTCAATCATTCAAGCATTTTGAGGAAATTTTTCAAGCATTCTAAGGTGGTTTCAAGGAAATCTTCTCCATGGATCAAACTTCTTTCCCTCATTGAAGGCCAAGAAAAGGAGTCCACCATCAAGGAAGAAGATCATGGTATAAGAATCCATCTGCATACATCCATCCAAGCATTGAAAACATCTAAGTCTTTATTACTTCAAGTCATTTTTCTCTGTCTCCATCAAGAATTGTGGTAGACTACAACATCCATTATGCAAGGCATGTATTTCATGATTTTATTTTAGTTTTTTTTGTGGAGTCCAAGATATTGTATCAAAAACTTGTGATCACATTCAAAGAATCATTTGAATTTATAAGGTATAATTAACTTCATGATCTAGCCTATACTCTATGTTAGCACACATTCCTTTATTTCATTTCATTTTAAGGTTGATTCTAAATCAGAGTTTGACTCAGGAAAACCCCTATCTACACAAAAAAATCCTTATTTTCTATTTATAGAAATATGTGGCACACACACACACACACACACATGCACTAGATCAGATCTTGGAAGTTAAGGACCTTGCAAATAGTCTACAACTGAAAGCAGTCAAAAGTGTAGGGAACAAGTTGACGAGCAATCAATCTAGTCTCTAAAATAGGTCGACAAAGTCACCATAGTCCCTTTAGATCCTCTTCAAATTTATTTTATAGGTTAGTTGTAGTATCCGGGGCCCTATTTATGGTTACAAAATTGGGTTATCTTCTTTGTGTCAGTATGTGTAACCTAAAACTCATTATTCACTCCTATCTAGCTTATAATATTTTATTATCCAATCACATCTACCTAATCAACCCTTAATTAGAATGAAGGATCATTGCACCTACTAAACACTTAAGTCCTCTCGAGCCTAGTGGATCATATTTATTCTTAATGTGCTATAGGAAATATGATCAACCCTATTGAACCCTATTTATTATTTTAGAGATATTAGTTTTAGTTGGTATCAAAGTCTAACCAAGCTTGATTGCATTGTTGGGTTGAAGAGTTTTTTGTACTGATCTTTATTTGAGAAATATTGTAGAAACATTTTCATGAACTTGTTGGAAGTAAAATATGACAAGCACATCTCCAAGGATAAAGATTAAAGAGTTTACCAATAACAATTTTGAGTTGTAGAAGATGAAAATGGAAGATATGCTCATAGATAGAGATCTGTGGGTTGCAATATCTTGTGTAAAACATGTCAACATATAGGTGATTTTTTTTTTAGAAAACATAACTTGGGCATACAAAGTATAAATTATTTAAATGATATACCATTGGAAAGTTGGTTCCACCAACTTTATGATCTAAAGTAGATTATTTTACTAGAATTTTCCATTTGATGCAATTTTTTATTTATTGATATCAAAGTTTCATTTTGGACTTTGAGATTTTTTTTCATGAGATTTGATATTTTCTAAGACATCGCCTAGTGGGTCCTGAAAGAGTTTCTTGGATATCCTATCCCTTGGGAAGGTACTATTTTGATCTTTTCACTTTATATTAGTTCTAGATAATTAGTAAACCACTTATTGCTATATAGATTTTAGGGTTGTGGTAGATTGAGAGTTTTTCAATTGTTCCTTCACAATGAGACTTATCTTGATTTCTTAATGTGATTCCCATAATACTATCTAATCAAGAATTCTCTAGTGTTTCTACACAAATGTATTTGGTCCTTTGATTGTTGAGGTTGATGGTTCCAAATTTTACTCCACAAAGTTCTTCTAGTGTTCTTTGCAATAGGATAGATCTCATTAAAAGAGGAAATGTCTCTTGTATTGATCCTTTGTATGAAGAGAGATTAATTGTACTTGTGATGTATCTATTTCATTTCTATTCATATTTGCAATGGAAGGCCACATTTTAGGGGTTATCTCTCATCTTTGATGACAAATTTTTTTGTCATATTTGTTTTTGTATCTTATTCTACACCCATTTCTACATCATTCTAGTTTGTCACTCATAGCATATTGTCTTGTGGCATCATCTTTAATGGAAAAGGAGACATATGATAATTTTTTAGAGACTTCATCATAATTTTTAATGCTTCCATATTTTGAAGTATACACCAAATGGGAAGGATTCTTGCATTTGTACTTGGTTTTGTTTCTTCCTATGGGAGACAAGTTGTTTGTGAGCATTGGATTTTCCCTTTAGACACATACCATTATAGAAAAATATTATTAATTATATAGATGGGGAAGGCCTTCTTTGTCTCTCTCTTTCCCTCTTATGGGGGTACATGGGTTGTTATATTGTAGCTTGTGATTGATGTAGTTGTTGGGGGTATTGGTGTTGAGAGGGGGTTTATTGTATTGTATCTTGTAATATATGTATTTTGTGGAGGTATTTATGTTGATACCTCCATAAATAACTTCTATCACTTGATCTTCATTTGCATTGTCTCTTTTTTGAAGAGGAATTTTATCCTATAAGGTTTTCTCATTTTATCCATTTGTGAGAGATTAGTTGCATGATTATTCGTGCATTGGTACCTAACATGGATTATTTGTTGGGATCCATATTGCATCATTATTTAATCTTATATCATTTTAAAAACAATTTCACTCTCTAAGTTGCACTTAAGGGGGGGTTTTAGTGCGAATGAGGTTATTTGGACTATTTACTCATTAGTGGGAACCCATTCACATTGTTAGAATAAATGAGAGGGGGGTGAATCAGTTAGATTAGTTATCCTACAATCCCAATTACAAAGATGTAAAACTCAAACCAATCTCAACAAATTCTACAGCTTAGTAACATAAACTATTAAATTGTTTGTGCCTTTTAATGATTACCAGTTAATTAACTCACTGTGATTACCAACCAAATAAAATATGCAGTATGCAGAGTATGACAGTAAAAATAGCATCACAAAAAAACAACACAATGATTTAACATGTAAACCTTGTTAAGGGAAAAACCACCTGGGACCGGTAACCCAAAATAATTTTCACTCTTTTGAAGTGAGCTTGGTGAAGAGCCAACCCTGTTAAAGGTTACAAACACACTGTTAGGTGTAACATTGTTAGAGGATTTAAGAGTAACAGTTAGATTTTGACCAGCATTCACTATGGGGTTAATAAGATAACAATGTACATTCCTTGAATGACATAGGGGCATAACATAAGATGGTTAAGTCCACTCGGTTAGGAGATTTTATGTATCAGTGGTTAAACTAAAATAGTAGTTGATCTGATTACAATACAACTTAATTTGTAGATGTTCAGATCTATTCTAAGCCCATACAAATCCTTTGATCAATATTTCAATTCACTTCCTCAACTTACTTTTACTTGGTAATAGCTCTCTGACGCTCGGTACTATTCTGTAGTTTGGTTCTCCTTCAACCAGTCTGATTAGGCATGCATGAAACTATGTTGATGTGAAATCTCTGTAGTCTTCTTTCTTCTGACATGTTTCAATAAAGAAACTCATATCTCTTATATTGATAGCTAAACCATTTTCATATCAACCATCTGATTTTTCCGCTTATTCTTCTTCATTGATTTTGCCTCTTAAACCTTCCTCAGCAGTTGTGTTAGTAACACGTTTCAATTCCATCCTTTAGATCTTGTCCAAATTTTGTTAGTTGTGGATCTCATAACACACTTTATCCTCAATCTCAAAATCATAACAATTTCCAGCTCATCATATTCAGTTAGCTGAACTAAGCATTTAATACTTTCATCCATACTCGGTTAACAAAGAAATGTGTCAACGAACACAAGCTCGGTTAATGCTTTCGCTTGGTATACACTACACTAGCTCGGTGTATACTGAAGTGCTTCATTTACCAACCACATTTCCTTGTACAATTTTTCTTCCTTCTTCATAATAGATTAATGCAACATAATCAAGTCAACAATATGAGATCATAGACTCATCAATAAGTTACCCAAAGTATTCCTTATCCTCATTTGTCATATCCATCTCTCTCTATGTAGATATCTCAGTTCTTCATCTTTTATCTCCTTTTTACAAATGTTTAGATGTTTGTAACTTGCATGATAAGTACTGTCAAAACTAGTTGACATCAATGACAACATAATGACTGATTTAATTATCTTACATATCATTTCAGTAACTCAATGATCTCTAATCACCGATCTTCAAGTCATTCAGGTATTCAATCAGTTGTAGTTCATCACACATGTTAACTTTATTGATGTGTTAGCTTGCATTGAAGTTAGGTGTCATTAAGTTTATTTATGTAGCTTATTATTTAATAGATCTCCTCTATATCATTCTACAAGTTAGTTATAATGGCATAAATGAGGCCATGTCTCATTATTTAATTTTATTTGTGTAGGTATTTCATATTTGCATCATGTATTTCATGTTTGTATCAAGGGTAGTTGTCTCAATGCATATGATTAAAACTCATTTCAACATCTTGTTTTCTCCTACCTCATAATTTTCCTATATAGACAAGTCCTATTGTTCATTTTTATTAATATTCAACTATTATCCAATCAATGCATTATTATGCAAGCAACTTGCCATTTTTGTTGTGTAAGCTAATTCATATAGAAGGGTTCCTTGGGGGTGTTGATGATTCACCTATCTACTCCTATAGTTAAAAGAGTGTTTAGATACTTATGAGGTACTTTCAAGTATTCCTTATATTTTAATTTTTAATCCTACTAGAATTAGGTCTAAATTGTCAGTCATTGTTCAATTTATTCTCTAGGTTTATCTAAATGATAGTTGCCCACATGCCATTGCCATATTTTACATTAATGAGGAAATTTTCAAGAGTGAAGCTCAATTGAATAATTATTTAACAACATTTATATCTAATCATATGATATAATTATTATCCATACAAATCAAAATACATATTTTTAATCAAAATATGTACAGATTTGTACTCTTATATAGCTAATTATGTAATATTAAAATATATTTAAATTTGAAGTTTAATTTTTTGTCAGTGTATCTCTCGAACTTCCTATATGTGCAAGTGCTAGTAATAATTTTTTTATTTAGTTTAAAAATAATTAAAATTAGATTTTGAGATATTATTCTATGATGTATTTTTTTGTTGATAACAATGACAAATTTTATATGCTCAAAAAGTTGAGAATACATCAGGGTGGGAAAAAGTCCAAGTTACAATATAAAAAACTTGAAGGAATTAAACAAAATATGTTATAAAATCAACAACCCACAAAGATTAGCAAGAAGATATTGTGTACTCTAAATAGTGCACTTCTATGAATCATTACATTCAAGAACACTCAAGAGTGAGGTCTCAAAAATCGATCCATAGCTCCCTATCTTTATGTGCGACATTTCTCTGTACCTGCAGGCGACAGAATGTTCTTAACAGTGTGACACTTTTAACTGGTAATGTGTCACACTGCTATACAAGAAACTGTCGCACGACACTGGTGAAAAATGTTGTACGACACTTTGAGACAGAAAAACCAGAGACCAAAAATAAGCTAAAAAATGACAAAAAATTTGACAGAAATGCAAAAAATTAAGGACAAAATGCTAATGTTTTGCCCCATGGTGGGCACCAAAAATGTGTACTCTAAATAGCGCACTTCTATGAATCATTACATTCAAGAACACTCAAGAGTGAGGTCTCAAAAGTCGATCCATAGCTCCCTAGGCATGGAGTGCAAGGGTGTTTAAGAATGCTCTCAGCTAGAGCTATTAAGCCAATAACCTTGCTAGTAAACCATGCAATGGGAGATTCAAATGAAGACAAGGGAAAGGATGCCAATATCCTCAAGAATCAAATGAAATGCAATGCAAGCTAGATTAAGATGAATATGCAAGCTAAACTATGGAAATGAAAGAACAAGTATTACAAAGCCTCCTAGTTAAGCTAGATGAATTAATCTAAAGCATAAAGGAAATTAAGCTAAGTATGAAGCTATGAATGCCATGATAATGCAAGAAATGAAACTATGATAACATGTAGATGAAAAAGCCAAGAATGCTCCAAATCTTCAAAAAGCTCCAAAGAGACCTAGAAAACCTGGAGCATAACATTAGTATAAAAAGTTGGGGATCTAGAATGAAGAAGAGAGCTCTCCTTTTATAAGAAATGAGAAGGAATGGACCATGGAGATTAAGAGGCAAAATATTTAATCAACGGTGGAGCTTGAAAGAGGAGCAATCCATGTGCACAAGTATCCTCAAATGAGAAAATAAGAGTTGACTTTTGTGCCCATATGAGACAAAAAGTGCTTTTCTCCTTCTTATAAAATAAGAATAATACTTTATTTGTGCAACTTAGGATAAGAGGAAAAGTGGGGGCTTTTTATTTAATAAAAGGGGAGGGAATATTCCTTTTAATAAATGAAGACTTAGAATAAGATGGTTAGCCCATAGAAAATAATCGAATAAATGATAGAACTAGGATTTGATCAAGAATAAGCAATTGATGAATTTAGCAAAAATGCTAGCAAAGGGGCTAATAGTCTAGATAACCATTTTTAGGTGTATACAGATATAAAATAAACTATTCATACACCACATAGGGAGAGAAAATACCAAAGAGCCCAAGAGTAGACTAGGAAAAACATGTAGAGAAAAATCAATAGAGACAACTTAAAATGAAACTCATGACCTTAGGTGGAGACACATAAAGGTTTGAGTGTGAAAACCATACTCCATATGTTTGAACAAGAAATGAAGGCTACTAAAGGAATTTTCCACATCCACAATAATCCTATCAACCAAATATGAATGAAGACTTTTGATCCAAAGAAGAGTTTTAGATTGAGTATAAAAAATGACAACTTTCAAGATGAAGATAAAGGAAATAATAGAAGCATTTGTAACCAAGTCAAACTATTTGAAGAAGCTACCAATAGGAAATGAACAATAATCAATGCAAGAGTTGACTTTAGTTGACATGGAATAGATAAAAGGTTGTATGCCATGGTCCATGAGGATGTCCACAAAATTTGAGAGAAAAAGATTTACATCTACAAATTATAAGAGAGCATTTTGATTCTTATTTAACCAATTCCTCCCAACAATAGAGTGGATTTCAACATTTGAACATGGGATGAAATACACAAACTATTGTGCCTCCAACCTACATTATAAAATAAAATAAAATTAGGAAATAAGTGGTTCAAGAGCCCTCAACACATTGAAGTTAAATTAGTAGCACAAGAAAAAGGGATTCCCGATATCAAGATGAAGGAAAGAGATCAATAACATCCGTAAGAGTGATGCACACATGAATAAAGGGGGGAGGATACATTAGGAAAAAGTGTGAAATTCATTGAGCATGGAGAAATCCATCGAGCATGGATCACCATACAATAAAAAGACAACATACAATGAAACTAACCGACCTTACAACTATACAATATCAACAATATGAAGATGGGGTGTTGAATTCACCAAACCATCCCTGTCATAAAAAAAATAAGCTTAGAACTAAAATAATTGGTCGTGTAGCCCAACATTTAGAAAAGAATCTAAACCCCAACTTGATTAAGCATCACTCATTTGAAAATGAATAAAATTATCAATAATCTAGTTTCTGAAACCACCAAATTTTTTATTAGACTCCATGAAGAAATGAAAACATTTGAAATACTCAAATATATCCAAGAGTGTTAGAATGATTTTAGAATAACTGAGAGGGGGGATGAATCAGTTATCCTCAGGTCCAAATGTACCAATTGAACTTTTAAATAATTCAACAAACTCAGATCTATTCAACAATCAACTCAGTCTCTATATAATATATCAGTAACATAAAACTTGTAGTCCATTGTCCAAAAGTAATCAACTTGTAGAATATAAAAATTTCAGCAACATATCACATCAAATAACATTCACACAAGTATGACACTAGGATTTAACGTGGAAACCCAATATGGGAAAAACCACTAGTAACATGCTACCAAATTTTCACTCTTCTGAAGTGAGCTTTGTGAGAAGCCAACCTTGTTAAAGGTTACAATACACACTATTAGGTGTGACCCTGTTAAAGGATTTAATCACCCTATTAGGAGTGGCCTAATTAGAGGACTTAAGAACATTCCATTATAATGTCACCTTGATTAAAGGTTTTAAACAATGACTGTTAGGTCAACCTTGATTAAAGGATTTAGATTGATACAATGGTTAGAAAGTAATAGTAGGTTCTGATCTAAAATACACAACTCACTTTTCAAATATAGATACAATACACTCATCTACTGATTTACTGACTGACCTTCATTACCATCTCCATCTTTGATCTGCTCAGAAATACCTTCAAGCAATCACCTCAACTCTATCCAGCTCTTCACAACTCTTCTTAGCCTTCTGCTTAGATTCGTCAGTCAATAATATCAACCTCTTTCCACACTTTGTTTAACCTCACAATTAGGTCATCCTTATACCTCCTTGATTGGGTAGACTAATCTTTTCCCTCTTAATCTCTTATGTATATCTTAGGTTTAGGTTAGATTCATCGAATCTTTCCATCATTTTGTCTTCCTTCTTGTCCTTCTAGATACTTCTCAAAACTTCTCCTTGAATCCATAAGAAAATGGTTTATCATGTATTAAATGATCCAGATCATTCATTATTAATATCAACACATTTTACATATCCCAAGAGTTCAACTATGTTGGCTGGGATTTTCAATTCCTTCACAAACTGTAAATTATTGACACTTGGTCAATACTGTGTTCTTCTACTTGGTCATCACTGAATAACTCGGTCATTGCTAAAACTGTTCTACTTCACAAACACTATCTTTGCTTGGCTAATTCTCTAATACTTGCTAATTATTGATGTTCGGTCGATACTACAATCGACACTAAGATTTACTCAGCTTATACTGGCACTTGGTCGACATTGGCATCACTCGACTTAAACTAATTTTTTTCTCTTTTTCTCGACTAAGCTTAAACTTCAAATCAACTGACTTCTTCACTTAGTGTTAAAGATAAATAACACATTACCTTGTCAATGTGCTAAATAATCAAGAACCCATTGTAGTATCTCATAACTCAAGCTTTCACTAGGTCTGCTTGTTATCTCCTCTTTTCAAATCCTGTGAATATCAATCAAAAGATATGGTACTCTACTAGATAGAAACTATCTTACCAATTAAAGTTTGACATCAATGGTAATATAACAATTGTTTCAAGTGTAGTTTCCAACAATATCCCTCTTTGGCATTGATGGCAACACCACATGTTCAACCATGAACTCCATATGCATAGTCACCATACAATCCAAATTTCTGTTCAACAGTTTACCAAATCTCTTCCTTATCTTATTCAATATCTGCCTCTTTTCTTAGGGTCATTTCTTCTTAATCTCTTTCTATATCTCTCCCTCAGGTTTACTAAATCTCTCCCTCTTTGACAATAATTCCAAAGACATCCATCTTCACCATGTAGATATCTTCATGTCAGTTCTCTGAACTCTATTACTCCCTTTGTCATCTTGCTTATGACCGATCAATATCTTATGCTTAATCCTTCACAACTTTAGGAAAATCCTAAAGTGTGATCTCCTTTGCATCAATTTGTCAGATATTCTGATTAAAACATTTGATGCAATGCTCCTCTATGATTCTAAGTAGCCTCAGTTAGGGGAATCACCGCTAATTTACCTCTTAGATATTCATGAGCATCCTTAGGTAATACCTTAGTGAATATATCTGCTAACTATTCCTTTGTATTCACATACTCTAATCTCACTTCTTTGTCTTGAACTAGCTCTCTCAAGTAATGATACTTGATAGAAATATGCTTAGTCTTAGTGTCCATTACATCATTCTTTGATATATTGATAGCACTTGTGTTATCACATAAAATAACAACCAGCTCAGTGATTTCTTCCTTCATACCTTTTAACAATTTCTTGATCCACACTAAATTTAAACAATTCACTATTGCTGCTACATATTCAACTTCTGCTATGGATTGGGAAATGTAATTCTATTTCTTTCTTGTCCAAGAGAATAACCTCTTTCCTAAAAAGAATGCACCACCACTTGTACTATTTCTGTCATCCACATTTCTTTCCCAATCTGCATCAGTATAAAATTTTAGTTCAAACTTTTCATTCTTCTTCTAATACAGTCCATAGTCCTATGTTCCTTTTAGATATCTCAATATCCTTTTGACTGCCATCATGTGACTCTCCTTAGGATTTGTAGAAAATCTTGCAACAATCCCAACTTCTAAGGCAATATCTGGTTTGCTATGGATAACATATTATAACTTTCCAATCATATACCTATACAAGGTTTGATTCACTTCAACTAGATCATTATTCTTTGATAGTTTTTGTCTAGTAGCCACGGGTGTACTTACTGGTCTAGAATATTCCATACCAAAAGCTTTCAGTATCTCCTTGACATACTTAGATTATGTAATATAGATACCTTTCTTCATCTGATAAAATTGCAAACGAACCAAGAATTTGATCTCTCCAAACATAGACATCTAAAATTCAGTTTGCATCTCATTTGAAAATGTTTGACATAGGGAATCTTATCCTCAAAATATAATATCATCAACAAAGATTTTAGCTAATAATATCCCTTTACCTTTTTCAGTCTTCAAATATAGATTGTTGTCATCATTTGTCCTTACAAATCCAATCTTTATCAAGTAGTTGTGCAACCTCTCATACCATGCTCTGGGGGCTTGTTTCAATCCATACAGTACCTTGTGTAGTTTACAAACCATGCTCTTCTTGCTTGGATAAAAAAATCCTTCTGGCTGTTCAATGTATACTTCTTCTTCAAGTATTCCATTCAGAAATGTAGATTTGACATCCATTTGATACACTTTGAATCCTTTATATGCTTCATATGCAAGTAGAGTTCTCACTCCTTCCAATCTTGCAACTGGGGAAAATGTCTCCCCATAGTCAATCCCTTCTTCCTTTGCATATCCCTTGCATACCAATCTAGCTTTGTTCCTAGTCACTTCTACATGTTCAGTCAGCTTATTTTTGAACACCCACTTTATTCCAATAAAAATTTTGTCCTCTGGTCTCAACACTAGTGTCCAAGTTTTGTTATTTTCTAACTTCTCAATTTCTTCATTCATGGCTTGAATCCAATCTTCATTCTCTAAAGAACCTTTCACTGTCTTAGGTTCAAATTCACATAAAAAGCATGTTTGATCTTTCAGCTTACTTCTTTTCATGACTCCAGATTCTTTAGCTCCAATAATTTGTTTTGGCTTATGATGTCTTCTCACATAATGTGCTAAAGTAGCCTTAGATATCCTTTCTTCTTGTTCTTGATCTTTAGGTTCATCTTGTAGATTCTTTGCCTCCTCTCCTGATTGCTTGGAAACACCCTCTTGATGCTCAACATTATCTTTCTATGAATCAACAGGTTCATGCTGTTGCTCAACATCTTTTCTTTCTGGTTCAGGTTTATTACTTGCGTCTCCTTCTTCCATGCATACAAAAGATGTGTAATCTTCAGTTTATTTGTTGCACTCAGCTTCATTATTTTCTTCATATTCATCAAATCTAACATTTTCACTTTCCACAACTTTGTTATTGTTATAATTCAAATATTTGCAAGCTTTTATCATTGTGGAATATCCTAGGAATATGCCTTCCTCACTTTTGGCATCAAATTTTCCATTCCTATTGTCCTTCAACATATAATATTTTCTTCCAAATACTTTAAAATATTTTACATTAGGTGCATAACCATGCCATAATTCAAAAGGTGTATCATTTGTACATTTCTTGATTTGTACTCAATTTAAGGTAAAAATAGTTGTACTTACAACTTCTCTCCATTATTTTTGTGTAACATTCTTCTCTATCATCAGTGTTCTAGCACAATCCATAATTGATCTATTTCTTCTATCTACTATACCATTCTATGGAGGTGTCCTTGGTGCAGACATTTATCTCTTTATTCCTCTATCATTGAATAATATGTTGAGCTCATTTGATATAAATTCTCTTCCTCTATCAGATCTCAAACATTTCAAGCTTTTACCTATTTATTTCTCAACATTTTCCAAATACCACTTAAACAACTGAAAGGAATTAGATTTTTCTTTAAGAAACATCACAGTCATCATTCTAGAATATTCATCAACAAAAATAATGAAATATTTATCACCACAGTAGCTTTGTACACCAATAGGTCCACAAAGGTCAGTATGAACCAATTCCAAAATATTATCAGAAGTATATGTCTTTCTCTTAAAACTAGACTTTGTCATTTTTCCCAATTGACATTGTTTACACATCACATTATTAGACTTCTTAAATCTTGGTAAACCTCTAACTTTATTCATCTTACTAATGTTCACCAAATTGTCAAATTTCACATGACACAACCTCTTATGCCATAACCATACATCATCAAATTGTGAAAAAAAACATGTTTCTTTAGATAGGTCTAAATAGAATAAATTACCTCTTGTCTATTCTCCACTTCCAATTAGTTTAGTAGTGACATCAAATATTTTAGCCTTCTTATGATGAAATTCAACTCGGTAACCAATACTATTCAACTGTGCAACACTCATAAAATTATAGTTAAGAGCTTCAACCCAATAAGAATTATCACATTTGATCTTATCAGTTAATCTTATCGATCCTTTTCCCTTCATAGGACATGGTGCATCATTACCAAACTTAACACTCCTACCTTTGTAATGATTTAAGATGTTAAATTTACTTTTATCACCAGTCATGTGATGTGAGAAACCACTATCAATAATCCATTTTCCACCTTTACTCAAATATGAAATAAGTGCAGTTTTCTCATCTTCATCAGAATCATCTTTCATAGCAACATAAAAAACTTCTACATCAAAATCATTAGATTCACTAGATTCACTATCAGTTTCTTCTTCAGAAATATAACAAGACCTCTTACCTTTATCACTGTAGTCTTTATACCTTCTGTGATCTTTGTCAATCCTTTTTTCTTTATACTTGTTTTCCCTTCTTTCATCCTTGTCATTCATGTCAGGGCATCTTGCTGTAATATGCCCAACTTTGTTACATGAAAAATAGATTATAGGAAGTTTACCTTTGAATTTTCCTCTTCCTCTCGGTAGCCTTCTAAACATAAGTGCCTCAAGATCATCTAGATCATCACCAGAAGAGTCACTGCCATTGTTCTCATATTTTTCTTTTCCTTTCTTAGACTTATGAAGAACCATTTGAGAGTTGAATGCAGATTCGATATTATGTGTAGTGAAATTGCCAAAATTTGACAACTCAAAAGCAATAAGCCTACCAAAAAGACCTTCCAAAGTTAGGATGTTACTGAGAGTACATCTTGATTCTTGTATTGCAAAAAATCTAATAGTATAGATAGGAAGTAGGGTTCTCAAAAATTTGCTAATAATAGTTTCATTATCAATGTTTCCATTAGCTCCTCTAATAGAATTTACTACCTCTTTATCTCTACCATAATATTGAACAATGTTTTCACCTTCTAGCATTTTCATTTCATCAAACTTACCTCTTAAGCTTTCAAATTTGGATCTCAGTACATTTGTTGTTGGAAACAATTGTCTGAAGGAGATTGTTGGATACAATTGTTTAAATGTGTATTGTCCTTGATGTCACACAATGTCATATTATATATCAATTCTATGTGTCTACCGAGCTCAGTCAGTCAGCTAAGTATCTACCAAGTTCTCCTAGGTGTCAAAGGAAGTATGACAGAAGTTAGTGTTAACCGAGCTTCCTCGGTTATCAAAGAAAAGTTAGTATCTACCAAGTTCACCGAGTAATACTATATCTACCGAGTCTCCAGTATTTACCGAGTTCGAGACTATGACCGAGTGGTTAGTATGGACCGAGCTTCTACTTCTACCAAGTGCATGATGATGCCGAGTAATGCAGTGGACGCCGAGTATCAGAAAGTCACCGAGTTAGTTTGCAGTAACCGAGTAACAATATTTGGGCCGACTCAGTAATACTTGTGTTTACTTGTTTAAGAGCCGACAGTTGTAATATTTGAAATGATTATTTGTGCCGACTTGACAAACTAAATAAACAATCTGAATGATATATATAGTCATTCTAGAAGAAAATATGGTGAGCATGGGAAAAATATGAAAATCAATTGAAGGCAGATGTGTGCGAATTGTGAAGGATGATCAGATATCCTTGAGGAGCAGCAAAGATATATTCGATCAGAAAGGATCTAAAGAGGAGCAGAACAGAGATCTGTAATCAGCAATTCAGTTGCATCTTGTATAGGTCATTTCACTGTTATTTTCTTATCATTGTAGCAGTGATCTCTAAATCTCTTAACTAAGTTGGTTTAACAACCATATTGTAAATCCTCTAACAAGGTAACAGTTCAGTTGAATTGTTTTAAAGACCTCTTACAAGGCCACTCCTAACAGGGTGATTAAATCCTCTAACCAGGTCACACCTAACAGTGTGTTTTGTAACCTTTTACCGGGTTGGCCTCTAACCGGGCATCACTTCAAAAGAGTGAAAAATAGTAACTAGTTACATTGGTGGTTTTTCTCTTATTGGGTTTCCACATTAAATTTGGTGTCTCTTGTGCTCTTGTTATTTCATTATGCATGTTAATCAGTGATGAATGCTTTAGAATAGTTATAATTAATATACACTGCAAAGACCGAGTTTCAACATTTCTCTGTATGTTTACCGAGTAACAACATTAAATTATTTAATAAGATATCTAAGGGATCTGTGGTAATATTTTTGTGGGTAACTGATTCACCCCCCCCCTCTCAGTTACTGCATCTATATTTCCATCATTTGTATCTCCTCCATAGATAGCTTCTAGTGTATCCCACATTTGCTTTGCATTAGTACAGTCCTTGATGTCTTCACATTCAGGATAACTTAGGGCTAATGCAATATCCAACATTTCCTGATTGTGTTCTTACTTTTGTTTCATCTCCTTGGCTATCATAGGTGTAACAATTGGTACATAATCATGTTCCACATAGTATTTCATTGAATCACCAATTCTAGCTAGGTGCAATTTCATCAAACTCTGCCATGCAGGGAAATTTTCCTTGTTCAGCTTCGGTACCTCCTTTTTGTACAACTTGATCATTTGCTTCAAGTACCTTCAAAATTTTTTTCTTACAAGCACCATAAGCTTTGATGCCAATTATTGGAATGATTTTAGAATAACTAAGACGGGGGGGAGGGGGGTGAATCAGTTATCCTCAAGTCCAAATGTACGAATTGAAATTTTAAATACTTCAACAAACTCAAATCTATTCAACAACCAACTTGGTCTCTATAAAATATAACAATAACATAAAAATTGGAGTCCACTATCCAAAAGTAATCAACTTGTAGAATATAAAACTTTCAACAACATATCACATCAAATAAAATTCACATAAGTATGACACTAGGATTTAATGTGGAAACCCAATATGGGAAAAACCACCAGTAACATGCTACTAAATTTTCACTCTTCTGAAGTGAGCTCTGTGAGAAGCCAACCTTGTTAAAGGTTACAATATACATTGTTAGGTGTGACCCTGTTAGAGGATTTAATCACCCTGTTAGGAGTGGCCTGGTTAGAGGACTTAAGAACATTCCATTATAATGTCACCTTGATTAAAGGGTTTACAAAATGTTTGTTAGGTCAATCTTGATTAAAGGATTTAGACTGATACAATGGTTAGAAAGTAAAAGTAGGTTTTGATCTGAAATATGTAACTCACTTTGCAAATACAGATCTAAGACAGTCATATGCTAATTTACTGATTGACCTTCATTACCATCTCCATCTCTGATCTTCTCAAAAATCCCTTTAAGTAATCACCTCAACTTTGCCCAGCTCTTCACAACTCTTCTTAGCCTTCTGCTTAGATTTATTAGTCAATAACATCAACCTCCTTCCACACTCTATTTAACCTCACAATTAGGTCATCCTTATACCTCCTTGATTAGGTAGATTAATCTTTTTCCACTTAATCTCTTCCGTAGATCTTAGGTTTAGGTTAGATTCATCGAATCCTTCCATCATGTCCTTCTAAATACTTCTCAAAACTTCTCCTTGAATCCATAAGAAAATGGTTTACCATGCATTAAATGCTCCAGATCATTCATTATTAATGTCAACACATTTTACATATCCCAAGAATTCAACTATGTCGGCTGAGATTTTGAATTCCCTCACAAATTGTAAATTATTGACACTCGGTCAATACTGTATTCTACTTGGTCATCACTGAATAATTCAGTCATCACTAAAACTATTCTACTTAGAAAACACTGTCTTTGCTTAGTTAATTCTCTGATACTCAGTAATTACTAATGCTCGATCAACACTTAAATTTACTTGGCTTATACTGGCACTTGGTCAACACTAGCATCACTCAGCTTAAACTAAATTTCTTCTCTTTTTCTCGGCTAAGCCCAAACTTAAAATCAAATGACTTCTTCACTTAGTGTTAAAGATAAACAACACATTACCCTGTCAATGTGCTAACTAATCAAGTACCCACTATAGTATCTCATAACTCAACCTTTCACTAGGTCCTCTTGTTATCTCCTCTTTTCAAATCCTCTTCATCAATCAAAAGATATGGTACTCTACTAGATAGAAACTGTCTTACCAATTAAAGTTTGACATCAATAACAGTATAACAATTGTTTCAAGTGTAGCTTCCAACAAAGAGATCCCAAACTTCATTTTCTACATACAAGAGCTTCTAAGAATCAAATTGTTTTTTCTCAATGCATCAATTACTAGTATCAAATCACCCTCAACAAGGATACATTGGAGATTTTTCTCAAGGGAAATCTAGAGACCTAATTTTAGGGCTAATATTTTAGCTTAAATATTCATTCCATCCTAGACCTTTTTGAGGCAACCATCAAAATATTTCCTTTAGAATTTCAAAGGACACAACCAACACCTTAATGGTCTAGTTTACTCTTAGAAGAACCATCAAATAAATGAGTTTTAAAAATTAGTTTTGAAGACAAGTCCACCTTACATTTTTCCCAACACATTATTTTCTTGGAAAAACAATTTCTCCATGAGTGGAGGGGGCTTCAAAAGTGACCAAAACCTAATAAGATGGGCATCCTAGGAGGATAAGGTAATGTTAATTTCTAAAAACTTGTTATCTTATTCATCATAGTGTCAAAGATAAAAAAATTAAGTTTGTGAGTCACAATTACAAAGGTGCTAGAAATATTTTTGAAGATCATGTAACTCCTTTCTTCCAAACATACCATAATAGGAGAAGCAATTACATGCCAAATACACCCAAAGGAAAAATTATGAAATAAAAGAGGCCAAAACTAAAAAATGAGTTGAACAATCTTAGGAAAAGCACAAGTCAACTTTAACATCTCCCAAACCTAAAACCAAATGTTAGAAGAGAACTCACAAAGGATAAACAAATTATTTACATCTTTAAGTTCCTCATAACATTGAAAGTAAGTCACATCAACAAAAATGCTATATTTTTGAAGATACCCTTTTGTAAGAAATTTATTTTGGACAACCAACTAAGAGGAGCCAACCCTGGGGAGAAAATCTCCATGCAAACACAACTTTAAAATCAAGTAAGGAAACTTTTTAGAATATGAAATTAAGGAAAGATTTCCTGATTTTAAAAAATATATTCCAAAGGAAGCAACCAACTAGGTTAGGTCATCATCTTTATTAGAAAAATAATATTCTTCTTTCTTTCAACATATTCCTTAAAATTATCTTTTGATTATTGGGAAAATAACAAAGAGAAGTCCTTCTAACCAACCTCAATATTATGCTGATAAGAGGAAAACACCTAATAATCCGCCACCTTAATCTTCCATAAGGAGAGGAGACATTTTTTCTTCATTCAAGTTGCCTCTTATGTCGAGGATTTCATACCAATTCGACGAGTTTAATAAGAAATTAACATGCTTACCATTATTAACAATCTGGAAGACAAATTTGAGGTGATAATAGATCTGCATTTTACAATGAAGTTCCACATGGCCGAGCTAAGAGGGGGATTAAAAATGGTAAAAAATGTATTTGTATATGAAGAATCCAAATTTCTTTTGAAGCACATTATTCTAGAAGCTTTCTTTTATTCCACAAATGAACACATAAATTCCTAGGTAGGTGGTTGGAAAATAATCTCTCATAAATTTAAATAATCTGGATTTTCTACCCATGAGATGAGGGTGTGCGTTGAATATTTTTAAATTTTTTTTTACAATTTATTATCTGATATGAAAGAGTATAATAATTGTAAATAGTCTTTGTCATAATTCAAGCTTCCTAAAATTTTATTAGACCAAAGAGTAATGTGTCATCAACGAATAGATAATAAGAGAGATAAGTTACATTACCAACCGCTTTAGTACCCACCTAGGAACCCTTCAAAACCTTGATATTTTGATGCTTCCATTGAGAGCTTCAACCAAAAATATAAATAAAATAGAGGAAATTAGATTCCCCTATCTCACACCCTTGGTAGAATGAAAAAAGACCAATAGGAGAACTAAATTTACAAGAACTAAGAATATTGTCAAGGAAATAGATTGAAAAATCAAATGGCACGAATCTTCACTAAAAGGAAATTATTTCATAAATTTGAGAAGAAAGACCAACTGGCCTTATCATAAGCTTTCAAAATATCTAGTTTTAATTCTATTGTAGGTATCTTATTCTCCTTAATTGAGTAGCACTTTATGTGAAAGAAAAATACCTTCTTAAATCCCCTACTTGGAATGAAACTTCCTTTCACCCAAGAGGTCAAAAGAAGAATTAATTTTCCTAGTCTATAAGCTAGAGCATTTGTTAACTATATATTTTAGAGATGATACAATAGTAAGACACATTTTAGATCATTGCACACTATTTCATTATTAAAGAGATAGAAATTAGAAAATTACATCTTTACAAAGTATTCTTAAAGGTTGTTAAGGAACTTAGAAGGGGCTTCTGCCTAGAACATAAAAATATCATTCTTGTTATATTGTATTTGTAAAATATATTGAACGATATCTTTTAATTATTTTCTAAATGAACATATGAAATGAGCACAATAAAGCTTAAATTGTTTATAAAATTGATTGAAATGAATCTTAGTTTCCATTATCATCAAACACCTTAATTTTAACATAGAAAGTCACATCCCTAAATACTAAAAAACACATTTTCATTACTATCAATTTTAATAATTGAGTAGCTCATAAGATATTATATATACTAATAAAGTCGAAGATAGATCCAACCATTCATATGGATATGTCTATAGAAGGTGTTCACCATGTATTGCCCATAAAAATGCTACTAAGAAAAGATCTAACCATCCTAGATTAGTTGGATAGGAATAATTACTATGATAGATCAAATTCAAATAGATACAAAGTGTATTTAAGATTGATGTATGACATGGAATTTGTGGGCCTAGAAAGACTTGAATATCTTCTTTTACTAAATTTGGAATTCATACGGATTTAATCATTATATATAGTTATCTTATTATAAATATATTTTTAAATTCATTACCTTATTATAAACATATTAGTTACATCATCTTTATATTATTTTTGAAGCATTGTATTAATTTTCTTTACGCGCCGTATCAATTTCAATTCAAGAAGTGAAGTGATGGGTCATTGAGAATGTGAAAATACGTAAGTGTAAATGTAAAAATTTAACACTACTAAAAAAATAAAACATGAAAAATTATATTTTAAATTATTTTTTGATCTTTAAGTATTTTGTATCAATTTGAATAATAATTAACTTCTATTTTTTTATATTTAATAATAAATCTATTATACGAAATTCATAATTATTTTTCAAAATATCAAATAAAAATGATACATACAATTTTATTATCAAAAAATTACATTACATACTGTAGACTGTAGAAACTTGATACCAATAAAATATTAAAAATAATTTTTAATTTTTTTAATTTACTTTTATTTTTGAATCATGTTCTTGTATTATCTATAGTACGACGACCACTAAATTTGCATAAATTTGAAACGTTAGAATTGCAGATTCCTATTTCACGTCCTGCTTGCCGTCACCTTTACTTTTCATTTCATGTCTTATTTGACACGTCCTTCTATTTTAAGACAAGGAAAATGTCTAGATGGGAAATGATACATTTTGCTATTTAACACTCATATGTACATTATGGCATTTACGTTTTAGACAATAATAATTTCGATACTTCTATTCTACCTAACAACCTAAAATTCCCATCAAGTCCAAGAGATAATTTTCATTTCAAGTGCATAGATTCACATTTTAAATTCGATAGAAGACCATAATTGACTTATTGGTTTGAATCAAGATATACAATAAGACTTATCATTATTATTCTAATGGTTGGATCTAAGTTAATAAGAAGATTTATGATTTTAATCATATACATGACATATGTGTTTATTCATTATTCATTTCTATAGTCTAGATATAGACAATTTGGATGAGAATGAATTATAAGTGTTTAAGAAATACATAAAGAAGTATAAATTTATCAAATTTAAAAGAAATAAATAGATATGAGAAGGATTTTTAAGAGGGTTCAAATATATCATTAAGAGTTTGACTCTAAAACATGAAATTGATCTAGTAATTGATATTTTGGAGAAAAATTATCACGAACAATGTATGTAATAAAAAAAATATCAAATTGAGAATAGCTTGTAATGCCTTGTGTTGTAAAGTGCTGGGTCTTTTTCAATAATAGCTCTAGAACACTAGCATATATCTTTAGTTTATATGTTCTTATTGTTGATATTATGGTATAAACTAGCTAACCTTGTGAATAGTCTTAGTCTATTGTTTTCCTTGGTGAGGGTTTTAGTTTGGACATGATGGGTGATCTACTATTGCTCACCATATATTGTACCTATTTATTTTTGTGTTTTGGTGATCAATCTATAATGTGCATGTACACACATGCATTTACTCATGTCAAAATATCTTAATCACTGCAAAGTGGCAATCTACTAGTCAACTTCATCCACAAAGTAAAGTTAACCATTATGAAAATATTTGAATGATTAAAACAAGGTTATGGTAACAAACACAAAAATTAATTTAGTCTTAAAAGAAAAAAAAGCAACTCAAAAAAATTTAAACATACATTTAATGATTAAAAAAATGAAATGATATAGGGATGTATGATAAAAAAATATACAATGTCCTCCATTGTAGGCTTGTGTAAGGTGAGATCAAGTTTTCTAGGACTTTCCTACTTCCTCAATTAAATTTCACCATTTAGATGTGTGTCTATAAACATACTTCTAATCACCTTGGTTCATTATAACTTCAAGGAATACAATCCATGGAACAAGATGCTTCAGGCCTGTCACCATCTCCCTATTGAACACATTCACTATCCTCCAAATGCACTTATCCACATTCACTTGTCCTCATATCCTTGCACTCTACACTTAGGGGAAAGCTCCATCCATGCTATCCTACCATTTGGGTATGTGAAAGATCATGGGGGACCAAACTAGGCCCTTAAGTGGTGATGAAATTTAAAAAAAATAGAGTAAGACAACTTGACGTAAAATTTTCAATAATCTATCAACATTATTTTAAAATTTTTTAATAATAGAATCTATATAAAATTGTAGTTTCTAAGCTACTAGTTATTTTTTGAAAAAAAGAAAATCTATTTGGTGAAAATTTGAAATTTTAATGCAATAGTACTAAAATTTCAATGAAAAGATAAGAAGTAGGTGTATGTGTGAGCACCATAACCACAATACGATGATAATTTTTTTTGTCACACTCTAGATATAAGTAGAAGACTTGCATCTAGATGTAAAATAATTTTTTGTAATCTTTTTCTAAGTAAAAAATTAATTATAAATTTTTTGAATATTTTTGATATCCAATATTTGTGAGTTTATTTCTCTAACTATAATGCATAACATACAACATACAATATACAATATATAATAAATTATAATACCTTATACACTTATGTATAAAATATAATATACTCAATTATTATATTTGACACAAGATAGGTAAGAGGATCCAATTAAGGACAGTCCTCACAATTAGCCAAACACCACAATGCGGAATAACACAACAAGATAATATTTTCAATTGAGGGTATGTGCACAAAGATGGGGTACCAAAAAGGGGGTTTAAGATGCCACTTTTTTCCTGAAATCAGCAAACTCTAAACTTCAATAACAAATTGAAGATAGTTCGACTCAAAATTTCAAAACACAACAAGAACAAGAGTTGTAGTACTTTGAATCTAGTTTCTAAACTACTAATTTATTTGAAAAATGGTGAAGATTAAGGGCTTCAACTAGGGGGAGCACAAAAAGTGGTACTATTTTTTGTGAAAAAAATAACATAGCGCCTATTGTGCTCCCCTAAAATGTTAACTTATTTTTTGAAATTATTTAATCGCTCCAGTGAGAAGTTAGCTAGCACCACATAGTTTACCCTGGATTTTTCTGCTAATTTTTTTATGAATGTATGAATTTCTATGACTTTTTGAACTCAGACATCCCAAAACACATGAAATTTGGGCGTGCTCCCCCTAGAAATCATTCAAAATTAGTCAAAAATCAAAATTTTTTTTTTAAAGTGTGTAGAATGGAGTCTAGTTTCTAAAAAACTAAGTCTTTGCAAATTTCAACAAACGAAGCAAAATCTATACCCAAAATACTACACGTTGGTTTTTGACAAAAAATTGACATGCATTCAATGGAAATTAATGTTGATAGGCTTAAAATTATCATTTTTTGAAATAAATTATATGTTTAGATAGCTAACTCAGAGACCAATAATCTCACATTGTCTGATTTTTTTGTTATCGAATCACGTGTAAACTAGACGGAGAGCACACACAAAAAGTGAAGGTTTTTTCTAATGTTTCTTCGAATTCATGTCAAACTCATGGCTTATACATCCAAGCCTTTGGGTTGGATCTCCAAAGAAAATCCAAGCCTTAGGCTTGGTAAAATACAAGCCTTCAAATAGGGCGCACACCTATTTGGCGTGTGCCCTATTTGAATCTATGCTTGAAATAGGGCGCACGCCAAATAGGGCATGGACCCTATTTGGCGTGCGCCCTATGTCAAGCATAAATAGGCTCTAAAGAACCATTAGGACCCATTCTAATGTGTCCTAATGATTCCGTAGTGGTTTTAATTGCCTCTAAATGGTTTATTACGACCCATTATTGTCCCTTAGAACACGTTAGAACTCTCATGATCCACTACAAACCCTTAGACAACATTACGGCCTGTTAGGACACATTAGATCCTCAAAGTATGTCCTAAGAGGTATTAATTGATTGCAGTATTTTCTTATGGTTCTTAATAGGTGCTAAAGAGCCATAATAAGATCTAAAAAACATTAGGAACCCTCATTTAATACATTAGAAGCACCTCGAACCATAAAGTGTGTCATCCAAAATCTCTCTCTGTCACCTCTCTCTCTCTCTCTCTCTCTCTCTCTCTTACCTTCACTTCATCCCTCTCCCTCTACCTCTCCCTATCTCTCTATCTTCCTTGCTCTACTTTCTCTC